>JAQPPZ010017218.1:10689215-11378430 GCA_028583015.1 Wollemia nobilis | reverse complement strand
TTGTTATGTGTTTAGTTTAAATTTTTACTTGTTATTTACCCCAAGAAAGAAGGGCATGATTGTCTTTGGCAATAATTCTTGAATGAATGCAATTTTCACAATTAAGTATTTAATTATTGACTTGATTATGAATTTTTGTAACTATATGACTACCCCCTCAAGTGACAAGTCAATGAAGAAATGGAAAAATTTTGAAAGCAACAAGTTGCTTGACCAAGATTATTTGATTTAGATTTTCTAGGACTATTGCAATAATAAAAGGGTGAAAGACCCCATTACAACCTTGATTTTGACCCATTTATAACAGTTTTTGGTGAGTGGCCTTATGGTAATCTACTCATCTTACCGACTTGCATGGATAACCAATCACTACAATCGCTAGGGGGCTAGAGTATATCACTAGATACAAGGTTCACTCGAATTTTGGTGAAAGAATGTGACCAAAGGGTTTAAGTTCCTTTGGAGCATTTTGAATTAATGTGACCAAATGGGTTAAGTTCCTTTAAGGCCTTTTGAATTGATGTGATGATGAGTGTCCTTATGGTAATATACTCATCCTACCAGATTGCATGGATAAGCAATCACTACAACCATCAAGTGGCTAAAGTAGATCACTAGATATGAGGTTCACTCAAGATTTTTGATTTGATGTAACCAAAGGGGTTAGGTACCTTTGGAGCTAAATTTACCAAAGGAGTTTGGGTACCTTTGGAGCTTTTTGAAATTGACCAAAGGAATTTGGGTACCTTTGGAGCTTTTTGCATTGATTTGACCAAAGGGGTTAGGTTCCTTTGGAGCCTTTTGATTGAAACTATGGCCAAAGGGAGTTAGGTTCCTTTGGAGCCTTTTGAATTGATTTGATCAAATGTGTTAGGTGTTTTTGGAGCTTTTTGGGATGAGTTGACCAACGGGGTTAGGTGCCTTTTGGAGCTTTATGAATTAAATTGACCAAAGGGGTTAGGTGCCCTTTGGAGCTTTTTGAATTTATTTAACCAAAGAGGTTAGGTGCCCTTTGGAGCCTTTTGAATTGGAATATGACCAAAGAGGTTAGGTTCCTTTGGAGCATTTTAATTGAAACTGAATGTGAGGTAAAGGGCATAACCTTTGACAAAAGAATGCAACCTTTTGAACCTGTTAGTTGATGTGAATGCAAGGTAAAGGGCACAACCTTTGATAAAAGAACACAACTTTTTGAACCTAGCAATTGATTTGATGATTGATTGAATGCGAGGCAAAGGGCACAACCTTATGAACCTAGCAATTGATTTATTGATGAATGTGCTTACATTTAGATTGTTTTGCATATTAGATTCATTATATTTTAGCATATAAACATAGAAATCAAATTTTACATCATCATGTCATTAATACATAAATACATACATACTACAATGTCTAGGCATACATTTAGCATCCATCATTGCATGTCATTAGTACATCGCATACATACCTAGCTCAATGCATACATAATAGCTCTAAAAAACATTCATCTAACATACATGCATCATCATCAATAACAACTTGGGGGATTCAAGGTATTACACCTTCTCCAACAATCAATCAAACATCAAATGACTTAGGGTAATTGAGGTATTGCACCTTCCCTAAACCATCAATCAAGAAAGCAATGAATCTCCTTGGGGGTGTTCAAGGTATCACACCTTCCCCCAATCAATCAAATAATCATCAATTAATTGCTAGGATCAAAAATTTGCATTCTTTTGTCAAATTGTGCGCCCTTTGCCTTGCAAACATCAATCAACACATCAACTATTAGGTTCAAAAGGTTGCATCCTTTTTGTCAAGGTTGTGCTCTTTGTCTTGCATAAATATCAATCAATACATCAACTACCAGATTAAAATGATTGTGTCCTTTTGTCAAAGGTTGTACCCTTTGCCTCACATTTGCTTAATTAACAAATCAATTTCTAGGTTCATAAGGTTGCACCCTTTGCATCACATTAAATAAATCATCAAATCAATTGCTAGATTCAAAGGTTGCATCCCTTTATCAAAGGTTGTGCCCTTTGCCTTGCATAAATATCAATCAACACATCAATTGTCAGGTTTAAAAGGTTACATCCAATTATAAAAGGTTATGCCCTTTGCCTCGCATTTAGTTTCAATAAAAATTCTCCAAAGGAACTTAATCCCTTTGGTCACATTCCAATTCAAAAGGCTCTAAAGGGCACCTAACCCCTTTGGTCAAATAAATTTAAAAAGCTCCAAAGGCACCTAACCCCTTTGGTCAAATAAACCCAAAAGGCTCCAAAGACACCTAACCCCTTTGGTCAAATTAATTCAAAAGGCTCCAAAGTAACCTAACTCCCTTTGGTCATAGTTTCAATCAAAAGGCTCCAAAGGAACGTAACCCCTTTGGTCAAACCACTACAAAAAGCTCCGAAGGTACCCAAATTCCTTTGGCCAATTTAAAAAAAAGCTCCAAATGTACCCAAACTCCTTTGGTCAAATCAATCCAAAAGGTTCCAAAGGAATCTAACTTTCTTTCGTCACATCAATCCAAAAAGCCCCAAAATAACCTAAATCCTTTGGTCAAATCAATCCAAAAGGCTCCAACGGCACTTACCCCTTTGGTCATAATTTTAATCAAAAAGCTCCAAAGAAACCTGAATTCCTTTGGTCAGATCAATCCAAAAATCCCCAAAGGAACTTAACTCCTTTGGTCACATCCATCCAAAATGCTCCAAACACACCTAGACCCTTTTTGTCACATTTATTTACAAAATTCGAGTGAACCTCGTATCTAGTGATTTACTCTAGTCACTTGGCAGTTGTAGCAATTGGTTGTCCATGCAGTTTGGTAGGATGAGTAAATTACCATAAGACCACTTACCAAAAAAACAACAAATTGAGTGAACCTCGTATCTAGTTATTTACTCTATCAACTTGGCGATTGTAATGATTGGTTGTCCATGCAATTCGATAGGATGAGTAAATTACCATAAGGCCACTCACCAAAAATAATAATAAAATGGGTCAAAATCAAGGTTGTAATGAGGACATGAGCCCTCTAAACTATCGTAATGGTCCTAGAAAACCCAAATCAAATCATATTGGTCAAGCGACTCATTTCTTTCATCATTTTTCCATTTTCTCATCGACTCATCACTTGAGGGGGTAGTCATATAATAAAAAAAATCATAATCAAGTCAATAATCAAAACACTCAATCATGCAAATTGTATTCATTCAAGAATTAATGCCAAATATAACCATGCCCTTCTTGCTTGGGGTAGATAACAAGTAAAAACATAAATTAAACACATAACTGGACAACTAAAACTGCCTATTTGGTATACCTAAGGTCATCGCTTGTGGACTAGACAACGTTTGCCCATGGCTAAAAGGTTTACTAAAACCAAGTTCTTCAACTTGTTAAAAACAATGGTTCAAAAATACATGCTCTTTCCATGATTGGGGCATCTAACATTGATCATATCAATGAACATCATCAAACCTCTTTGATTTTAGGTCATTTATTTTTGCTCTGTGTTATGATTTCACACAACTCTTCCCAAAAAGGGGTATTCGTAGACACCTAAAACACGTCATATTGAGGAGACTACCTATATGGACTCCTTGAAGACCATATGATCCACCTTTGGCATCCTTAGGGCTCAAACATCGGTTTTTACCACTCAAACAAGGGATATTTCCCTTTACAACCCTAGTCATCCCTCCAAGGGATAGCCTCCAAAGGTCTTCCTACCAACGGATGACCCCCAATCAAGGTTGTCTTGCCTCAAGACGGTTGCACCAAAAATAAGCTTAAAAAAGAGCAGGATATAACTTGCAGATAAAATTACTAGTTAAACCCACGCATGAACTTGCACCGTAATTCAAAGTGTGCATAAGCCCATATTAGAACAATCACATGACAAATTTAGTTTACATTGAGATTTTGAAGATCGACATTCACTTTTCTATTTGCAAACTACCAATTTGTTTTTCATTTGTAAGGTTGTGATATTATTAGATTCCTTTAAAGGAATCTATACAATAGTACTCACCCCTCATTCAAAATATACCAAGCTCTTGAACTTCCAAGCAATGAAGTGCTACCAATATTTCACCACAGGCTTTTGCATCTTGAAGGGTTACCATTCCAGGTTTTCAACCCTCTCGCTATCGAAAGCTATGGCATTGAGTTACTTCATGGACTGAAACCATGCTTGCATCTTCTATGTGATATGATATTCTCTCTTATGTTGATGATTGAACCCACCAAGATGCTTCCATGAATCCCACCAATCCATCGACCAAACCACGAATTGAACCTAGGAGTCACCCTCGCATTGACCTCAAAAAAGCACTTACATGTTAGCGATTGTCTCGCTCTGAGATGGCTCATAGGTATGGTTATCCTACATAGAGATGGTCTATAGGGAATATATTTGTTTGTTCATTTATTTTCTTAATAAGTTTTAGCAGCTTTCTTATTTACTGTTTAGCATAGTTAGACTTTATTTTATGTATGCATCTATCATATTTCAGTTTATTTATTGCTTTCACTATCATTACATCGAACCCTATCTCGAAGGACTTTGCATATACTACTAGTTGTTTTTCTTTCCTTTTGTGCATACTATAGGTTTTCAATGGTGAAGAAAGAGTGCAAGAACTTAATATCATTACCCCTTGTGACAGTCACGAGAAACCCACTTCAATACGGTCCATGGATGTGAAGAAGATCATGCACATTACATCTAAAAGATCTGTATTGTAAATCATTGTATCAAGATCGGTAGCAAATCCCTAAGAGGGATATTATTGTAACCTCATTGAAAGGAATGAATATTATTATTAATAAAAGGGCACCATCATTCATTTTATACATATCTTGTTCTTAATATTTGTGGTTTCATTGTTATTGCTATCTTTCAGCATTTTGTTTGCTTGGATGAATGGTCTTTTTTTTCACTTCAGTTACTAAAGTGCAGAAAAAGACTATCAATCCAAATGTTAACCTTTTTACAAAAGTCATACATTTGAAAGACAACCATATATAGGATGATAAAAATGTAAATTATGGATGGGGGACCAATAAGAGGTCATAAGGTAATAATGGAGTTTTTCATGAGACTCAAACGCCTTAGTTGACCAGTCAAAAGGTGTATTTTGACTACGCAAGATTCTAAAAAGGTAGAAATCTGCTAGGAAGACCAAGATATTCAATATCCCTATGTGTGCATAGTGTATTCATTAAGATGATGCATAAGACTACCCCATTGCTATGTCGGGTCTTAGATCCCATTGTTGTAATGAAGATCATCCTATGGTCATCATTATCCTAATTTTGGACATAGTTGGACTAGAATACTAAGCAATACAAGCCACCAAAAGCTAGCTCATTCACAAGTTGACATTGGTCTATACAAAAGAAGGTCGCTAATGTGATAAAAATATCACCATGCGTAAGACTACTCTATTTCCAAGCAGATTTCATTCAACCCATTATTGTAATGGAGATCATCCCACTGCTTTTGAGTAATTGAGGATTCCAAGGATTCAAGCTCAATACCCCCTTATTTTCTTTTGATTTCTTTGGGATACTTGCTCATTTTTTATGAGGAGTAAGGGAATTTATTTTCTTAGTGGTGAAAACCACTTTTTTTGGGGGGGATACTTGCTCATTTTTGTGGAAGAGCAAAGAATTTTATTGCTTTGGGTAGGGGGGAGCTTGTCCTTTTGTCAATTCTCAGCATTCTAGACCATGCACATGATAGGATGAGCAAGGAAACCTTTCGCTTAAGGGGTAAGGACTACTTTGTAGTTTCATCCTTGTTCAAACTTGGATTTTAATGTGTGAATTTGTGTTTGGGATTTTGAGATATGCAAGGTACTATCAAAGTAAGACCCTACCTTCTAAAATCAAGGTATCTCTCTACAAAATCTAAAAAGAAAACTAGGGATGTCTGAAGGACCGAAAACTCTAGTGAACACCATATAACAACTTATTGGTTGTGTTTAAAAACATAATTACTCACGAAGGGAAATGTGGATGATAATGGTTTGTGGGATGTGGGGGTTTTCACTATGGTCTTTTGCAAACTAAAAGGTGTGCGTAAAATAGTTAGTGGTCATCTAAACATCATTATTGATGTTCATTCGGTATCTACCCTGTCTTACGAGGACCCTTAATAAGCAAAAGCTCATAAGGAAAATTGTAAATGATGATGATGGATAAGGTTGATTAAGAAGGACGATAAATATACATGCATGGTGCCAGATCCTAGCATGTAAGAACAAAACTAGTCCTAATGTTAATGCAATGAAAGAACGTGTCCAATGGAAGTAAGCAAATACAACGACATGAAATGCATGATGGAATGCAATACAAATGAGAATGCAATATTTTTGTGTTTTTGATGTTTTGTTAATTTTTTCATGATTTTTGTTTTTTTAGGGGGAAGGGCGATACCTTAAGTACCCCCAAAGTGTGTGGTGATTAGAGAATGTGGGGAAGGTGTGATACCTTTAGAATCCCCAAATTGCTTCATTGGTTGTGATGTGGTTGATGGGGAAGGTGTGACACCTTGAGCACCCCCACTATACATTGTGCTTGATGTGATGTGATTGACCTGATTGGGAGGAGTGATGAAAGTTGATCGCTCCTATTGTGGCAATGAATTCTGGTCAATGTCAAGATTCTCATGAGATGCGGTGAGTGAATCGTCTACTTGGAACTCCTTATTGTTAAGCATATCTTGTACTATGTTTTTAAATGCATGACATGATTGAATGTCATGACCATTTTGTATGTGGTAAACACAATACAGGTCCTCTTGATACCACTTAGGTTTTGGGTGATTAGGATCCAAAGGGTAAATATTTGGCAAGTTGACAACCTTGGCCTCGCATAGTCGATTAAAAAGTAATACCAAAGACTTAGGCAATGGCGTATAGTTGTGAGGTTGGCAGAGTTGTTGATTTTACTCTTGATTCTACTGAGGTTGGTTGTGGTACTATGCATGAGGATACTTGTTGCATTGTTCTTATTGTGATTGATTTTCTAATTACAGAGGAGGCAGCTTAGCATGGTATGTGATTTTTTGATGTAGCTCAATGTTTATGAGTTGATTCATGATTTGTTGTAAAGCATTGTTTTGGTGACTCACTTGTATCTCAATTTTTGCAAGCCTATCCAAGATATATTGCAAGAATAGTGGAGGTTACGATTTAATGGTTGTTGATGAAGTTGGATTACAACTAGTAGGTGGTGGAGGTGGATTGGGTGTAGGTGCCAAGAGATAATTAAGTAGATGTGGATAAAAATTCCTCAACATCTAAGCAGATGTGGATGGTTCATGATGATCTTGTCTAGTGAGTATGTCCACATGCTCTTGTTCCTGATTTAGCTCATGCTCTTATTACAGCTCAGAGTGTTCAACTGTAGGATCTTGATTATCTTCATTTTGTTCTAGTGGGTACACATGTTCTTGATTTTATGGAGATGTTGGGTGATATGGAGCAGGTGTGACTAGATTTGGTGGTGGTAGAATTTGCGGTGTGGGAGAAATATTGGATGGAGATACAAGTTGTGTAGATTAATTTGGAGAGCTTTGGTTCTTTGTCACAACACTGATCATTCCCACAAACTCTTAGGGAGGTGGATTGACATTCACATGATTCACCTACTTTGGTTGTTCTGGTTGATTGGTAGGTGTTGTGTTTATTTCATGTTTTGGTAAGGGATCTTTGAAGAATCCTATTTGTTGGTTATTTGGGGCAAGAGTATTGTCAATCTGAATCTCTTACCTCTCAATCTGAATATCATATCCCTATCTTTTTCCTCAAATATGGGGGTGAGAAATATTTTGACTAGGATGTGGCAGTTGAATGTGATCATCAACCACATCCTCATAAGGTGTCCCATCCTTGCTCTTGGTACTCTAATTGCACATCCTCATAGGTCTCATACCCTTTTTGTTGGTTGTAGGGTGGACATTGTGTGGACTTATAGGGATGGGTAGGTGCCCGAGGCAAACGGTTCTTATTTGGCCTAGGTAGCAGTTTTTGGTGGTGCATAAGGTACCTTTGATGGATTTGTTGCCTATGGATACTAGGTGTAAAAACCATCTCATGCAAGGATTTCTATAATCGCTCTTGATATAGTCATTCCTAATGCAACCTATGTTCTTGTAGCCTCTACTAACTCAATTGATATAGCTCATATAAGCATTTTTTATCCAATCGTAACTGGTTCAACAATGTTTGTTTATTAGCATTCTTCCTAAGTGCCTAATCTAATTAGTCAACAATGCGAGGTCGATTGACCTTCGTATTAATATGAAGGAACTTGACTTGCTCTATGACCCCAAAAGGATTGGCTACCTATTTCTCACGATCAAGGGAAGTTGTGTTGACCTGGTACTCGAGCTTAAATGTAAGCTCAACATACTCAAGGGACATAGAGGCACAATGTGCTTGCACAAAATACTCTTCTTGAGGAGTAGGGGGATTATCAAAGTCTCCCTCCTCCTCATTGATAAGGACTATATGAGTCGACATGGTTGTTTGAGTAGGATGGCAAGTGTCGTACCTATATAAATGGGCATATTGACGACTCATCCATGGACGGTCAAGCAGAGTGGCTTAATCATCTAACCTTGTCCATGGGGTGTACTCTTGATCATGCTCTAACTAGTGGATAAAGTGATTCGAAATGCGAATTTGTGGCACCAATTTACTAGGATCTTCTCCATGTTGAATATTTTATCTACGAAAAGAATGGAAAGTATCTTAACCATGGAGGTTATCACTTTGATCATATCGAGGACTGTAGATGCATCCTAAATGGGGATTTCCTCTAGGTCAGATTCTTTGTAAAAACTAGGATGTCATTCAAGAATGGTCATATCATCAAGACTAATTCAAAGGTGTTCCATGCCTCCTTGAAATTTTTCTATGACATTAGCCCTTTATCGATCTTGGTTGCGCGTTGTTACCATGGTCTTGATTAAACAAAAAATAAAGAAACACATAAGCAAACAATGTGATTATCTCGTTTCAATTTTAACTATGTCCCTATATTGTTTGATTGTATTTTTATGTTGAAAACCCCTATTCCTATGAAACTAAGGGTAAACAAAATAGAAAACTACTAAAAGGTAGTTCGAGCACATTCCCCTATCAAGGAATGTAACCCAAACAACAAAAAGTGGTTTTATATTGGATATTGGCTCAAGGTAACCTTATGGGAACAAATTACACCTTGAAGTGGTCACGTTGTCTAATATCTTGGTACTGGAAAAGCCTCACTTTCCCTTACCCTCACATTTAAGGCATAGATAGTAATGACAATTGCATCCACTTATTATTTTAAAGAGCCCCATGGTAAAAGAGCTCTGCTAACCTTCCCAATATGGGTACACCCAAGAGTAGGGGACCTCCTAGTGATGAATTCTAGGAAGCCACTTACTTTTTACCACTAAGTTGCTATGTTGCAAGCCAGTGGATGGATATGAAGCCCACCTGAAGCTTTTTGACCCAACACTTTTTTCCCGAGAGCACTAAAATTGATAAAAAAAAAAAAAGTGCTCAGAATTCCATAAAAGTTTCAAGGCAAATTCTATTCAATAATGGGTACTCAAAAAACTTTATTTCATGGAAAAATACAAACTACATAAAAAGTTGAGGACTGTAATGCATTTTGAAATCTAGGTAGAAAAGACTAAAAATCATTTTTCAGAGGTGAAAACAAAGTGCTTAACATATGTGAAATGGGACATGTGATATATGGATGGAAAGTTCTTGGTAAGATATTTTCAATAGTGTATCGCATTCAACAACCAGAGCAAAATAGAAAAAAATATTAAGCTCTAAAATAGGTTGTTCAAACGTTTTTGTAAAATCTAGACTACACCATACAAGAAAATGCAATAGGCTGGAAATTATGGATTTGTCAACTTCAATTCATGTTTTCACACACAAAAAACTTGTACCATGCAATAGTAATTATATTAATCTATCTTGGAACTCAAATCTAAATAATATATAGCAGTTACAAACAGGGTAATGGTTCAAGACTATTACAACTGTAATATTCCTACACCTACACTTGTACAAAACTGTTACAAAGTGGTTACATATTCTCTTATGACTTATAATATGAAAATGCACACATGTCAGCATTATTTTCCAACCTTCTCCCCCTTGATGTTGAAAGGGATTACAATACTATTTCTCTATTTAAGAAATTGATCTTTAACAATACCTTTAGTGAAAACATCAACCAAATGATCATGGCTGCTGCAATACCTCAACTCATCTAATTTATTTTCAACCATATCATGAATGAAATGGTACTTATGTCAAAATACGTAGATCTTCTATGGTGGACAAGGTTCTTTGCCAACTATATGGCACTCAAATTGTCACAAAAAATTATAGTAGGACCACTTGGTTTCTCACCTATCTCCTCCAACACTTTCTTGAGCCATAAGACCTGAGCACTAGCTAAAGTGACAATAATGTATTCAACCTCTGTTTTAAGAGAGTGCTACTAATCCTTGCTTCCTTGAGCTCCAAGTGATCAGCCCATATCCAAGAGAAAAATAATTATTGGATGTAGACTTTCGGTCATCCAATTTGTTGCCCCAATCTAAGTCACTAAAACCAACTAGCTTCATCTCTTTAGCAGGATAGTAATGTATGCCAAAGTCAATAGTACCTTTAACATACCTCAAAATTTGCTTTGCAGTCTTCAAATGCAAGAGATATGGCTCACTCATATACCTAGAAATAAGTGAGACAGCATATGCAATATCTAGTCTGGTATTTGTGAGAAATATCAAGCTCCCAACAATGCTCCTATAATTGGTCACATTCACCTTTTCAACTCCATCATATTTGCATAGCAATTCACCATGAGCAATGGGAGTAGGGACTGGTTTGCAACTATCCATGTCATACTTTTTTAGTATATCCTTGGAATATTTAGTTTGACAATTAAATATTTTATCCTTACTTTGATGCACCTCCATGCCAATAAAATAGTTCATCAATCTTAAATCCTTCATTTCAAACTCACTCATCATGGTAGCATTAAATTCATCTTTCAACTTGGAACTACTACCCATATAAATCAAATCATCAACATACAAACAAACAAGCAAAATATCATTACCTTATTTCTTGAAGTATAGGGTAGGTTCACTTTTGCTTCTCTTGAAGCCACTCTGCTAAAAGTATCCATCAATCCTAGAGTACCATGCTCTAGGTGCTTGTTTAAGGCCATACAATGCCTTATTCAACTTGTAAACATGTTATTCTTTACCTTTCACCTCAAAAACTTGAGGTTGTTGTACATACACTTCCTCATTTAAGTACCCATTCAAGAAGGCACTTTTTACGTTCAAGTGATGTACAGTCCACTACTTTTGGGCAGCCAAAGTAAGTAGCATCCTTACTGTTTCTTGTCTAGATATAGGAGCAAAAGTTTCTTCATAGTAAATTCCATACCTTTGTGTGAATACTTTAACTACAAGTCTAGCCTTGTGTCTTTCAATGTTGCCATCACTGTTATACTTAGTCTTATAGACCCACTTAGAACCCACACATTTATTTCTCTTGGGCAGTTCTACAAGCTTTCAAGTGTCATTCTTCTCAATGGAATTGATCTCCTCTTGTATTGCTTGCATCCAAACACCGTTAGTACAATATTCTTCATAACAAGAAGGTTCAAAATCAGCAACAGTCATCAAAGCATAATTAACAACATCTTCTTTTGGCTCACCTTCATCTTCATCACCATACATGTGCATCTTCTCAAGCCTTTGAACAACTTGGTCAATTTATTGATCTTGGCTTCTAGTAAGTCTTCTATGTAAATTGTTGTTCAAAACCTGAGTAGGAGGATGAATTTGAAGTACCTTTTCCCCCCATTTTTATCTTCATAACATCTAAAAAGATGATTGGAGAATCATTACTTGAAGAGGAACTAGAACTGCTTTGTTTGGGACTGTTTGAAGAGCTGGTTGGTGGACTTGGTGGGAATAATTTTAAACTAGGTTGCACATTAGAAAAACTTCCACCACTGTTGCCATCATCAGCATAAATTTTTTGATGACCATATCCCCCTTCATCAAAAATAACATCTCTAGACACCACCACTTTGTGAGTTTTTAGGTTATAAAGCCTATAGGCCTTAGTATTTTCATAGTAGCCAATAAATATACATGCTTCACTCTTAGGATCAAGCTTCTTCCTAAGTTCATCAGCCACATGTACATAAGCCAAACAACCAAAAACTTTTAAGTGGTTAAAATTGGGCTTCTTTTCATACCATACCTCATAAGGAGTCATCTTCTCCAATGAGCTAGTGGGACTCCTATTCAGTATGTAGATTGTTTATGGACTGCATCATCCCAATACATATTGGTAAGTCTCTTAGTTTACAATATACTTCTTGTCATCTCAACGACTGTCTAATTTTTCCTTTCTACCACTCCATTTTGCTGTGGAGTATAGCAAGTTGTGAATTACCTTTTAATTCCAACATTTTTGAAAAAAAAATTAAACTCATTAGAACATAATTCACCACCATTGTTTGTCCTTAAACATTTAATGTTGCAGCCACTCTGATTCTTAACAAAAGATTTAAATTCCTTGAAAAAATCAAATGCTTCATCCTTATGCTTCAAAAAATACACCAAACACATTCTAGAAAAATCATCAATAAATGTAAGAAAGTAAGATTTGTTACCCAAGATTTTGGTTTGCATAGGCCCAAAAATATCAGAATGGACCAATTGGAATGGGTATGAGGCCCTCCATGCTTTCCATTTAGAAAAATTATGCCTTGCATGCTTGCCCATTGCACACCCCTCACAAACACTTTTATGTTCTTGCACTTTTGGTAACCCATAAACCATCTCTTGGGAAGTTAATAACTTCAAACTAGTGAAGTTCAAGTGGCCATATCTAAGATGCCACAACCAACTCTTATATTCTACAACAACATTAGCAATGCTGCTCCCTTGACCTCCAAACTTCAAAATAAATAACCTATTACTGGTCATAGGGACTGTTGTAACAATCCTATTGCTATTGTTCTTATCATAGATGGTGCATTAAATATCATCAAAGACTACCCTATAGTTCTTTTCACGTAGCTACCCTACACTTAACAAATTATGTTTAAAATTTGGTGTGTAATAGATATCATGAATATTTTTTTTACCTTATTTTGTGTTCACTTCCATTACACCTTTGGCAGCCACCTCCAAAGCCTTATCATCTCCAAGTTTGATATTGGACTTGAAGGACTCATCCATGGAAGCAAGAAGCTCCCCATTTCCTGTCATATGATTGGAGCAACCAGAATCAAGTATCCAAGTCTCTTGAATATTCTTATCAGCCTTATTATATGATAAGAACATATTTTGAACAGCAGAATCTTCTTCACCATAGTGGGTTGTCTTGTTTTCTTTTCTAGCCTTCTGTCTACATTCTCTCTCATAATGCCCATACTTGTTGCAATGGTAATATTGCACATTCCTCTTATCACTTTTGCCTCTGCCTCTACCTACTACTCCTCCTCTTCTATCACCTCCTCTTGAAGAATTCTGATTTTGACCTCTTCCTTGGCCATTTTCATGTCCACTAGAGCTTGCTCCATTACCCTTTGAAATTATAGCTTTAGAAGCAAATGTCTTCCCATCAACTACAATAATAGTTTCACCTAGCCTCCCCTCATGAAACATAAAATATCCTATCAAATTATCAAACTCAAGAGTGGACAAATATTTACTCTTCTTAATAATAATGGCTACATGATTCCACTTTGGGGTAAGTGTTCTCAACACTTTCTTAACAACAACCACTTTATCCAGTGCTTCTCAAAGAGTTGTTATTTTATTGACAACAACCTTTACCCTTATACAATAATCACCAACACTCTCAACCTCTTACATTCTTAAATTTTCAAAATCTCTTCTAATATTTTGTAGCTTCACTTTCTTGACTTAGTCACTCCCTTGGTAACCATCTTGTAAGGCCTTCCATGCATTAGTAGTTGTTTTACAGCCTGCTATTCTTGGAAAAATACTTTTCTCCAATGCAAATTAGAGATGGTAAAGAGCCAAGCAATTCTTCTTCTGAGCTTTCTTATTTGTTTTTCTTCTATCTACTACTGCAAGTGTACTCCAATTTGTTGGTTCTGTGTACCCATCTTCTACAATATCCCATAGACCTTTTCCCATAAGTAAGGTCTTCATCGTAATTCTCCAGTATTCATAGTCAACTCCATCAAACTCAATGATTGACAACGAGTTAGTGGTGTTGGCCATTACATCCAACAAATAATGTTCCTGTAAAAAATCTTACAAACAACTTGATAAATTGTTAGCAAGACCACAGGTGAATTTAACCCTCCAATCGAACCTCGCTCTTATACCAAATGAATTTTTTTGACCTAGCACTTTTTTCGAGAGCACTAAAATTGATAAAACAAAAAATATTCAAAATTCCATGAAAATTTTAGGATAAATTCTACTCAATAATGGGTACTCAAAACAAAACATTCACAAAATAATACCAACTACATAAAAATTATGCAGTCTACAATGCATTCTGAAATATGGGTAGAAAAGACTAAAAATCATTTTTTTAGAGGTGAAAATGAAGTGCTTAACATATGTAAAATAGGGCATGTGATATATGGATGTAAAATGTTTGGTAATATCTTTCCAATGGTGTATCACATTCAACAACCAGAGTAACACAGAAAGAAATATTAAGCTCCAAAGTAGGTTATTCAGACTTTTTTGTAAAATCTGGACTACACCATACAAGAAAATGCAGCAGGCTGGAAAAATGGATTTTCACCTTCAATTTGTGTTTTCACACACACCAAACTTGTACAATGCAATAGTAATGATATTAATATATCTTGGAACTCAAACTTAAAGAATCTATGGCAAGTTACAAATAAGGTAATAGTTCAAGATTGTTACAACTAGAATATTCTTACACCTACACTTGTACAAAACTTTTACAAAGTGGTTACATATTCTCTTGTGCCTTAAAATCAAAAAATGCACACATGTCAGCATCATTTTCCAACACCACCATTGTTGGTCTTGATTAACAATTGGTGATGAAATCCAACTCGTTAATATTAAAGTGAAACGTGTGTGTGGGGTTCTTTTTACTTATGCAAAAGAAAGTAAAAGTAAGAAGCACTCCATGATATTTCACTAATGTATAAAATTACATGTCATTTTCAAAAATTCTACAAAATAATATAACTTTCCAAATAGTGACAAATACAGAGCCATCCTGAATAGAGACGATTGCTGACCAAGGCCATCTGTCTCAAATATGACCATAGAAAAGGGCTATCTGAACCAGGGATGTCCTCAGAAAGGTGTCATCTAGACTAGAGATGATCACATATAGAACCCAAAACTGTTAATTTTCTCTATTCTATACACTATAATTTGATAAATTTTTGCAATTTTTTTTATAAAAATAGAGACACATAATAGATGTACTCACCTTGATGTCCTACGTTCGATGAAGATCCAGTTCACTATTGCGTTTACTTTTCAACCAAAGGTGTGGTGGTGTATTGTAGTACTCTTCTTCACACATGGTTCGTATACGGTGGGCATCCAAAAGGGGGGTCACAGGGGGGTTCCTCCCCTCTGTCCGAGGTTCGAGGGCTTCACCCCTAATTTTTTTTCACCATCCATACAACCATCTCAGGTAAATATGGCTTCAAACAAGGGTCATCTCAAATCTAGATGGTTGCAGAACACGATCGTCTTAGGGTCAAACGGTCATCGAACATGGGTTGTCTCTGTGTCAGACGGTTAAACCTACAATCTGCAAATAGAAAAATAGACAATAATTAGTAGAATAAATAGAAAATAGGTACTAGGTCCCACCATGATCGCCACTAAAGTGCAAAAAATACCATACATCCAAGTAAACAAAATACTGAAAGATAGAAATAACAATGAAACCACAAATATTAAGAACAAGATATGTATAAAATGAATGATGGTGTCCTTTTATTAATAATAATATCCATTCCTTTCAATGAGGTTACAATAAGATCCCTCTTAGGGATTTGCTACCGATATTGATACAATGATTTACAATAAATATCTTTCGGATGTAATGCGCAGGATCTTCTTCACACCCACGAACCGTTTTGAAGCGAGTTTCTCATGACCATCATAAGGGTTGATGATATTAAGTTCTTGCACTCTTCCTTCCTCATAGAAAACCTGTAGTCATCACATAAGGAAAGCAAAGTAATTAGTAGTATATGAGGAGCCCTTCGAGATAGGGCTTAATATAATGATAGTGAAAGCAGTAAATAAACTAAAATATAATAGACGCATGCATAAAATAAAGTCTAACTATGCTAAACAGTAAATAAGAAAGTTGCTAAAACTTATTAAGAAAAGAAATGAATAAACAAATATATGCCCTAGAGATCGTCTCTATGTGAGACGACCGTACCTATGGGTTGTCTCGGAGCGAGATGACCACTAATCTATAAGTGCTTTTTCGAGGCGAATGCGAGGGTAACTCACGGGTTTGATCCGTGGTTTGGTCGGTGGATTGGTGCAGTTTGTGGAAGCAGTTTGGTGAGTTTAATCAACATCAAAAGCAAGAATATTAGATCACATAGAAGATGCAAGCATGGATTTAGTCCGTGAAGTAACTCAACGCCATAGCTTTTGACAGTGAGAGGGTTGAAAACCTAGAATGGTAACCCTTCAGGATGCGAAAGCCTGTGGTGAAATCCCAGTAGCACTTTATTGCTTGGAAGTTCAAAAGCTCGATATATTTTGAATGAGGGGTGAGGGCTATTATATAGTGTAGCAAAATAACTAAGCACAATAAATAAGATAAACACAGAGAGAGAAATTTACCAAAAAGAATGTTCCTTTGTATTAGTGGTTGATACAATGTTACAAATGGATATCTTGAATTGCCCCAAATGTGTTGGGGGTAATGTTACAATGATTTTCTCCTTCTGATAGATGTTACAATGCTCCCATAGAAGAGGTAAATTATTCCAACACCTCAGCAAGATAGGGTGCTCTTCATTCCTCTGCTATAGCTCCAAGGGGTGAGTGGGCTTTGGTATCCAATGTAGGGACCACTCCTAGCTTCAATAGCTCTTCAAATACCTATCTCCTGCACACATGGAAACCAAAAAAGGGTTAATAGCACCTGTATAAATGACTGCAAACATTGCAAATAAAAGAAACCCTTGAAAGGAATGCTTGCAAGAAACATGAAAATACTAATTAAAAGTGCCTTGCTAACAAATCAATAAGTTATTGATCTCTGTTGATAAAACCTCTTCGATACTGTGGAACCGTGGGAACACGTTTGCGGGTTGGAAACCGTGGATGCACATTTTCGACTGTAGAACCACGGGCGGGTGGTTTTGGCTGAGATGACAGGTCACCTTGGGATGCTTGCCAACGATCAGATTCAAGCTCGCACTCTTAGTTTCTTGTCGGGTCTGGATGTATTTTGGCAGCCTATCAGTACTCAAATTTAGCTCCCCTTTTTGGTGGATTGATGGTGCCTTTATAGGCTACCTGTGGCTTTAAAGGGGAATGTGAGGTGGCAAGCCTGAATTACCAAGTGGTAAATTTGGACTGCTAGGTGGAAGGGATAGTTACAGTGAGTCATTCAGTGTGGTTCACTTAACCGAGGTGATGTGGCTCCAAGTGGAGTGGGATGTGGGATGTTGTTTTATGTGAAGGGACAAGGGGACAACAACAAAGGAGTTGTGGCATGGGTTTTGGGAATCTGTCTCATGTACAAGGACAAAGGGGACAGGAGTGGGTAATATGTGGCATGGATGTTGGATGAAGTGTCCAAGACACATGTCCAATGGGTAGACAGGGTAACCTAGGGTGATTTTCCTAATTAAATAAATTAGGAAAATATAATGATGTGCAATATTTTATATCCCTAAATTAGAACTTAGGCATATATCTTTATTATGTAGGATTTGATGGTGAGGTGGTGAATTTGAACTAAAGGGTGCTAGGTAATTTTTTTTTTCTTTTTTCTTTTTTGTGTTATATTACCTAGTGTAGGTATAAAAAAAAATTGTTTTTGTTTTTGTTTTTGTTACCATGATTAGGTAATTTTTTTTGTTTTTGCTTTTATTACCTAGAGTAGGTAAAAAATAATTGTTTTTGTTTTTATTACCTAGGTTAGGTAAAAAAAAAAAAAAATTGCTTTTATTTCTAGCATGTTGTGCTAATTTTTGTTGTTTTTTTTTGTATGTTTTCTTTTCAAGTTAAGCTTCTTGATGCTCGGCATACGTGGTCGAGGACCATCCAAAAAGTGTGAAAAGCACTTTCTGATGATGATTGGACTTTAGGTGGCCGAGGACCATCCAAAAAGTGCCATTGGTTTAGATAGTTGCGGGCGGTTAGGAACCGTCTGAGCTGATGAGGATCTCCTTTCAGCACTTGTTGAGCGTTGGGATCCAGATAGGGGCACATATTAGCTCCCAACAGGGAAGCTGACTATCACTCTTGAGGATATCTATCGTATCTTTTGTGTTCCTATTGAGGGTCCTACCGTTCGTGCTGGCCTTGACAAGGAGGTTTTTTTCCCTCTGTTTGGTGAGATGTGGGACATTGATTCCAGTAGGGGCGACATTGCGTATTTGGATCTCTTTACAGCTGACAGCTTGGGTGCATTACCCATATTTATGATGTACATATTGAGCAACATGTTTTTGCCCAATTCCATGGGATCGAGGATCCCCTGGAACTAGGTGCCTATTGTTTTTTACTTGATAGTTGATCCTTGTCGGTTACCCTGGGCTCCCACTCTTTTCTATGAGGTTTATAGCGATCTCTATGAGGTGAAGAGGCATGGGCGTAAGGGCCTCGGCTGCAGGTTGTTGCTCCAAATTTGGTGTTGGGAGCATGTTATCATTGGTTGCCCTGTTGGTTTACCTTGTGGCGTGGATGCCACCTCTCCCCGAGCATACAAATGGTTACTCAGTGAGGAGTTCAGTCGATCTGTTGTGAGTGCTTCGGAGTTCAGAGATATCTTGAGTTCTCTGACTAGGGACTTGATATGTTGGCAGCATTGGAGGGGTTTAGATTGGGCGACGGATGCAGTGGAGCTTTGTCGCATTAGGCAGGGATGATGGGTTGTTGGCGCCTATTTGAGGGATATGGAATTTATCCAGTTTTCTCGTGTATTATGGTAGTTTGGTCTTGTTTAGGATGTTCTAGATGCATCTGTTACGTACAGGCAACGGGGTGATAAGTTAGGATTGTCTACTACTCCTAATTTTTGGCGAGTCGACGATCCTATTGACGACTCAAACCTGGAGGTGCTTGACTTGGATGATGTTGGCACGACTACTGAGTATGATGCTTGGTTTGCGAGTCAACCTCTATGGACTCCTAGTGTTGTTGTAGATGATTATGGGAGTGGTGACGATGTTGATGTGGGTGGATGGGTTCCTTGGTCGGTGAAGCACCGACATGGTAGCTCTTCGAGAGCTGACACAGGCACGGACGTTCAGCAGCCTGAGGAGGGTGGTGGCGATGATGATGAGGATTTACCTCCTTGACGATCAAAGGAGGAGTGGGGGATTCTCCAAGTTGAGCAAGATAGCCTAGATTTAGAGCTGGGTCGAGTGAAGACCGAGTTAGCATGGTATCAGGGTGAGGTGACTCATCTTAAGGCTGAGGTGGACAGGTTATGGGTTGGACCTAGCAGCACTGTTTTGGCTGCTAAGGATGCAAAGATCACCAGACTTGGTGGTGAGATTATCTGTTTACAGGGTGAGCTTTCTTGGTTGCAATCAGGAGTTGGAGGTGATGATTCTGCTTTGACTATTACTTCTCTATGGGCAGATATTTCTCAGAGGGTCGCTCGCTAGGGTGTTGATTTGAGGAGCCTACGTAAGCAAGTTGTCTACATCGAGATGTTGGAGAACATTCTTCATGAGCATCATATTCCTTTACCTATTCCTCCTTCATCATCTACTGCCACTGCTACCCAAGGGACTAAGAGGAGTCGCAGGACTCATCGTACTTCTAGATCTCACGGGGCTTCTATAACGCAGGGTCCACAGAGGGATCCTGCTAGCACTAGCTAGATGTTGTATTGCCTTATTTTTGTTTTTTGTATATTTTATCTTAGTATGAGCCTCAGTACTCCAATGTATACTGCCTTCGGGCATTTTGTACTTTGTAGATTTTTGTTTTTATATATATACATGGCATATTATTTCGGTATTCACATGTGTTATTTGTATATGCATTATTCTTGTTTATGCTTTGCAATGTTTATATAATGCAATCTAATATTTCTATGGTATTGCTATGAAAATGAATGCAACTGAACTTGTAAATTGTATTTTATTTTTATTCATGTAACTAAATGACGGTATTCATGTTGCTCGTGTAATCTTTTTTAGCTCAGAGTATTTGACCTTTACTCGTTCATATTTGCAATTGGGGGTATCCCACTTGATTATTCTTTGTGGTGATGTATGTGGTATGTATAAATGGTATGTGGATTGTGATATTTATTATAATTTGGTTTTTGATATGTAACTAAAAGTATTCTCAAATACTCAAAGAAGCTAGTAATGTTAACCATTTTTCTTGATGTTATCTTACTTTCTTTAGGACCATATTGTGTGCAAGTGAAGTTCTTTTACTAAATCTTGTGTGTCGATGACCCTAAGCAATCTAGAACCAGTGCATGTGATTGTGATGTTTATTGCCCCATCTTGAGTAATTTTTGGATGGTACTTTTCTGGGTTTTCCTTTTGGCTAGCTTACCTGTATGTGCGTTCAGAGGTCTCCCTCTTGAGAGAGAGACATGTCGCCCTACATGAGTTTACTCCACTGCCAGTCAAGCGTCTATAGCCCTGGTGGAGGCTCACTCCATAGTACAATAGTTTGATCTTTAACCCTTTATGATGACTACATAACTTTCTGAGGGGAACATAGTACGATCTTTTCAGCTTTAGAAATTTGTGGTGTGTGTTGTTAATTATTTTTTGTGTAGAGTTTTGGGGAATCGTATTCTCAACCGAAGTATGATGAGAATGTTACCCTATCCTTACTACTCTAAATTTATTTATATTTGTTGTTTCACTGTGGTAGTGGTGATAACCACTAATTTTGTTTTTGGACTATGTTGCATGATAGGATAAGTGAAGAATTTGACTTTTTTTTTATTTGAGGTTTACCCAAATTGGCGTTATCTTTCTATTATTCAAGATGTAAAATTGTATTTGGTTCCAGATTGCTTTTGGGTCAATCTACCATACTCAAGATTTTCTTAATGTGATGAAAGTGCTTTGGTCCTAAAGAAAATTGGACACTTCATGAAGTTTGGTTTTTCACTAGACATGTTTGAGTGACTAAAAATTGTATGATATATCATATATGATGTGTATGATTTGTGAGTTGTAAAGAATCTTAGTTGAATACCCCCAATTCTTGGAATTTGTTTTCTTGGTCGTATCATCACCACTATTAAAAATTATTGAGCAAGGGATGGGATGGATGCAACTATATATATATATATATATATATATATATATATATATTTGTGTATGAACATATAATTGAAATGCAAATGCAATATGAAAAATACAATTTAAAATATGTCTATTTACAATGTGAAATGCATGCAATGTTGTAAAATGGAATCTTTTATTTTTTTTATTTTTTTTTATTTTTGTTTTAGCCATGTACATATATATACATATATTACAAGTCATTTTATGCATAAAATGCCTTTAGGTGCATAATGTTCAGTGGTTCTGGCTCTAATTTTCCTTCTAAATTGGAAAGTCTGTATGTTCCTTGTCCCAATTTTTGCTTTACTATATATGGGACCAACCAATTTGCTACAAATTTATCCCTTAAGTGCGGTAAAGCATTAGTATTTTGTTGATTTTCTTTGAGCACTAGGTCCCCCACTTGAAATTCACGAGGATGGACTTTTGCGTTGTAAGCGCGCTTGAATCTATCTTGATATACTCGTAAATGTTCTAGAGCATTGATATGTTTCTCATCAATAATTGTCAATTGGTCAAGACGTGCCTGTCTAGTTGTATCATCGTTCATGAATTCCTATATCTCGATTTGCAAGGATGGTATCTCGAGCTCTAATGGTAATATTGCTTCTACACCGTAAACTAGTGAAAATGGTGTTGCTTCCATTGGCATTCTTATGCTTGTTCTGTAAGCCCATAGTGCTAAAGGGAGGTGAGTATGCCAATCTCGATGATTATCTTTTACCACTTTCTTGAGAATGGATATGACTGTTTTATTTGTTGCTTCAGCTTACCCATTTGCTTGTGGGTAATAAGGTGTTGAGAAGTTGTGTAGGATTTTGAATTTGTTGCACAATGCTCTAACATCCTTATTCTTAAATGACTTTCCATTATCAAAAATTATTTTTGAGGGTATTCCAAAACGACAAATAATATGCTAAAGTATAAACTCCGCTATTCGAGGTCCAGTCGTAGTTGTCATTGGAATTGCTTTCGCCCATTTTGTGAAGTATTATGTAGCAGTTATGATGAATTTATGTTGTCCTGATGAAGCAAGTGTTATTTTACCAATCAAGTCAAGGCCCCATTGTGAAAAGGGCCACAAAATTTGAATGGGTTGCAAATTTTGTGATGGCACATGGGTCAAGTTTGCATGATGTTGGCACTTTTGGCATATTTTGACATATTTGCAACAGTCATTTTCCATTGTTGGCCAATAGTATCCCATGTGCAATATTCTTTTTCTAATTGCCATTCCGTTGAAGTGACCACCGCAAGTACCATCGTGGGCTTCTGATATTGCTCTTTCTACTTCAATTGGATTTAAACATCGTAGTAATATTCCATCATAACTACGTTTATATAACACATATCCAAGTAAAGTGAAACAAATGGCTCTTTGTTTGAATGTTCTTTTTGCAGTTCATGTCATTTCTATTGGTAGTGTGCCTGACTTGAGAAAATATTTTATCTCATCAAGGTAAGAATTATAAGGTTCAACATGTATCAAACAAACATTCTTCTCACCTATAGATTTTGCTTTTTGAATTGATGGTTTAGACACTATTGTTATGATTAGCGGTTGCATTTCTCCATGTTCATTTTTAGGGATGAGAGATCCCAAGGAAGCCATTGCGTTCGCAAATCTATTTTTGTCGATCGTGGCAAGTTACTAATTTCATACCAGTCAAATTTTCCTAGCAACTGTAATGCTACTTCATGATATTTCTTTAAGACTGGTTCTTTACATTGGTATTCTCCTTTTATTTGGTAGACAACCAATTGAGAATCACCAAAAATGCTTATTATTTTTATTCCCATTGCTATAGCTGATTTAAGACCTAGTATTAAGGCTTCATATTCTGCATTATTGTTAGTGCATGTGAAGTCGAGTTTGAATGATAAAGGAATGGGTATTCCTTCTGGTGTGTAAAACACAACTCCTGCACCTTGCCCTTTTTTGCACTTTGATCCATCAAAGAACATTGTCATATCTGCTTCATCCTCAGGTGAAACTACTTCTTCTTGTTCTGTGACAAAAAATATTGAATCATCGGGAAGCTCAATTATTAATGGTGTATCATTGTGCAGTGGAGCTTTCGCTAATTGATCAGCTATCACTTGCCCTTTTATGGATTTTTGACTTGTGAATTCGAGGTCAAATTCTGTTAAAAGCATTATCCATTTAGCAGTGCGGGTGTTGTTGTAAGTGCGAGTCATCATGTATCGCAAAGGGTTTTCTCTAGCTATAACATAGGTGGTATTGCTTAGCATGTAATGTCTAAGTTTCTTGGTGGCGAAAACCACTGCTAAGCATAAATTTTTGACATAAGCATATCTTGTTTTGTAACTTACCAATGTTCGACTGATGTAATAAATTGCTTGCTCTTTATTTTTCTCATTCTTTTGTGCAAGCATTGTTCCTAAAGCAAAATCTATTGCATAAATGTATAGGTGAAATGGGACTCCTATTTTTGGTGGCATAAGAACTGGCGGTGAGGCCATGTATTTCTTTATATCATAAAATACCTCCTGACATTCAGTTGTCCAAGAAAATATCACTCCTTTTTGTAACAGACGGTTAAAAGTTCTACATTTATCCAAGAGTTGTGCAATGAATCATCAAATAGATTGGACTTTTCCTTGCAAACTTCGCAACTCTTTCAAGTTTTTGGGAGGTGACATTTCTAATATTGCTTTTACCTTGCCTGGGTCTACTTCAATGCCTCGCTTGGAAACAATGAATCCTAGAAGTTTTCTTGATGTGACACCAAATACACACTTCTTAGGATTTAACCTTACCTTATGTTCTATTAATTGATCAAATGCCTTTTCTAGCACATCTATGTGTTCAAGACATGTTTTTGATTTAGCAATAAGATCATCTACATAATATTCGATTATCTTATGCATATAATCATGAAATATGTACGTCATGGCATGTTGATATGTAGCTCCTACGTTCTTTAACCCAAAAGGCATCACTCTATAGCAGAATGTCCCCCAAGGCGTTGTAAATGCTATTTTATGCTGATCTTCGGGATTAATCTGAATTTGATTGTATCCGAAGAAACCATCCATTAAGGAGAGCATTTCATGACCAACACATGAGTCTACTAATTGATCAATATTTGGCAAAGGAAAATCATCCTTGGGACACACTTTGTTTAAATCTCAAAAATCAGTGCATACTCGTATCCCCCCATTCGGTTTATGAATGGGTACCATGTTTGAAAGCCATTTAGGATAATCGATTGGTACTATGAAGTGTACATCCAATAACTTTTGCAACTCTTCTTTCACAATTAATGCGATTGTTGGATGAACTTTCCTAAGCTTCTGCTTGAATGGCTTGGCATCATGTGCTAGCGTAAGGTTGTGGACTACCAAGTCTGGATCTAAGCCAGGCATGTCTTTGTAGGACCATGTGAACACTTCCTTATTTTTAATAAGCATGTTTATGATGCTTTCTTTTTCTTCTACGGATAATTATTTTGCTATTTTGACAATCTAGGGATTATCCACGTCTTCACTAAGGTTCACATCTATAGACTCTTCTATTAGCATGTGAGAACCTTCCTCTAGCTGATGTGGAGTCGGGATGAGGTGGATATCATCTACCACATTTTCAAATGTGTCTGGGGTGTCCCCCTCTATCTCAGTTTGAAAAATTGAATTGTTTGATGATGAAGGTTGTTGTGGAATATAAGCGTTTGAAGTGCACAACAACTCTTCGGACAGGATGAAGTCAACAGTGGATGGCGGGGATGAAATCCTGTCCATGGCTATGAGACTAGTGTCAATATATATCGGTTTTGTCTCATTATATGGATTGCGGAGTGGGGTGAGCAAATCAATAGAAATCATGTTGACTTGATGGAAATGAGGTGGTTGCGATTCAAGAATTGATGAATCATATTCTCTAGGTTGCAACTGACCTAATGTGTGTGATTGGTTTTGTTGTATGCTTTGCCAATGTGATGGAGGAGGTTCTGGTTCTGGACCCTCATGCTCTTTGTTTAGCCAAAAAAGTGTGCGGTCTATTGGAAACTTATGTTGATACCAATTATCCTTCTGCATGGTTTCTCCATATATTATCTCTTCCTGAGGTTCTTCTTCTTCTTGATTAAGCCATTAAGGATGTGCTTCATCTTGGAGCATTCTCCTGGCTTGTATCTCAAGAGCATGGTTGATGAAAATCATTTCAGTTTCATCGTCATCATTGTCACTCATCCAGAAGCCATTAGCATTTGTATGAGGTCCTAGTATTAGTGGCTCAAGGTCTTGCCTAAGGTATGCCATCTTAGGAGGATCTTCATAATCTGCTTCTCATTGTAAAGTTTGCTCTCGAGGGTAAAAATTGTGGATTTGGTATCTACTTTCCATTTGTTCATCCTTATCATTAGGTTCATCCTCCTCATCGCTCTTTTCCTCCTCTTGTTCGCATTCTATGTCCAGTTCTTGGAAAGCTTGATTAAGCGAAGAGCTTGCGATGGAAGGTTTATAGCCTAGACCGGAGCGGTCACTTGGCTCTCTATATTTTGGTTCGATAATGTGGTGAGGACCTTGTTCATGTCTTCCAAGTCCATATCCTTGCCAACTAACCCTTCAAAAATATCTCACTGGGAAACTTGGGTTCGATAGATAATCAATGTTTTCATTAAACTCTTGTAAAGAGTTGTCATTTTGAGGAGGTGGGTCCGATGAAGAATCCATCCCTCCATATATGAAATTGATTGCATTTGTTTGAGAACCCATTCTATATATATCACCAATAGCTAAAGGTGGGTCGCGAGGGTGACCGTAATCTCTGACTGACTCGATAGGTGGTGTAACTATGACACTTTCAATAATGTACTCACCAATACTTGGATTGGCGAGATGTACTGCAACTCTAGATGGTTGTGTGGCTAATGGCTCGGTGGATGAAGAGGGTTCTTGAGCCTTAGCTCTTGGCTCTATGGGCGATGTTGGATTATCTCTAACAGGTGGCCCTATTTGTGAGACTACAGGTTCTAATGACTGTGAAGTAGTGGCTGATGATGTGGGGTGTGCTTTGAATGTGAATGGTGGCTTTGAATCTGGAAGTGTACTAGATGGAGCTGGCAATTGATTAGAAGGATGAGTGGGTGTAATTTGAAAATGAAATGCGGTGTTTGAAGGATGCGCTGAGCTAACGCTTTTAGATGCGAAAGCTGGATCAACTATAGGCAACTCTTCTGGAATGGGTGCTTTTGATGATGTGGTGCTTTATGGAATGGTTCTAATGACTAGTGGTTGGATGGTTAGATGTGTTGATGGGAGTAAAGGCTCATAAGGATTTGAAATAAAGTTGCAGTATTTGAAAGGTTCAGTGTCAGCTGGTATGCAATGTACCTTGCCTTCATGCACATATTTTAAGCATTGATGCAATGTTGAAGGCACACATTTCATTTCCCTAATCCAAGGGTGTCCAAGAAGTATGTTATATTGCATTTCCCCTTCCAATATGTGAAAGAGAACATGTATTGTTTTCACCCCCACGGTGACGGGAAGAACAACATTCCCTACAATTGAGCATAAAGCGTCATTAAAGGCCCTAAGAGTGAATGTGGATGTTGTGATGTGAGATGATGGGACATTGAGCTTCATCATGGCAGGTGTGGTAATGAGGTTGATTGAAGAACCTGTATCAATAAGCACTCTCTTGAAGGGTTTCCTGTCAATGTGAGCTACTATGTGCAATGGCGGATCAGGTGAATCTACTGATATTTGTTTTTCCTCAAAGTCATAGAATACTATCGAGGGTTCCATGCACTTTTGCACACTACCCACAAAGGAATTGAATGCATTGGGGTCTTCTGATTGTACTTGAATAGACTTTAAAATTTCCATCAATGCTTCCCTGTGAGGTGTTGATTGTTGTATTAGTTCATAAATTGACAATTTTGTTGAAGCCATCTTCAAACTCTGTGTTAACCGAGTTGTTCAATGTAACAACAGGGTGGTTGTGGAATGGTGGTGGTGGCCCACTCGATCCAAGTTGTATGGGCACATTAGTTGGTGATGTTGTCAGAGCCTAGGTTGTGCGATTAGCTTACCTTTGTCCATGGGTAACTATACTGATAGCCCCTACAAAACCTTGTGGTAGTTGAGACACATAATTAACCTGATTGGGAGGAACTGTAGAAGTTGATGCTCCCGTCGGTTGTTGATTCGCCTCTCGATGTGGCAAAGGTGTCTGATATATGCCTAGGTTTTGGTTATTTTGGGCTAGTGGGTTGTCAATTTTGATTGTACCCGCTTCCAATAAATCTTGCACAATTCCTTTAAATCCATGACAACCTTCAATATCATGTCCTCTTTGTCTATGATAGATGCAAAAGAGGTGTTCTTTGTAACCTTTTGTCTTTGGTTTGTTAGGATCATCAAGTTTCATTTTCGGTAAATTAAAAAGTTTTGCCGCATACAACTTCTGAAATACTAATGAATATGGCTCTTGTACTGGCGTGTAATTTCTTTTTGGCTTAAAATGACGTTGTTGCCTTTTCGTAGGTTGTGTCTGATTTTGTGCCTATTGTGGGGGTGGAACCACTTGATAATTTGGTTTGTGTGGTTGTTGTTGTTGTTGGGGTTGTTGGATTTGTGTTTGAGCTGGTTGATTTGATTGTGGTTGGCTCAAAACTATCTGATTAACCCATGCGGTCTTGGACCGACCGTGGTTATTCCCATTTTGATTCTTATTGTGCCACTCTTTCTTCTTAGGCTTAATCTCGCCTTCTTGAATTTTGATTTCTTCAATTAGTTTTGCTTGGGCGAGTGCCTCATCGAATGTTCTATATTGTTGTAGTTGTAGCAATGAAGATATGGGTCTACCAAAACTCTTCGTGAACATTTGTATTATCTCTAGCATAGGGAGTGAAAATGGTAACTTGATCATGACTGATCTCCATCTATTGCCAAAGTCATAGACTGATTCATCGTCATATTGTTTTAGGTAAATCAAATCAGTCAATGTTGTTTGTTTTCTAACATTTAGGGTGAATATTTCTAGAAACTGGTCCGCTAGTTGTTCAAAGGTAAAAATACTTTGATGCGGGAGGTGGTTGTACCAGTCTTGGGCTTCCCCCCTAATGTTTGAGGAAATGTATGTAATAGCAATGCATCGCTTCTTTTGATTCTAAAGCATGCATTCACAAATCTTGTTACATGCTCACGGGGATCCTCTTCTCCTTTAAATTCAAGCTTCGGTATTTGGAAATCATGTGGATATGGCGGCTCTGGTACCAAAGCATGAATAGGGTGATTGAGTAGTTGCCTTAAAGTTGGCTTTTGGTATTGCAAGCCTAGGGTTTGCATGGCAAGACTATCAATCTGACTCATGAAAAACTGGTATCTAGGATCATCTATAGGATTGACACTCGAATGTACTTGATGCTGCTTGGTAATGGGGTGGATTGTATGTAGGTTGGGGATGATAAGACATGTTTGGCAAAAATGTGTTATGGTATGGATGTTGAGGGATGTTATGATATGGATGGGGTGATGAAGGTATGATATTATGTTGACCTACTGCATTAGCATATGGGTGCGGTGGTTGATTGTGAACCACAGTGGTAGAGGGAGGACGCATTACCCAAGATGGATCTTGGATAAAGGCATTAGGTTGATGAGATGTAGGTGGAAGATTTTGCTCAATCCCTTGCAAATATTGGTTAGGGTCAGGGTTCATGCTACGGTTAGCATTATCTAAAATCATTTGTCTGCAACTGTAAGAAAGCCTGTTGCATAGCAATTGTATTTGACATAGGGACTGCTACCTGTGATGTGGTGGACTGAATTGGTTGTGGAACAACCATGGTAGTGGAGGTAGATGGGGGGTAAGTAGCAAAGGGTATCGCCACTGACTGTGGAATGGTATGAGATGTATGTCCTACAAGTGTGGATGGAGGAATGGATGTTGGGGCTTGCGAAACAATAGGAATTGTTTCATACAAGGGATTAGTGGTAATGGTCATTTGTTGTGATAATGTGGGGGGAATTTGGTTGGATGACAATGGTTGATTGGCTAATGCTACAACAACCAACTCAAAGAGAGGATTGGTGAAAATATGTTGTGACTATTGTGGATAGGCGAATATGGATTCTTGTTGTGATGAGGGTATGACACGTGATGGGATGGAGAGTGGTGGTAATTATGGGAAGACCATTCCAACTACATTCAAGTACATTCTAACAGTGTCCATATCTATCATGGTGACCTGACTGTCTACCGCTGTAGGAGGTTCACTCCTAGGTGTCTCAGGTATAGCTGTGTGAGTAGCTCTATGCATAATGTCTATGTATATGTTGGGGGCATTACTAGAAGGCCCTACATCAAGACTCTGTGACATAGAAAGGGGCATACCTACTTGTCCCACCACCGAAGTGTGAGGGACATTGCCAGATTGGGAGGCCATAGGGGAAGACCACTGACTTCGGTTTGACACTAGTTTCTTAGCTTGATTACGAGTCACTACCATACACTACTATGGGGTAATATGCGAAGTGAGACTATCTATGCAAGTAAAGTGACAATACAATGCAATACAACACACAAAGCAAATAACCACACAAAATTTTTGATGCTAGATTTTCATATATATATATATATATTTATTTATTTTTTTTTTTGAAATTCATTTGGAAAATGAAAAAGGTGTGTGCTCAATGTTTTGCCCTAAATGAATCTAGGATTTCACCTGTATACTCATAGCTCGACAACCTGGCTATGAACTCTAGGTCGCGTAATCCCGCCTATAATATGTGGTAATGAAGTCCACACACGGCCAGGGAGCACAGGTCCTACCAATTCCTCACCCAGTTCACCCGTAGTCTGCGATACACCTCTCCGAAGAGAGATGCGTGCTATCACCCACGGGTTATGATGGATCTTGGAATCGGCCTTGGCTAAGAATAGGGTATAATATTGGTGGTTCGGTGATGAAATCCAAACCCGATGGTGATGAAATCCAGTCGTTTTCCAACGTTTATGTGAGTGTGTGGTGGTTTTGTTTAACTAGGATGCTATGCAAAATTACTATGCAATTCTGTTTCAATGGCCTAAATGCAGAAAAGCAGAAAATAGAGAATGAAAGACAGTAGATCAAGGGTAAAAATACCAATTTTAGATCTAATTTAGTTAGATTCTGTTTAACAGGGCTAACCGCAGGTGCGCGGTTAGTTTTGGTAAACCACGGGTGCGCGGTTTGCCAACCGCGCATCTGCATTTGGGATATCCCAACCGCGGATGCGCGGGTCCTTTCTATCAACAAAAATCGAATAATATTATAGACCCGATCCTAAAATAAACACCTGAGCTATTCCTAACCAGGTGAATGCAAGATGATATGTTTTCTACTATGCAAATGCAATTTTTTTTTATATGAATGCAAGGTTTTTAAGTATTTTCTTCTACCTCTAAGACCTAAGTGCACACAAAGACATACAGGACTAGGACTCTTAATCTAGTTAAATGCAATCTAAACTAAAACTAAGACAAAAATTAGACAGGAAGCACGAAGTACATACCTGTGTTCCTTCCTGCTGTAAACCGTCGGCCCATGTTTTTGATGCAGCAACCACGTTTCTACGTTTTATCAAGAAAAAACCATGTGTCTGCATTTTCTCCTACCAAGAACCGCACGTCTGCGTTTTCTCAGATAGAAACCGCGTTTCCGCGTTTCCATAGTAAATGATACGATCGCAAGATTTTCTAAATATATCAATTTTTGGGTCGAATCTGTGCGCGCTTCGAATTCTCGAAACCTGTAGGTGCAGACAGAGATTAGTGAACAAATTTAGATAGCAAGGCAAAACAAAATAGGACCTTTAGGGGGTCCCACCGTGATCGCCATTTTCTATAGCAAAATAACTAAGCACAATAAATAAGATAAACACAGAGAGAAATTTACCAAAAAGAATGTTCCTTTGTATTAGTGCTTGATACAATGTTACAAATGGATATCTTGAATTGCCCCAAATGTGTTGGGGGTAATGTTACAATGATTTTCTCCTTCTGATAGATGTTACAATGCTCCCATAGAAGAGGTAAATTCTTCCAACTCCTCAGCAAGATAGGGTGCTCTTCATTCCTCTGCTATAGCTCCAAGGGGTGAGTGGGCTTTGGTATCCAATGTAGGGACCACTCCTAGCTTCAATAGCTCTTCAAATACCTATCTCCTGCACACATGGAAACCAAACAAGGGTTAATAGCACTTGTATAAATGACTGCAAACAATGCAAATAAAAGAAACCCTTGAAAGGAATGCTTGCAAGAAACATGGAAATACTAATTAAAAATGCCTTGCTAACAAATCGATAAGTTACTGATCTCTGTTGATAAAACATGTTCGGGACTGTGGAACCACGGGAACGCGATTGCGAGCTGGAAACCGTGGACCTATGGTTGTGAAACCATGGATGTACATTTTCTATTGTAGAACCATGGGCGAGCGGTTTCGGTTGAGATGACAGGTCACCTCGGGATGCATGCCAACGATCGAATTTGAGCTCACGCTCTCAGTTTCTCATCGAGTCTGGATGTATTTTGGCAGCCTATCGGTATGCAAATTTAGCTCCCTCTATTTGGTGGATTGATGGTGCCTTTATAGGCTGCTTGGGGCTTTGGAGGGGAATGTGAGGTGGCAAGCCTAACTTGCCAAGTGGCAAATCTAGACTGCTAGGTGGAAGGGGCAGTTACAGTGAGTCATTCAGTGTGGTTCACTTAAATGGGGTGATGTGGCTCCAAGTGGAGTGGGATGTGGGATGTTGTTTTATGTGAAGGGACAAGGGGACAACAACAAAGGAGTTGTGGCATGGGTGTTGGAAATTTGTCTCATGTACAAGGACAAAGGGGACAGGAGTGGGTAAGATGTGGCATGGATGTTGGATGAAGTGTCCAGGACACATGTCCAATGGGTAGACAGGGTATCCTAGGGTGATTTTCCTAATTAAATAAATTAGGAAAATATAATGATGTGCAGGATTTTATATCCCTAAGTTAGAACTTAGGCATATATCTTTATTATGCAGGATTTGATGGTGAGGTGGTGAATGTGAACTAAAGGGTGCTATATTTTGGTGTCTACATATAGATTCCTTGAAAGTAATCTAATAATAGCATAACCCTACACTTGAAAAGTGAAGAGACAATTAGCATTTAGAAAAGTGAATGTCGATCTTCGAAATCTCAATGCAAACTAAATTTATCATGTGATTGTTCTAATCTGGGTTAAAGTATGCATTGAATTGCAGTACAAGTTCATGTGCACATTTAACTAGTAGTTTCGACTACTAGTTATGTCCCTCTCTTTTTAAGCTTGCTTTTGGCGCGACTATCTCGGGGTGAGATGGTCTTGACTGGGGGTTGTCCATTGGTAGGATGATCTCTGGAGGTTGTCCCTTGGAGGGACGACCAGGGTTGTAAAGGGAAATATCCCTTATTTGAGTGGTGAAAACCACTGTTTGAGCCCTAAGACTACCTAAGGTGGGTCATATGGTCTTTAGGAGTCCATATAGGTAGTCTCTTCAATATGACATGTTTTAGGTGTCTACACCTACGATGGCCCAATCAACTTTCGCTTCACCCTTGATTAGGCTCGATCAATAACGACAGTTTCACACTCACTAATTATGTATAGCCCTAAGTAAGGGCATCTATTCTAAACTACCTTGAGAGAATCCCAAGGATAGTGAGCTTTCTAGTGATGAAGTCCAAAAAACTACTCAGATGGCTACTATGGTGTGTAGGGGGCAAGTTGATGGTTGGAGATGAAAGCAAACATCATCGATCCTGATTGGTGGTTGGTGATGAAATTCAACTTTGTCAATGTGTATAATATGTGCGAATGTATGAGTGTTTTATTCTAGGAAATAAAGTGTGAAAAGACCTATGTTATGAAAGCAATGAATTATTTTTGACTTTTGGAAAGTAAAACGCTCTTTTTGTTTTCTAAGCAAAGTAAATAAGTAGTGAAAAATACTGATTTGTTAGCAAAGATCTATGCTACAAACTTGAAAAGAAGAGATTGCTTGATTGGAGCAATATTTACGCTAGGATTTGTTTGTTTGCAAACCTATCTATACCAGTCAAGATACACTTGTTACAGTTATGCCCAGTTGTCTTGTTAGAACCTTATGCATGAGATAAATAAAAAATTATCTCAGCTCACAAAGACAAAGAAATTAAAGGTTTTCTTCACACCTTATGCAAATGCGTTATCCTATGCTAAGGCAAAGATAAGAATACATGCATGCAAGAGAACTTGAAAAAGGAGAAGCCCATTTACAATCAAAAGGATTTTTGATGCCAAAGGATAGAAAAATTTGCTTTTCGAAAGAAGAAAACAAATTGATTGTTTTTGAAGGATAACTTTAAATGATAAGTTTGATTTTAAAACAAAAAATTTGTAAAGTTGATTGAACAAGAGTAACAAAAAGAAATTTAGCTATTGTGCTCTATTGTTTAGAGGCTTGCTGAAAGGGATTTACAGGCTTGGGTTGCCTAGTTTTTGCTACCTAGCACCAGTCATAAGGACCCTGCGATTTAGGAGAATAGTCGTAAGGATCCTTGCGATTGGGACTAGGGGTAAATTTTAGGAGTTTTTCAGGTTGGATTGGACTCTGCTGCTACTGATAGTTGGTTTTGTTGGCTTTACCTATAAGAACAGAGATTAGGAAAGAAAAATGCTAAAAATGATTGTGAAGGTAAGAAAGCAATATCGAAGAGCAAAAACATAAGTGCTAAAAGGAGGTTGCAAAGAAAAGAAATTGAGAGACTCTGTTGTGAGAGGCTAAGAGGTGAACATTTATACCTGTTGGGGGATTTTTCATAAAGTGCTTTGGCTTGAGAAGACAATGTTGAGTGGGAGAGCAATCCCTCGATTAAGTGGAGATAACAATCTCCAACTTACCTACAACTGTGGCAATACAAGGCATTTTTTTTGTAAAAATTGGTACTTGACTCATTCGGGTTCAATTTTTGAGTTTTGTAGAAATCGTAAGTGTATCGCTCCAAATTTTTCGCATCCCTACCTTCGGGCTATAGGATCCGTGCCCGAAAGGAGGATGGGAAAAGGATGGCGCAGTACCTCGGACTGAGAGGACTTTGCGAAGGTCCCGCCTCTCAAGGGAGGTGTATTTTGATGATTTTTCGACGGATGGTGGGTTCACCAGGAAACATTTAAGGGCAGTTTCCACGCCTAGGTTTTGGAATGTGTTTAGATGTGTTCATTTTAACCTTAAGCATTCATATCCTAGGTTTGGCCAAATGAATCTAAATTAATCTATATGAAAATGCAAGTTCAATGAATACAAAAAGCAGATTTAAAAGCAGAAAATAGAAAATTTACAAAATGCAAACGAGGAATACCTGATCCGGATGTCTGAAGAAGATTCTGATGTTTGAAGTAGTCTGGATCGTCTGGAATTCAACAGAATCGTCTGCAATCTGATAGAATCGTCTCGAGATCCGACGTAATCATCCGAGACCGACAGATCGCTCGAGATCTAACGAATTCGTCGGACAAATTCATCGGGAGACTCATAGCGAGAAAAATAGATACAAAATATGACGAATACTATTGTACTAACAGAGGGAAATGATATAAAATGGCAGTATAAACAATGAAAAATAGTTATAGACAGCAATATAAGCAAATTACTGTATTTTAATGACAAATCATGATCTTAGTATGCAATCTAAGCTAAATGGGTGAACTCCAAATGCAAGATAACATAAAAACTGAATAAATTATCTAATTTGCAGAATAAAATGATAGAAAAAAAGTTGAGAAGAGCAAACTTCAGGCACTGATTGCCTCAATGCAGACTGCAATCGAGATTGTCTCGCATCAATACGAAATCGTCTCGAATTTGACAGGATCGCCTCCGATCTGAACAGGTTCGTCAGTGACGATGGGTGCTGGCTCCAGCTGCAAATCAGTGATGTACCTGCAACAAAATTGGTATAGATCTAATGCAAATGCAATATTGGGATGCTTTAACGTAGAGGGAATCAATTTGCAAAGAATTTCGGCCAGGGGTTGGGAAGGTAAAATCCTAGAGATTAAATAGGCTTAGGGGGAGTAGTTAGGAGGTTGGAGATCATCCCAATTTGGGAGATCTCCAACGGGGGAGGGTCCCAACGACGTAGACACGCTTCGCCCGAGTTGGAGACCCGTTGGAACAGATTCCAACTTTGCAAATTTAGTTTTGCGATAAGATCGTCTGGACGTCCCAGTCCAGACAAAATCGTCAAATCTGGGGCGAGATCGTCTGATCGGTGACGATATCATCAAACGGTCAAAACAACCTCTAAAAATGGCACGAAAAAGGGGGAAACGGATTTCTCGGCGGTTAACGAGCGGTTTGGGAGGTTAAATTTGAATTTAAATTATTTACTAAGGTGAATGTAATTATTCCAATTTTACTGCGCCAATTTTAGGGTGCTACATTTTGCCCCCTCTTTAGCGAATTTTCTGAAGAAAATGCGTTAAAGATGAGTTCTCCTCGATCTACGAGAAAGCAAAAATTATTCCCATTTTTAGGTGACGATTCTTGGTCGAATCGTACGATAGCTTACTATGGTTCCCCCTCCGTGTTTTTACCCAAATCGAACGTTTGAGGTAAAAACGCGCAAAAGCAAAAAAATTATTTTTGAATAAAATTAAGAAAAATAGGGTAAAACCCTAATTCATTTCTTACCGTTCATTTTTACCGATTTTAGAGCTACAAGCGTGAAATGGTGGAGACTATGCACAGATCGACAGAGGTCCGACGCGGTTTACGGGTAAGAGTCTAAACTTAGTTTAGAATGCTTTAATTTAATTTTATATGCTTTTTAGATGAATTTTGAGCATCGTGACCGTTTTTGGGCCGTCGACGTCATCGGGACGAAATCGTCCCGATTTCGATGAAATCGTCTCAATTTCGGTAATTTCGCTCGAGGGCGAAATCGTCGAAAGGGGGACGATTTCGTCAAATTAGAGACGATTTCGAACTGCAAAATCGAGACGATTATGCTCAAATTTGGGACGATATCGTCCAATAGTGGGCGATATCATCAATTACACAAAATTGAATTTTTAATTTACATTATTGATTACTTGAATTGTTGATTAATGATTGTTTATTGTTTTGTTGTTTATGTTTGCAGAGAGGATTACTAAAGAGAAGGGAGTGGAAATATGGAGGTTTGAGAGATGACTTGGCCGCTCTGACACAGGCAGAGCGAGATCAGCTGGCACAAGCCGGCTTACTATATGTGGCAGAAATGCCACAAGTATCTACAGACATGGGGCTACTGACGGCCCTAGCAGAGAGGTGGTATCCGGGGTCTTCATGTTTTCAGCTACCGACAGGGGAGACGACTCCCACACTAGAGGACGTATGGAGGATTTTAAGAATTCCCATACAAGGACGGTTGATCACTCCTGCGACCAATCAGGGCCGCGCTATGGTACGGTTGTGCGGTGACCCGAGCTTCACCCTAAAGAAGGGCGGAGTTAACATCGAGGCACTACGGCAGATGCCTGGGGCATCTACACTCACACGGGTACTAGCTGGGGTGGTTGGTGGACTTCTGCTGTGCCACTAGAGCGGGTGTAGGGTACCATGGATGCTGGCAGATGTGATCTACGACATGCGAGACCATGGGTACAGGTTTTCTTGGGGTAGCTTTGCTCTATTCCGATTGTACAGGATCCTGTATGGGGTCGTGTACAAGGGCGACCGATGTCTGGTTATGACATCGCTACTACAGGTTTGGTGCTGGGAGCACATTGTAGTGCGGAGGCCGGTAGGGCTTCCTCTGACAGGGGTTGACAGGGAGAGGCCCCGAGTCTTCTACTGGTGGCTCCGGAGAGGGGCACAACGACGGATAGATCTGTCGATGTCTCGGAGGCTACTAGATGACCTAGTCCCGGACCAGATCACCTGGAGGCCGTGGAGGGAGCATCCAGGGTGGCCAGAGGACGGACAGGAGTTGGCTCGCATTAGGCGAGTTTGCTGATTGAGGATGGAGAGGGGAGAGGTGGAGCTCCACCTCTACGATCGAGTTTTGCGACAGTTCGGTCTACAGTAGGGGATCCCATATCTTAAAGACTACGAGTTTTCCCGGACTGTCCAGGATAACACTACTGTTAGCGAGGCACCAGACATGCAGCGCTTTTGGAGCCAAGACGCAGATGATGCCCCCATTCAGCCAGTGGATGGGGACGATGCAGGAGTAGCCGATGGCTACGATGCTTGGTACATAGGCATCCACCCTCCTCGGATGACGAGGGCACAGGGTCCGATCCAAGCGATTGTGCATCGGATAGGGAGGCGACGCCAGGCGGCGATGGAGGCAGCCCAGGGTCACGGTGGGAGAGAGGCGAGGAGGCCACAAGCATAGGAGCGATCATGGCAGAGGGAGAGGGAGAGGAGGGAGGTGAGACCCCCATCTCCACAAAGGCCACCATCGCTCGATAAGGGCAAGGGTGTGGATACAGGAGAGAGTAGCGAGATGGCTACTCTTCGGGCAAAGAGAGATCGTCTGCAGGCTCAGGTGTAGACGCTATAGGATGCAGCTGCACAACACCAGGCTGAGGTGTCACAGTTGCGAGACGAGATTGCACGCCTCAGGGCATGGAGCGGAGGGGCGAGCACACAAGAGCTGGCGCGATCGATTGCTCAGACCATGTTCTACCAGGGCATATACTTTCAGATGGTGCCAGAGGGTCAGAGGGTACAGCTGCCAACCAGCATTGCTGACCCTATCAGGACTACACAGACTGCTATGGGGCCACCTCGTCCACCGCAGGGCGGGGGAGGAGATGAGGCTGAGAGCTCGAGGGGTTCTCGAGACACTGCACAGAGGACATTTGATTGAGAGGATTGAGTATGCCAAGATGTATATTGTAGCATACCAATCCAAGTTTTGATATGATGTACATATATTTGTGATATATATATATATATATATATATATATGAGATATTTTTGATCATATGACTTGTGTTTTGTGATTTGTATGATGTTTTTAGATGTTTTAATTGATTAATTTGATGATTCATTGAGGATTCATGTAATTATGTCGTTGGAAATATTATAATTTGGATGTCATGTTTGTAAAATTTAAATGAAATAATCTGATGTAATCTGTTGTAATCACAATGACACTGAGAGGGGGGGTGAATCAGTGTGTTCTTTAAAAACTTAAAAGCAATTTAGACTTTTAAATAAACTGCAGCAGATTAAAACAGAAATAATAAAAGTACTAAGAGCATCACACATAACACGACATTTTAACGAGGTTCACCGATGTGGCTACTCCTCAAAAGACTGCTTGGACGACCATCCAAATCCAACCAAATGCAAAGCTACAACTTTACATAATCATTCACCAAAGACTAACCGGTAAGAGGCACCAACCTCTAAATTTTATCTGCTACAATAGAATGGAGCACCAACTCCAATTTTTCCAGCACCAACCGGAAAGAGGCACCAACCCCTTTTTCAAGCTACAACTTGAAGATAATAATAAAAATTGCAGAATGTAAACTTTCACCTCAATTATCACGATCTCGCTATTTTTCTGCGATCCGTCGCTTGTCGGCATTCGATCGCTGTCGTGAAAAATGATTCGCACTTTTTCAACCACTCCTCTATATCTCTCCGCGTTCTCTGCTGCAACTTCACAGAAATATTACTTCTACAACCAGCACACTGTCATTTCACACTCGAAACACGTCGTCTGCATATCGCTCTCTTTGTTCTCGATCAGTCGATACGCACTCACTCACTATCTCATCGCTGCGATCTCTTTTCTTTAACTCCAAAGAACTATCACCGACTTACACTCTGCTGCACACGAACTTCATTCGCATATATCGCATCACGCCCACACTTCAACCTTGCAACAGTCCCGCCTTTTTATAGAAGAGAATATCCCATCAAAACATTCTCAAACACGTCGGCTGCAACCCTAATTAGGTCAACATGAAACCCTAGAATTTTTCGGTTGCTTAACCTTGCTTTGTCAGCAGGAAACCCTAATTGATCCGTTGCAAAACCCTAGCAACGTCGGCTTTGAAAACAAGCCGGTGAACAGACTTTAATTTAATTTTAAAATATTAATTTAAATTTTAAATAAATAAATAAAATTTAAACTGGATATTTAAAATTAAATATCTTCATCATCGGAGCACCTTTTTCAACAAAACGAAGAGCTAACTTGGGTTTTAAGAAAAACCCATTTCAAAACAGCGGACCATGGATTTAAACAAAACCTATAATTTAGTCTGCCTTGGTTTTCACAAAAACCCTTCCGCTCTTTGACATCAATGACAACATCAACACTTGAGCAAGGGCAATGTACCCAAGGTACCCAAAATTGCCAACAATCTCCCCCTTTGTCATTGATGGCAACCCTTTACTAAAAACACATCTTCAAGAGCCAAAATTGAAATCAATCTCTTTGAAGTTTTGCTCCCCCCGACTTGAAGCTTTCCTCTTCACTTGAAGCTCTCCCCCTTACTCATATCTCTCCCCCTTTGTCATCAATGGCAAAGGGCCACCTTTGGGGCTCGGAACTAAGAATGAGCCTCTTAGCTTAGTCCCTCCCCCACCTCCCCGATGAGGTGATTAATTCTGGGGTGGGAGTAAAACTCCCATTAGGCACTGATCAACATCAACGTCTATAACTTCCTTGTCGGGTCTTCTCTTGAACTCTTTGACCATATTCTTGTTCCTGTCATTGTTCTAATCCTTGGACCTGATCATGCCACTGTTCCTGTTCCTATATCCTGGAATTTCAACTCGCACCGTCTCGACAAGTGTGACTTTTATTGTTGCACTTATAACAAGTAATAGTGTTGTTTCTTTTAGGCATACCTGTTCTTTGAATCCACATGTTCTGACTAAGCCAGTTCTGACTAAACCTGTTTTGACCAAGCCTGTTAGTGTGATGTTCTTTTGTTTTAAACGAAACTCTGGTCTGTTTACCCTTCTGACATGAAGCACACATACTATTTGTAGGTTTTTTAATGATTGGAATATCTCTCACTGCTTGTTTAGCGCTAATTCTTACCAGATTATCAAAACTTATGTGTCCAAGCCTCTTATGCCACAACCAGTTCTCTTCTTCTTGTCCCATGAAGCACATACCTTCTGAAAACTCTGAGAGTGTGTACAGATTGCCAGACGTCCTTGAGCCGGTTGCTATTAATTTCCTGCTGTTTATTTTTCTGACTTCACAACCATGCTTCTTGAAAACTACTTCATGTCCTTTGTCACAGATTTGACTCACACTCAATAGATTATGTTTCAAACCATCCACATATAAAACTTCCTCTGACTTGATCTTTCCTTCACTAATTTTGACCGTTCCTTTACCTATTATTTTGGCTCCGTCATTGTTGCCGAATTTTATAGAACCACCCTCATACTTTTGTAGATTTTTGAATTTCTGTTTGTCACCTCGTCATATGACTTGAGCAACCACTATCAAGAATCCAAGGAACATGTTTATTCCGAGCTCTAAAAGTCGTCTCGCACTATTAAAGAATCCTGTTCTTTCCCCGAGATGTTCTTTTTGTTTCCATTCTGTTTTAACTGTGGTATTGGGTTCTAGCTGTGACTTCCCCTTTTTAGAATTTTGCACATATCCTTCAGTATAAATTCTATTTTGTTTTGCTCTATACGGTTGAAATCTGCTTTCATGAGGTTGATATGAAATAGACATACTACGACAATTTCTGGCAATATGACCAAAGTTGTGACACTTAAAACACTCTACTGCATAACTCATTAAAGGAGCAAACACATTTCTACTAGTGAAACTTCTTGGACCTACGTTGTATTTGCAGTCAACAATTTTATGCCCATAAACATTACACTTGAAACAAAAACCATAGAAATAATGATTAAACCTGAAAGATGGTCTTGGCCAGGTTGTTGCCGGAGCCTTGGATCTTCTATTCTTTTGATGTGTGACCTTAGTAAAGCCATCATTGTCACTGCTATTTCAGTGTCCGGCATTATATCTTTCTTTTGCCTCGATTCTTGTCTTTGTTCTTTTCACTTTCAACATTGCTTGCTTTTGGTCCAGCTTGATGATTCTCCTTCGAAAAGCCGAGACCAAATTTGATACCTTTGGATCTTTGATCGCTCAGAATTTTGTCCAATTTAATCGAGCTTTCTTCACGTTTTACATGACAGCTTGATTTTTCGATCCAGCTCTTGTATCTCGTATTCGAAGACTCACATTTTCTTCTTCCAATTTGCTCGTAGTGGTCTATCTTCATGGATACTCGTATTTCCGGATCTTCAGACATTTTCTTGTATTCTTCAACCGTATTTTTAAACCGGCAATAATGTTGTTTGCATCCTTAAGTTTCCTTGACAATTTTTCATTCTTCTTTTTCTTCGATTCCCATTCCGTAAGGGCATACACTAGCTCACCCTCTAAATCAACTTCAGCCTTCAACTTCTTCAACTTCGGAGTTCATTCCTTCTCGCCATTTCTGGTTCAATTTTCTCAACCATAGGAACCGAAACCGGTTGGGATGCCTTTTTGGATGAGGATCTATTCTTCTTAGCCATTGTGTACTAATCCAAGATCAACCCTGATTGATTTAGCCAAAATTGGGAACCTTGCTCTGATACCAATTGTTATAATCACAATGACACTGAGAGGGGGGGTGAATCAGTGTGTTCTTTAAAAACTTAAAAGCAATTTAGACTTTTAAATAAACTGCAGCAGATTAAAACAGAAATAATAAAAGTACTAAGAGCATCACACATAACACGACATTTTAACGAGGTTCACCGATGTGGCTACTCCTCAAAAATACTGCTTGGACTACCATCCAAATCCAATCAAATGCAAAGCTACAACTTTACATAATCATTCACCAACACCAACTGGTAAGAGGCACCAACCTCTAAATTTTATCTCGCTACAATGTAATGGAGCACCAACTCCAATTTTTCCAGCACCAACCGGAAAGAGGCACCAACCCCTTTTTCAAGCTACAACTTGAAGATAATAATAAAAATTGCAGAATGTAAACTTTCACCTCAATTATCATGATCTCGCTATTTTTCTGCGATCTCGTCGCTTGTCGGCATTCGATCGTCGTTGTGAAAAATGATTCACACTTTTTCAACCACTCCTCTATATCTCTCCGCGTTCTCTGCTGCAACTTCACATAAATATTACTTCTACAGCCAGCACACTGTCATTTCACACTCAAAACACGCCGTCTGCATATCGCTCTCTTTGTTCTCGATCAGTCGATATGCACTCACTCACTATCTCATCGCTGCGATCTCTTTTCTTTAACTCCAAAGAACTATCACCGACTTACACTCTGCTGCACACGAACTTCATTCGCATATATCGCATCACGCCCACACTTCAACCTTGCAATAGTCCCGCCTTTTTATAGAAGAGAATATCCCATCAAAACATTCTCAAACACGTCGGCTGCAACCCTAATTAGGTCAACATGAAACCCTAGAATTTTTCGGTTGCTTAACCTTGCTTTGTCAGTAGGAAACCCTAATTGATCCGTTGCAAAACCCTAGCAACGTCGGCTTTGAAAACAAGCCGATGAACAACTTTAATTTAATTTTAAAATATTAATTTAAATTTTAAATAAATAAATAAAATTTAAACTGGATATTTAAAATTAAATATCTTCATCATCGGAGCACCTTTTTCAACAAAACGAAGAGCTAACTTGGGTTTTAAGAAAAACCCATTTCAAAACTCGCTGACCATGGATTTAAACAAAACCTATAATTTAGTCTGCCTTGGTTTTCACAAAAACCCTTCCGCTCTTTGACATCAATGACAACATCAACACTTGAGCAAGGGCAATGTACCCAAGGTACCCAAAATTGCCAACAAGAATAAATTGGTTGTTTGTAATGAAAATGTGATAAAAATAAAAAGAGACTTCTAACAATAATTTCAAAGGACATTGTCGCTATTATAGACCATTTCATGGAGTCGCTGCTCACTCGGTCGTCAAGCTAGTCCCATTTATAGAAATATTGTTAAAAGTAAAAAGAGTGCTTAAGAGACTGTCTTAAGACTTTGGTGCAATAGTGCAAATGATGATGATGATGATGATGATTTGTTTTCAGATTTTCATAAAAAATATTGTGCATGAAATAATGTTTTTATGATTTTTGCTAGGCATAAATTCCTAAGGGTGATAAAATTTTTGGATAATTCTTTAGGAATTATACCATCATTGCAAAATTGAAGGTTGACATAATGACATGAAATAATGAAAAATGGGTTTGCTTTTTAAAAGCATAATTTGTGTAACATAATGAATTAAGTCATATGGTTTTCATGATTTTTAATAAATGGGGAATAAAAATTGTTACAATGGTTTTCGCTAGGCGTAGAATATGTAGGTATAGACTTATACCATCATCGCGAAAATCCAAAAAAAAGGATAGTTTTATTGCATGGTTGATTTTTGATGAACAAAAAATATGAAAATGAGGACTTGCGCTAAGCATAAAATTCCAATTTTGGTTTTGAAACTATACCATCGTCGCGAAAGTCAATCAGATATATATGTGTATGTTTTGTGTATTTTGAAAGAAATTTTTGATTTTTCTATTTATATAGTTGTCTTTGTGGTAAACAACTGTACTTAATTTATTTCAACAAGTTGCAAAAATAATATTTCAAAGTGTTTTGAAGACAAAATTAGATTTATAAGGAATCCCATGTGCATATGTGAATTCATTTCCAATCTTGATTTATCATAATGATAGACAAAATCTCTTAAATACAAATGTGTGTGCAATTGCATTGTTCATTTACCAGTTTTGAGCAAGATACTATGATACAAGTGATTTGAAGAAACCAAATAAGTGTTCATTAACCATGATGTAGATGCATATAACCATACTAGACTACTATGTAGATGGGATTATCAAGAGCTAGCTAATCCATAAGCAGACATAGGTCTGTACAAAAGAAGGTCGCTAATGTGACAGACATATCGCCACGCTAGGAGTTACCCAAGGCCAAGCAAGTTGGGCACAAACCACCTGCTATGGGGCTTACCTCACAGTTTTCGAATAATTGAGAATTCCAGGGATTCAAGCTCATCAACCCTTCTTTTCTTTTCAAAGGGTAGGGAAAGGGATTTTATTGCTTTCTTGCTTTCTTTTGAACTTTGCTTATTTTTCTTTTGCTTGATTTTTGAGATAGTACTTGAAATATTGCTGAAATAACATTTTTCTTTTCTCTTCTTTCTTTCTTGAACTTTTTTTTTTTTTTTTTTGTGCTAGGGATACTTGCTCGGATTAGCTGTAGAGCAAGGGATTTTTATTCTGGGTAGGGGTGAGCTTGTCCTTTTGCCAATTCTCAAATATTCTAGACCATGTGCATGATAGGATAGCAGGAGAAGCTTTTTGCTCAAGAAATCAGTTCTACTATGTAGCAAAATATGGAAATTACAAATATAATCATTTTATTGTGAAAAGATGTGCTTGGTTTAAGTAAATAACAAGGTCAATTCTCTATGCTCAAACTTTATTTAATTGAATTTTGTGAACTTTGATATAAGAGAGATTAGTAATCATGCCAGATAAAATCAAGATATTTATTTTTGTGAGTGTGCAAGTGAGGGATTCAAAATAAATGCTAATTTATCCAAAATAAGTTGAAACATACAACTGCAATAATTGTAATATATATATAAATACTTTTTGAGAAGTTTTGAGAATGTTGACTCTCTCTTTCTTCTTTATTTTATTTTGGTTTCGAAAGAGTCAAGCATATAGCGGTTTTTATATTTTTGAGCAAAAAATTTAACAACTGCCTTAAATAAATGCAATAGATAGTTTTTGAAGATTTTTGGAGATTTATGAATGTTTTTGGTGTTTTTGGATTTTTATAAATTTGAAAGAAATATAAGATAGTAATTTTGAACAAATATATACATGGATGAAATGACCAAGTTTATGCATAGTAACGTTTAAGATGCAAAATATTCATGGGTTCTTTAAGTTCTTTACCATCTAAGGTAGATAATTTATATGCTCCTGATTCAAATTTAGCAGTAATAATATATGGTCCAAGCCAGTTGGGCTCAAATTTACCTTTAAGTTCCTTAGTTGCATTTGTATTTTTTTGATTTTCTTTTAAAACAAGGTCGCCAATCTCAAAGGATCGATGACGAACTTTCTTAGCATATGATCTTTTAAGCTTGTTTTGGTAAGCACGGAGATGCTCCAAAGCATTGATGCGTTTTTCATCTAGGAGTTCCAGCTGACTGAGTCTGCCAAAGACGATATTCATCTCCTACTTCGATATATTGAAGTAGCAGAGCCAAAGAAGGAACTTCCAATTCAAATGGAAAACCGCTTCATGACACCATACACCAAAACAAATGGTGAAGTTCCAATGGGGGTTCGAACACTAGTTCGATAGGCCCACAAGGCCGGATATAATTGAATGTGCCAACCACGGCGGCTTTTATTGACTAATCTTTTGAGAATTTTGATTAAAGTTTTGTTAGATGCTTCTGCTTGACCATTACCCTGAGGATAATAAGGAGTGGACTAGCGATGTTGAATCTTATATTTTTGACATAATTTTTTAACATATTTATTTTTGAAAGAAGTGCCATTGTCAGAGATGAGATTGGCAGGAATTTCAAACCTGCAAATGATTTGGTTAAAAATAAATTTAGAAACTTGTGTGCCAGTGCAGGAAGCTAAAGGCATAGCTTCGACCCACTTCGTGAAATACTCAGTGGAAGTTATGATAAACTTGTGTCCATCAGATGACACAGGATTGATTTTTCCAATAATATCCAAGCCCCATTTAGAAAAGGGCCAAGGAGATGAAATAGCCTGCAGCTCTTGTGCAGGCGCATGGACAAGGTCAGCATGTTTTTGACACTTGTCGCAATGGCACACATATTCATGTGCATCCGTTTCCATGGTAGGCCAAAAGTATCCTATCCGAAGGAGCTTTTTAGCAATGACACTACCACTAAAGTGTCCTCCACAAGATCCATCATGGGCTTCACTCAAGGCTAATTTAGACTCGTCTAAGTTTAAACATCTTAATAGGATACCTTCAAAAGATCTCCTATATAAAGTATTGCCAATTATGACAAATCGACTTGCTCGTCGACGTAATAACCGACGTTGGTTTCTATTAGAATTAGCAGAGAAAGTCCCATTTTGAAGAAAATCAAGTATGTCTCAGATACCAAGGTTCAGGAGTAGTTTCATTGATTAGAAACACATCCAAAGGCTCTAAGCATGACTTATGTGAAGCGGGTTCTGGAGTCGACGAATAATGATAGTGGCATATTCGTCATCTAACTCCAAGGGCAAGAGAGATGCAGCTACGGCCATAGCATCAGTTGCATGGTTGCTAGTTCGAGGAATGGCTTCCAAGGTAACTTGATCAAATAAAGACATTAATTGTAAAACATAGGCCTTATATGGGCGCAGTTTATCATATCTGGTTTGATAAACTTTATTAATTTGGTTTATAACCAATTGGGAATCACCAAAAACTAAGAGATTTTTAATTTTGAGCGCTAGAGCAGCTCGTAATCCAAGGATTAGAGCTTCATACTCAGCAATATTGTTGGTGCAAGCAAAGGTCAGTTTGAAGGACAGAGGAATAAGATGTTTTTGCAGAGATATTAAAATAATACCCACACCAGCCCCACTCATGCATCGGGCTCCATCAAAGTATAAGGACCATTGTTCAGGATGGTCTACCTCTAATTGAAGGCATTCATCTGGAAACTCGTTGATGAGGGGATGAGTAGACTCTAAGGGTGCAACAGCTAATTAATCTGCTATGATTTGACCCTTAACAGACTTCTGTCCTATGAATGTGAGATCAAACTTGCTTAGAGCAAGAACCCACTTGGTCGTGCGACCCGATAAATAAGGTCGACTCATGAGATACCTTAAGGGATCATATTTAGCAATGACATAAGTTTTTTGGCTAAGCATATAATGGCATAATTTTTGCGTAGCAAACACGACTGCTAGACATAGTTTTTCCAATGCTATATAGCGGGTTTCATAACTGATGAAGGTTTGGCTAATATAATAATTAGCACGTTCTCGCTTTTCATCATCAAGTTGAGCTAACATAGCTCCTAAGGCGTAATCGAGCGAAAATATATAGGAGAAATGGGCGATCGGATTTAGGTGGTGAAAGCACAGGTGGATTAAGGAGGTATTGTTTGAGAAGTTCAAAAGCTTCTCTACATTCTGTGTCCCAATTAAAAGGGACATCCTTCTTAAGGAGTTTAAGAAAGGGAGTAGTTTTGTTCGCCAGCTTATCAATGAAGCGACGGATGGCTTGAAGCTTACCTCGTAAACTTCGTAACTCAGAGATATTAGTCTGTGCGGGCATATCGGTGATGGCCGCAATCTTGAGAGGGTCGATTTCAATACCACTTAAAGAAACTAAAACCCCTAATAGTTTGCCGGATTTAACTTCGAAAATGCATTTTGCTGGATTTAATCGAATGAGATATTCTCGTAATCGATTAAAGACTTTTGTTAAATCTTCTAAATGATTATTTTCAATAATAGAGCAAGCTATAATATCATCCACATAATCATGTAGGATATCATGCATCATATCATGAAAAATGTAGGTCATAGTTTGTTGATAAGTTGCATCGACGTTCTTTAAGCCAAATGGCATCACTTTCCAAAAAAAGGTACCCCAAGGGGTAATAAAGGCTATTTTAGCCTGGTCTTCAAGAGCTATCCTGATCTGATTATAATCGGAGAATCCATCCATTAAGGACATCATCCCACTTTTGACAGTGAAGTCAATGATTTGGTCCATGTTTGGAAGAGGAAAGTCATCTTTAGGGCATGTAGCGTTAATATCTCTAAAATTTGTGCAAACCCTAACTTTGGTAGCTTCTTTCTTGGTGACTGGAACTACATTTGAGATCCATTCGGCATAATCAATAGCTTGTATAAAGATAACATTCAAGAGTTTTTCTAACTCCCCTTTGACTAGCATAGCCACTTTGGGATGCATTTTTCTAAGTTTTTGTTTAACAGGTTTAGCATCCGGATGGACCACTAGATGATGCATGACTACGAAAGGGTCTAGACCTGGCATATCTTCATATGTCCAAGCGAAGACATCTTCATACTCTTTAAGGAATGCGATGTATTGTTCTTGTTTTTCTTGACTTAATTCTAACCCGTTATTGATTATGTGAGGATTGTCCTCAGTTCCAATGTTAATTTTAATGACATTTTCTACCTCCATGTGTAGATCTCTTTCAAAATTAGGTGGGGCAGGTGAAACGCCCAATTCTTGTAATTCTTGCAAGGTTAATTTAGATAATTCATCTTGAGGATTAGTGGCCTCAAGTTGGGCTATAGGTGGTATAGAACCATCAAAATAAAACCCATTGTGTAACATCTCTTCAACAGAGACATCATGGAAGATATCTCCTTCCAACTCTTCATCGGGGTCAGCAATCATTTCAGGGTATGCTATGGATAGCAAGTTGCATGAAAACGACTGATTTTTAAGAGGCAAATCAACATGCCTATCCAAATAATCTTGATAGCAGATGAGATGATCATCATCCTCAAAAGGAAAGGGTTGACCCTTACTAGGAAATAGGCCCACACCACAGCAGGCAGGCCACGGTTCTACCTCGAAAGGTTCTTTCATGCCATTTTGGAAAGGTCCCAAGCCTTTCCCTTTATATCCCATTTTAAGCATCATGGGTTTAGCTTTAATATAATCATTGGTAAAATAACACCGAGCATATCCTTCATGATGAGTTTTGATATTCCGAGGGATTCTTCCCTAGTCATATCCTTTATAAATGAAGGCACAACTCCCGACTTGGTAAGTACTTCCCATAGGTTGTGGGAGGCCCAAAGTACGAAGAGATGGCGGTAAGTTATTTAAAAGGTTTGAATCTTGCATGAAAGCATTCATTTTTTCTGATATTAAGGTTGTAGATAAATCTGGTAAAAGGTCATCAGAAAGGGCATAAGATGTAGAAGGTTTATTACCTATATCCTTAGATGTGGAAGGTATGATAGATGTGTCTATAGGTCTTGAATTTAGAAGGATAGAACTTGAAGAATTGGTTGTAGACTTAAGATCTGTTTGAGGTTCTAAAATAATTTTTTTAGAGGGTTGTTGGTCCATATAGGAGGATGAAGTTAATGGAGGAGGAATAGGGGAAGGTATGGGTTTATGTTTCATAGTTTTAGATAAAAAAGGAGAACTAGAATGTGTGGATGACAGCGCCGGGCAAAATTGCACTCCAACTGGTTCTGGCAAAGCACACATATCAAAAGGTCTAGGGTCACCATGAATAGTGACCAACTGATTTTTAAACTCAAATTTAACACATTGGTGTAAAGTTGATGGGACCGCTCGCATGGCATTGATCCAAGGGCGACCTAAAAGTATATTGGACGATGCTGGACAATGTACAATAAACACGGTTGTTTCTAGGGTTCTAGGACCAACTTGCAATGGGAGGGTAATAACTCCACATGTTTCTTGTGTTTCGTCATTAAAATCTTTGATGATCATATCAGTTTTCTTCATTTCATCACTTCTAAAGCCAAATCGTTGGTAGAAGTCAAAGGTGCAAATGTTTAGAGATGAGCCATTATCAATCAAAACTCGTTTGACAGCTACATCTCTAATTAAAGCAGTAATGTATAAGGGATTGTCCTTATGTAAACTGTGTTGCGGGATATCTTTATCCCGAAGTCAATACAATCAATCTCTCGAGTGATGATAGTATTGGCCATAGCTTTAGGTTGAATGTTTTGAGGTACCATCATTTGGCTCAATGTAAGCATCAACTCATCCCTATGGGTGGGAGAGGATCTTAATAAATCTAAGAGGGAAATTCTAGCCGTAGTATTAGAAAATTGCTCATTAATGCTGTAAGGGGGTTTAGATTGGATATTAGGAGCATGATTCCCTTTATTAGGGTTTTTCAGAACGAATGGAGCCGATCCATCGTTCTGGTTTGGTTCTTGTTGAGAGTTTTGAGCTTGTTGTTGAGTAACAACTCCAATGGTACCTACAATGTTATAGTGAAGACGTTGAACTGGTCTCGATTGAGCATTAATGGCTTGTTCATTAGAAAGGAATATATTAGAAGAAGGTCGAGTAGTGACTCTTCTAGAAAACGGTTCTTCTGGAACATTAGCATCTGTGACAGGTTGAATAGGATCTGATTCATTTTCAGAACTATTCGATTGGTTTGAAGTAATGTCTAGTTCACTTTCACTATCTGATTCTATATCACTAGAATCAGAAGTTTGAAAATTATGTAAGGGCCTAGTCGTAACTAGGGATAAGGCCGTGTCAAATATTTGAGGATCCTGAACAGGTAATTGTCCGCTAATGGTTCCTACATATCGAGTAGGAGGGGGAACATTATGATGTTCGATTTGATTGGCTACCTCTTTACCATGTCTTGGTAAAGGGTGTTGAAATATGTCTAGAGTTTGATTGGCATTTTGGTTTTGGTTTTGGGGAACGGTCTTTTGAGTATTATTAGGAGGGTTCTGTTTAGGTTGGAAGGCTTGCACTTCCATGTCATTATTGTCAATCAAATCTTGTATTTTATGTTTCAACCGTTTACAAGCATTGGTAGAATGTCCAGGTCCTCTATGGAAATAACAGTGCAAATCAGCTCTATATCCGGGTATAGTCGGATCAGGTCCCCGGATAGCTGGCAATTGGATTAAACCTCTTTCGAGTAATTGAGGTAAAATAGTTGATAAGGGTTGGTTTAATCTAGTGAACTCTTGAGGAGGCTTGTTAGGAGGTTTCAATATGAATTTTTCTGTTGTCTTCGTTGCATTGATATTAGCAACGTTTCTGTCACGCTGATTCTGTCACCGACAACCTGTTTGTTTTTATATTGATTTCTAGATGTTTTCTCGTCATCCTTCTTCCTAAGTTGGCCTCTCCTAATGAGGGCATCTTCTACTCTTCGAGCTAAATCTATAGCTTGATCGAAGGTAGTTAAAGTAGCGGTTGATAGTTCATAAGATAGTTGTTCTTGTAAATTGTTGATGAAAATGTCCAACATTTCCCTATAAGGCAAAGACAAAGTGCAGCTTTTCCTATCAATTGCCTCCATCTAGATAAGAAATCGGCAAAGCATTCATCCTTATCTTGTTTTAAATTGTATAGGTCTTTAATAGTTACATGCCTCTCGATGTAGGCACTAAATTGATGGACAAATGATTCAGCTATTTCTTCGAAGTTTCTCAAAGAATGAGTGGGCAACTGATAGTACCACTCTAATGCCATCCCACCTAAACTTTTGGGGAACATTTTTAGTAATAGCAAGTCGTCATGCGATATGTCGTGACATGCTATCCTAAACATGCGAAGATGCTCTATGGGATCTTCGGTTCCTTTATATATAGGCAGAATAGGCATGGGAAAATGTTTAGGATATGGTTGAGCTACAACTATGGGATCCAAGGGTTGACTACAAATCTCTCAATAATTATACGAGGGATGGTAGGGATCTATCTGGTCCATACGTGAAGCCAATTGTTTCACCATGGCTTCCAGATTACTAGTTTGCCCCCCATATTGGTTTGGTAGGGCATTGACATGGGTTTTATGGGCGTAGGATGGAGGAACATGCGGATTAGATGCCATGTTACTATTGTGTAAAGTATTGGTAGGAAAAGTATTATGGAGGAATTTTGAAGTTGGATTATGTTGTATTCCGGATTGTTGAAAGTTTGTATTTGGCTTTGTTTTAGGTTTTTGTTTATTTAAAGCATGTTGCTCAATAGTTTGGCGAAACAAAGTAGTGAAGGAAGGTTTCTTTTGTGTGGAAGTGGTTTTAGGTTGAATAACAGGTTCCTTAGGGGGTTGGGTAACCTATTGTTTTGACATGCTTTGGGCTATAGTGACCATATCCGTATTGGAGGGTCCACCCTTGTCACTTTCTTGATCAATGAAAGACAAGGGATTAGTCTGCATATTGCATATATATTCCATGGCTGCTTGAGTTTTACTAATTTTCCCTTTATCAAGACGAATTGCCACATTAAGGTCATCAATGTTATCCATGAGAAATTTCTTGAAATGCTCTACATTGTCAAAGGCAATAGTTCCATTAGGAGCTACTCTAGGGGATGAGGATCCATCCTCTTTAACACTTCCTTCTTGTTCCTTATCTTCACCTAAGTCTTCGTCTGACTGACCTAGAGTTTCTCCTTCCGGATTTGTATCTCCAAGGACATTTGGGTTTTCAGTTGTATCTTGTAACCAATCTTCTCCTTCTCCTAGAGTTTCTTTACCATTCCTAAGTTTAGGCATGGTGCTAAGTTTTGATTTCAAGAAATATATATATATATATATATATATATATATATATATATATATATATATATATATATATATATATATATATATATATATATGCAACAAATTAAGAGGTATATATTTACTATATACCTACTACAATATTTTAAAAATGAAATGTTTAAGTTTTTGCTAAGTTTTTTATTTTTTAGTTTTTCTTTAATTTTTTTGAAGCAATACAATAAAGACAGCAAATAACACAATAAATGCTAGAAATAATTACTGAAGTAATAATCTAGTTTTCTATAAACAATTTATGAATATCATTAATAGGTTCGAGTTGTTCAGGAGTCATGAAGTGTTCTTCTTCAAATTGAAAGTTTTCTTTTAAAAATTTGATGAAAAGGGCTATGGTGATGTTGTCTGTTTCAGATGCTAGTTGATAAAAGTAAAGCTCATGGCAATACTCTCGATATAGCATAGCTCGCGGAACTCTATTCCATCTTTCCCTATCTGTAAGAACAACCTCTTGGTCTTCTACACAACCTAGGAACTGGTGCACAATGGCTGCGTTCTCGAGGTATTCCTCGAAGGTGAACAATTTTGAAGATACTAAAGCTCTCTTATAGGCTAACCATCTATGGCAGGCTCTCTGAAGTTCATGATAAAAAACTAGTTGGTGAGGATCCAGGATTCTATCTAGGACTAGCCTCTTGATTTGCTTAAGTTGTGTGGACCTAGATGAAATGAGACTAAGTCTCCTATCAAGTTCGTTCCACAGGAATTGATTTCTACTTGTTTCAGGCACACTAAGGACAGAATTAGCTTCTATGGCTGCTAATTGATTTTCGACGTTTATAGTAACTGCTAACCTTTTCTTAGGAGCTACCATCTAAACATGATTTCAAACTTAAAGGATTAAAACACATCTATGTTTCAGTTGTTCTATATTTTTTTTTTGTTTTTGTTTTTCAAAAGGTTATGATGCATTCACGTCGGGTTCACCAAAATGTATCGCTCCAAATTTTTCGCATCCCTACCTTCAGGCTATAGGATCCGTGCCTGAAAGAAGGATGGGAAAAGGATGGCGCGGTACCTCGGACTGAGAGGACTTTGCGAAGGTATCGCCTCTCAAGGGAGGTGTATTTTGATGATTTTTCGACGGATGGTGGGTTCACTAGGAAACATTTAAGGACAGTTTCCACGCCTAGGTTTTGGCATGTGTTTAGATGTGTTTGTTTTAACCTTAAGAATTCATATCCTAGGTTTGGCCGAATGAATCTAAATTAATCTATATGAAAATGCAAGTTCAATGAATACAGGAAAGCAGATTTAAAAGCAGAAAACAGAGAATTTACAAAATGCAAACGAGGAATACCTGATCCGGATGTCTGAAGAAGATTCTGATGTTTGAAGCAGTCTGGATCGTCTGGAATTCGACATAATCGTCTGCAATCTGACAAAATCGTCTAAGATCTGACAGAATCGTCTAAGACTGATAGAATCGTCTGAGATCTGACGAATTCGTCAGAGACCTGCAAGCAGAAAAATAGATACAAAATACGACGAATACTATTTTACTAACAAAGGGAAATGATATAAAATGGCAGTATAAACAATGAAAAATAGTTATAGACAACAATCTAAGCAAATTACTGTATTTTAATGACAAATCATGATCTTAGTATGCAATCTAAGCTAAATGGGTGAACTCCAAATGCAAGCTAACATAAAAACTGAATAAATTATCTAATTTGCAGAATAAATGACAGAAAAAAAGTTAAGAAGAGCAAACTTCAGGCATTGATTGCCTCAATGCAGATTACAGTCGAGATCGTCTCGCATCAGTACGAAATCGTCTCGAATTCGACAGGTTTGCCTCCAATCTGAACAGGTTCGTCGACAACGATGGGTGCTGGCTTCGACTGCAAATCAGTGATGTACCTGCAACAAAATTGGTATAGATCTAATGCAAATGCAATATTGGGATGCTTTAACGTAGAGGGAATCAATTTGCAAAGAATTTCGGCCAGGGGTTGGGAAGGGAAAATCCTAGAGATTAAATAGGCTTAGGGGGAGTAGTTAGGAGGTTGGAGATCATCCCAATTTGGGAGATCTCCAACGGGGGAGGGTCCCAATGACGCAGACACGCTTTTGCCCGGATTGGAGACCCGTTGGAACATATTCCAACTTTGCAAATTCAGTTTTGCAACGTCCAGACGAAATCGTCAAATCTGGGGCGGGATCGTCTGATCGACGATGATATCGTCAAACGGTCAAAACAACCTCTAAAAATGACGCGAAAAAGGGGGAAACAGATTTCTCAACGGTTAACGGGCGGTTTGGGAAGTTAAATTTGAATTTAAATTATTTACTAAGGTGAATGTAATTATTCCAATTTTACTGCGCCAATTTTAGGGTGCTACAGTAAGGGCCCTTGCAATTTCTAGAAGGGGTCGTAGCTTACCTTGCGATTCTAGGTCATAGACCAAAAAAGCTTCTGACTTGGACTTGATTTGAGATATTAGGGTTTATGAGGTCTGTGTTGGTTTCTTGGCACCTATAACACAAAAAAAGACATCAAATGTTAGTTAAATAGTAAAAATGCTAACAAAAACATAAGAGGAGGGTTAAGGGTCCCACCGTGATCGTCAAAATGCACTAAAAAACATGCCATTTGATTAACGATAAAAATATGTTACACAATGTTTCCTTTTACACAATTTGCCCCATGGGCTATAATATGGGTCTTCCAAGGTGAAAACCCTATTTCAATGAACAAGTATGGCACTAAAGACTTTTCGTGAGCACCTTAGGAGGAGTGGGCTTATTGCATGCATGCTACTACTAGCTGCATAGGTCCTCTAACCCTATACAACCCAATTTGAAGCGTTAATAACACATGTGGGCCTGTCACAATCATACCCTTGATGAAAAGTAGAAAGAAAGAAAATATAGTGTACTACATAATAAAGTGCTAAAATAAGTGCAAAAGAGAGGAAAACAACAAAAGTCACCTGAGTTGTTGAGTTGCTAGATTATAATTGTCTATAACAGGCTCCCTACGGAAACCGAACATCGGGTGCAGCTCAGGCACTGTCGATCACAATTTTTTTTTTTTTATATTTGAATTATCTTCGATAAATTATGGACAGTTCATGCACAATTAATACTACGCACTTAACTTTCACTTTTCGTTTCATCAACACAAAAAGTTTAGCCCAAATATAATTTAGAATCTGAAAATAATTATAGAAAAAAAACTTCACAACATGTATCATCACATTTATACCGCCACCACTACACTCATGCCGCATGCCATTATGTATCACCACACTCTAGTCTATGGCATGCCATTTTATGTCCCACTCATATCACTACACTCTAGTCGCTTGCCATGTCAATTTCTTATTTCTTTAAATTGATTTAAATATTGAAATTATTTTAATTTAATGATTTTTATAAAATAAATATAAATAATATACCTATCATATATTAATCTAAGCTAAATATATAAATATTAACAAATATAAATTAAATATTTATTTAATTAATCTATATTAAAACTTATATATTTAATTAAGACGAGTTATTAGACTAAATAAATAAATATTAATAAATATAAATTAAATATTTTTCTATTTAATTTATATTAAAGTTTATGTACTCAATTTTATTATTAAGGTATAGATTTAGACTGTGAAAGAAGGAGGTGGACAACGACCAAACAACAATGAGAAGAAAATGATATGTACTCTATGCAACGCATGGGCAATAGAGATAGAGTAACACTTCATAAATTTGTATGACAGAGTTATTTAATGACAGTAAAATTAAAAAAAAATTGAAAAATTGCTAACCCAAATCAATAAAGAAAGAACAACCTTCTCAAAGATATTAAAGATCATATTTAAAGTTCCATACAGATTTTGACAGAGTTATTTAAGACACTAAAATAAAAAAAATTGGAAAATTGCTAACCCAAATCAATAGAGAAAGAACAACTTTCTCAAAGATATTAAAGATCATATGATATGATTTGAGTCATTGTACTGTCATATTTAAAGTTCCATAAAGATTTATGATAGAATTATTTAAAGACACTACAATAAAAAAAAATTTGGAAAATTTCTAACCCAAATCATTAAAGAAGGAACAACCTTCTTAAAATATTAAAGATTGTATAATGTGATTTGAATAGTTGTACTTACATACTTAAAGTTCCATAAACTATATTTAAGCCTGTGTAGGTAATTAAAATCTTTCATGTTTATCAGATCAGATTATAACACAGAGGACATAAGTAGCACGTGGCAAATCAAACGGCCGATGATCCTGTTTCGGAAAACGGTCCCCCTTCCTTTCCGCAGTACCGCGGCTGCCTAGAAAACGGCGACGGTCGTCGTCCTCGCCAAACAAGATCTCTCGAGACATCGACGGTCTCGATCCGCGCGGGATACGATTACCGCCGTCAAGGCTGTGCAAAGCCCATGAAGCCCATACTGGCCCATTTATTCTTAACACTCAGGGTATCTCTCGACTTCTCTTAGTTTTCTCTTGTGTGAAGAGAAGTGGGCTCCGCGTTTCTCCAAGAAAGCGCTGGGATGGCTATATGAGAAGAGGTAATGGTGACAAAAATGCAGTTAGAACTGTGAAGCTACTGAAGCTTTTGGAAGCGTAGGTTATTTCCGATATTTTTCTTTATTTTGTTACGTGAAGTGAGAAGGCGGCGAAGAAGATTGAAAGCTTTGGGCTGGAGGATGGAAGCAAGCGAGAAGGACCAGGGGTTCCCGGATGTGGAGGTTGAAGCGCTCAACATTCGACCGCTTTCCTTTGAATTGCCGGCGGCACATCGCGCCGCAGGACAGAGGAAGCGCGAATACATTGCTTATCAGACTCAGCGGGTTATTGAGAGGAAAAAGGCCAAGGTGGCGGGATCTGGGGGTGCTTCGCCGGTTGTTGAAGTTTTAGCAAGGCCTATGGACTCGGAGTCTGTAAATGCCTCCAGGAAGCTCCACTTCCAAGACAGTGCGCGGAGGAGGAGAACTGAACCGGAAGAAAAACCAGTTGCCAGAGAACAGCAACGCTTTGAGAGAGAACAAAGGGACGCGAGAGATGCTGCTGCTCGCAACAAACAGAGGAATGAGAAGTTATTTGAGGAGCAAATAAAAGCAATTCTGACGAGTTTCTATGCCGTTGTGCGGCGTATGGAACAACAGGAGGATACGGTGGCGGCAGCCAGGAAGCTGGAGGGTAATAAAAACAAAATGTACCAGAAAGCTGCGGAGAAACTCAGAACTTCCTGGCAAAAGCTCCCCAGAAAAAACCTCGGGTGTGTGCCGGGAATCAATGTCGGCGACGAATTTGAATCACGCTGGATGCTGAATATTCTTGGCCTGCACAGGCCGCTTCAGGCGGGGATAGACTACCTCAGCGCCGAGGAAACAGGCCATGGGATCTCGCTGGCCACCAGCATTGTCGTCTCTGGAGGATACGAAGACAATATTGACAACGGTGATGTGCTTATTTATACAGGCCACGGCGGCAACGACTACGAAAGGAGCAAGAAGCAATTAATGGACCAGAAGCTCACGGCGGGGAACGAAGCTCTTAGGAACAGTTACAGGGAGAGACAGCCAGTAAGGGTTTTTAGGCTACGGCAAGAAAAGGGAGCAGCGTCGCCCTCGAGTTGCAGGAGCTTTAGATACGACGGGCTTTATGATGTCGAACGCTGGTGGTCTCAGGTGGGGCGCTCGGGGTTTCAGGTACACAAGTTCAAGCTAAGGCGGCGGCAGGGGCAGCCGCTCTTCGTTTTCGGCGTGGTTTCTTTCGTGCGCAATTCGCAGGGCAAGAATGCGGGGTCCGTGATCAAGGAGGACATTGGAGAAGGCCAGGAAGGTGCCGTATTCCCGTCCTTAATTCTGTTGACGGCATGCACGCCATGGACGAGTTCAAGTACCTCTTGACCGTAAAATACCCGGCCTGGCTAGGGAAGCCTGCGTTGCCCGAGGGTTGCCGCTGCGTTGGAGGATGTATAGACGCCAGGGAATGCCTGTGTGCGAGGAGAAACGGAGGTGAGTTCCCCTACAGCCGCAACGGCGTGCTTGTGAGGGCTAATCCCATTGTCTATGAATGCGGGCCCTACTGCAGGTGCCCTCCCGGGTGCCGCAACAGGGTTACGCAGCACGGGCTGAAGCACAAGCTCGAGGTCTTCAGGACTAGGAGAAGGGACTGGGGTGTTCGGACCCTGGACTTCATTGAGGGGGGCGCCTTCGTGGGTGAGTTCACGGGCGACCTCGTTGTCGATCCCGCTGCGGACATCTCCGAGATGATGTTCCCTATTTCTTCCATAGCCATGGAGGGGAACTGGGGCGATCTTCGGGGTATTGTTGAGGATAGGTCCGTTTCTGCCATACCTTCGCAGGTTGTGGAGGACATGGGCTTCAAGATGGATGCGTCTGCGAGCGGAAACGTGACCAGATTCTTAAGCCGGAATCTAAGACCTAATCTGTTCGCCCAATATGTGGTTTTTGACCACCATGATACCAGAATTCCTCACGTGATGCTTTTTGCCTCGGAAAACATTTCGCCGCAGCTTGAACTCACCATCAGCATGTGTAGAGGACAGAACACTAAGAGACAGTTGTGGGCGAAAGTGAAATTCAAAACAAGGATGGGCTGTTTCAAAAGCAAGTTCTCTTGACTTTTTACGGAGCCAGAAACTTCACTTCAGGTACTTTCTCTTAAGATACTTTCTAGACTCCCTCCTTAACAGTTTTTCCTCTTTTTTTGATTGCCCTTCTTCTTTTAAGTTTATCGTGGATGGATCCTTTCTAACTTATAGTACGGGCTTCAATCTGGTTCGGAGTTTTTTAATTAGTTTATTAAATAACTACTTTTAAGGTTATAAACTTATAACCATTTCATTGGCTGTGTTAGCAACTTTGTCTTACAGTCCTTCATGTCTTTTCAACGTTCATTTTCTTATGATGTGGCTAAAAGTAACTACTTTGATACGTCCCATCCTTTTCTTATTCATTGTCCCATCATACGGGGTTCTGGGGTCTGAGATGTGACTACTCTGTCTAGCCCGTCCAAAAATATTTTGATCAAAGAGTCCACATCTTACTATTCATGGAATTGTGGTTAAAGTAAACACAAATGGAAAACGATTTATTCCATTATGTTTGTGGGGTACGAAACTGTCCAGCCTTGTATCCGAAATTCTTGAGCTCTAGCAGAGCCCATATTATACTCCAGAATTTTAAAACAGATTGTTGGATTAATCATACTGTTTGAAACCATTGCCATGTATTATGTAAATACATGAAAAAGAATAACGTTAGAATATCAATCAGATTTAAGGGATACAAAAAAACCTCTATATCCTGCAGTGTTTTCTTATTTTCAATATATTCAGAGGATCCAACACCACTAAGTCTGTGTTTTGCTGCAGTCACCTAATGCAATTTGTGCAGCAGACTTGTTATGTACTCATCCTGAGTTCTAGTTCATCCTCAAACTCGTTTGACTGTAGCAGGTAGGTATGTAAAATGTGGAGCATCATCAATTGCATTGCCACCACCTTCCACAGCCTTACCCTCAAATCTGTTTACAACTCCAACTTCAGTCATGGAGTCTGCTATCACTAATCTTATCTGAACTGAACTATTGAATCAACTTGTCCATGCAATCCCATGTGCCTGTTACAAGTAAAGTTGTCCTGTTAATCCAATATATAGGCCTGAAGAAAATCGCAGTTATCAGCAAGATTGGGACCCAATTATGGTGCCCCACTTTTTTTTTTTTTTGTTTTTGATTTTTTTTTGTTTTGTTTTTGTTTTTGTTTATGGTGCCCCAATTATGGTGCCCCACTAGGTACTATGCTTTTCATATCTGACCCTTTTTTGAATACTAAAACAAATTGCTGACCTAATTTACTCTTTGAAAACGTTTCCACTTATTAAATACATCAAAAAGGCTAACACGAGAATATCAATCAGATGTAATATCTAAAGTATCTGTAGCACGATTGGAACTGTAGGTGTTATATTTTCCGTATCTCCCTGATTGAATACTAAAACAATTTGCCGGACAAATTTACTCTTTAAAAAACATTCCCACCTATTAATTACATTCCCATCTATTAATTACATTAAAAAGACTAACATTTGAATATCAATGTGGTGTAAGATCTAAAGTCTATATTATGCAATGGTGTTTGTGATCCTTCAACATTTTCACAGGACCCAATACCCTTTCTGCCAGGGTACCTCTATTGGTACAGCCAAGTAAATGCAATATGTGCAGAAGACTTGTTCTTTCTAGTCCATCCTCACAATGGTTTGACTGTAGCAAGTACATCTGTAAAACCCTGAGCATCACTTTTTCAACTGCATCACTTTGTCCGGTCTCTCCAAAAAAATACTTGAGATTTAACAGTTTATGTTTACTCCTGACTGAATAGTAAAACAAATTGCAAGACTAATCTATTTTTTAAAACATTTTTACGTATTAAACACGTAAAAAAGACTGACTTGAACATCAAACTAGCTCCGCAATTGTGATTGTGCTGTTTCAGTACTTTTGGAGGATCCAACACCCATTCTGCCCGTGTACCTCTGTCTACCTAATTCAATCTGTGCAACATACTTTTTCTCCACACCTGTGTAGTCATCCCGAGTTCTGGTTTATCTTCAAACTGGTTTGACTGTAACATTTATCTCTGTATGTGGAGCAGCACTTTCAACTGCATTTCTACCTTTCAAAGCCTTAATTTCAATCTTGTTAACAACTTATGCCATTATTGGATCAAATCCTCCATTCACGCAGTTTGTACTTGTTACAAGTCAAGTTGCCCTGCGTATCAAATATATGGGCCTGAATAAAATCTCTCATATGAGCAAGATTGGAACACAATTATTCTGCCATTGCAGGTACTGTACTATCTCCTGCAATCATATTTATCGAGGATGAGCATCTACATACACTGCAGAGCATCATTCTAACCATGACCTGTATATCTTCCTAGGATATGGCTCCAAAATAGCCATGTTGGCTTTCTTTATTTTTATTAACTTAGGTCCTAAGTTTTGATGGTTGGCTCTTTGAGCATTAGGGTTAGAGTTGATGATTGATTTAATCTATAAATAGGAAGAGTTAGGTGGTAGTTGAGATCAACTTTAGTATTTGAATATGAGTTGTGTGTATTGTGCATCTGAGATTTTGCCCTCTCCGAATGGCTGTGAGACTTTACCTTCTCTAAGTGGCTAAGGATTTGCATTGAGTTGAATTTGGAATTTGGTTATTGCATATTTGATTTTTTGGCAATTGGATCTGAATAATAACTATTATTTGTGTTATGTTATTTGTGCATTATTTGGATTGAGTTGAATTTAGAATTTGATTATTTGGTAATTGGACCTGTCAGGTTATTTGTGCATTATTTGGATTGAGTTGAATTTAGAATTTGATTATTTGGTAATTGGATCTGAATTATTTTTATCATTTGCGTAATGTTATTTGCGCATTATTTGCTTTGAGTTGAATCTGGAATTTGATTATTGCATATTTGATTTTTTTGACAATTGGATTTGAATTATTATTATCATTTATGTAATGTTATTTGCACATTATTTGCATTTAGTTGAATCTGGAATTTGATTATTGCATATTTGATTTTTTAGCAATTGGATCTAAATTATTATTATCATTTGCGTAATGCTATTTGCACATTATTGGATTGCTTTTGCTATTGCTATAATTCTCTCCCAGTTAAAATATTCCATGATTTCCAACCATCATAAGGTGACAAGGCACTAATGTTTAGGCTGCTATTGTAAGAATCCCTTTGCCAAATGCACCTTGTTCATCCCCATGAATGACTAAATTTGCAACCCTTACAACTTAAAAAAATATATTATTTTGTTGGTTAGAATTAAAGGGAATGTTGCAGTAGTAACAAAACATCATTGTTGTTGTTGAAGCTTCCTTTAACTTTTCTTGTCCCCATTTAGTAGTTTGAAGGGTAGTTTCTTCCTTCAACTTTTCCTGTCCCCATTTAGTAGTTTGAAGTCTAGTCTGCCTTGTGTGATAGCTTGATGCAGTACCCAACCTCTGTGTAGAAGCTTGTCGGATGCAAGGGTTAAAAACTTATTCTTTAGTGGTGACAACATTATCCTCCAATTCATCTTCATCTTGATAAAGTGGCACAAGGTCCTACTCCATGTCCAAGTGTGACTTGTTTGTTTTGCCTCATTCCTTGTTGGCTTAGTGCACACTAATTCCTTGACCTCATTTTTTATGGTTTCTGTTGAGCATTGGGACCCTCAACTTGGTGTTTGTGCTTGGTCAGAAGACTTTGACTTCCACAATGGCACCCTCACCCAAAGTTTGAGCTTTTTGTGCAGTGGCAGCCCTGGCATGTCAACAAAATTGGTTCTGTCGTTGGGATTGTTTTCAATTCCCACACCCAACATCTACTCACCTTGAGTTTGATCGTGTCCATGTTGGACCTTTGATTTGTGTCCACTTTGGACCTCTCGGCTTCAGGGGTAGATTGTTGGGCGTTGGGACCCTCAACTCGGTGTTTGTGCTTGGTTAGAAGACTTTGATTTTTGCGGTAGTGCCCTCACCAACATTTCGAGCTTTTGGTGCAGTGGCAACTGCATTATGTCAACAATTTCCAAGGCATACCCAGGCCTTGACGTCATTTCTTATGGTTTCCAAGCCTTGGCCTCATTTCATATGGTATTATTTATTGAAGGCTAGGTTTCCACATCATGTCATGATGAGCATGATTTCCAACTAAATTGAAGCTTAGGTGGGGTGGATGCCTCCTTGTATATCCTTGTTGTAGAATATGTAAAATGCTTGATTTGGCAAGCTTTCTTTAATGCCATGCTTCCACATTGGGTTCCTCCCTTTGCTTGAAGTTGGGGTTGAGGGGTTTTGCTAATTTTTGTTGGTACTAGTTTCTTTTTCCTCAATCGAAGAAGCCATCTATTTTTCTAAAGGAAAAGGAAGGAAAAAACCCATATAGTGCTAAGTAATGACAAAGATCCTAGAAGCTTTAGAAACAACAAACAAGAGAGAAAACCTAGGAAAAGACCCAACAAAACTCCCTAGAATTTGTTTAAAAAATGTTAGGAATTATTATATCATAGATAATGCGAATGTAAGTTGAGTAACCACTCAACACATGGTTTCCGAAAGGTCTATTAGATGACAAGGATAGTTGTAGGATTAGTTAATGTTTGTTATGCCATATTTGGTCATCCATTGTATTTAAATACCCACTTATTCCATAATGCAAGATATCAAAGTGTCAAATATTAGCAATATTAGTGGCATTAGAGCAATAAGAAGGAAGAGACAACTCTATAAGAAAGGTCTTCTTGAGAGGTCAAGAGAGATACCTGTGAAGCAGAATCGATGTAAGCCTATAGAGTTGAGCCAAATACGACATATCGGGCACAAAGTCACCATGAGACAGGTCGAATAAGATTGATTATCCATCTTGGTCAAATAAGTACATTGTCTGACATTTGTGATAGATGAATATATATTTAGGACAACACTTGAAATTGTTGACAGAAGAATTTAAAATACTTGACACATATGTTCAAGTTGGAGAACTCATCTGACAAAAATTCAACGAAGATTTTTTGGATCATCTCTTGAAAGTAATTTACATGGATTGTTTTGGTGATGGAGGCCATACGTTTCAATTGCACATCTGATCGAGCAAATACTTTTGTCAAGAATCTGTAACATGGATGAAAAATTTGATCTCGAGAATGTGCATTCATGAGTTCCTTCATTCAACCTAATTAATGCAAGCAATAGACTCGTGAACTTGAGCAAGTTGTTTGTGGGAATGCACAAGGAAGTTCCAATTAACTCAAAAAGAGGAAAATGTTAATGCAAGCATCAACTTTGTGGCTCGAGCAAGGTGTTTGTGGAATTTTGACTACCAAATTGTAATACTCATATCTAAGAGTCTCAATTGAAGAGGGAGAACACAATTCAAGGGACACACAAGAGTGTAATCATTGGAGAAGTAAAGTTCGTCTAAAAATTAGAAAATTGTAGGCGTTGATAAATATTAAAAGGTGACATTGGTCATAATACTTGCATTGTGTCCCTCTAGAAAATCCTTTGGAAATTGGAGGTATGATGGTTTTTTCAATGCTATCTTTGGATATATACTCTTTTCCACTAGGGCATCAAATCAAGGCAAAGGACATCACCTTCAAAGCATAGGTTTGCCATAATTTTGGGTAAAAAAAAAGATGATTGGTGAAATCAGAGACTAGCAGAAGGAGGTGAATGCCTTAGAAGCATCGATCACCAGCATTGGAATCCATGCCGTCAGATAAAGACAACTTAGATATAAATATTTGTTGCATTCGCATGCCTCCTTGACGTGATTGAAAATCAACTCATGCAAATAAGAACCTTGGAAGATATAAAGCGAACAAGTGACTTATATGCAAGAAAAGTGGCTCAAAAAACTTTTACGGCTCTAAATGAGAACTAAATATTATTTGGTTAGAGCAAAAAATTGTAAAATTGCAGGTGCAAGCATCACTAAAAATCTAGTGGTACCAAAATACTGACACGTGGATGACTAAGAAGCATGCAAACTTGGCTGAAATTCAATCACAAGGATTGAATTATCCCACATACTTAGTGGGAAAGAAAGTTGAAACCACTAAATTATTACTCTTTCCTAAGGAAAGGCACACATAATATTTTAAAATACAAGAATATTCTTTGAAAGATTTTGATAGAGATAAACTCCATTTTTGCCTAGTGAGATTAAAAATTTATCGCAATTTGAGGCATCAATTGAATCACAAGTATAAGCTTATATACTTGTCGAAAAGCATTTTTTGAGGCCAATTTAGTGGAAGCAAAATTTTCAAGTTTATTGAAAGTTTGATATGGCTAGTGTTGCACCAAAGTTCTTGTTGCTCGATTGCCAACTATCGAGGGGGGATAATTATGTTGTCTGGAAGACTAAACTTAGAAGACAACTTGAGTTTGAAGAAGTATGGGAAGTTGTAGATAGGTCCATTACTCATCTTGAAGTTGAAGATGAAGAGTAGGCCAAATTCGACAAGGCAAATAGAAATGCACGATTAATTATCATGTTTGCAGTAGTTGATGAAGTACAACCATACATTTATGATTCTACCACAACTAAAAATGCATGGGAGAAACTTCAAACAATGTTTGAGGCAAGGAACTAAATCTATTTCTATTTCTACGAAGTCAAACTTCATTACTTCAAGATGAAGAGTGGAGAAAGACTCGAATCTTTCATGTAGAGAATTGTTATTCCATGAACGTTATTACAAGTATTGGGAGAAAATGTATCTGACAAGACAGTAATTCCAATTATTTTGAGCTCTCTCCCTTCACAATATAATGTATTTGTAATATCATTGAGCAAACACCCTCAACAATGGTTCCAACAATAGAGAGATAATGTTCACATGCACAAACATAAGTAGAAAAGGTCATTAGTTAGTACAAAGTGGAATACAATAAGTCAACAACATAGCAATATTGCCAAAGATGATCACTTCGAAAAGGAAGAACATGTATTTGTTGCACATGCTTAGGTAAGTCAACTTAATGATGTTTGGTAGGTTGATTTTGGAGCAACCAGACACATGACAAATCCAAAATATTGGTTCCAAAATCTAAACTATTCCAAACATGTAGGAAAAGCCTCTCTGAGTGACGACATATCCTATTATATAAAAAACTTAGGTGATGTGAAATTGCGACTTGGATCACATACATGCAAAGTCAAAGAAGTCCTATATGTTCTAGGACTCACCAAGAATCTACTCTTCGCCAACCAATTACTTGACCACAACTTGAAGGTTGGGTTTGACAAGCAACAAGGATCCAAGGTTATTTGTGATAAAGCTAAGAATTCGAATATTATTGTATATGGCAAAGGAATAGGAAAAATGTTTGAACTTCACACAATTTATCTTAACAATTTAGCTTAAGTTGTCTACTCCAATATATCTTTGTATCACTCTCGCATCGACGATATGGTCATCTAAGCAATGTGCATCTTATTGAATTGCAAAATAAAAATATGTTTTATGGTCTTCCTCCTTTGAAAAAGTCCATGTATATTTTTGCTTTGGTTGCTTAGCTAGAAAGCAACATTGAGCTCGTTTCGGCTCTTCAGACTATTGGACCAAATCACCTCTTAATTTGGTCCATACCAATCTTTACGAACCCATGGCTCTGAGCTACAATGGATCTAGATATTTTCAACTTTTAGTTGATGATCATACTCGAAAAATGTGGGTATATTTTTTGAAGAACAAAGATGAAGCTTTTTTATACTTCTAACAATTTAAGTTCCAAGTTGAGACTTTTATAGGACTATAGATGCATGTACTTTGTTCAAATTGAGGGGGGAATAGACTAGTAATGAATTTTCAGCTTCTTTTAAGAAACATGGCATTTGTCGACAGTTGGCAATCGCTTACACACCACATCAAAATGATATTGTGCAATGAAGAAATATAACCAACAGGGAAATGCAAAAGTGTGATTACTCAATCAGGCTCCCACTGCATCACTTTAACAAATCACTCCGAAAGAAGCATGGACTAGACATAAACCATCAATCTCTCATATCCGAGTTTTTTGTTGAATAGCATATATGCATATCCTAAAGGAGACGAGACAAATTGGATGAAAAATCTTTGATGATGCATTCTACTAGGCTACAACGATGAATCAAAAGCCTACAAATTATTTGATCAAGTTACAAATAAATTATATATTGGTTGTGATATCATCTTTGATGAATAAAAAAAAATCACTCTCATCACCCCCACAAGAATCTTCATCTAACTCGGTTCTTGTAACACTTGAAAGTGATGAAGATGAAAAAGTTACTAATGAAGAAATTTTTAGGAACAACAATGATAAAGACAGTAATCGAGATGTAGATCAATCTACTCCGCTACATCACACATGAAAATACATAAGTGGTATATTAGCACAATAAGAGCCTCAAGGATAGATGGAGTTCTAGACACATCAACCACAAGACCAAAGACACAAAGTATAACTCACAATGGACAAAATATGGCTTTAATGAGTACAATTGAACCATCCATAGTACATGGAACTGTTCAATCAAATTCTTGGAAATTTGCTATGGATATTGAATATCAAGTATTATTGAAAAATAAAACTTGGGAACTTGTTGATCTTCCACCAAGTAAAAAGGTTATTGGATATAAATGGATTTTCAAAATTGGTAGTATTGATAAACACAAAGCATGACTTGTAGCCAAAGGCTATGCACAATAAGAGGGCGGACATATATTATTAAGAAACATTTGCACCTGCAACAAAAATAGAATCTATCAGAATAATCTTTGCTCTAGCTCTAAAATTTGGTTGGAAAATTCATCAAATGGAAGTAAAAAGTGCCTTCTTGAATGTAGATTTAAGAGGTCCATATGACTCAAGCAAAAGGATTCATCTTACTCGGATAAGAAACAAAGGTTTGTAAATTGATCAAATCTCTTTGCGGTCTCAAACAAGCCCCTTGAGCATGGTATACAAAAATAGATGGAACATTTTGGAAAGCATGGCTTTAAGAGGAATCCATATGATCCAAGTTTGTATTATCACAGGGTGTTTTTCAAAAAATATTCTAGTCACAAAGGAAGATTTGAAGAAATCTTTTGACATGGTTTGGATGTATGGTAGATTCATCACCACATATTTGTTTCACAAAGCAAATATTCCAAGACTCTCCTTGAGAAATATCACATGGACGATTGTAAGCCTATGACAACTCCTTTGGAATCATGACAACAACTCTCACGTTTTGATTCCTCTCCTATATTAAATGCAACTCTCTATGACCAGTTGGTTGGAAGTTTTATCTATCTAACCTACACCAAACCAGATATTAGCTTTGCAGTCAGTTACCTTTCTCAGTTCATGCAAGAACCAAAATTGGCACATTGCAAGGCGGTAAAAAGAATTCTAAGATATATACAAAGCACCATTGAGTACGGTTTGGAATTCAAAGTGATCAGTTCCTCTTAAGGATGCAAACTACGCAAGATGCATTGATGATAAAATATCCACCTTTGGATATATATTCTTTGTGGGATTTGCACCTCTATCATGAGGAAGCAATAAACAACAAACACTTGCCTGATATTCCACTGAAATAGAATATTTTGCAACATGAGGAGCTGTTTGTGAAGTAATATGTGGTTAAAAACATATGCCTGAATGGGGCAACAAAGGAGTATTGAAACTTGTTCATAATCTAGTACTCCATCAATGGACCATTGACATGGAGTGCCATTTCATTCATGATCATGTTCAACAACATGGCATTTAGTGTAATTTTTGTCCTACTTAAGAGCAACACACATGCATCTTCACCAAGCTAGTTGGACGTATCAAATTTAAAGATTTTCAAACTTTCCTCTCTAAGAAACTCTAAATTATTGATGTGGTAACGAGGGTAGGGAATGTTAGGAATTATTACATCATAGATAATGTGAATGTAACTTTAGTAACCACCCAACACATGATATGTAAGGTCCACTAGAGGACACGGGTACTTGCATGATTAGTTAAGTTTTGCTATGCCATATTTGGGCACCCATTGTATTTAAATGCCCCTTATTCCATAATGCAAGATATCAAAACACCTAAACATTAATAGTATCAAAAAATACTTTTGAAATCTTAAATGAATGAATGAAATATCCAATAATTGGTGTCAAATTCGTGGAATCAATCTTCGAATGAGGTTCATATTGTGTGGTTTGCCTCTATGGAAGTTCTAGTTTGAGTGGGAGAGGGGGGAAAATGTGAAAATGAGGGCCTTTGCGCTTTTAAAATTGTTTTCGCAATTTTGGGCAAGGAGTCAAGTTTTGTCAGGTTTTTGGCCATTTCTCAACAAGTTTTTGATAAGAAAATCATCGATTTCTTGACCTTGAGTTTTTTGATGGTGCTACGGACTTTTTCTCACGAGTTTTGCGAGATCTCACAATTTATTGACAAGATTTCAAACACTGATTTCAAATTTGAAGCTCAACCTTTGAAGAAGCCATGATATGAGCAAGGGTGGCTATGGCACAAAAATATAGACCCAATTGTTGTGTGTGCCACTACAAGTCAGACAACTTGCATCACCATCCTTTTGGCCACTAACACTTATGAGTGACATCATGACCAAGGCACTCTAAGATATCGTTCACCCAATTCATTAGCACCAAGGATGCTTGATGTTGAGAAGTAGTTGTGGAGAAGGTGCTAAGTGGTGCTTGAATACACTTTGAGAAGTCTTATGAAGTTTTAGATAGGACAAAGCACGAGAATAAGGGGGAAGTCATCGTCCCCACCACTATCGTTTGCGAAAGGGAAGGGCAAATCAAAGGGTGGATATGAAGACAAATGAAAGATAAAACCTGCTGAGGTTACCTAGAACTCATCTATAGGAGACACTTCTTGTGTAGGGAGTGGTGGGGCTCACATGATACTAATCATAATATAAAGGAAGTACAAACTTTTGGTAAAGTAACAATAATAGTGAAGTCTTGAGAATAGTGTGGTGGGACTCCCATGATTTGAAGGAAGTATTTAGGATGGCCGTTGTACATCACAATTTACAAGTACTAGCACTAGTATTTGATAAAGAAGCAGTGATAGTGAAGTCTCAAGAATATTGAGTGGTAGTCTTTGGGTCAAGTATGTTGTAAAGATTACTAGGTCTCGACTCTAGGCATAAATTGGTAAAGAAGTCCAATGCTGGTCAGGTGAAGTTGCAAGATTAAATTGATCGGTTTATCACACCAACTTTATGCAAAGGGAGTAATTGAAGAAGTTATATGCACATGAGAGCTGAGATCTAAAGATGAACTTGTTGAAGATGAAGGAATACGAGTGTGTTATGTTTATTACATTGTTGTAGTTGTTAGGCGAGGCACATGCTATGAAGATTGCAAAGTAGCTCGTGGCTTAGATGTTGTCAAATTTCACATTAGTTGCTAGAAATGAACAAAAACAATCCCAATCTTATGCAAGAGGGAAATAAAATGTAAAGAAAAGAGTGATAAACAAAATTCTATGGGTGTCCTTGAGCACCAAGGACAATGATCAAATAAGATCACACCAAGATAATGGATTTATTGGTAGGAGATATTTCTACCAAATATCTAAACCCGACAATATTGATTGAGTATCACATTAAAGTTGACATAACATAGAGTTGTAAAGTTAATTACAAGCTTAATCACTTGTTAGTGAACCCTTGCCTATTACATATTTAGGCATTGTGAAGGTTCAATAAAGGTTAACCATATTTGTGGTTTAACCAATGTCCGCAAGGCCGAAAACATCAAATTATAAAAGATTATATATTTGCATAATGATTATGCGGAGGCATACATATGGTCACATCATACAATGACAACCCTTGGTCATTAAGGTTAAATTACACATATCTCAACACATGCAATGCACTATGGGTGACACATTTAGAGTAGACATCACACTTGTCAAAGTGGATTCATACATTGTTGCAAGAGAAACAAAGAATCAAATATGCTAAGATATTCATTCTTGCATACAATTTTTCCAACTCAAGTGCCAACTTTACATTCTTGATACTTCAAAATTTAGGATGAGGCATCAAATTTCCTTCATCAATATATATATATTTGAGGTGGATATTGATACATAATTGGATTTCCTTTTGGCAGGTTCCTTACTTCTAGCATCGAAAAGTTATTGCTACTGCCAACTCCTAGCTACCATTGCCACATATCAAGAATCTGCAATTTTTTTAATGCGCTTATCATTTTGAGCCCAGTTCAATAGCTTGCTCAATTTTTTTTCCATATTGAGTTAACACAGTTGTCATTCCCCCAACACATCCTACTCGGAACTCGCTTCGAACCTTATTGAAAATATTTTCGCCTTCTCAAAAAATGTATCAACTTGCTCATTAATTGTTTTGCCATGGAGCGATGGTCGCCTCAAATTTGGCACTTCTATGATGAAACTCTCTCTTATTCCTCCATCTTTCAGCTCCATGTCCATATCTGTTGGAATATATTACATTATTTGGTACATGCTAATGTACCATCTAAGGTGCATCATTAGATTAGGAGAGTGTCTCAGATTAAGGTTTGAGTATTTACTTTATATAATGTAATAAATGCACAAGTATTATTAGAATGTGCAATGATGTAAATATGTATGGTGTCCACATGTACATGAGTCCTTAGAATAGGAAGATGAAGAGTCATAGGAAGATGGAAGGTCAAGAGTTATGTCTCATTATATATAGGCCTTTGGTAGAGAGAAGAAGTGAGAAGAGTGAGTAGTAGTAAGAAAGAGGTAGTAGATACAATGTAGAACTTGTATGAAGTATGGAACATTGAGATCTCCACATATTGTAACAAGTTCAAATTTTCGTGAGCTTTCATTAATGGCTATTTCATGAGTTATTTCAAAAGTTTCTCATGCTATTTACTTGTTTATTATATTGTCATTATCATAGATATAACATTGCATGCTTATTTTACTACTTGTGGTTGCATTTCCTTTAAGTTTATGGTATCAAAAGCTAACAATGGTATGAGAGCATTGGGTTGATTGATAGGAGATTGAGAGAGCCACAAGAGAGATTGAGAGGAGATAGGAAATCTCATTTTTAGAATTTCTAAAATTACTATTTGGCTAGAGTCTTTCCAAAGAGTTGTAGAAAAACTTGTGAAGACTAAGACTCAACATTGATTTCACTAGATTGACAAATCAACTAGTGAAGTTCATTTTCTTTAGATTTGAAGAAATTTCTATTATCATTTTCTAATACTTTGTTGCAGAGAAGAGGAGATTCAAAGAAAGTTGAGAAGCTTCCTACAAGAGCTAGGAAGAATATCTTATTTGGAATCAATCTAGTACTTGAAGCAACAAGTTGAAGATTGAAGATTTTAGAGGCCTTAAGGAAAAGGTCTCATTGCAATATTTGCATATAGAAGATTGAGGAGATCCAAGAAAGAGATCTCATTGCAAAACTTCCATAGTTGAATATTGGAGAGATCAAGGAAAGGTCTCATTGAAGTTTTGAGAAGAAGATTTGAGGAGCTGCAGAATTTGAAGGCCCAAGAGAAGGAGGTCTCTAGCAAACTTGAAAGGAGAAAAGAAGGAAAATGCTAGAAAAACCTCATTGAAGAGATTGAAGAAGTTATCATTGGAGGAGACTTGAAGAGAATTCAAGGGAGAAGATTGCTAGCAAGGAGAAGTTCCTGATAGAGAATAATTTGGCACAATTGTTGCCATCCGAAAACAAGCCCAAAAGGAAGAAAGATTTGACAAGAATTTTGCCAAATTTTGGAGGAGATTATTGAAAACCTCAAGACATTCATATTCTTCAGAAGGAAACCCATGATTGAAGTTAAAATTCGACAATGAGGTTGAAGGAGAAAGAAGCTAGAAGAGGACACAAATTTGAGAGGTTTGAAGATTGCCATTGAAGGCTTGAAGGTTGATACGAGAAAAAGAGATTGCTATTTTTATAGGAGAAATTGAATAGGTAAAGATAGCTGCAAATTGGAGGAGTTTCCTATCAAATTTCGGAGTTTAGGGTAGCAATTTGGGCAACATTAATAGCTGCAAGTTGAAGGAGTTTAGAAGCTCAATTGGATAGCAAGGTATGGTGCAAAATAAAGAAGTTTAGGGCAGCAAAGCCCAAGGAGTTGAAGTTGCAAATTGAAAGAATTTAGGAGCTGATTTGGACAGCAAGGAGAGCTGCAAAATAGACAAGTTTAGGGCAACAAAGCATATCAAATTGGAGCTGCAAATTTATCAAACTCGGGGCAGCAATTAGGTGATACAAATCACCAAGAAATCTATCACCAAACAAAGACCAAAAAGGTATGCAACATTGGTGCAAAAGGTTAATTATTTAAACATTCAAATTCATCTTATTATTAAGTTTTTTAAAAGCATCAAATTCGAGGTTTAAAGTTGCAAAAGGGAAAGGTTTCAAGTTTATGTCTTCAAGGGTGCAGAAGATGGCTTTTACAACGAATTAAAACCTGCACAAAAGGAGGAGAAGTTAGATATACTTCTTACTATATATTGAAAGCTAACAAGTGGATATTGTATAAGAAAGAGGACATCGTTATAAAACAAAAATTAGATATACTAATCTATCCAAAAAGACAAAGTATTGGCATATTTAAGAAGTTCAAAATCACCATAAGAAAGATCACCAAGCATTGAGCCAACAAGGAGACGAAGTAGAAGAGTTGCCAAGGAGGAGAAGGCAACGTAGAAACCACCATTACCATGACTTGCAAAAAGGAGAGGTGCCACCACCACGTTCAAGAGGATAAACCACCATCTCAAAAAGCAAAGGTGAAGATTGACAACATAGGGGGGCAAGCATTTCATTAAGCTACGTAGAACAACACCATTAGTGAGCAAAACAAGTGCAAGAACCAAGGTATTCCACCATTGAAGGTCTAAGTTGTAGGAAAAGAAGGATAGGTGAAGTGTCGTACGTTATTGATCGTTGAAAGAGGAAAAAACGTTGCAAAGAAGGCCTCATCATTAAAGAAGCCATGTTGAAGAGTCACAACGCCTATAGAGAGCGTTACATTGCAAATGAAAGCGCTACGTAAAAGATAGCACATGAAAAAGGAGTTGCAAGTCTTAGTACCACTTGGAAGAAGTGTCATAAAGAATAGCACCACCTTTAAGAACGTTATATAGCATGAACATCGCCACTTGGAAATAAGCTAGCGCTATACCAAACACAAAGGAGTTAATGCCACTTGGAAGGAAAACAATGCATAGAAAGAACGGTACAAGGAAGTGCAAGCGCTTAGAAGGTGAAAGAAGGTGAAGAGTCATTGCAACTAAGTGTTAAAAGTGTTAAAGAAAACTCCAAAGGAAGAGCAAATGTTTGTCTTGCATGAATGACAAGTCTCACACTTACCCATGCAATAAGAAGGCATGCTAGGAGTACGTAGCACAGGACAATGAAGTAAAGTCCAAGAACAAAGTGGAGTAAGACCAAGTGCATAGTGAAGGAGAACGTAACCAACAAGTGCAATTGAAGAGTACGTTGAAGAGTCAACAATTTAAAAGGCACCAAAAGCAAGTGCAATTAATATTGTCATAACCATTGAAGAAGGAGAATTAAATAGTGCCTCAAGACAAGTGCAACTTGTAGAGAAGTCAAAGGGAGAAGACTTCAAACTCAGCGCACACCAAAGATAAAGAAGATATTGATTTTATTTAAATCGAAGCGCATTTTTATAAAGTAAAGGAGGAATAAGAAACTTTATTACTAAGGTTAAAACTAGATAATATTTCATGCTTGAGATTAATTAGATAATTAGAGGTATAAGGATTTGCTTTAATATAGTATAACCTTCGATACATTATTGAAGATTTGAAAGTATTTTTAAAGGGAAGGTTTAATTAAAAGCATTTGAATTACTTTATTCAAACATATGAAATATTCGCAAATAACTCATTTGGAGGAAAAAGTAATTCTACATAGAAATTAAAAACATTAAATTTGCAAATATCCATAGTTTCTAAATTTCTAGTTAGGGAGATATGAGGAGTCCTACATCAATATAGATTATTGAATTTAGAAATTATTGAATTGAAAATTAAAAGAAGCTCAATATAGCATTGATAGAAAGTTGGAAATTGTATTTTGAATTAGTCTCTTGCTCTAATTTTATGAGACATAAGGAATCCAACTTAAAGGTCTTGAAAGTAAAGAACCTTATCAAAACTTGAAGGTGCATCAAAATTATCTTTAGCTTTCTATTTATTCATTAATAGGAGAAATAAGGTGAAAAAATAGAAGTTGAACATTAGGGAGATAAAAGGGATTCAACTCTAGGAAAACTAAGAAAGCTAAGCATACTATCAAGATCATAGTACATTCAAAACACTTGCAAGGTGGAAAGTATTTTACAAAACTTGAAAATTGAAAAGGTCTTATCAAGTTTGATCACATACTCTAAACTAGGGAGATATAAGGTAGCTTACAATCATCATCATGACAACAAATAAGTTTTTTTTTTACATAATTCCAACTTCTTAAAGGACCTAATTACTCTTCATGGAATTGATAGTTGAAAAACTTTAGGATATTGTTAAAGGAGCAAAAACTAAACCTACTGCAGGGGATAGTGAGATTAGAAGCTCTCATGATTATAACTTTTGCAATTACAGATGAAATACAAAAATACATTAGTTCAGCTGCAACTTCTACAGAAGCTTGGAAAACTTTAGCCAAGATATTTGAAGGAAAGAATAAAGCTACTATCTTGAATCTTCAAACTCAATTGCTTTCTCTAAAATTGAATAGTGGTGAAAGTGTAGAACATTCTTAAGGAAAGTAATAGATATAACAGGAAAATTGTTAACCTTAGGAGAACAGGTAGAAGATAAGTTTCTTGTTCAAGTAATCCTAAGAGCACTTCCAGAAAACTACAAACATTTAGTTACATTTTTACAAATTCTAAGTAAAGATACATCATTTGATGACTTAGTCAATATTCTACAAGAATATGCGGTAGAAAATACAGTAAAATATGAAATGAATAACAATGCATTAGTTACAAAAGATAATCCACAGGGAAATGTTGCATCATATCCAAAAGGAAGATCAATATGGAATAATAAATATTGTCAAGTATGCAGGAAGAAAGGACATAGTACCAATTATTGTAGATTCAATCCTAGAAACCAGTATCAAGGAAATCAAACAAATTTGGGAAGCCAATCAAATAGGCCATTCCAACCAAGACTATTAGAATCAATATTATCCACATCAGCAACAATTTCAGCATCCATATACTTCTCAAAATCAATACAATTATCCACAACTACAATATGGAGAAGGAAACAAGAAGGACACTTAGTTCAAGAGATTTAGGAAATTCAGGAAATCCAGGAAATGGAAGAACCTCCAGATGAACATGAAGTTAAAGCTCTCTCAACAAAAATAGCATTTTATGAAGATACTAACTATTTACTTGATCAGGATATAGACAGGGAGCAAAATGAAGAAGGCAGGAAAGAAGAGCTCAAATTCCAGAACCAGGTTGAAGACCCTTCAATAACCAAATAATGTAATACAAGGGATGTTGGATTATATTACATTATTTGGTACATGCTAATGTACCATCTTGTGTACATCATTAGATTAGGAGAGTGTCTTAGATTAATGTACCATCTTGTGTACATCATTAGATTAGGAGAGTATCTTAGTATTTACTTTATGTAATGTAATAAATGTATAAGTATTATTGGAATGTGCAATGATGTAAATGTGCATGGTGTCCACATGCACACGAGTCCTTAGAATAGGAAGATGAAGAGTCATAGGAAGTTGGAAGGCCAAGAGTCATGTCTCATTATGTATAAGCCTTTGGTAGAGAGAAGAAGTGAGAAGAGTGACTAGTAATAAGGGAGATAGTAGATGCAATGTAGAACTTGTATGAAGTATAGAGCATTGAGATCTCCACCTATTGTAACAAGTTCAAATTTTCGTGAGTTTTCATTAATGACTATTTCATGAGTTATTTCAAAAGTATCTCATGCTATTTACTTGCTTATTTTACTATTTGTGGTTGCATTTCCTTTAAGTTTATAGCATCAAAAGCTAACAATATCATCTTCGATGGTTTTCCCCTCAACATCCTCCCCAACATGACATGTCATGTTGATCTTTTATTTGGTTGTCTTGCCCTCATGCATCTCTTGAATACTTTCTCTTTCTCCATGAACATTATTCCTAGTTGTGCCCATAGTCTCCTTACCTTGTTTAGGTTCTTCTGTCGATCAAGTATTTTGGCCCGACTACCTTCAACTATGTTTTAATATCGTTGCTTTCATTTTTTCCTTCTCTCTTCTGGCACAAATGAAATTGGTGCCATGGTTTACGTAGTTGTAGATGTCAATTCGATTGGTGGTCCCTGATCCAACGAAGGTGATCCACATCTATTCAATTCATCTACATATTGTTGTGGCATATCTCTTTGATCTATTCAAATTATCAACATGCATTGGAACATCACTCGTGAACTCTCCTCTCGGTACTTTGTCTAATGGTGGTGATGTTTCCTCTCCTCCTTTCGGTACTTTGTCCAATGATGGTGATGTTTTCATCGCATTCACTATAGTTTGAACATCGTCATCCACATCTATAATTACTAATGTCTCTTGCACTTGTTGTTGTGCAATTCTTCCTTCAAATTGTTGCATTGCTTCTACTTTGAACATTCTATGCAACATGTACGTTTGATTTTGATTGTTGTCCACCAATGGCAACCTCACTTGAAGCCATTCTTTTGGTACCCAAAATGTCCCTATAGTGCTTGCTTGTGTAGTTTGGCTTCTTGGTTGTGATAGCCTGAGCACTACATCCTTTGACAGTCTATGCAATTAGGTTTGTTGACTTGCCACCACTCTTGCTATCAGTCCATGCAATTAGGTTTGTTGACTTGCCACCACTCTTGCTATCAGTTGTTCTCTCTATGGCTTGTTGTGGGTCTTGAGGACCCAATCAATACCTTATTTCCCATAATAAAAAAAATGATATCCAGTCGCAACTAATATATCTAATACATACAATACAATATTTTTTCAGTCCCTATTGGGACGTTGTTGTGGTAGTGCTTTGGGTTTTCATCCAAGACCCAGGCTCAAACCATTACACAAGGGACTCAGATCCTAAAAAACCGCGCTATACCTTAATATTTTTTTGTAGTCCCATGAGTTTTCATCGAGAGGCCCAAGTTCAAACTTCGGTACAAGGGGATTGGGACCCTTTAAAAAAAACCGTGATTTACCCTAAAAAATTTCTCATGAAGGATATCATAGTAGTGTGTCCTTAAAATTTTAGTCCATGTTGGGACACTGTAGTGGTATGGCTTTGGATTTTATCCAAGAGACCCATATTCAAACTACTACACAAGGGACTAGGACTGTATTAAAAAACTCTTGTCGTAACCTAAAATTTTAAGTCCCATGAGGGATACCGTAGTGGTAGGTATGTCTTTGGGTTTTCATCCAAGAGGTCCAAGTTCAAACCTTGGTACAAGGTTATGGGACCCTTTTAAAAACCCACGTTTTATCCTAAGATTTTTAATCCCTATTGAAGATATCGTAATGGTATCTCTGTGGGTTCTCATCTAGGAGATCCAATTTCAAACTATTGCACTTGAGACTATTTAAAAAAAAAACCATGCTTTATCCTAATTTTTTTTTCCCCGTAAGGGATATCATAGTGTTGTGTATGTGGGTTTTCATCTAGGAGTCTAAAGGATTGAGACCCCTTTTAAAAACATGTGCTTTACCCTAATGTTTGTCCTATAAGGGATACCGTAGTGGTATGTCTTCAGGTTTTTATTTAGGAGACCCTGTCTTTAGGTTTTTATTTAGGAGACCCAAGTTCAAACCCTAGTACAAGGGATCGAGACCCTTTCAAAAAACTGCACTTTACCTAAAAACATTTGTGTGTGAGAGATACCGTAGTGGTATGTCTTTGGGTTTTATCCAAAAAATCCAAATTCAAACCTCAATAGTAGGGGACCGACCTCGATACAAGAGGCGAGCGGGATCCCTTTCAAAAAAAAAAAACTTGCGCTTTACCTTAAAATGAGGGGAGTGGGATCCCTTTCAAAAAAAGCCTTGCACTTTACCTTAAAATTTTTGTCATGTTTATGGGTTTTCATCTAGAAGACTCAAGTTCAAACCTCGATACAAAGGGATTGAGATCCTTTAAAAAAGCTCGTGCTTCACCTTAATTTTTTTTGTCTTATGCATTTAGGTTTTCATTAAGGAGACCCAAGTTCAAACCTTGGTACAAGGGAAGCGGTACTTTTTTCAAAAAATTGTGCTTTAATCTATTATACTTTTACGAAAAGAGATAAGTCGGTTGGTAGGGGCTTGAGTGCTTTTGGTGGGTTTTTGGTGGATTGCCTATGAAATGATGAAATGAAAGATTTTAATTACATCCGCGAGACCCAAATATGGTCTATGGGACCTCAAATATGGAAGCACAACTGCTCAAATCATATCATATAATCTTTAATATCTTTGAGAACGTTGTTCCTTCTCTCGCTGATTTGGGTTAGTAATTCCCCAACTTTTTTTATTTTACTGTCTATAAATAACTTTGTCATAAATCCGTTTCCAAGTGTTTTTTTGTATTTGCCACGGATGTCTGGAAAACTCGGGCACTTATAGATGAAGTGTTCCTCTGTCTCTACTGCCCCTGTGCTACATAAAGTACATATCCTTTCTTCCCATTGTTCTTTGGGTGTTGTCCATGTTTCACATCTAAACCTATGATCATGGTCTCATTGATTTTGTCTTTAGCCAATAGGGTAAGGTTTATAGATTAGAAGTTTTCAGAAGTTTCGTGTGAAAAAATCATATTAATTTTTCGTTAAAAATAAATTAAATATTAATTGGTTGTCATATTAGTGCCCTTCAAAATATATCCAATCTTTTATAATTGTTATATTAGCGCCCTTCAAAATAAATCTAATCTTTTATAATTCAATTTTGTTATTTTACTTTAATCCATCTTAAGATGAGATTATATAATAAAATGCGAGTTAACTTGGATATCCAAATTTGTTAATTTTTTTTTTTTGGTATTAGGTAAAGGTGGTTATAAGGTCCACAAACCTTTTACATAGTCAAAATGGGTTGGTTCTAGTTCCAAGCTCATATAATAAAAATACAAAATGGATCTTTCCAAGACCCGCATTAAGTCATACTTAAAGTCCGCAGTCGTATGCTAGTCGCTGAACTATTCAAAATAAAACAAAAACCAGACAACACCTAGCACTTACTAAACATAACACCAGGCTGCTGTACCGTACACTTGTCACTTCCCAAGCCCCAGCAAATGGGTTGCCTTTTGTCCCTCTGCCTAATTCCATCTGTTGGAAAATTTGTTAATATTATTTATCCACACATAAAATGGTTTTTATTATGAAATTTGTTGATGTTATTTTTTAATAACATTTGATGGGTGTTTGGTTAATTTGGACAACCATTGTAGAAATATGGTTTAGGAGATTTAGCTTCAATGCAGATCTTCTTTTACTATTGTAAACAAATGTTACAAGTGTTTTTGTCTACCAAGGTTGGAAGGAGTCTTATCTTAATTTGTGAATGATTTTTTTAATATAAGTTTTTCAAATTTTTTTCAAAAATAACATTTGATTTTTATTATATAGAATCATATTTTTTCTTAAATATAGATTTTGTTAATTATTTAGTTAATTATAATCATCGATTTTCTTTATTATTTATTAAGTTAGTTATAATATTTCCTATGAAAAGTAGTTTGCATGTTATAAGGATGAAAAACAAATGGAAAAGTAGTTTGCTTCTTAGCTTTAAGGAAGGATTATTTTTAAAATAATATTTAAAAGGTTACGGAGGTTAGTAATTTTGAATTTTATTATCTATTTTAGGTGTTAAAGTTTGAACTAATTTTTTTAATATTTAAATTTTCAATTTTACCATTCAAATCCTATTATGGCAAATTTTATAATTGGGTGGTTTTCAAATTTGATTATAAATTTATTTTAAATTTAAACTATTAGGGCAAGTCTAAACATTTTTTTATCCATCTATAGACTATTATGTTAAATCTTATAAGTGGGTGGTTTTTAAATTTGATTATAATTTTATTTTAAAAATTAAAGTTAGATCAAAATATATGGTGATGGGATGAGGACAATGTTTAAAAAACAATAATACAATACATAAAATAAACAACAATATTTTGGTGGGGATATAACCCTACGGGTAAGGCTTTGGCCTTTCTTTGGGAGGTCTAAGGTTCAAACCCTAATATGTGTGTGCAAATTCGTGTAGTTTGAGTTTAGGTTCTCGTGTATATTATGGTGAGTCATTTGTTTTGACATGATGGTTTTGTGCATGTTAAAAACAAATAAAAATAAACAACAATGTATAAAAACCAATAATACATATATGTAATTTTAATATAGTTGACTAAAACAAAGTTCATAAACGCATGCATCATATGCCATCTTCTAAATGTAGTTATAAATGTTCTTAGCCGTTAGTTTTTGTTGAAGAAGGCATTGAATAATTAATGCGTCCTTATCTTATATGGGAGCTTACTTAAAAAGTTCTTGGTAGTACTTAAAAAGTTCGTGGTAATACACATGTTTAGGCTTGATTGTCCATGATATGTGATTTTATACCATTAAATGCTTGGGTGGATATCTTAAGGATGCTTTCAAACTTCACATAATAAACATATAGACAATGTTCTTGTGAATTGCAGATGAGCGTTGTAGAAAAGGTGGATGTCTGGCCAAGTTGTAAAGTGGACTTGTGAAGCACTGTGCTATGGTAGTTAGGTTGTAAAGAAGATCAGTGTAGTTTTTTAGGTTTCAAAGGAGGCAGATGAGCATTGCAGAGAAGGTGGATGCTTGGCCAAGTTGTAAAGCGGATCTGTGAAGCATTGTGCTACAGTAGTTAGGTTGTGAAGCAGATCGGTGCAATTTTTTAGGTTTCAGAGGAGCATTGCAGAGGAGGCAGATGAGCGTTGCAGAGAAGGTGGATGCCTGGCCAAGTTGTAAAGCGGATCTGTGAAGCACTGTGCTACAGTAGTTAGGTTGTGAAGCAGATCGGTGTAGTTTTTTAGGTTTCAGAGGAGCGTTGCAGAGGAGGCAGATGAGTGTTGTAGAGAAGGTGGATGCTTGGCCAAGTTGTAAGGCATATGTGTGAAGCATTGTGCTACAATAGTTAGGTTGTGAAGCAGATCAATGTAGTTTTTTAGGTTTCAAAGGAGCGTTGCAGAGGAGGCAGATGAGCATTGCAGAGAAGGTGGATGCCTGGTCGAGCAACTTCGACCCCATTGTTGAAGAAGCTAAGTCTGTGAAGGCGGATCTATTTGACTCTCGTGATCCCTCCTTTTCATTTGAATGGGAGGAGTGGGATCCTGGTAAGCTCAAAGGTGGGACGAGTAGAACCTGCGGGGAGTACCCCATCCCCCTAGTGCACCTTCGTATGCAAAAGTGGTCGTTGCTTAATGGAGGATCTGGCACCCTCTTCAACATTTCTCCTATGTCGAACCAGATCCATATTCTCGATAGCTTGATTGATAATATACTGAAAGATGGGTTGTGGAATCTTGTGGGAAAATTCCAAGGTAGGAGGTCGGATATTGATACTCTGAGGAGATGGGCTTTGGAAAGATGGAGACCTATCGGTTCTCTTGAAATTGTGGCCATCCCAAGAAATTTCTTCCTTATCAGGCTCAACTATGAGGAGGATTCCAAGCAAATCTTGGAAGGGGGTCCATGGTTTTTTGGCAAACGAGGTTTATTTTTGCATAAATGGGCCCCAAATTTTAATCCCCTAATGCAGAGCATTAATATTGTCCCACTATGGGTCAAGCTACCAGACTTCCCACTTCATCTCTGGCATGAGAGCATCTTCCAAGCTATTGTCAAGATAATTGGGGATTTGATTTCCTTCGATCAAACTACCAGTTCCAAATATCAAATGCTCTATGTTAGAATGTGTGTGATGGCAGATATCGAGAAGGATCTGCCAAGCTCTATTGAGTTATTTTCTAACCTTGGCACCTTGGTTCAGAACATTGAATATGAAAATAAACCCCAAGTTTGCTAGGAGTGTGATAAGGGAGGACACCATAAGAGCATATGCCCCCTGCATCCTAAAGCTCTAAGTACTTCGGCAAGTCGTAAGGAAAACAATAAGAAGCTCAATGAAAAGTGGGTGCCTAAGCGAAACCCTCAAAAATTGAAAGGAAAATATCCGATTTCTATTTCTCAAGTTGGGCTTAGTGAGGAATTATAGGAGGAAGCCCTTCTTCCATAAAACATGTTTGATGGAGAGGAGGAGTTGAACAGGGTTCCTGCGAAGAGAAGGGAAGTGAGCCTAGTAGCGGGGGATATTGTTCAACTTCCTAAATTTGGGGAGAGTGGAGAAGAGGTAAGTCCCTTTGACTGTCTTGACATGGATGATCCGACTCTTCAACAGTTAATGGAAAGCTCTCTAGCCTCTTCAAAACCTATGTTTGAGAAAGGCTCTCCAGGTTTGAAGACCAGAAGTCACAGGAAAGCTCGTATTGATGTAGGGGTCGAAAGGAAAGTGGGGAGACCTAGCAACAGAGCGCTCAGGAAAAGGGAGATTGACTTTGAAATTGCTAACGAAGTACAACCCCTTCTAACAGATAGTTTTGAGGCTCTGCATCCTGGAGAGAATGAGGTTGTTCCAATCATGGAGACTTGGAACAAATGTGTTCAGGAGTGTGGCCTGAAAAAATGATTTCTTTCTTTGGGGGTCAAAAAAATGTTGGCAATCCTCCCAAGACCTCGTTGAGACAGGCTTCCAACAAGTGATTTTTGGTTGTTTTTGTTTCAGTTGTTTGTCAGGCCAGATGTTGTTGTTGTAGATCTGCTCCAGTTTTAAATGGGATTCTTGGCTCTCTGGTTCTTTGAGCACCCCTAGGTTCCAGTGGTGAGGTCTGGTTCCCATATTTAAGGCCCTAGTGGTGGGTGGGATCTTCAAATTTTGAACTTTGAATTTGAATGCAGCTCTGGGTGGGATTTTCAAATTCTAATTTTAAATCTCGAATTTGAATGTTGTTTTGGGTGTGGGTTTCTCCTATGTTGGCCCCTTTTGCCAGCTGACCGTTTGATCGTGATAATATCTTGTATTTATTTGATAAAATTCTTCAGCTTATTTGCTAGGAGGTTGCTTCATTGGATTTTCGGGTTGGATTCGTGGAATCTAGCTCAGTTTTTCTTGATATCTTATTGTTAGATCTAAGGTTGGGGTGCCTTTCAAAACCTTATTTGTAATAGGTTCGGGGAACCTTTTAAAAACCCCTTCTACTACCAATCAAAAAAAGATTATCATGTACTATTCCATTGAAGTTTAGCTGTTATATATATATATATATATATATATATATTATCGTTGAGAAGCCCTTAAGATCAACACTTAAGACTAAGCATTCTCATCTCAACCATGACCCTTTGGAAGGTGGACCTCCCATAGAGAGGCCAAAGCCCAAACTATTGCGCGATTCACCCGAGACAAATTTATTAAAATTATTATTTAATGGATGAATTCAATGATGTCCTCTAGTTTTTGTTCAAGAAGACTGTCCTTATCTTATATGGGAGCCTACTTAAGAAAGTTCTTGGTAATAGAAATGCTTAGGCTTGATTGTCCATGTCATGACATATGATCTTATACCATTTAATGATTAACATGTACTATTTCCTTGCAGGTATATATTAATTGGAGTTTAGCATTGGAAAACGAGTTGCTTTGCATTAATATTGAAAGGAGGGCTACAAACAAATGTGTCCATTTACATAAGTGCCATTGGAGGCTACAATATGGGTCTTCTCAAGATGGAAGCCCTCTTTCAATAACATGGTCAAGCAACACTAAGGTCTTCCGTCAACACCCCAAGAAGAGTGGGCTTAAGTTGCCATCGCTTGGTTGTATAAGCTTGCAATGCCTACACACAATAGTTAGTAGCACTCGTTTCATAAAAATAATGCAATAATAAAAATGAAACTTATAGAAAGACAAGGTAAAAAGAAAGCACATTAAGGCATTTATACTCACAAAACACATATATGGAAAGCCTAGCACAATTTTGGCAACCTTTTAATATGTTGGATCTCCTTTTCTCTTTTTCTTCCCTTTCTCTCTTTTTTATGAGGAAAAGAGGGGGGGATTTATCGGATTTGAGGCAAGATGAGGGGGTGGTGAGGTGGCTTCCACATAGGCCAAGTGGGGTACAAACATGTCTTTCTCCCCTTTTTTCATGAGGAAAAGAGGGGGGATTTAGAGGATTTGAGGCAAGATGAGGGGGTGGTGAGGTGTGCCTTCCACGTAGGTGAAGTGGTGACAAATAAGTATTATGAGCGTGGAACGAATATTAATATGGGACAAGATGGGAGGATGCATTTGCATAATAAAGAAAGTGCTTTTGGGTGGAGAATATTAAATATTATAGGGAGGAGTGGAGGATGGGCTTAGTGGAGTGGAGGAATATTAAGTTGCATAAATGGATGGGTAGAGGATGGGCACCCCTCTATGCATGTGAGTGGAGTGTGGGCACTTTTTCTTGTGCATGTGAGGAGGATTATTAAATGATTAAATGGGTAGGTGGAGGATGGGCGTTATTTGTCCATATGAGATAATGACAAAGGTTGGTGGGAGGCAAGATGGAAAGGAGTATGGGCTTTGCTTTGCCCATGTGGGGTAAGGACAAGACTTTTGTCTTATGAGGAAATGAAGCACGAGTTAGATTGACCATGGTTAGGGTTGACCTAGGGTGAGGATGTGTGCACCTAGGGGGATGGTCACATGGTGACTAGGGGCTAGGTGTAGGAGGGGGCTTAGTGAATAGTGAATAGTGAATAGTGAATAGTGATTTTAGGAAAATTAGAAAGGAATTAGAGAGGATTAAAAGAAGCTAGAGGAATTAGAAGGGATCATAAGGAATTAAAGAGGATTTAGAGAGATTAGGGAGAAATTAGAGGGATTAGGTGGATTTAGAAGGATGGTTAAGGATTTTGGAGGAAATTGAGAGGAATTGGAGGAAATCTATTGAAATTGATTAAGATGATTTTAGGGCATACAAAATGACACATTTTTGGTGTCTATCCTCTATGACCAATGCTTATGATTGAGCATTCTCATCCCAACCATGATGCCTCGTAAGGCTAGAGCTAAACTTATTAATAGGGAATGATATGACAAATACGTCGTGGTTTGAACCTTGGACCTCCCAAAGAGAGGTCAAAGCCCAAACCGTTGTGTTATTTTCCCAAGACAAATATATTAAAAATATTATTTAATAGATGAACTCAATGATGTTTGCTAGTTTTTGTTGAAGGCTTTGTATAATTAATGTGTCCTTATTTTATATGGGAGCCTACTTAAGAAGTTCTTGGTAATACAAATGTTTAGGCTTGATTGTCCATATCATGACATGTGATCTTATACCATTCAATGATTAACATGTATTGTGCCCTTGTTGTAGCTATAAATTAATTGAAGTCTTGCATTGTTTATATATATATATATATATATATATATATATATATATATATTGATGGCTTTTTAAGCCTTAATATTATCACAAAATATCACATGTTAAGGATCTAAATATAATAGAGCTACAATATAACAAGTTCAAGATAATGAAATGAGTAGAATAATATGAACAAATTAATATGTATATCAAGGTTTATTATATCTCAAATAACGTTTAAAAATACACTCCAATATAAATGTAAATAGCCTGAATCAAACATGTACTATTTTTTTTTTTGTTATAGTAGAGGAATTGGTAACTCGTTACTATTTTCTATGCCTTTTCATGGTTTCAAATCCTTGCTCCTTGCTGCCACTATAACCTCCAGTTGCGTCAGGTAAACTTTTTAACGTAGCCGACAATGTTGGTACGACACACCCTTTGGTACTATGAGGCTTGAGGGATTAGAACCGTGGTTTTCGTGCTCCTGTGAGAGCATTTGAGTGTTTTAATCAAGCATGTACTATACACGTAATATAATAATATTAGTTGCTCAAAATGTATAAAAGCTTTATTGCTTCTCTTTCTTGTGTTACTTTGTTACGGAGTATTGTCTCCATAATATAGCTATAATAGTGTGACTCTTTGAATATTTGACTACAACTATCCATAAGCTAAGTCTCAAGACTCTTGGCTTATCTACTTGACACTTGTATAGATGAACACTTGACACTTGTATACTTGATGAACACTTGACACTATAACATATGCACACCTATACATGACTCTTGCACTTCTATAACTTGCACACTTTAATCTAAGACATTTGTGCACATCTTTACATTACATATTTGTTTTCATACATGTAGGTAACTTGTGCACATAGACTCACTTGCACTTGCACACTAACTCACATGACACTAACACATTTCTTGCATGTTACAACATGTTAGTTACGAAAGTAAAAATTGTAAATTTTAAGATCATAAGACCATACTCTTCCATAAATTAAATTATTGAAGTATTAAATACAACTTTATTTGTTAGTTATGAAGGTAAAAATTGTAAATTTTAAGATCATGAGACCATACTCTTCCATAAATTAAATTATTGAAGCATTATATACAACTTTATTTGGTAAAAATTGTAAATTTTTTTATCATTAGACCATACTCTTCCATAAATTAAATTATTGAAGTATTAAATACAACTTTATTTGTTAGTTATGAAGGTAAAAATTGTAAATTTTAAGATCATGAGATCATACTCTTCCATAAATTAAATTATTGAAGCATTATATACAACTTTATTTGGTAAAAATTGTAATTTTTTTTTAAAATGTTGGTTGATCTTTCATTAAGCTCATTATTACATCAAGCGGGTGAATAAACACACCACCAGTAGGGTCCCTAGTAAACTATTACAAAGCATATCCGCAAACATGTGAGATGAAGAGATTTGAACATGGGGCCTCTCCAACACGAGAGTTTTAACTACCCACTCCTCTCCAACTTCTTTACAAACGGATTTACTTTTTAACATAAGATTATTATATACAACTTTATTTGTTAATTATGAAGTTAAAAATTGTAATTTTTTTTTTTGAAAAAATTGAAAAACTTGTATTAATACAAAGAGCAGATACAAAAGGGAGAAAAAACATCCCTACCAAGAACCAAGAAGCAAGAATACAAGCACAAAGTGCAAAAGGACAACACTTTCCACCGCAGAGCACTAAAAGACAACAAGGCGCGAAAACGCGACATGTCGCGATATCGCGACAGTCAAACCAGCCGAGGCCGCGCCCGAGCAACCGGTCGCGAAATCGCGACAGCCAAAGCCAACAGCACCTGAACACCAAAAGTGTCACGAAATCGCGACGAGTTCTCCACTTGGCATCCAGTCCTCAAAATTGTCGCGATATCGCGACGAGTTTTCCCCTTGCCACCTCTACGCCAAAAGTGTCACGAAATCGCGACAAGTTTTCCCTTCGGCAGCAAATCCTCACAAGTGTCACGAAATCGCGACGAGTTATCCACTTGGCGACCATTCATCAAAAGTGTCACGAAATCGCGACGAGTTTTCCAAATAGCTCCAGTTCGCCAAAAGTGTCGCGATATCGCGACGTGTTTTCTCCTCGGGGCCCAGTCCTCAAAAATGTCACGAAATCGCGACAAGTTGTCCCTTTGGTGCCCATTCTTCAAAAGTGTCATGAAATCGCGACGGTTTTTCCTTTTTGTGCCAATTCTCCAGAACTGTCACGAAATCGCGACCACATTACGCCTTGGCACCGAAACGCCAAAAGTGTCACGAAATCGCGACGACTTTTCCTCTTGACGCACAAGCTCCAAAAGGGTCACGAAATCGTGACGTCTTTTCCCAAAGTCGCTAGTCCGCCAAAAATGTCATGAAATCGTGACCGTTTTTCCTTCTGGCTCCCAGTCTTCAAAAATGTCACGAAATCATGACGGTTTTTCCCCTTTTCTCCGATTCACCAAAACTGTCGCGATATCGCGACGATTTTCCTCCTTGGCGCCCCTGCTCAAAAAGCGTCGCGAAATCGCTGCAGCTTCCTGCCAAAGGCCGCGACGGCGCAATAGGTCACGAAATCGTGACAACTTCCAACCAACAGCCGCGACAGCGCAACGGGTCATGAAATCGTGACAGCATCTCGCCAAGGGCCGCGACAGCGCGACATGTCACGATATCATGACAGGTTCCCTCCAAAGGCCGCGACGGCGCAACCTGTCGCGATATCGCGACAGTTTCCCACCAAGGGCCGGAACGCGACAAAAACCACCCTTAGCAAAAATTTTGCTCATTGACTCAAGAATTGTGCAAGTCCCTGCCTAATCACAGCATCCTCCACAGGCATGTCACTGTGCAGCTGTACCCCTACCTCTTTCTCCGCACCCATCTTTGCAAGGAAATCGACCGTCGAATTTAAATCTCTACTCACATAGACAGGGATCACATCTTCTAATTCCCTCCATAGGTCCTTGATTTGAGAGACTAAAATCTGTAACCTCCAAGCTTTCGAGGCAAAGTTCCTCATGCAGTCTAGAGCACCAACCAGAATTTGTGAATCTGACTCAAGGATTATCTTCCTGTGTCCCTGATTAACAGCCCAGATGGAGGCAGTTTTGATAGCATAGGCTTCTGCTTCATTGTTTGTGGCTCTTCCCAGACCTTGCAATTCCCAGTAAAGCACAGACCCAGCATGATCTCGGCACACAACACCAATTCCAGCACAGCCCGGATTGCCTTTTGCAGCTCCATCTGTATTGATTTTAACCCAACCTTCTGGGGGAGGTTTCCAGCTGGCTGTGTCCTTTCTCACTTGTTCAACAGCTCCCTCTTCCTGTGGTCCAGGATCAACCGGATTTTCCTCTTCAACATATATGGCAACCGTTTCCGCGACTTTGCTCCAGATAACCTGCCAAATTCCATCTAGCGAGGAGAAGGTTTCTCTAAAAATACGAGCATTTCTCTCCAGCCACACCTGCCACCAGATGAAGAATAAGCCAAGTTCCCAACCAAGTCGAAGAGCTTTAGATTTAAATCTGCCTCTCTTCCATCTTTCCCAAATATTGTTCCGAGTCAGAGCACCATTAGTCTGGAGTTTAAAATGAGAGAACCAACGCTTCCAAATCTGACACGTGAAAGGGCACTCAAACATCAGATGATCGGCAGTCTCCTCATTCTTATGGCATAAAACACACTGAGAAGGACCGATGATTCCTCTGTTTCTGAGATTGTCAAAGGTGAGAATGCCATTGTGCATAAACTGCCAGGCGAAGAAGTTCACTTTCGGCCAGCCCTTGGAATGCCAAATCTTCCTCCAATCTTGAACCAAAAATAAATGCGGGGGAGGCTCTGGGAGAATCTGATCGTATCCAGCCTTCACTGTATATACCCCAAGGTTCCCATAGCCCCAAGCTAACTCATCCTCCTCGTCTCTCCCCGTGAGAAACCTTGCTGTCAAGATGTTGGTCAAAATGGGTGCCAGCTCCGGAGGGATAGTGATTGGCCACTCCTCCAACCGCTTAAACTTCTTGAATTTATACTCACCCAATTGGCTAGTGTTGAAATAATTCTCAATATTGACCCAGCCCTTGGATTCTATGGCTGATTTAATTGGTTGCAATTCGGGATACTCAGCAATGATGGGTGGGTACTGGTCCCATGAATCAGTCCAGAAACGTGCCTTCTCCCCTCTTCCCACTTTCCAAAACAATTGGTCTTTAATAACTTGAGATCCCAGCTTAAGAGCCTGCCACACTAAGGATCCATTACCATCCAAAGGGAAACGGCTCACTTCATTGGGGTGAACATGGCCCAGATACTTACTGGTTAAGATTCTACTGAATAAGGATGTTGGCTGGGAAATCCACCTCCAATACAATTTACCTGCCAAAGCTTTGTTGTTAAGCTTGGAGCTTCTCAGTCCCAGCCCTCCTTTTTCCTTGGGCTGGGTAACTTTATCCCAGCCAACCAAGGCCCATTTCCTCTCACCTTTTGCTCCTTCCCATAAGAATCTTCTAGCCATTTTGTCCAGCTCTTTCCAAATAGAATGTGGGGCAGCCAGGATAGAGAATTTATAGATTGGCATGGCCTGAATAACTGACTGTAAGAAAGTTAATCGGCCCCCGTAGCTTAACCATTTATGAGACCAATGGTTCATTCTATCTTTGATGCCATCCAAAAGATCCTTCCAGATGTCTTTTTTTAATTTCTTGAAATGCAAAGGAACCCCCAAGTAAACTACAGGAAGAGAGGTTCTAGTGAAACCCAAGATCTCTATAACTCTGTCCTGTAGCCTTTGGTCAAGGTTGAAGAAGACCACTTTGGATTTTTTGTCATTGATAACTTGATTGGAGGCCCTAAGGTAAACATTAAGAGAATCTCTGATTCCTCTGGCTTCCCTGAGACTGGCCACTCCAACCAGGCCTGTATCATCCACAAACTGTAAATGAGTCAAAATTTCTTCACCTACCTTGATACCTGTTATCAGGCCTTGATGTCTTCTCCTCAAGAAGAGTCTACCTAATCCTTCAGCCAAGATAAGGAATAGATAGGGAGAGCAAGGGTCCCCTTGACGGAGACCACGAGTGGCTCCAAAAGGAGGCGAGGGAAGCCCCTTAATTAGAACAGAATAAGAAGGTGTAGAAACACAACTCATAACCCAGTCTATCCAGTCCTGGGAGAAACCAAAGGCTGCCAACATCTTTGACAGGAAGCCCCACTCCACCCTATCATAAGCCTTGGACATATCCAGTTTAATGAACATTCCTTTGTTACCAGATTTTTGCATTGTATGGATAGCCTCCTGGGCGAGAACCACCCCATCCAAGATCTGTCTACCTTCTACAAATCCCCCTTGCTCTGAGGAAATGATGTTATGAAGGAGAGGTTTAAGCCGTTCAGCCATTATCTTTGTGATAATTTTATAAATCACGTTGCATAAGGCAATAGGTCTGAAGTCAGAGATATGAACCCCTTCCTCTCCCTTTGGAATTAAAGTGATGAAGGTATGATTTATTGCCTTAAGCATTCTTTTATTAGTTCTGGACTCCTCTGTAACAGCCAAAACGTCTTCCTCCAAGGTATCCCAAAAGGCCTGAAAAAACTCAATAGGAAAACCATCTGGACCTGGAGATTTGCCTGTGCTCATTCCAAAGACCACATTCTTCAGTTCATCTCTATCAATGGGTCTAAGAAGGGCCTGATTTTCTTCTTGAGAGATAATAGAGGGAATAACATCAATAACTTCATTTTGAGCCTCCACATCTTGCTCCCTATTTTCCTTAAAAAGTTTAGAGAAATAATCCACTGAGTGGGAGTGCATACCAGGAAGAGTATCAAAGGAGTGTCCATTCTCATCTTGAAGGACTTCCATGTTATTCATCTGTCTTCTAGCACAGGCTGATCGATGGAAAAATTTTGTATTTCTATCTCCTTCCAATAACCAAGAGTTTCTAGCTCTCTGTTTCCAGTAAGTTTCCTCTTGGTTATCAATGTCCTCAACTGCTTTGCGCAAGGCATCATCCTCGGTTTTAAGCTGTTCAGTAATTGTTCCTTCCCTGAAGTGTTTTTGCACCTCCTCCCAGCGAGCCACCAAGGGAGCTCTTTGTAGCTGGAAATCAGACTTATTAGCTTGCCTCCACTGTTTCAATTTAACTTTGACAAAATGAAGCTGTTTGTGGAATTTAAACATTGCTGTCCCAAAAGGTAGACGGCCATCTTCCCACCATTGCGGAATTTTCTCTCGAAGATCCTCCTTTTGTAGCCAAAAATTCTCAAATCTAAACGGTTTGTGGTGCTGCCCTGTCATAGTCCCTCCCTCCATCAGAATGGGAGAGTGATCGGAAACTGGGCCTTCCAAAATCTGGAATTTAACATTCCACTTAACAAATGCCTCCTCTGAGACCAGAAAATGGTCTAACTTTACCTTCCTGCTGTGTGGCTCCCTCCTCTTGTTAGTCCAAGTAAAAAATGTTCCAGGGCCTTGGATATCCACTAGGTGAAAGGCCTGGACCTGGGCAATCAGAAGCCGGTCCCCAGGGTCCAAAACTGGGGTTCCACCTTCCTGATCCCGAGCAGATAATTTAGCATTAAAATCCCCAGCAATGATCCAGTCTAAATCTTGTCTTGAGGACCTCATGTTGTGTACAACTTTCCATTGGAGCCTCTGGCTATCAATGCTTTGAGCCCCATAAAAATTTGTAATTAAAACATGTTCAGCTGTGACATTATTCCTAAAATGAGATGTGAGAACACCCCTCCAGGCTATATGTTCTAAAGCAGTCCATTCCAGAGGGTTCCAAAAAGTGACAATTCCCCCTGAGGCACCTTGAGCAGCCACATCCATATAACCAGCACCCCTCCATATTCTACTAACTGTTTTACACATAAGATCTAAAGACATTTTTGTCTCCTGGATGAGCAAAAAGTCTGTTTTGCATTTTCCTAAGAGTCTTTGAACAGCAGATTGATGGGTTCTACTGTTTAAACCCCTAACATTCCAAGATTGAATAATCATTGAAAACCTTGAGAGCAGTAAGAATCAATTGTCCTCACCGATCCTCCAGTGATCAGCTTGTCTCCTTGCGTTGCTATTAGATCCTTATTAGACTTCCTGCCTGCTCCTTGAGAATTATTATTCTTGGATCGCTTTTCCACCTGAGTAATCCCCAGGGCTGGCCTTTCTCTGTTCTTTTCTGCACTTCCCATACTGACATCCTTACTTTTCGGCTGTACTTGGGAATGTATTATCAATGCCCCTGGATTCTCTGGTTGCAATATCTCAGTGGACTCAATCGCCTGTTCTAAGACAGGAGGAGATGAAGGAGAAGAGTGAGTGTGGGTATTATTAGCCTCAGTATTCCCATCCATTCCTTCCATGACTTGGTCCTCTTGATCAACTAGTGACTTAAAAATTTCATACCGATTGGCTGGCTTGAGTTGTGCTTGCTCCTTGCCAGTTTTCTTTTGCTTTCTCCTCCGTTTGGGCTGTTCAAATCCATCCTTCTGAACATCATTACCCTGCGGAATATTAGAAGGATCTTTGACAAGAGTAGACTTACCTTCCCTAGGGCGATTTGGCGCGCCCAGCGGAGCCTCCTCTTTTGTGTTCACAAGGCTTGGACAAAACCTTGCCAAATGGCCATGCTTATGGCAGACTCTGCATCTAAAGGGCAGGGCCTCATAATCTAACTATTGTATCCATGATAGTCCTGCCAACTCAAGTTCCACCTCTGCCGGGAGAGGCTGGCTAATATCCATTTCTACATAGATTCTTGCAAAAACAGCTGCATTACCCTCTATGGTATCTTTAGAGACGCCCAGATGTCTGCCAAGGGAATTACCAATCATCTCCAAAACCTGCTCACCCCAGAACTCCATCGGGAGAGCGTATAACCGGATCCAGACCGGGACAGCCGTGGGTTCGATACGAGGATCGAAACCCACTCTCCAGGGTTGAACAAATAACCCTGTCGGGCCGTGGTTCCTTTTTTTTGATTCAAATGCTCTGTTTCTATCGGCTAAAGAAGAGAAACTAATGATGAAATACCCATTGCTTATGAACCATAAGGAGTACTCACCGTGAGGCTCCCAGTTCTGTCTGACCCAGGTGTGCAAAAAATTTAGGGTAGGTCGGATACCCATGAATTTACAAATCAGATCATGGTTAGCGCGATAGATGACTGTGTCCTCGACCATCTTTGGTTCAATGACAATCTTAGGTCTGGAAGCGGATTGTGGGAGGCATCCATTAACTCGGTGTGCAGTTGAGTTCTTACCAGCATTCTTGAAGAGCGATTGAAACGCATTCCTCTGGGCTTCGACATTGGAAGATGAAGCATTTTCTTTTACCATCTCAGCATATGAGCTCTTTCTCCCAGAGAGAGGGTCTGGAGGAGACCCCATTGGGCCCTCCTGGGGCAGCAGACAATCCTTCAGAGTACCACTACGTCAATTCACCAAAGGCCCTGGATTTTCCAACACTCCAGAAACCCTAGAGCATCGCCTGTCGCCTGCTCAAAAATTTTCCCGCCAAATCGCCAGAGCTCCGTTTTTCCTCGGTTCCAACAACCTTTAGCCACCGTACTCGCATTATATACAACTCTACATAAATTTTAAACCTTTTATGTTCGTCAAATTTTTTATAAGATTGATTTTTCATAAATTAAATAATTTCAGCCTTATTTTATCTTGTCCGTTTTACTTAACGTTTCAAAGTCTTGATATTATGCTAGTCAAAAAGATTGATTTTTCTTTACTTAAATAATTTCAATTTCAGCCAAATACTTTGCGTTTCAAAGTCTTGATATTATGCTAGTCAAAAGATTGATTTTTCTTTAATTAAATAATTTCAGCCTTATTTTATTTTGTTCATATATTAGTGTGTCAACTTAATATTATAGATTTAGAAGTGATAAATCTCTTTTAAAATTAAAAAATTTAATTAATTTAATTAAATTAATATTAATTAATAATTTTTATAAATTTTAAAAAAGTAATTAATTAATTAAATATTTTTTAATAAAATTTAAAATTTTTACTAATGTAATCAAATATTTTTATTTTCATTATTTATGGAATTTTTTAGTAGTCTTTCTTTATTTCCAGTGAATACTCCACGTCTATATATTTATCCGCCGCCATAGTCAGGAGAGGTAAAAAAATACAGGAAAAAATTCGTGAAAATAACACAAAATAACAGAAAGTTATTTATCGACTGTTCAGTTTAAAAGATCTTGATTGATTGTGTTTGAGTATTTGTCGGCTCTTAGTTTCAAAACGTTAAGGACTTAATAGTTGACACTTAGATTTGTATAATTTTAATAGTTGACACTTAGATTTGTATAATTTTAATAAAATTTAAATTTAAACATTATAAAAGTTAAATTACAATATTAAGCAAATTTCATTTCATACGGAATGTAATTAATGAGAGCATGACTTAAAGTGGGGTTCTTTTCCTCCGTCTTTGAAAATTTGTTTTTAAGGTTTTAAAAATCTTAATATTAAATTACAATATTAAGCTAATTACTAATGTAATTAATGAGAGTAGCTGAGTCAAAGTGGGGTTTCTTTCCTCCGTCTTTGAAAATCTGCTTTGAAGGTTTGAAAAATCCTCATCTTTACATTTTGGCCTGTCACAAAAAAATTGGAAGGTTATTTACCGTGTTCGCAAGCAAGAGATTTTCCAACAACTGTCAAGAGGGAAAAAAAATTACTCGGAAATTATAAACATCCCCATTTTGACCATAGCAGCTTCGCAAGCAGCTTTGATCAGATCATAACAACAGAGGTCAGAAGTATCTAGTGGGTATGGAAGAAGACGAGGGAGGAAATATTATATTTTTTCATTTTAGTTATGGGTTGAGGATGTCTAGAGGACTCTTCCCCATGTCGTATATAGAATTACTTCGTTTTTTGCCCTATTCCTCTCCTAAATGGAGAAAGTGTCAATCCAAATGGACATGCCTTCCTAATAAATTTAGATGTTTTTTCTTCACGTTTGATTCGGAAAGGGGTTTATTTTTGAAAGTATTTTTTTTTTTAAAATAAAGGGTACAAATTTATTTATAAAAAGTTTGGATTACAGAGTATAACTGAGCTTCCAACCAGGACTCAAATAAACAGCTAAACAGGCTAAAATCACTAGACTAGATTGAAACCCGAAGAAGACAACAAGAACAAACCACATTAAGTCTGAACATTCTTGTGGATCAACCCCCACAAACATTGAGTCTCCCTAGACGGGAGACTCTCCCAGTGATCGATAATCCAAGGATCCAACAACTCAGAAGCCCTTTTGGCCAGGTAATTAGCAACCACATTCCATTCCCTTGGAATGTGCACAAAGGATATAAATTCGAACTCTTCACTCATTCTGAGAATTTGAACGGCTACAGAGGCCAACTACCAATTAACTTCTTCCATCCTTTTACTGTTTAAAATATTGACCACAATTTGAGAGTCAGACTCGCAGATAATCCTCTTCGCAAGCAGCTTTGATCAGATCATAACAACAGAGGTCAGAAGTATCTAGTGGGTATGGAAGAAGACGAGGGAGGAAATATTATATTTTTTCATTTTAGTTATGGGTTGAGGATGTCTAGAGGACTCTTCCCCATGTCGTATATAGAATTACTTCGTTTTTTGCCCTATTCCTCTCCTAAATGGAGAAAGTGTCAATCCAAATGGACATGCCTTCCTAATAAATTTAGATGTTTTTTCTTCACGTTTGATTCGGAAAGGGGTTTATTTTTGAAAGTATTTTTTTTTTTAAAATAAAGGGTACAAATTTATTTATAAAAAGTTTGGATTACAGAGTATAACTGAGCTTCCAACCAGGACTCAAATAAACAGCTAAACAGGCTAAAATCACTAGACTAGATTGAAACCCGAAGAAGACAACAAGAACAAACCACATTAAGTCTGAACATTCTTGTGGATCAACCCCCACAAACATTGAGTCTCCCTAGACGGGAGACTCTCCCGATGATCGATAATCCAAGGATCCAACAACTCGAAGCCCTTTTGGCCGGGTAATTAGCAACCACATTCCATTCCCTTGGAATGTGCACAAAGGATATAAATTCGAACTCTTCACTCATTCCGAGAATTTGAACGGCTACGAGAGGCCAACTACCAATTAACTTCTTCCATCCTTTTATCGTTTAAAATATTGACCACAATTTGAGAGTCGGACTCGCGAGATAATCCTCTTCGCAAGCGACTTTGATCGGATCATAACAACGAGAGGTCGAAGTATCTAGTGGGTATGGAAGAAGACGAGGGAGGAAATATTATATTTTTTCATTTTAGTTATGGGTTGAGGATGTCTAGAGGACTCTTCCCCATGTCGTATATAGAATTACTTCGTTTTTTGCCCTATTCCTCTCCTAAATGGAGAAAGTGTCAATCCAAATGGACATGCCTTCCTAATAAATTTAGATGTTTTTTCTTCACGTTTGATTCGGAAAGGGGTTTATTTTTGAAAGTATTTTTTTTTTTTAAATAAAGGGGTAAAAATTTATTGATAAAAAGTTTGGATTACAGAGTACAACTGAGCTTCCAACCAGGACTCAAATAAATAGCCAAACAGGCTAAAACCACTAGACTAGATTGACACCCGAAGAAGACAACAAGAACAAACCACATTAAGTCTGAACATCCTTGTGGATCAACTCCCACAGGCATTGAGAGTCCCTAGACGGGAGACTCTCCCAGTGATCGATAATCCAAGGATCCAACAACTCAGAAGCCCTTTTGGCCAGGTAATCAACAACCACATTCCATTCCCTTGGAATGTGCACAAAGGATATAAATTCGAACTCTTCACTCATTCTGAGAATCTGAATGGCTACAGAGGCCAACTACCAATTAACTTCCTCCATCCTTTTACTGTTTAAAATATTAACCACAATTTGAGAGTCGAACTCGCAGATAATCCTACGCCAGCCAAGAGAAAACCCCCTCTGCAAGGCCTCAAGAATTGCAAGAGCTTCCATAAAATTGTTGGAGTGAACACCTTTATAAATGGAAAAGAAAAAACTGACACCACCAGCAGAATCTCTCCCAACACCGCCAATGCCAACATGTCCAGGATTACCCCTGGATGATCCATCAATATTAATTTTTAAAACTCCTCTAGGGGGTGGCCTCCACCTACCATCTCTCCTAACCTTCTTGTTGAGCTGAGGAACCCTGCTAGGGCTAGAAGAGTTCACACCATCCCCAAAGAGACCAAGGGCCTGTTGTACCTTCTCCTCCCTAGAATCCAAAAGAGGGTCCACATCACATTTGCTATGGATGGTTTCCTGAACCATACACAGGATCCTTTGCCAAATCTGTTGAACAACCAAATGACTGCCCTGAAAGATGCGACGGTTCCGTTCAAGCCAAATCTTCCAGATGATGCAAGAAGGGCCCAAATTCCAAGCCACCCGAAGGAAGGGGGCCTTGGCCGGAGGTCTGCCTAGACTACTCCAAAACTCCACCAGGGACAACACATGAAAACATGGATGGTTCCAAGCGCTCCACCAACGGTGCCAAATGTCTCTGGCAAAGGAGCATTGGAAAAATAAATGAGAAGAGTCATCCTCATTCTTACTGCAAAGGACACAAAAAGAGGGACCCTGAAATCCCCTCTTCCTCACGTTATCCCAAGTGAGGCATTTATTACGAGCTACCAGCCAGAGAAAGAAGTTACATTTCGGCCAAGCAAATTTGTTCCACACCTTTTTCCACCATGTGACAGGAAGACTCCCGTACTTTTGCTTATCAAGAACCTGATAACCATAGGCTACCGAGTAGGTTCCCTTGGGATCAGGGTTCCAAGCCAGAATATCTTTACCCCTCAATGAAGAACAGGGCCTCCCCATAAGAATAAGAGCAAGCTCCTCTCTGTCCTTGGCCAGTCCCCCTCGGGCCATTCTTGCGGATCTTTCCACCTGTACATCTCCATATTTCCAAAAGACTAGATTTTTTTAAAGTCCTCCACACGAGACCAACCCGCTTCCAAGAAAAAAATGCTTAGGGAACGTAACCTGGGATATTGATTCAAGATAGGAGGGTGGCCATCCCAAGAATCCTCCCAAAAAAGAGCATCTGATCCCCGATTGCAAATCCAGAACAAACCCTGCTTGATTAAATTAGCTCCTCTTTTCAGAGTGTCCCGGATAATCGAACCTTTCCCAACCAAGCCGACTCTAGGGATCTCAGCCTCAGAAATACCTCTCAAGTATTTACAAGATAATATTTTAGCCCAAATATGATCCTGAGAGGTACACCATCTCCAATAAAGTTTTGCAGCCAAAGCCTATCCAAAAAGAGTTGTCTGTCGCAACCCAAGGCCTCCCTCTTGCATCGGCCTACATATAGAATCCCATCTAACCAAACTCCATTTAGATTGATTAAGTTTTCTAGACCATAAAAACTGTCTTGACAAAGCTTCCATGTCCTTGATGAAATGAGAGGGAGCTATTTGTACAAAACATCTATAAATGGGTAAAGCTTGAACAACAGATTTTAAAAGCAACACTCTACCTGCAGTGGATAGCCATCTGAAAGTCCAGTGATTCACCTTCCTTCTAAACTTATCAAGCATAGACTGCCAAGAAGATCTAGGTAGAGGATGAGATGAAATTGGAATACCAAGATAAATGAAGGGGGAGTCCCAACCTGGAATCTTAGAATACGAGCAATCCTGGCTTGAATAAGAGGAGGGGTATTAAAGAAGAAAATAGAAGACTTGTCCTCATTAATCAACTGTCCAGAAGCACCAAGATATATGTCAAGAGACTGTCTAATATTTCCAGCTTCCCTGATAGTGGCAACTCCCAACAAAGTAGTATCATCAACAAATTGAAGGTGGGAAAGAGGTGGCAAACTACTATCCCACTTCCACCCCTGAATGAGACCCTGCCTGACTTGAGACTTGAGCAATCTTCCCAACCCTTCCGCCATAATGATAAACAAATAAGGAGATAAAGGATCTCCTTGCCTCAATCCCCTTGAGGCCTCAAATAGCTCTGATGGCTCATTATTAACAAGAACAGAGAATGAGGAAGAAGAAACACAACTCATCACCCATCTAATCCATTCCTCCTCAAATCCAAAAGCCGCAAGAACTTTCTGAAGAAAGGACCATCTGACCCGATCATAAGCTTTGGCCATGTCCAACTTAATGAACATATTTTTCTCCTTAGAAATTTCCATCGAGTGAATAGCTTCTGTAGCAATAACAACCCCATCCAGGATTTGTCGACCAACAACAAACCCTCCTTGCTCCTCAGAGATGATTTTGCTCAACCATATCTTCAGCCTCTTAGCAATAATTTTTGTGATGATCTTATACACAACATTGCATAGAGCAATAGGCCTGAACATATCCAAGGAATTTGCTCCCTCTTTTTTGGGAATAAGCACCACAAAGGTAGCATTTAGGGCCCTTAGCATCTGTTTGTTCTTTTGGGACTCACGGACCACCTCCAGAAGATCAAATTTGATTAAATCCCAAAACTCCTGATAAAACTCAATCGGGAATCCATCTGGGCCTAGGGCTTTTCCTTTTTTCATCCTGAATACAACATTTTCCAACTCCTCAAGGGAAATTGGACCCATCAAGTGCTCATTCATCTCTCTAGAAACAATCGATGGAATACAATTTAGAATAAGCTTTTCATTCTCATCATTTGAGAGGGAGTCCTCCTTGAAGAGAGAGGAAAAATACCTCTTAGTCTCTTCTGAAATATCCCTGAAAGAAGAGAGCAGGGCACCTTGAGAATTCACAAGAGAGGTAATCAGGTTACCATTACGGCGAGCCTTAACTGAGTTATAAAAGAAGGTTGTGTTCCTATCCCCTTCCTGAAGCCAATCTACTCGAGCTTTTTGTTTCCAAAAAATTTCTTCCCTCAGTTCCCATTCAACAAGGTCTTTCGCAGCCTCAGATTCCTCAACGAGAAGCTCCTTCGTGAGTCCCTGATCTCTAATCTTCCTTGAAGCTTCTTCCACCCTCCTAAGAGCTGCCAGCTTAGCCAAGGAAAGGTTCCCAAAATTTAGTCTATTCCATCTCTTCAATTTATGCTTAACAAATTGTAGTCGCTTCATAAAGGAATACATAGCGGTGCCATGAGGAGGTTTGCCAGTGGTCCACCAACCTCGCATGAAATCATGAAGCTTAGGATCACGAAGCCACATAAGTTGAAACTTAAAGGAAGGGTTCTTCTTTAGCCCTAACTCCAGAGCAGAGAGTTTGATAGGCCAATGATCAGATCCCCTACCCTCCAGAATCACAGAACTAGCACTTCTGTTATTACCCATCCAATAACTGGAGATCAAAAACCTATCCAGTCTCTCTGAGATGGAAGCTTCCCCACACCTTCTATTGTGCCAAGTAAATATCCCATTATCTGGCTTGATGTCAACCAAGTTCAGGGCCTGGATATGAGCACTGAAGATAGAAGAAAAAGGCTCGAGACGGTCAACCCCATCGCGTTTCTCCTCTAGACAAGTGATAGAGTTGAAGTCTCCAGCCAAAATCCATGGGTACAGGGGAGCCAGACTTCTCACAAAGCAAATGTGCTCCCACAAATTCACTTTACCATTGTAATCAATAGGAGCATACACATTTGTAAGTAGGATGGTTTCACCAGATTCATTATCATGCCCGATCATCGAAATAGACCATCTGCTAGAAATCCAAGTAAGAGGGGATATCTTAACCGGATCCCATAAACAAGCGACGCCACCAACATATCCACATGCACCAATACACTGGCATTGCCCCCTTCTCCACAACTTGGGAGCAATATTGAACATACTATCAGTAGCCAATTTAGTCTCCTGAATAAACACCACATCCGAAGAATGTACACGAACCAAATCACGAACAACTTTTTGTCTGGGGATGTTGTTCAACCCCCTTACATTCCATGAAAGGATAATCATTTTTGGGGGTTAGAAAAATGGGAGTCCAATGTTCTCACCAAGCCTGACTCCACCAAAGTCTCCCCCATTAACTTAATTTTATCCTGGTCCTTCTTTCGACCCACCTTCATATTCTTATCCGAAAATCTTTTTTTAATTATTTTCTGTTGCAATCCCAACACCGTAGGAGTTTTGCAGTCCAAGGATGACTGCATCAATGCTTGAGTAGGAGAGGGCATAACTAAATCTGTACCACTTTCCAAAATAGTTTCCCTTCTAGGGCTAGATCCAACCATATCACCTATACTCAGATCCAAAGCCCTTTGTTCTTCATTTAAACCCCCTAGATCTGATTCCTTAAGTTCCACCTCAAGAAGAGACATCTGATTTGACCCTGTTATATTTGCATCAGGTAGTGACGTTTCAGGTATCTCCATGCACTGATCAAGATCATCTAATATTTCAAAATGGTTGAGTAGAGCATCTGGCTGGCTATCCTTATGGTCTCTGTTTGCCCTTCGTCCTCTATTTCGGGCTTTTACCGGAACAAAGCCTTCCTTATCCCGTTCCCCTTCCTTTATCGGGGCTTTTCCTTTATCCAAATTTTGTCCAGATCGAGAGGGCCCAGGATTTGAAGCCACAGGCGGGACAAACTTAGGGCATTTTCTTTGCAGGTGGCCATATTCATGGTAAATCCGACAACGAAATGGAAGAGCTTCATAGTCAAGTTTTTGAACCCATGTAGTCGATCCAAACTGTATTTCAATAGAATCTGGAATGGGATTATTTAAATCAATTTCAACATAGATACGGGCAACAAAGATTACCTTTTTATCCATTGTCTGTTGTGACGGTCCAACCGGCTTCCCAAGAAGAAGGGCAATCTTATGCAAGATATCAGTTCTCCAGAATTCCAATGGGAGCCACGGAAGCCGAACCCATACTGGAACCCGCGACGACCGCTCCTCTGACGGGTTGAAACCCACATGCCAGGGTTTAAGAAAGAGTCCCGCTTGGTTATAGAAATAAGGACCCCCTTCAAATGCTTTGTTGCGATCTGCAAGACAAGAGAAAACCACCATAAAATAGTTGTTCGCACTCAACATCACCTCCACGTCACCTTCAGGATTCCAAGTCTTCCTGACCCAAGCCTCCACAAAGGGGAGAGAAATTTGGATGCCCAAAAATTTGCCAATAAGCGCATGTTTGGTTAAATATTCCACATCTTCCGCCATCGAGTCTGGTTGAACCACTAGAACCGGCCTGGCTTCACATCGTTCCAAACATCCATTGTTCTTTAACAAGCGGTTCCCGACATGCACTGGGAAATCTTGTTCCTTCCAGTCATTTTCAGATGAAAAAACATCACGAGCATGCACTCTTTGTGATGGACCCGATGCCATCACGACATTCCTCCAGTTTTTCAGACCTCCTCCAGAAATGACTGCCATCCCCGCAGAGCAGTTTTTCCTCATCAAACCCTAGCAGAGTAGTTTTTCCTCCAATAGGTAATCATATTAATGTAATAAACATTATTTAATTACGAAGGAAAGATGTTAATTTTTTATCTTTAATTAAGAATAGGGATTTAATAGACATGGTTAGCGTTTTTGTGATTCAATTTCAACTCAATTTTCTATTTTAATAAAATCATTTAATTAAAGCTAATCATAATTAATTACTTAATCTCTTAATCATCATTAAGATCATTATGGATCTTCATCCATTTCTTTTTCCTTTTTTAGTGAGTGACTCTCTTGTTCACTTTATCCTTATCTCCAAAGATTCTTGCAATTATGAAGATTATTAACAATACCATTTTCTTAAATAAACCAATCATATATTGCAAATAATCAACATAATTTTATTTAATCTTATTTTCAAAAACTACATATTAAGTCATAAATCTATCCTTATCCCCAAAAATTCTTGCAATTATGAAGATTATCATCAATACTATTTTCTTAAATAAACCAATCATATATTGCAAATCAACATAATTTCATTTAATCTTATCTTCAAAAACAACATATTAATTCATAAATCCATCATATAAAAAAGCTTGCTAAGAAAGGGACGTTACACACGGAGAACTAAGCTTATCAATAAAAAATGATGACACATAGTTATGGTTTGAACCTTGGACCTCCCAAAGAGAAGCCAAAGTTCAAACCATGACCCCTTGTAATAAGACCAAACTCTAAACTTATCAACAAGGATTAACACACAACCTTGAATCTTCCAAATAAAAACCAAATGTATAACCGGTTGTCCCCTTGGGTCACCACATAATATCATTATAATGAATAAGACTTCTAAACTGTAAAGGTTTTTCTTATGCCGGTAGAACTGGAGCAAAACAAGAGACAACTTAGAAATTTTGCATGTATTGTTTGATAGGTAGGTTATTATGAAGTTAAAAAGTGTAGTTTTTAACATCAGGAGACCATTCTTTATCATAAATTAAATTATCCAAGTATTATGTACAACTCTACCCTTTATTGGATTTGAACTTTAAACCTTTACTTAAAGTTTCAAAATCTTGTTATACATCAAATTTTATATAAGATTTGATTTTTTTTAATTGAATAATTTTATGTTAATGATGTTACAATAATTTAATATTATGCATTTAGAACTTGACAAGATTTTAACTTAATTTTTTTTTAAAATTAAAAAAAAATTAATTAAATTAATACTATTTAATTTCTTATTTAATAAAATTAATTTTTTTTATCTAATAACATGTAATTAAATATTTTTATTTTCATTATTTATGGAAACTTTTATTAGTCTTTCTTTATTTCCAGTGAACATTCCACGGGTATATATTTCACCGCCGCACCGCCGCCAAATTAAAAAAAAATTAATTAAATTAATACTATTTAATTTCTTATTTAATAAAATTAATTTTTTTTATCTAATAACATGTAATTAAATATTTTTATTTTCATTATTTATGGAAACTTTTATTAGTCTTTCTTTATTTCCAGTGAACATTCCACGGGTATATATTTCACCGCCGCACCGCCGCCATAGTCATGTGTATGTTGGGTAGAGGGAAAAAAAATACATAGAGAAGGGTCAGCAAAAAAAATAAAAATGAAAATAACACGTTAGTTCTTTAGGAAGTGAGGTTGATTGGCTCTTAGTTTAAAAGATTTTTAAAAACATTTATTAATAGTTTTTTAAATTAAGTAAATACTTTTTATATATATATATCCGTAGTGGGGATTGAACCCGGATCATAATGCAAGTGATGTACTTATCAGTAGACCACATATAATTGACACTTAAATTTATATAATTTAAAAAAAAATTAAATTTTAATATTATATAAAGTTAAATTACACATATTAAGCAAATTTCATAACATACGAAATGTAATTAATGAGAGCAGCTGAGTAAAAGTGGGGTTCCTTTCCTCCGTCTTTGAAAATCTGTTTTTAAGGTTTGAAAAATCCTCCCGTCTCTACATTTTTGCCTGTAACAAAACAAAATTGGAAGGTTATTTACCGTTTTCGCAAGCAAGAGATTTTCCAACAACTGTCAAGAGGCAAAAATTGCGTGGAGATTTCCCATTCTGACCATAGCAGTTTGATCAGATCATAACAACAGAGGACAGAAGTAACAAGTGGCGCCTATTGCGTGGAGATTATAAACATCCCCATTTATGCCATAGCTTCGCAAGCACGTTAATCAGATTATAACAAAAGAGGACGGAAGCAGTTTTACAGGCTCGCATTTTTTCAATTGTGACCCCTTTGACAGCGCAAATTTACATCGAAGTGCCACGTGGCAAATCTAACGGCCAATGGTCCCTGTACCGGATAACGGTCAGCCGCCCTTTCCGCAATACCGCCTCTGCTGCCCCCCACAAAGTGGAGATGAACGTCGTCCTCGTCCAAAAAAAGGTTTCGAGACATCGACGGTCCCGATCCTGGCGGGATACGATTACCGACGTCAAGGTTTGCACCTCCCTTGAACCCCATACCGACTTTATTTAGCGCAGCATTTATTGTTAAACCCTCAGAGTCTCTCTGGACTTCACTTCGTTTCTCTCTCTCCTCTGAAGAGATTCTTGCCATTTGTTGCATCGTGTTGTCATTTGCGCAGGCTGTAAGGTCTGGGGGGCCTGGCTCCGAGTTTCTCCAAGAAAATTCCTGGGGTTTTGCTCCGAGTTTCTCCAAGAAAACGCGGGGATGGCTATATAAGAAGAGGTAATGGTGTCAAAAATGCAGTTAGAACTGTGAAAGCTACTGAAGCTTTTGGAAGCGTAGGTTATTTCCGATATTTTTCCTTGTCTTTTTAGAGAGGGCTGCGCAAAAGACTGGACGTGTTGGACTGGATATGGCGGTTGAAGCGCTCAACATTCGACCGCTTTCTTTTGAATTGCCGGCGGCAAACCGCGCCGCAGGACAGAGGAAGCGCGAATACATCGCTTATCACTGTCAACGGGTTAATGAGAGGAAAAAGGCCAAGGTGGCGGGATCTGGAGGCGCTTCGCCGGTTGATGCAGTTTCAGCAAGGCGGGTGGACGACAGTGAAGGGAGAAGAACTGAACCGGAAGAAAAACCAGTTGACAGAAAACAGCAACGCTTTGAGAGAGAACAAAGGGACGCAAGAGATGCTGCTCGCAAAAAACATGAGAAGTTATTTGAGGAAAAAATAAAAGCAATTCTGACGAATTTCTGTACGCTAGTTAGGAGCATGGAACAACAGGAGGATACGGCAGCGGCAGCCGGGAAACTGGAGGGTAATAAAAACAAAATGTACCAGAAAGCTGCGGAGAAACTCAGAACTTCCTGGGAAAAGCTCCCCAGGAAAAACCTCGGGTGTGTGCCGGGAATCAAAGTCGGGGAGAAGTTCGAATCACGCTGGATATTGCATATTCTTGGACTGCACAGGCCGCTTCAGGCCGGGATAGACTACCTCAGCGCCGAGGAAACGGGGCGCGGGCTCTCCCTCGCCACCAGCATTGTGGTCTCTGGTGGCTACGAAGACAACATAGATAACGGTGATGTGCTAATTTATACCGGCCATGGCGGCAACGACTACAAAGGGAGCAAGAAGCAAGTAATGGACCAGAAGCTCACGTCTGGCAACATAGCTCTAGTCAACAGTTGCAGGGAGAGACAGCCGGTTAGGGTTTTTAGGCTACGGCAAGAAAAGGGAGCAGCGTCTCTCTCGAGTTGCAGGAGCTTCAGATACGACGGGCTTTATGATGTTGAGCGCTGGTGGCTCCAAGAGGGGCGCTCGGGGTTTCAGGTGTACAAATTCAAGCTAAAGCGGCGGCAAGGGCAGCCGCCCCTCGTTTCCGGCGTGGTCTCTTTCGTGCGCAATTCGCAGCACAAGAATGCGAGGGCCGTGATCAAAGAGGACATTGCAGAAGGGCAGGAGAGGTGCCCTATTACAGTCGTTAATTCTGTTGACGGCATGCACGCCATGGACGAGTTCAAGTACCTCTTGACCGTGAAATACCCAGCCTGGCTAGGGAAACCCCCGTTGCCGCTGCGTTGGGGGGTGTACGGACGCCAGAGAATGTCTGTGTGCGAGGAGGAACGGAGGTGAGTTCCCCTACAGCCGCAACGGCGTGCTAGTGAGGGCTAACCCCATTGTCTATGAATGCGGGCCCTCCTGCAGATGCCCTCCCTGGTGCCGCAACAGGGTTACGCAGCACGGGCTGAAGCACAAGCTCGAGGTCTTCAGGACTAGGAGAAGGGACTGGGGTGTTCGAACCCTGGACTTCATTGAGGGGGGCGCCTTCGTGGGTGAGTTCACGGGCGACCTCGTTGCCGATCCCGCTGCGGACATCTCCGAGATGATGTTCCCTATTTCTTCCATAGCCATGGAGGGGAACTGGGGCGATCTTCGGGGTATTGTTGAGGATAGGTCCGTTTGTGCCCTACCTTCGCAGGTTGTGGAGGACATGGGCTTCAAGGTGGATGCGTCTGCGAGCGGAAACGTGACCAGATTCATAAGCCGGAATCTAAGACCTAATCTGTTCGCCCAATATGTGGTTTTTGACCACCATGATACCAGAATTCCTCACGTGATGCTTTTTGCCTCGGAAAACATTTCGCCGCAGCTTGAACTCACCATCAGCATGCGTAGAGGACAGAACACTAAGAGACAGTTTGGAGCGAAAGTGAAATTCAAAACAAGGATGGGCTGTTTCAAAAGCAAGTTCTCTTGACTTTTTACGGAGCTAGAAACTTTATTTCAGGTACTTTCTTTTACCTTTCCTTCTTCTTTTCCAGGCTTGGTTTCAAGGTACTTTCTTTTTACTTGGCGTTTCTTTTTCTTGAGGTGTTTCTTTTTTGTGTATTTTTTTTTAAATTTAAATAACTTTTTAAATTCATATGAAAGGAAAGGAAAGATTTTAATTACGTTGGCTAGACCAAATATGGTTTATGGGATCTCAAATATGCAAGTACAACTATTTTGTGTATTTTTTTTAAAATTTAAATAACTTTTTAAATTCATATGAAAGGAAAGGAAAGATTTTAATTACGTCCGTGAGACCCAAATATGGTTTATGGGATTTCAAATATGCAAGTACAACTACTCAAATCATATCATATGAATTTTAATATCTTTGAGAAGGTTGTTCCTTCTTCTGATGATTTGGGTAAGCAATTCTCCAACTTTTTTTATTTTACTGTCTTCAAATAACTTTGCCATAGATCCGTTCTAAGTGTTTCTTTGTATTTGTCACGAATATTTGAAAAACTATGGCATTTATAGATGAAGTGTTCCTTTGTCTCTACTGCCCCTGTGCTGCATAGAGTACATATCCTTTCTTCTCATTGTTCTTTGGGCGTTGTCCATCTCCCTGTTTCACATCTAAGCCTATGAGAGCTAGTCCTTATTTGAGCAATGAGGATTTTTTCCTTCCACTTGATTTCAGTGCCTATATACGCTTTTTCTTTGTGGTCATACGATTGGGTTAAACTTTGCAATATAATATTGTCTTTTCATGCTTGCATGTTTCCACATTCCACTTCTAAACTTTTCATTTACATAATTTTTTATGTCTTTGTTGACATTTGGGCATTCATTTATATTGATCTCCCAACGTTTCATCCATTTTCGATTTTGTTTCATCCATGTATTCTTCTGCCTATGCAACTCTTCGTCCCTAGCTGCCCTAGGCAATCTGTCATTTTTCATGTTTTTTGTTTTTTTCAAGTAACATAACAGCTTGGTCATAGCAATTGCTTCTAAAGGAAACATTCCAGTTTCAGCTAAAATAATTTCATAAGGGGTTGTGGCCTTAATTTTGAGAAAATTTGTGATTAGATATTTTTAAATCCTTTCTGTTTGCCTCCATTTTGCATTTGTTGTGCCACTAGCCCACACCTCGCAACCATACAACAAAACCGGTGTAACAAGAAGGCCATATAAGACCTTGGTGGTCTTCCAGTCCCACAACTCGACATTCCTACACTTGTTTTGAAGTGCATATAGTGCTTTCCAACCACTTTGAGTTCTTTTCATCCTACACGTATTCCAATTAAGTTTGTCATGAAAGTCTATGCCCAAGTATTTGTATTCTAGTACTACCTCAAGCGGTTCTTTTGCAAATTGAAATTCAAGCTGTTGCTTCATTATTTGTGCTGAAAAAATCATAATTTTTGTTCTGCTCGTGTTCACCTGCATTCCAACTTCCTTACAAAAGAGTTCTAGAGGTCGAAGGTGATCTTCTAGATCGTTGGTTGTTTTGGCCACAAGAATTACATCGTCTGCATACATGAGGAGTTTTACCACATATTTGGCTAAGTGCACACCCACTCCCCCAAATTTGTTTATCTATTCTTCTAACTTGTCAATGTATAGCCCAAATAAGGTCGGAGATAGAGGTCAACTTTGTTTGACACCTATTGTCACTACCAAAACATTAAGATAACCCTTTCTGTGTTTTGATTCTAGCCTTTACATGCTCATATAGTTTGTGAACTGCTGCCCTGTAGTGAATTGGAACCTTTAGCTCTTCCATTCTGCTCCATAATTTTTTCCTTGGCATTGTGTCAAATGCCTTTTTGAAGTCTACAAAACAACAAAAAACCTCTTTTTTCTTGTCCCATATTTTTTCCACGATGTGTATGAGTGTGATACAGTGATCAATAGTTGAGTGCTTGGGTTTAAAACCTGTTTGCCCCTTTGCTCTCTTTCCTTTTTCTTCTGCCCATATGTTGATCCTATGTTCTATCATACTCCCAAACAACTTTGCAAAGAGAGGGTTGATCAAGATAGTTCGATAGTTTCAGACATTAGTTACATCTCCACTTTTAAACAAAGGAATGGTCAAGCTAGTTGTCCACTCAGTTGGGAAGCCATTTTGTATGACCTCGTTGAAAATTTCTTTGATCTACTGTGCCAGAATATCTGCCCCCCATTTTATATGCTCTGCTTGAAGATTGTCTATGTCACGGGCTTTACCAGTTGCTAACTTTTTTATCCTTTGAATAATGTCCTCATTTGTGAAAAGTTCTTTCTTGACAATGATATAGGGGGTGTCTCCTGCTGGTTACTATGCTGATACATTTGTTTTGAATACTCCAACCATTGATTAACTGTTATGTTATTTTCAGTTTACATCCTTTTCATGCTTAGATCTTTCCAAAATTTCTTTGGTTCATGCTTCTCTAAATAACTCATGTTGCGTTTTTTCCTTTTATTTTATAAAATTAAGTAACATTTTGATTCATATGTTTATCTCAGCTACCTTCTTTTTACTTGGTCTCTCGGTCCTTAACATTTTTTTCGTCCTTAAGTTATTGTCCTCTTTCTTTTAAACAATTTTCCATGTATTATCGTGGATGGACCCTTTCTAACATATAGCACGGGGCTTCAATGTGGTTCAGTCTTTAAAGTTTTTTTTTTAATTTATCAAATAACTACTTTTAAGGTATTATTGTATTAATTGTCTTTGTTAGCAACTTTGTCTTACAAGTCCTTATGTCTTTGTCAAAGTTCATTTTCTTATGATGTGTAGCTAAAAGTAGTTTGGTATGTAAAATGTGGAGCAACACTTTCAACTGGATTGCAAGCTTCTTCCACAGCCTTATCCTCAAATCTGCTAACAACTCCAACTTCAGTCATAAAATCTGCGTTCACTAATTTTATCTGAACTGAATTTTTGAAATCAACTTGTCCATGCAATCCCATGTGACTGTTACAAGTGAAATTGTCATGCTAATCCAAAAGAAAATCTCAGTTATCAGCAAGATTGGAACCCAATTATGGTGCCCCACTAGGTACTCTGTTTTCCATATCTGACCCCTTTTTGAATACTAAAACAAATTGCTGACCTAATTTACTTTTTGAAAACGTTCACACTTTTTAAATACATCAAAAAGGCTGACACAGAATATCAATCAGATGTAATATCTAAAGTCACTGTAGGTGTTATATTGTCCGTATCTCCCTGATTGAATACCAAAGTAATTTTTGGTGGACTAATTTACTTTTTTAAAACATTCTCTACTATTAATTACATTCCCATCTATTAGTTACTTTAAAAAGACTAACACTTGAATATCAATCTGGTGTAAGAACTAAAGTCTCTGTATTCTGCAATGGTGTTTGTCATAAAAAAGACTAACACGAGAATATCAATCACAGACGTAATATGTAAAGTCTCTGTAGCACAATTTGAACTGGAACTGTTATATCAATCAGAGATGTAATGATATCAATCACAGATGTAATATCTATTGGAACTGTAGGTTTTATATTGTGAGTGATGGAACTGTAATATCAATCATAGATGTAATATCAATTGGAACTGTAGGTTTTATATTGTCCGTGTCCGTATCTCCCTGATTGAATACTAAATTGTTGACCTAATTTACTTTTTGAAATCGATCAACTTATTAAATACATCAAAAAGGATAACACGAGAATATCAATCACAGATATAATATGTAAAGTCTCTGTATCACGATTGGAACTGTAGGTGTTATATTGTCCGTATCTCCCTGATTGAATACTAAAACAATTTGTTGGACAAATTTACTCTTTTAAAACATTACCTATTAATTACTTTCCCATATATTAGTTACATTAAATATCAATCTGGTGTAAGATCTGCATCGCAAAGCATCATATCATAGTTACTATATCTGGCAATCCTCATAATACCTTGTTGTAGGATAGTTACCATAGTTATCATAGTTATCAATGATCAAATTATAATTGAAATACCTTGTTGTTGTATAGAATTGAATTGAAGTGAAATTATATTGGGTTCGAGTTATGACTTTGTCCAGCCTGTTCAAAAATTACGCGAGATTTAGCAGTTAATATCTTACTCGTGACTGAATAGTAAAACAAATTGCAAGAGTAATCTTCTTTTTTAAAACATTTTTAGCCAATAAACACATAAAAAAGGATGACAGTAGAACATCAAACTAGCTCCGCACCCATTCTGCCTGTGTACCTCCGCTGGTGCAGCCACCTAATCCAATATGTGCAGCATACTCGTTCTCCCTGGGTTGCTGCAGCATACCTCCAATATTGAATTCCTGCACGAACGAGACATTATTAGAAGAAGTTGCGCTGTAAACTTCCAAAGAAACTAGACGCAATAGTAAACAAAGTTAATTTTTTTAATTAAAAATAAATTAGTTTTAAGGTCCGTTGCTTTACTCTATAATAATATATTCTTAAAATCATCCCTGTACCCCATGTCCTATAATCCCATGTTTTAATTAATAATAATAATAATAATAATAAAAAATCCCCTTCAATTTCCTTCCACCCCTCATACCTTTTCCATTATTAACCCCCGCCGCTCTTTTCACCTTCTCCCTCACCCCCTCGTGTGTAGTTGCTACCCCGCCACGCGTGGCTCTCCCCTGCCTTTTCCTACTTTTTTTTAATGATTTTTTCGTTTCCCGCATTTCCCCATTTCTTACCTATCATTTATAAATCAAACACGACCCGTGTTCTTCTTTCTTTTGATTTTTTACAAATCAAAAGAAAGAATATAAACTAATATTACAAATCAAAAGAAAGAATATAAACTAATATTAATATTAATTAAAAACATGGATTGGTAGTTGCTTGTTTGGCTAGACACTTATCAAGAAAGGACTTAGGTTCAAATCTTGAGGGCATGCCTGTTGTAAAGGTAGTAGTCGAGTTTGAATCCTATGAATGCGTGCCAGATCGACGATGACGATACTATTCGAGCGATCAGTGGTCCTCTTCACGTCAAGTCAATAATACGAGGTAGTGTAGGCTTTTTAAGAGAAGCTTTTGTGATTTGAACCTTGCACTTGCCAGTTACTAAAAATAGTGTGGATGTAACCAACTTTCTATTTATAAAAAAAAACATTAATTTAAATAATAATTAAGAAAGAGGAAGACACAATTTTTTTTTTTGATTTTGTTAGTGTAAGAAACCCCTATTATGACCGACGCACATGGTTGAGCAGTCTCCTTCCAACCATGACCCTCGTAAAGCCGAGAGCTATGCTTATCAATAGGGAATTTAACACACAACCATCACACAACCGCTCCCGCACACACTCGTCGTCCACGTCATGGTTTGAACCTTGGATCTCTCGAAGAAGAGCCTCCAACCATGACCCCACGTAAACGCGAGAGCTATGCTTATCAATAGGGAATTTAACACACAACCACCACACAACCACCCTCGCACATACTCGTCCACGTGGTGGTTTGATCCTTGGATCTCTCGAAGAAGAGTCAAAGCACGAAACGTTGCGCCGTGCCCTTAGGACTGAACTTTTATGTTAGAAAGAAACCTCAAGAGTTGCTCTTAGGTGGTGGACAATGTCGTCCCATCTGGACATACCACCATCTAGAGGGAAGCCACAAGAGATTTTTTTATGTCTCCTTCACATTGAAAAGAAAAAATAAATTAATTAAAAAAGAAAAGAGAGGAAACAAATTTTTTAATTAAAAAGATAGAAATAATTAATTAATTAAAAAAGGATACAAGAAGGAAATTTAGGTGTCATCAAATTATTTGCAAAATACAACTCTTGGTGTTCATTCTTTTCAAGTTGTAAGTGCATGAATGATTTGACTATTAATATTAGTTGGGCACAAGTCAAAGGATGATTACAATGTAGGATTTGTGTATAAGTTTTAAACTTTAAGAAGTGCTATATAAGAAATTTTGGTAAGCATCGCAACACTCCCTTTAATATAAATAGTTTTAATAGGAAGGGAGACAAGGTGATTCCCAAATTAAGGAAGTAGATAGAGAAAGGAAAGAAACGGAGGAAATAGATCTTGACGGAGGAAAGGGAGACTATTCGTACTCTAAAAGGGAGATCGGTTTACCTTTCCCTTCTCTCCATTAAAAGTAAATCCTTGCTTCCATTCGAAAGCTTCGAAGGCAAAGTCGTAAATGCCTCCCGATCGAAGGGAGGTTTACTTCTATGCCTCCTTTTAAGAAATATACCGACCGAATGGAGATCTTAAGTCTTTCTTAAATAGATGTCTATAGATGTTCTAAATGATGGGATAAGAAGATTATATATGTATTAACATATATCATTAATGTGATGAGGAGGACTCTCTCGGACCCCTTAATACCAAGACTCGATCGTCGTTTATCTATGTCCATGAGTTTTTGGTATCGCTTTCCATGCCAATGTACCCTTCGACCTAAGAGTGTTCCCCAGTACCCGAAATACCAAGTAAGGCAGACACTAACTCTTTCACTTGTTTTCATACGCAACTAAGGAAAACACGACATGGACAAAGCAGACATTTTACTACGACAAAGTACAATAAAAAAATAGCTCATTGTTGATCAGTTAGAATATTAAGATATAAATTTATCTTCTCGGGCAATCTGGTGTACAAGATAATTACCACTTTTGTAGTAATTTGCAATATATATGTGAGGGAGCGTGGAAGAAAGAAAGCACTCAAAGAAGAAATTTGAATGATTCGGAGATGTCTTGACTATCATGTTAAAGCAAAGACTACCAATGGTTAAAAGCAAAAAAGGGAATGTAACAAAATGACGTTCAGTTGAATAAAGGTGCTCACAGGAAAAATGATAGCTTGAGAAGGAAATCGAAGAGCCGAAAACATCCGTTGAAATTACCCACCTCATCTCAGGTGCTACATTTTTTAAGTTTTACGCAAAGAGTGATGTCTAAAAAGCATAAGTTTATTTTGCTTGGACATTATCAATTCGGACCAAGACAAACTCAAATTTTTTTCTACCAGCCAGGGAACTGCATGTGGATGAATTAAATTTGCTTCGTCAACTCTACCTTTGAAGTCTTTGGTTGAGGTTTGATTTTTAAAATTTCTAATATTCCACATTAAAAGTGGGAAGTCTAGTTAGAGACTATATATTATTATTCTTCCCTCTTGTTTAATGCAAGTAAAAAGGAGAAGCAACATATAAGTTTTTGTAAAAGATTGAAATATTTTGAAGAATATTCCTTAGAGGAAGGATATTCCCTATGGTTATTGTTTGTTGCACAATGAGACATTGAGATTCTCACAATCAGAGACATCATTCAAATTACGAGTATAGACTTCTATATACCTGTCAGAAAGCATTTTTTGAGGTTGATTGAGTGAAAGAAATGTTCTCAAATTTTGCAAAAGTTTGATGCGGTAGTTGTGCGCATCGAAGTTCTTATTGCTCGATTCCTAACTATTAAGGGAGGATAATTATGCTGCTTAGAAGAACAAACTTAGAAGGTAACTCAAGTTTGAAGAAGTATGACAAGTTGTAGATGAAACCATTACTTGTCCTATTACAGAAGGTGAAGATTAGACAAAGTTCAGCAAGGCAAATAGAAAGGCAAGGTTGATCATCAAGTTCGAAGTAGTATATGAAGTACAAGCATACATTCGAGATTCAACCAAGGCCAAAGATGCATGAGAGAAGTTACAAACAATATTTGAAGCAAAGAATCATAATCGAATTCTAATTCTCTAGAGTTAGTTCCATTGCTTGGATATGAAGAGTGGAGAATAAGTTGAGTCTTTCATGAGGAGAATTGTTGAATTACGAGCATCACTTGGGAGAAAAGGTATTTGACGAAACACTTGTTCCGATTATTTTAAGATCTCTCCCTTCTCAATATAATGTATTTGTGACAACATTATATATCATTGAACAAACTCCAAACTTTGAAAAGTTGGTGAACCTACTCCAAAAAGTAGAAGCCTCACATTCAAGAGAAGAAGAACGAGTGCTACTTACTAATCGAAATGGGAAGCAACCATTTACCTCAACAATGCTTCCAACAGAGAGAGTTCTCAAAAACACAAGAATTAGAGAACTGATTCTCAAAGAAATATTTTTTCACACACAAAAATGTGTGAACTTTGTGGTAGAAGTGGCCATACCGTGAAGGAATGTTGGTATATTTTATTTACAAATGTATCTCCTTAACGAGAGATGAACCATCAACAAGATAGGTCATCACTAGACATCAAAATCAAATTTGGAGACAGGTATAACAAAATAATGTTGTCGAAGAGAACCGACTTAATAAAGAAGAAGAAGAAGAAGACCATGAAGAAGAACATGTGTTTGCTGCACAAACACAACCAAGTCAGCATAATGTTTGGTATAACTTTGAAGCAACCAAACAAATGACAAGTCAAGAAAATTGGATCCACCCAAATCATCCAAATTGTTATACAAGAAATAATACATCCAGGGATATCAAGAAATTAGTTGATCACTCCAAGCTACTAGAAAATCAATAAGAGAGAAGATTTCCAAGATACAGAGGCAACCATGACAAGTGTAAGCCATGGGATACCTCTAAAGCCAAGAAGTTCAACATCTCTTGGAATGAAGACGATATGTTCAGAATTAATTCTTTTTCCACTCATTTTCCCAAGTATAGAGAAAAACATTTACAAGATGAATGGTCAGCCTATTGTGAGAAGAGCTTTGAAAAAGCATGGCATAACTTGCAAACTCGATCTTGTTAAGAGAAGATTATTTGTTTTTACAACTCACAAAATGAGAGATCCTTACATCATTATCAAAGCCTAAGATCTCATAAAACTCTTGTCAAGGAGTGTACCAACACTACAAGCAATCAAGATACTTGAATGATAAGATGCATTGTGATATCATCAAAATTGACAACATAATACAAAATAAAGGGAGATTTGTTAGACAACGTTAGCAGTTGTTGGGCGCGAATGGTTCAATTCTAAAGGCTATTGAGCATTTGATAGGTTGCTACATTCTTGTTCAAGGAAAAATTGTGGTAGCAATGGGATCATTCAAGGGACTGAGACAAGTACGAAGAATTGCTAAAGATTGTATTCAAAATAAACATCTTATTTATCACATCAAATAACTTATAATAAAAGGAGAACTTGCAAAAAAAGGTGAAGAAGCAAAAGAAGTTGTACACAACTTTCTTCCCATCACATGCAAGACAAAAATTGGCAACCAATCAATTCAATGGTCGACATACAATGCATGGTAGCACATCCTTCACATGAAGACATTGAAGGAAGCACATATTTCATGCGTTTAAATCTATAAGTATAGGAATTTGAATAAGTATTGAACAAGTATTTGTAATAAATGTATTTTTTTGAGTGCAAAATCGGTGGAACATGGCACTCTTCGGTATTTTAGTAAGTAGTCTACATTGAGGTGGGGAAATTTCTCTCTCAAATTCTAGCATCACCTTTTTTGGTCATAAGCTTAGAGTTGGAGCTAAGACTATGATGTAATAAAGGGGCATGATAGGAGTTATTATATTATATAGTCCATGCGGAATGGAATGTGGTATAACCACCCATCACAAGGTCTATGCATGTACTATAGGACAAGGGTAGTTGCAAGATTAGTTAGCTGTTCGTTGTATAAAAAATGTTCATCTTATGTATTTAAATAGCTATCATTTCATAATGCAAATCATCGAAGCATTGAGTTCTAATAATTTCGACCTAGTCTTTGCTTCTAATTTGGATTCCAAAGTAGGAGGTACTTCTAATTTCCTTGATTGGCCTCATGAAGGGGTCTTGTTCCTTGCATCGACATGCTGACCTTTGAAGGGGTTGATCCTCGAGGGTGGGTGGCCAAGATGAATTAGCCTTATTCGCCTTCAATATGTTTCTAAGTCGGTCATGTTGCAGCTTCGCCAATATGGGGGTTCTCATTTGTGGCCTTACTCCAAAAGAAAGATTTTTTCGAAGATTTGACAATGGATCTTCCACATTGTATGTGCCTCGTCTTATGCAAACACAACAATCGAGAATAGTGGAGTATTGCTCTGAGTTCACTAGTCTTTTCATATACATCCACTAATTGAATCCAATGGTGATGGTCTCAATGAAGAACACAAGCTTATACTTGGGGGGTGAACAGTATAAGACCACTTTTTACTTTTCTTTCCCAATCAATATTATGCAATGTATAGATTGCAATAACAACAGTAATCAAAGCAATGCACAAATCACCACACACAATAGAGACATCAATTTAATGTGGTTCACCCAATGTGTGCTACTCCACGGAGAAAATCTTTCCCTAAAATTTTCTCAATCAATCTCTTGGGAATCCTTTCCCTATTACAATGTTTATGGACCTTTGTCCAAAGGAGACACCAATCCCCTAATCAAGTTCGTGGATCTCTATCTACAGGAGAACTCCTTTCTCCTTAGCTTTGATTGGTGATCTTCTAGAAGAATTGTTGCCCCCATTGCTCTGGCTAATAGAATCTATCTATTGAAGACACCTGTCCTCATTGCCCTAGTTAATGGATCTCTATCCACTGGAGATTGTTGTCCTCTATACTCTGTCACCTTCAAAGCTCTGTCTCAAATATGCACTAAACACAGTCCTTTGGTCTAGCACAAATCCGCGCAATCTTTGTCTTTGGTCTGGCACAAACTTGTCCTCAAATCTGCACCAAACTCTGTCCTCAATATCTGTCTCTAGTTTTGCACAAACTTGTCCACAAATCTACACCAAACTTTGTCCTCAAATTTGTACTAAACACAGTCCTTCGGTCTAGCACAAATCTGTCTTCAATCTTTGTCCTCAAGCCTTAACACAAAGCTTGATCTAATCACTAATTAACATTGCTAGATCTGCCCCAAACCGTAACTCAAGGTTTGAACAAATCAATCAATCAACTTTGCTATTCTTCTCAAAGACTTGTCTCAAATATGCTTTGTAAGCTTCCACAAAAGCTCACACTAATCTGTCCACAAGTCCTCTCAAGAACTTATCCAAACTGCTCTCAACAAGTTCTCACTAGAACATGTTCGAATCTGCTCAACAAGGCCTCACTAGAACTTGTTCAATCTCATAGAAACATAAAGAGAATTGTTAGAGTCTCAATCACTTTCAATCACTCTTTTTACCACAAAAACATATAGAGAATTGTTAGAGACTCAATATGCTTCACACTATAAACTCTCAAATCACTTTCAATCTCTCTTTTATCACATAAATATATAGAGAATTGTTAGAGACTCAATACGTTTCGCATTCATCAACACTCAACTTCTTTCTCAAATCAATTCAGAATATAGAACAATTTGTTTCATAGAACTTGAACTATCACATCAACACATCCACTTGACTAGGCTCAACCAACTTTACTTAACCAATCACTCAATGAAATAATTCTTGCTCACAAACCCTAGTCCCAACTTATGAACATTCACTCAAATGTTTCCAACAATGCTTATCAACCAATCTCACATAACAATGATACTCATGATCTTTGCAAACCCTAGTTCAAGTTCTTCACTCAACCACTTACTTCAAAAACAATGCTTATAAAACAAGGTTTTATTAACAACTCTTTATTCCAGAAAACCTTGAAGCATTAATTCAAAACACACTCCACAATGCTTACCAAACAATCATTTTTACTCCAACTTTGCATTCACATAATTCAACAATCACTCACTAGGAAGATGTGCCCATACGTTTTGTTTGATGTAGAAGTGCCCTTAGAAAACCCGTCTCAATCACAATTTCCTTCTTTGCCAATTTCAATGGTTAGATGACAATATCACTCTAACTCTCTTTCAAGATTTTTCTCAAACACAAAAATAATCAATCCCAAATACACCTTATTACTCCTTCTTGAAATTAGCAATCATCAAATCACACATAAATATAATCACTCAAATTGCTCCTTGTAATCTCCAATTTAATAAATCAATCTTTCAAAAATAACCCTTCAGAAATAATAATTGCCTACCATTTTATCTCCCTCAAAACACTTAATAACCAATTTTAATTTAGGCAAAAATTAAATCTTATAAACCATCAAAAATTTATTTTTCAACCTTAGGCACACAAAAATATTTTTATTTTCCTTCAACCTTAGCACATTCCAAATTAAGCTACCAACATAACAATCATCAGCGCATACCTTTGTCTCAACTGCCAAAAAGGCCTCGATGGGTTTCGATCTCGAAACCTCTTCGCCGAGCGCCTTACCAAGGCACTAGCCCACCACGTGGGCTAGGTGCTTCCACAAGGAGCGAAAGGTGCTTGCCCCCCACGTGGGCTAGGTGCTTCCACAAGGAGCGAAAGGTGCTTGCCCCCCTTTATTTCCTCGTTGACGCCGCTTCCAAAACGAAGACCTTCCTTCCTTGCAAAACGTGAACCCCGCGGGATTCGAACTTGCGTCCTCCATTCCAGCAATACGTCTTAACACCTTCCGCCTTCGTGAGCTACGCTACGCGACACGTGTGCAGGGTGAGAGGAGCCAATCTCCTATTTCTTCGTTCCTCTGCCTCAGAGACTTTCCAACACGAATAATATCGCGTCCTTTCTGCGCACATTTTAGAATTTAGGGCATTCAAATAAAAAGCATTGGTGATTTTCTAAGGCAAAGGTTTTGCCTTTATTTATACATGATGCCTTCTTGCCATAACACGTCGGCGCTCAAATCGAATTTTAAATTCGATTTTTAACCTTAACTTTATAACCATTTTTAGGGTTTATTAAATTAATAAAAATTAATTTATAATTAAATTAAAATTAACTTATAATTAACTTAAGTAACATGAAAGTTAATTAAATTAATTAATAAATTAATTTATAATAAAATTATATTAATTAATTTAAATTTATTTTTTAATATTATAATAAACTATTATAATATTATTTGCTTGGGCTTCTTCTTTGCCCTTTGGACCTCATGTGACTTCCTGGAACCAGGTCTTGATTAAGTGAAGACGAACTATCCTTTTGCACTTATTGGAGAACCTAAAATTGATGCTGCCCACTGAAAGTGCCACTGATTGGTGCTGAAAGCTCGACATCAATGACCATTCACTCTTGACATTAATGACAACTCATCTACTCAAAATGTCCAACACTCAACCTTTTGCCATGGTATGCAAAATTTGGAAGAAAGTTTAATGGTTGAACCTTATACTCTTAATGATGCTAAATGTATAGCTTTGGCTGTAGAACAAAAACTCCAAGATTACGGTGTTTTTCACAGGCTTGATCTCGGGGATGGTGACATTAGTTATTTGGGGAAAGATCCCTTGAAATAAAAGTTGTTTTATTCTAGATAGTCGGAGGGGACCATCTTGGGAAGGATCATTCATGGCATCGCCCTACTCATAGTCATATTCATTAACAATAAGCAGGATAGGCTAGGGTTAGAAAATTTGCACCAACATATTGGGTAAATTTAGAGAAGTCCAGGGGCTATGAGGAATGATGACCCATTGTCATCATCCTCATCCCCCTCTAGTTTGTTCAAAGAAACAAAGTCATCATGGGATACACTATCAAGATGACTAACTTCTCTTTCACTATTAGAAGGAAGAGGTAAAGGTTTGCTATGGTTGAGGATATAACCTATCCCATAGCATCCTAGGTAGGTTTCAGTCTATTGGGGTTGTTTAATATTTTATTTGTATAGGCCTAATCCGTTGCCTCAATATTTCATAGTGGAAAGCATCTACTTAGGGATGAGATATAAGTTTGACAAGAAGGATGAACCATATTGTTGTCGAACTGAGTAAGGATTAGTGCCATGCATTTTTTCCTTGTTGACAATACCAACACAGATGAAGGAGCAACTTCCTATTTGTTATTATGAATGATGATTGGATTAGCACTTTGACCCTTAAGTTCGTTGTTAGATGAATTGTGTAAAGCGAGAGACCTTAAGGCATTGGTGATAGGAGAGTAAGAAGAAGATGATTCAAGAGATGGATTTAGAGAAGGGCAAAGACGAGCTTTAGGATTTTTGACCTTCGTCATGTGACAATAAGCAAAAGGGCTAAAAATTGAGTTTTAAGTAGTGACAACAACATCCTCCAATTCAGCCTAATCTTGATAAAAAGAGGCACAATGCTCCCACTACATGTCCAATTGCAACTCTTGATTATTTTGTCTCTCTTCTTTGTTGCCTTCACATTGAATCCTTGACCTCATTTCTTGTTGTTTCCAAGGCACACCCAAGCCTTGACCTCAGTTCTTATGGTATTATTTGTTGAAGGGTAGGTTTTCACATTATGCCCTTTTGCCCCAATGACATGAAATTTGAGGCGGTGGGTGCCTCCTCGTATATGCTTCTTGTAGTATTTGCAGAACAATTGATTTGATAAGCTCTCTTTAATGCCATGCTTCCACATTGGGTTCTTGCTTGGGGTTGGAGTCTGGGTTGAGGGATAACGTTGATTGCTTTTGGTGCCAATTTCTGAGCCCTCCCTTGAAGAAGCCATCTATTTTTCCAATGGAAGAAGAAAAAGCCCATAGTGTGCTAAGTAACTACAGAAACCCTAGAGGCTTTAGAAACAACAAACAAGAGAGAAAACATAGGAAAAAGACCCAACAAAAAGCCCCCTAAAATTTGCTTCAAAAAAACCTTTGAAATCTTGTGTGAATGAAAGAAATTTCCAACAATTGGTGTCAAATTCCTCGAATTAATCTTCGAAAGAGGTCTATGTTGTATAGTTTGCCTCTAAGGAAATTTTGGTTTGAGTGGGAGTGGGAAAAAATGTGAAAATGAGGGCATTGGCCCTTTTAAAACTGTTTTTTTTGTGATTTTGGGCAGGGGTTAATATTTGCCGAGTTTTTGGTCTTTTTTCGATGAGCTTTTAACAAGAAAATTGTTCATTTCTTGACCTTTAGTTTTTTTTAAAAAAATGTTGCTAGACGTTTTCTCACGAGTTTTAAGAGCTCTTGATTCTTCGCAAGATTTTGAACAATGATTTCAAATTTGATGCTCAACCTTTGAAGAGCCATGATATGAGCAAGGGTGGCCATGCCATGAAGATATAGACCCTTAGTTCTTGTGTGTGCCACCACAAGTTAGACAACTTGCACCACCATCCTTTTGGCCACCAACATGAGTGGCATCATGACCAAGGCACTTTGAGACATCGTCCATCCAATTCACTAGCACCAAGGAAGGCCAATGTTGAGAAGTAGAAGTTGTGGATGAAGGGGCTACTCGAATACATTTTGAGAAGTCCTATGAAGTTGTATAGGACAAAGTATGAGAACAAGATCCCCACCACTATTGTTTGTGAGAGGGAAGGGTAAGGCAAAGGGTGGAGACGAAGACAAATCTAAGATAAAACTTGATGCGGTGACCTATAACTCATCTACAGTGTGGTAGGACTCCCATGATTTGAAGGAAGTATTTAGGATGACCTTTGTACATCACAATTTACAAGTATTTCCATTGGTCTTTGATAAAGAAGCAGTGATAGTGAAGTCTCGAGAGTATCAAGTGGTAGTCTTTGGGTCAAGTATGTTGTGTATTACTTTTGATTTGGGTCAAGTATAATGTAAAGATGTAAAGATTGTGAGATCTTGACTCTAGGCATAAATTGATAAAGAAGGCTACTGTTGGTCGGGTGAAGTTGCAAGAGTTACATTGATCTGTTTATAACTCCAACTCTTTATATGAAGGGAGTAATTGAAGAAGTTAATTGAGAGCTTTGGACTAAAGATGAATTTGTTGAAGAAGAAGGAATATGTGTGTTATGTTTCTTATATCGTCGCAGTTGTTTGGCAAGGCACATGCTATGAAGAATCCAACTTAGCTTGTATCTTATGTGCTATCACATTTCGCACAAGTTTTGAGAGGGTACAACCACTATTTTTAGTAACTGGTTAACGCAGGGTTCAAACCACAGGGATTGCTCCCAACAAACCTATCCGTCTCGTTCTTGTTGACCCGACATGAGATGGGGACCACCGGTCGCTCGGGGTTTGTATCGTCGTCGTTAGTCTGGTGCACACTCAAAGGATTCAGAGCAGATTACTACCTTTGCAAAGGGTTGGCTTCCCCCCAAGGTTTGAACCTAGGTCTCTTCTTGGTAAGTGCCCAGCCACACTTGCACTTACCAATCCACCTAGCCCTTAGAGGTAAAAGGGTTTATGGTAGCCACTGTGATTTGAACCGGAGTTGAATGGACCCATGGTATGGATCACAGACCTCAACAGGTAGTCTCACACCAACTCGACTACTCACTTACCCTTTAAATGTTTAGGGTAAACACAAAATTTTTAGAGGGGCTTGGACCCCTATCAACAAGGTGGGTGCAGGAAGAATGGAGCCTTGTCGGCCTCTACTAGCATATAGGACATTCCCAGCTACGTCGTATATCTGTAATATAAGGGCAAAGTGAATGAAATTTGGGTCGGCTTCTACCAACACCCAAGACTTCCACCAACTACGCTACACAAGCAAATTCATTTACTAAAATCTTATACAAAAAATAAACAAAATGAAAAGAAAAATAATAAAATAAGAATATGAGTATTCTTGAGCATCAAAGACGATAATTAAATAAGATAGAAAAGAATGATAGCATAATAATATGGTGTCCTTGAGCATCAAAGACAATGATTAAGTAAAATCACAAATTAAATCACACTAAGACCATGAATCTCTTAAACAAAGTGAAAAGAAAAAGAGTGATAACATAATAATAAGGACAATGATCAAATAAGATCACATGAAGACCAACGATATGTTGGTAGGGTTATTTATACGAAATATCTAAACCCCACAATATTAATTATATATCAAATTGAAATTGATTTAAGCTTTAATTGAAAGTTTAATTATTTTTTGAAGTAAATACTTTTTATACATATTTATTATGGAGATTGAATCCTGGTTATATCACCGATAATGCAAGACCCCACAATATTAATTACATATCAAATTGAAATTTACATAACATAAATATTTAAGTTAATTAAAAATTTAATATTTTTTAAAGTAAATATTTTTTTACACATTTATCATAAGAATTGAACTTTAATCACATCACCCATAATACAAATAAATTTAATATTTTTTTTTAGAAAATAGATGCTTCCTGTATTTGGAAATGTTACTTGGTGACATAGACATGTTACGAGTGACATGTACAGCAGGTGGCATTGGTTAAAGAGCTTGGAACATAGATGCTTCCTGTATTTGGACATGTTACTAGGTGACAAGGACAGCAGATGGCTTTTGTGTTGGAGGAGCAATGGAAGTATTTTGATAGGAGGATCTTAAATAGAACTAAGACCTTGACAAAGAAAGATCTTAAATATCCGGCAAACACATTTTAATTGAGCTCCAACTAAAATTGTAATCAAATTAGCGTTGACACTTTTTAATTTCACTTTTCATTTCCAAAGCTATCAGGTACACATACTCTCATGTGTACCCTCATGGAATATAAGGAATATGGTAAGGTGGGGAGCATCCTAATTTGTTTTTCCTTTTATTATTATGTAATTGTTTTCTTTTGATATGAGGATCTTAAATAGAACTAATACCTTGACAAAGAAAGATCTTAAATATCCGGCTAACACATTTTAATTGAGCTCCAACTAAAATTGTGATCAAATTAGCCTTGACACTTTTTAATTCCAAAGCTATCATGTACATGACTATAAGGAATATGGTTGGTGGGAAGCATCCTAATTTGTTTTTCCCTTTATTATTATTATATAATTGTTTTTTGATTAGATAATATGATAAACTTTTACGAGATGTATAAAGTTAAGCAGTCTCGAAGATCCTTCGTAAGGTCGAGATTAAGGGGATTACACAACCCCATACACAAGCTAAGCAGTCTCGATCCAACAATGATCCTTTGTAAAGTCGAGAGTTAGGGGATTACACACAACCCTATACACATGTCACGGTTTGAACTTTGGTCATTTCGAAGAAGAATATGAAATTATGACAACCCCACGCATGTCGTAGTTTGAATTTTGGACCTTTAAAAGAAGAGCCAAACCCCAAACCATTACGATGTCTAGATTCTTTTTATGTAATTGTTAAGAGGAAGTCAAAAGGACAAGTAGCCTTTATTATTTTTATTTTTATTTATTTTTTATTTCGTTCTTTGTGACAAATAGTTAATGATTGTGAGAATGATTGTTATTAATGAAATAGGTTGCAATTTGAAAGGGATAGGTCAGTTGGTAGCTGGTGTATTTGTGGGTGGATTATTGTTTTGGTTCTATTATGTGGATATACGAATCCGATCTTATAACTTCATCTTTAAAGAACTGACAGGAGATTATAAAGGTTTTCTATTTAACTGAAATAACTTAACAAACTGTAAAAATGGTTATTTTTAATGGACTAAGCTGTATGTATCTTTAAGATTAATGGTTAGTTTTATACTGAAACTTCTTTTTAATATGGTGGGATAACTGCATTTTTCAACAATTTTTTTTTTTAATAATACTTCTTATACACATTCACTATGGGGATTGAACCTGGGTCTCATCGATAATGCAAGTGGTGTCTTATCAGTAAACCACACTCACGAAGATATTTTTCAACAAATTATCTATCTATAAAATCTTTTGAGATTTTGAAAATAAAAATTAAAAGTATAACAAATAAAAATATTAAATTTTAACGTTATTGATGGTTTTGTAAAGATTTATTGCCAGCATTTGAACTTCTAATATACTTCCAACAAACTACATCTCTGCACAATTAAAAAGTTATGAAATAAAAGTTGAGGGCTTGAAAACTAAACATATTGAATTGCATTCAAATTTAAATTTTATAATTTATAATTTTTTAATAAGTTTATACATATTTTATGAAAGGTTATGATTTTCGTAATTTGAAGTTGAAACTTGTACTACTTACAACTAAAATTTGTAATATATTTTTACTACTTACAACTAAAATTTGTAATATATTTTTACTACTTACAACTAAAATTTGTACTATATTTTACTATTATCTTTATTTTTAAAATTTAAATATCATCTAAAAACAGCTTTTGATATTTAAATATTTCCTTTAATATCACTTTTATTAGAATAAGTGTGGTTTATGTCACCTAGTTTTCTAATTTTTCTGTTCTTCTCTTGTTTTACAGGGTGTAAATCTTTTTTCTTTTTACAAAAGAATTTATAGCGTTATAGAGCCTTAAAAAGGATGGCAGGCGGAATAGAATTTTTTTTTGTTACCGTTATGACTAAATACATTCATCGTATATATTAAAAATGTAAAATACCACTTCTTGTGTTGGTATAATATACAATCGAAGTTTTAACTTTTAGATGGAGGATTATGCTTAAGTGAAGGGATTATTTGCACGGTAAGTTTTCATGGAATGTGCACAAGTGTTTATCGGTAGATAATTAAAAAAATAAAAATAAAATTAAATATATTTAATGTTGCAGTATTTTAATCGTAAACATTAAATTTATTTTTATTGGAATATATTAAAATAATAGTTTTATTTTATTTTTTTAAATTTTAATATTTATTAAAGAATAATTAATAATAATCTTTTAAATAATTATATGGGATGAAAGAAGATAATTTCATTGTGTTTATTTTAATAAATTATGTGATTATGATATTATAAAATCAAGTTATTATTTAAAGTTATTTTTGTTTAAATATAATATTGAAAATTAGAGCACAAGTGTATAATTGTTTTTTGAATTAATTATAAAGGGGTCTTAGTTATGATGTTATAATAAATCATATATAACATATGTTTTATACCTAACAAATTATTATTATTATTATTATTTTATTTTTTATTTTTTATTTTTTAGTTGTTACATCTTATTTACCATTGTACTATAATGCCTAGTGTTAATTAAATTAAAATTTAATTAATATAGTTTAATTAAAATTATATATAGATTTTGTTTTTAATTTTAAATTAAACTTTTTAATTAATTAGAATTTTTTTTTATTTTAATAAAGCTTTAATAAATAATTAATATGTTTATGTTTGTAGATAAATAATTTTGCACATTGGGTTAATCATCAATTGTGTTAGATAATGACTATAACATTATTTAGAAAAAATAAGGGAGATGATATGGAGCGTCATTTTTGATCTCTCTTAGAAGAAAGAACACCAATAATCTCTTCGATTTTAAAAGACATTGCATTGTAAGTATCCATGTACCAATTTTAATAATAGTAGATCAATCCTTTTGAAGCTATTCCATTTTATTTCATGGTTGTATCATCATTGGTATTAGAGCAAGGTTGCTTGTTCGTTGTCTATTTTTTGTAATTGTTTGTTCTTTTGCATATTTTCTCTTCAATGTTCTTGATGACACCTTGACTCTTTTCTTGAACTTCATTAAAACAAGGCTTTCCCCATCAACAATATTTATTTTCTCTTTTGCACATGAACCTTTTGAGAACCCTTGAAAGATTTGCTATTCTCATTCTCATTGTAAATATAATAAGCTTTGTTGTTACAAGCGTATTGTAGGTGGGGTCTTCCATGTTTTTGATAGTAGTGAAGTTGTGCTAGAACAACATTGTTTGATGCTTAACATCATTTTCTATTCGAGGTATTTCTTCGTTGAATTTTGTCACCATTCCATTGACTATGTAGCCACTTTTGTTTTTTCCCGTCAATATAATAAAATTCTTGCCCAATATGAATTCCACTAGCACTCAATATATTTCATATAATTCTTCGAGCACGTGTCCTACATTTTTCTTAGGTTTGTTGTACCAACAATATTTATCTCTTTAGTTTGGCACCATGGAGCTATTCTGTTAACCTAGGTATTGCTTAGTTTGAATTGAAGGTGGAGAATCTCTTGAACCCAAAGCAGAGACCTTGCTCTTGTTCATTTTCGTCACCCTTGCTATATCTACTTTTCAAAAAATCCATATAGTCTATTTGTCTGTGTGGTTGAGTAGACTTATGGAATTTGGTTGGCAAAAATAAAATTGTAGTCGAAGGAAGAAGAAAAGAAAAATTGTGATGCTGTTAGAGACGTGAAATTCTTACCAATTGCGAAAGATTGTTATTGCCAAGTGGACATTGTTGGAAGGAGAGAGCATATGCTTCAAGAGCTACTTTCAAACATTGACCACAAAGGTATCACAAATAATATAGCAATTTCCTTTCGATGTATAAAATGATAAATAGAAGAGTTGACATTTCAAAGAAAGACGACTAATTTTTTTTTTTTTGGAAAATCAAGAGGGGGGTTAATACAATTTTGTTTTCTTGTAAAAAAGTGCATTTTTGGCAATGATAAACACATAGGTTTTTAGTAATTTCCCTCAAAATTGTTTCATACTTTTTATACAAATAAAAAACGTGCATAAGCACACGTACAACATAGGTTTTTAGCAATTTGCCTCAAAATTGTTTCATACTTTGTATACAAATAAAAAATGTGCTTAAGCACATGTACAACATATGGTATAAATGATACCTTTGGCTTGCATTTATAGATAAAGTAGTTGCGTTAAAACTATTGTGTCTATAACCTAATAAGGCTGCTATTATGATGTTTAGTCATTGACCCTATAAATTGTCAAGGATAAATAAGGAAATCATTTGATTATTTTTAGTCTATTTTTTACCTTATTCGTAGCTATCGCTAGACACAAATATTTAAATTGAAAAATTTGGAGTATATAGTGAAGTAATGCCCCCATACAAGGATTTCTCTCTAAGTAGGTGTCATAGATTGGGGCAAATCTCTTTCTATCCTACGTTGGTATCTCATATGATTCTCTTCCACGTATTTTAAGGTCTATAGAGAGGACTAGCTTGTTCCATGTACCAACGGGTATATAGAAAAGGTAGGTGTATAGAAAGGTTTAATAAATTGTACAAGTGATATATCGAAAGGCGGACCATTTTGATGCAGGAGCCTATCTTTAGAGGGTTTTTTTAAAAATAAGTTCTAAAATAATTTTTTATTATTCAAAATGGAATTATTTGACGCAAAATATAATTTGCCGAAAATGGTAATTACTAAAAAAACAAATTTTTATGAAAAAATAATTTGTCGAAAATAATAATTTTTTTAATTTCTATGGTTTTAAGCTTTAGGGTTTTCTTTTAGAGTTTCTTTTAGGGCTTCAAGTTTTAAGGTTTCTTTGGGGATATATATTCTCTTGGTATTGCATTGTAAAAGGGGAAGTGAATCTAGGAATGAGAAAATAATTTTTTTATTGGTTTATTTCCATGTGCTATAGTTTTTATGTGAATGGAAGGTTTTACTGATTATTTCTATTTATTGTAGTTTTTATGTAAATGAAGGGTTTTACATATTATTTTCATTTACTGCAGTTTTTATGTAAATGGAGGGTTTTACATATTATTTTTATTTATCGCAGTTTTTATGTAATGGGAGGTATTTTGTTTTGACCTCTTGCAATTGGATTCACATCACATCTGGGAGACAAGGAACCATCACCATGACGACATCAAAATTATTTCTTACAAAATCACTTCTCAAAGGTCTAATCTTTGGAAATGGAAGAACAAGATTAGGGCCTTGGCTAGAAGATGATGAAGAGGCTCAATATCAATTTGATGAGGTTGATACCAGGGTTCTAATGATCATCACCCTTGCCATGACATATGTCATTCAAATACACATTGATGAAGCATAAACATCCAAAAAGGCCTAGGATACACTTTTTATCATCTTTGAAAAGAAAAATGAAGCCACAATATTTCACCTTCAATCTCAACTCCACATATTGAGAGTTGAAGATGGAGAAAGCATTGAATAATTTCTTCATAGAGTTCTTGATTTGAAAACGAAATTGAATACCATGAGGAAAAAGTATAAGATATGCTCTTATTACCCATTATACTTGGAGCCTTACCAGATTCATTTTGAGTGCTAATTACCTCTTTGCAAGTATCAAAGAGAAAGGTGTCGTTTGATGGATTTGTGAACATGCTTTAATAGGAGGAATCAAACAATCAATTATGGGACCATTTGACAAATCCTACACTGATTTCCATAAAGAAGTCACATGAGTCCTTCCTCATCAGCATCATGAAAACAATGCAAAGACATGGGTGTTGCCATATTTTTGGGAAGGACATGATACAAAGTTTTGTAGATACAATTCTATGAATTGAGGGGGTCAATCCCACAAGCCTCCTCAAAAGAAGACACAGTTCAAACCATATCCCAAGCAACAACAAGGGCATGTTGCATATGAAGAACCAAAATTTGATTCTAAACATGACTTTGAACTAGCACAAAATGTATTGATGACCAAGGCAGTGACAAAATCAAACAATGATGAAATTTGGTATATTGATTAAGTTGCTAGCAAGCATATGATTGAAGACAAAATGTGGTTTGCCTCATTATAAGCAAAAGATGGGAAACCAATCACTATTGTTGATGATAAGACCTATCATGTTAAAGGAGTGGGGAATGTTCTTATCAATTTAACTGATAGAAAGTGCACAACTAAGAATGTATTGTATGTACCAAATCAACAAACAACTTGCTATTATTTTCACAAATGTTGGATCAAGAAAAGGTAGTTGAATTCAAGTTTGTTGACAATAAGAAGTGTTTCATCACAAAATTGGCAAGTTTATTGCAACTGGATTGTATAAGAATGGTCTGTTTGCTCTTGATGTCATATCATCTCCTAATGTTTCACTGTTTGTTGCTACAACAAATACTACTTCACTTTGGCATATGCACATTTGAGTTCTGGATACTTGATCCATCTAAGTAAGCATCATATGGTGGCAAGTTTGCCCAACGTTTCGTCTACATTACCCATTTTCTTGTGTTGTTTAGTAGGAAAACAACACCAAGGACCTTTTGAGCTCAACACTACGAGTTAAAGGACCGTTGGATGTCATACATACTGATCCATGCAAACCAATGCTAACGAATTATGGTGGAGAGGTACTTTCAACTTTTTGTTGATGATTACTCACAGACTATAAGGGTATATTTCCTACCACTTAAATTAGATGCCTTCTTAAATTTTCAATGCTTTAAAAAGCTTGTTGAAATGTAAACTGAGCATTGCACAAAATAGGATCAAGTGACAACGTACTACCGTCTATACACAACAAAATAAAGTTGTTGAGAGAAGGAATTGTTCCATCATGGAAATGTTTCATTGCATGCTTAGAGGATAGAATTGTCTCTACCATCATATATCTTTAAAATAAAGCACAACAAAGACACTTCAAGGAATTACATTAGAAGAAGCTTGGTATAGGAGAATGCCATTATTTGCTCATCTCATAGTTTGTGGAAGTAAGGCATACATGCATGTGCCAAGACAAAAGAGGACCAAGTTAGATGTAAATTGCATATTTCTTGGGTATGATTAGGTGTCAAAAGCTTATCAACTAGTCAATACAGTCGCCAAGTACATATAGGTAGAGATGTGGTATTTGAGAAAGAATTTGGAAATAAGAAAAATGCTAAAGATCCTAAGGAGTCTAAATATTTTGTTGTAAGCATTAAGCTGAAGTTCTAGAAGACGAGTTCAGAAGTGGTTGATGAACCAATAATAGAACCAGTAGTGGCTACTCCACCACAACAAAGAAAGACTTCAAAATGGCTCAAAAATACTTATCAGAGATTCTAAGCTTAATGCACCACCTGATCTAACCTCCACACAACCATGTATTCATAGTAATACACAACAATAGGTAAATTTGGGCTTGATGACTTATATAATGGTGAATGTTGTTTCAACCTCAGTAAAGGAAACACTAAGCTTGCCACAATGGAAGGAAGCCATGGAAGCATAATACACATCTCTAATGAAGAACGAAATATGCAATCTTGTTGATTTACTAGAAGGAAAGAAGCCCTTTAGGCTGCAAGTGGGTTTTCAAAATCAAGTATAAGGTAGATGGATCCATTGACAAATTTAAGAAATGACTTGTTGCATAGAGCTATGCACAGAGGGAAAGAAAATAGTATGAAGAGACATTCACACCAACAACAAAGATGACCACAATTCATGTAATATTTGTAATGGAAATGCAATTTGGTTGGAAAATTCATCAAATGGATGTCAAAGTGTCTTCCTCAACGATGAACTTGAAGTGTACATGACACAACTTGAAGTCTTTATTGAAAATGGGTAACGTTAAAATGTCTGCAAACTAAAAGTCACTTATGGGTTGAAATAGGCTCCTAAGGCCTAGTATATTAAAATTAATGATCACCTATTGCAACATGGATTCACCAAAATTTCCTCTAATGCAAATCTTTATGTTAAGAAACTTAGAAATGTGATAGTGATTCTTGTGCTCTATGTTGATGATTTGGTCATCATTGAAAGTTTAGACAAGTTGGTGAATAATATGAAATATTACTTGAAAAAATCATTTGACATGACAAATTTGGGGCTCCTACAATATTGTCTTGGCTTGGAATTTGATAGAGAAAGAATCACATTCTGGTCATATAAAAAAAATATGCCAAGACACTGCTAGAAAAATATAGGATAGTATATTTTATACCTATGAGAACACCAATGGAGCAAGGGTTACAATTGTCTAGATATGATAAATCACCTTAGGTATCTGCTACTCTTTATCGTTAGCTGATCAAGAGTCTCATATACCTGACAAACACCAGACTTGACATTAGTTTTGTTGTATGTTATCTTTCAATATTTGACAACATCCTAAGGAGAGTCACACAATAACTATAAATAGGATACTATGTGATGTCCATGGTATAATAGAATATGGTATTAATATAAGAAGAATTGATAATTTTTTTCTATAGGGATACACAGAGTCAGACTATGTTGGATCTATAGATGACATAAAGTCAACTTCTAGATACATGTTTAATGTAAGATCTGGAGATTGGTCATGACATAGCAAAATATAACATACAATTGCATTATCATCCATAAAGGCAAAATATCATGCTACATGAGGAGCTACGTGTGAAGCAATTTGGTTACAAAGCATATTGTCAGATATGTGTGTTCTAAATATGACCGACCTTGTTAAATTGTGATAATCAACGTGTTATGAAATTGATCAAGAATCCAATATTCATGAAATGACAAAGCATATTGAACCTCAATGTTATTTCATTTGAGAGCAAGTTCAAAATCACCAAATAAAAGTCAAGTACATTCCCACTAGATATCAAAATGAAGATATATTTACTAAGGCACTTCGAGTAGTCGAGTTTGAATCATTTCACAATTCTCTTTGTATACCAACTAATATAATAAGGTGGGATGTTAGATAATTATATAACAATATTTACGAAAAATAAAAGAGACATGATATGGAGCATCACATTTGATCTCCATTAGAAGAAGGAACACCAAAAGTCTCTTGGATCCTAAGAGACATCACATTATATAAATCCATGTACCACTTTTGATAATAGTAGATAAATTCTTTTGAAGCTATTCCAATCAATTTAATGCTCGTACTACTAGATCCACCAAGACCTTCATCAACCAATTTTGCAACCAACCAAACTAGCCCGATTTGGCTTCATGACCAAATTTGGAGCATTTATTGTCTTAAACACATTTGTGTTGGCCAATGAGCATTTGCACTGGTTAATAAGCATACTTTTAGGGTAATTCAAATGCACTTAGACAACGTACGCATCAACTTTTACTATTGGAACTTTCCTTACCCAAAGTTTAACATCTAATGGTCACTTGACATTTACATTGCAACGCAAATGATTTGGCATCATTAGAATCTCAAAGGTATGCTTCTTAAGCACACCCCAAGCTGACTACCACTCCCTAGTTTGATCACACATGTTGATCCATCCCACGCCTGGACCCTCTTGAACTTTCCAAGAATATTTGACTTTCTATAACCTTTCCTCCAAGAACCTCTTAGGAAATTTATAAATGCAGCCCTTGAGAATGGCATTTTCTGGAATGAAGTTTGAAAGTATTGAAATTTTGCCAAAATTTTACTTGTTGACAAGCCCTCACTAAGGAAACTCTTTCAATTTGTTGTTAGGATTATAATCTCCTTATAGCTATCAAATTTGCATAATTTTAGACATATGGTTTATCATATCACATCATATTAGTCAAGGAAGGCAAATAATCAATATTCTTAGGAAACATCAAGGGATCCTTGGTCAATGACCATGAAGAGGTACCCCACAAGGCTTAGGTTGTATTCGTCTCCCTCTTCTCTTGCTTGTTGGGTCTCTCTCCTTTGTATCTTTTATCTAGCTTATCTATGTCTTATCATATTTTGTTGATTATGGACTTGGTTTATATTGATTTAATGCTCATAATAACCATTTATATTTGAGGATTATTTTCTTTACATTTGTTGTCATATCATTGTTTATCATCACTTATTAACTGTTAGAAACCTCTAAAAAATAAGCACATTCAAATAAATATTGCAATAAAAGGAGTAGTTTATGAAGGAAGAGAATATTGCAATATGAAATGTAAATGTAGAAATGTATATTAATCTCAAAATCACAACACAAAATTGTGAACCTCTTCAAGGGGGCAACCTCCTTCAATACTTTCACTTAATTATGCAAAAAAATACATCCATTCCTATCTCTCGTAGTTTGAAATACTCTTCATAACCGTACCTAATGCTCAAGCTAGCTTACATGCAAAATGCCACTCGAGCTAGAATCTTCTACCAAACAAAATAATTACATTCTTTATAACACTTAGATAAAATTACATCATTTGTCTAGGTGCTTCTAGTGTCACAAAGCTTTACCTAATATCATTACAAATCTATTAAAAAAAATTATAATAGGGTCCCATGTGAAGAAAGGGGTTATTACATAATAGTGTTAGGATGGAGTCTTAACTTGCCCTTCCCATTCAAAAAGCTTTGTCCTCAAAGCTGAAGATGAGGAAACTATTGTTGATGTTGCTAGAGGGACTATCAAGTGGCATCTTCAAGATGTAATCCTTGTCTTTGAACAAGAACATCAATGATGACATGGTGGGGGAGGGTGCATGATCTCATGTTCAAAATTTATTTAGGCTCAAGAATGATGGATCTTTCTTCCTCCAACTATGGTAATGTGGATTGCACCCATACCTTGTTTCCAACAACTTTCTTGAGAGTGGAGACATGAAAGACTGGGTGACTCCTGAAACTGGTTGAAAGGGCCAGTTTGTAGGTTGTTGACCTAATCCGTTGTAACACCTAGTAGGGACCATAATTTTTGATTGCAAGTTTCTAGCATCCATGAAGCTAGAGAGATGATTGTTTGTAGGGTTGTTAGCTGAAAAAAACCATGTCCTCGGCTTCAAATCTATGCACGAAGTGATGTCGATCAACTTATTGATGCATATGGTTTTGGGTCAATTCAAGGTTGACCTTAAGATGTTGAAGAAGGGTAACACGTTGGTTGAGGGTGGAATCCACTACTTGAACCTTAGAGATTCCTAGAATGTAAAATGAGGGTGTTGGTGGAGGAAGACCATATACTGCTTCAAATGGAATAATCTTAGTAGCAGAATGATATGTATTATACCACCATTCATCCTAAGGGAGCCATGTAGCCCATTGTGTAGGATGTTCTGAGATAAAGCAAATGAGGTATGTTTCCAAACACTTATTAACAATTTGAGTTTGGCCATTAGTCTGAGGGTGATAAGCTAAGATTATTTTGAGTTAATTGCTCTACAAATTGAATAGTTGCCAAAAGTGATTGGTAAAAGTAGGATCCCTATCTGACACAATGGATTTGGGCATTCTATGAAGACAAAATATGGAATCTAAAAATATTTGGGCAACAACAAAGGCAACATAGGGGTGGTACAAGGAATATAAATGAGCATACTTTGTAAGACGATCCACTCCCACTAGAGTAGTTATTTTTCCTCTTGTTTGGGTAACCCTTCAATGAAATTCATAGAGATATTTACCCATACTTGTTCTAGAATTGGCATGAGCTGAAGGATGCTAGGGGAATACACATTTTCACTTATTACATTATGCCACAAAAGTTTGAATATCCATTTTTCATGCCCCTCTAGAAAAAAGTACGCTTGGTCCTTTCATAGATTTTTAGAAACCCAAAATACCGAGTTGTTGGTGATGCATGCATTTCTTGTAAGACGACTTCTTGCATTTGTGACTTTTGAAGAATGATAGGTCAATCACGATATCTCAAGTCTTGACCATCCCAAATGTATCCAAGGCACGAGTTGGACTCTACTTGGAGTTTTTTGACCAGAGTTTGAAAACTCGAATCCTTGGCCGTTTCTTCCTTGAGATGATGGATCTAGTGTGGAAGGGGTGTAGATATAGCATGTAACATTTCTTGATCTTCATATTGTCGAGATAAGGCATCAAACACCACATTATCCTTTCCTTTCTTATAGGTTATTTCATGATCATAGCCTAATGATTTTGAAACCCATCTTTGTTGTTTCGATGTGGCCACCCTTTGTTCCAAGAAGTATTTGAGACTTCAATGATAAGTCTTGATGGTAAAATAACACCCAATGAGATATGACCTCTAATGATTAACATAATGTAAAATGGCTATCCCCTTTTCATAACTAGACTTGCCCAAATTTTGGCCAGAAAGTGCCCTATTGGTGAAGGTCAATGGTCTTCCTTCTTGCATCAAAACTGCCCCAATTCCATTGTGAGAAACATCACTTTCAATTACAAAATATTTAGAGAAATCAACCATTGCTAAGACTGGGGTGGTGGTCATAGCTTGGTTTAACTCTTTGAAAGCCTTCTCGGTTGGTTTTGACCACATAAAAGAATTCTATCTTAGTATGGCTATCAAGGGAGTTGCTATCTTTCTATAATTCTACACAAATTTATGATAATATCCATTGAGTCCTAGAAATCCTCGAAGTCCCTTTAAGGTTTGAGGCTTTAGCAATTCTTGAACAACTTGAATCTTTTTAGGGTCAAATTTAACTCCATATTTGGTGACAAGGATCACATATTCATCTTGCAACCCAAAATAATACTTTGACCTCTTGGCATAAAGTTGATTTTCTGAAAAAAGCTGTAGTGTTTGATCCAAATGCTAGAGATGCTTCTCCCATGAATGATTGTAAACAAAATTATCATCAAAGAAGACTAAAATGAATTTGTGAAGGAAGGGCTAAAAAATGAAATCATCAAACTCTGAAAAGTAGAAGGTGCATTGGTCAATCCAAATGGCATAACCAAGAATTCATAGTGCCCTTAATGAGTTCTAAAAGTTGTTTTAGATATGTTCTCATCCTTGATTCAAATATGATGACATTTTGATTGCAAATTCTATTTTAAAAAATATAGGACCCCATGCAACTCATCTAGCAATTCATCAATTACTAGAATGGGGAATTTGTCTTTAATAATGATTTTATTAAGTTCCCTAAAATCCATACACAAGCACCAAGATCCATCCTTCTTCCATGCCAAAAACACTGGAGAAGAATAGGGACTAACGTTGGGATGAACAACCCCTGCAACACAAAGTTCATGTATCATTTTCTCAATTTTTTATTTTTGGGCATATGGATATTTGTAAGGGCAGGCATTTGGGGTAAGACCACCAGGAATAAGTTGAATCACATGGTCGTGAGTATGACGAGGTTGTAATCCTTTGGGTTCATCAAAGACTATGGCATGTATTTTCAATAAAACTTATAATTCCTCTAGATGATCCTTATCCCCTTCCTCGAAAGCTTCTATAGCAAATAATAGAGCCACAACCCCATGGGATGATTTTTTCAAATTTTTTTCCATCTTATGGGCTGAAATAAATTGATCAACCCCAACCTTCTTGCCTTGTAAGATGTACTCTATTCTCTATTGGTTAAATTTCATCCGCAACTTAGAAAAGTCTCAAGACTTGAACTAACATCCATAGCCACTATGTTTCCAAAACAACATCACACCCGCTTAGGGATAAGACATAAACATATTCGCCTTAAGATTATATTCCTCTATTTGTATTTTGACAGTACAACACTTTTGTTTACATGGTAGGGTATCTCCATTGACAATCATGACTTCAAAGGAGTTACAAGTATTAATGTAACAATTTTGCTATATGGCCATTTGTGGGTTGATAAATTATATGTGCTTATTGAGTCAATTAGATTTATTACTCGTTATTTGGAGTGTCCTATCACTTTCATCATTTGAGGAGTTGATATTCCTACTAAGGCATGCACTGAGATTTTTGGTTGGGATTCATCTAGGACTCCTAACTATTTTGTGTTCCTCTTGATGATCCTCTTCCACCTTTGAATATTCTATGGTTGTTGCCTCATCCACATCAAGCAAATACATTTTTTGATGTATACACTTATGCCATGGGGAATACTTCTCATCACAATTATAACGTAGCCCTTGGGCGCTTCTAGATTCCATCTCTTCTCATGTCAACTTTTTTATGGTAGGAGATTTGTTGGTAGGATTTGCTGTTGGCTTGGATGAAAAAGGTGGTCAAAATTGAGAAAATTTGGGGTGTGTCCTTGGGATTAAAATTTTTCTTCTACTAATATAACCAAGGCTATTATTTGCTATAATTATTATGGCCACAACATTTTAACTTCAATTTTAATATCATCCTTCAAACCACTCATAAAACAACTTTGGGAGAATTTGAGACTTAAACTAGTGGTATGGTTGGCCAATTTTTAAAACTGAGTTTGATAATCTTGAATGGTTGAAGGAAGTTTGAGTTTAGAAAGGGCTCCTATAAAATCTTCAATTTCACTAGGATCAAATTGAGTGAGTAGTTTTTGCTCGAATTCAAGCCAAGTAAGATTGGGATTTGCTTTCCTAAGCCATTGAAACCAATGCAGGGCATCTAATTCAAAATTGAAAGAGGCAATTGTCAGGTGCATATAATGGGAAACATTATGAAGATTGGAATATTGTTCGGTTCGACACATTCATCCATCTAGATCCTTTTAGTCGAACTTGGGACAATCTAATTTGGGTTGTTTATATCCATTGTTATTAGGGACTTCTTGTTGTTAACTGCTAGTTCCTTCTTCCTTATGGTCATGAGAACTAAATAGACCATATGTGTGGGTGTTATTAGCTATATGAATTTCCAAGTCTATAATTTTTCCATTTAATTCCTCTTTCATTTCTTTTGTTCCCTTGCTACATAGGTCAAGGATTCATGTAGAGATTTGATATATAACCTTAATTGATTTAAACTATTTGATAATTGATCCCCCACATGCTTCCTCTAAGACTCTACATGAGTGATAATTTTTGCATCTAGTTTTTATGTCTTTTTTGTTCCCTACTGCATGTAGCTATGCTTTATGATTTTTGATCTTCAGATGATATGTGCTAAAAATAGAAGTGTTGTCCCAATAGTTGCTATTTTTAGTAATGATCCAAAAAAAGTGTTTGGGTGCTATATATCAAAATGATTAGCTCAATAAGACGAATGTAATGGGATAGGAACCATAAATATGTTTTTGGGCACCATAGAAAAAGTGCATGGAGGCTATAAATCAAAATGATTAGCTCTATGAGACGATTGCAATAGGCTATATCCCACAACATTGTTTTTTGGTACTGTAGACATTTTAGGGGAGTTTTGTTCTCAAGTGTTGTCAGTTTTTATCCTGGAGTCTTGGTTTACTCAAAAAATTGACTTCAATCTGACAACCCCTTACTAAACTCTACACTACCTGTTACTAACACTTTTTTGTCCAACACCGTTATGTTACTATTATTATAGCTAATTATCTTTGACAACTATCTTGGTAGACTTTGGTACTGACAATTTTCCTATCTGTTATGATTCTTGGCTATCATAAATAACTGTTACTGATATTGGCAGACTCTATCTTGATTGTTACTGACTTTTATTGCATTCATACTCGACTATTATTGACTTCTCTTGACAAAACATGTCTTGAATATTATTTTTGCCACCAACCTTTCATCTATTTCATGTAGTTGATTTTGGAATAGTGTAGTCTCCTTAGTATGCTCAATTTTTGTGGTAAGATTTTTTGTTTTAGGTTTAAATTTCAATAAAAATAGGCTACTCTAGGCAAGGGTGTATGTAATGTCCATAGCCCTTTGTTATACCACAACAATGAACAATAGTACTTGGCCCAATATTTTAGGCCACTATTAAAGAAGGATTTCCATGCATACCCTTGAGCATATTACTCGCCTCTCTAATAGTGTGAGAGGGTGATCTTCCTGAATGTTGTGTTCGATGTGCTATAAAAAATACATGGTCGGAAATCTTCCTAGGGCTAAAGGTTTCTCCTAATCCTAGGGGGGTCTTCTAATATGCCCAAAGATACGTAGGAGCTCAATTCCATATATGGTTGTTATTTGAGACCTAGGTATTGGAGCTTGATTGCCCTTCACTTTATTAAACGCTTTATAGGTAATCTAGCTTAGCTAATAATGACAACTCCTTCATGATATTTTAAAACCCTTGACACAAGGTTTCTAACCTAGTAAACTAAAACAAAAAAGGTTGGATTTGTTTTAATAGGAAAATAAGCAAAAAAACGAAAACACAAAAAAATTATACCTAACAATTGAAATGGCAGGGCAAAAAATGTCGTAGTCACAATGGAACACGACCTTGAAAAGTTCTCTAATGCTACTTTTTAGAAATATTATAATTAAAATAAGCATGTTCACATAAATATTGCAATAAAAGTAGTAATTCATGAAGGAACATAATATTGCAATACAAAATATAAATACAAAAATGTATATTAATTACAAATCACAATATATAATTGTACTTCAATACTTTCATTCAATTATGCACAAATATACATCCATTCATGCCCCTCACATTTTTAAATATTCTTCATAACCCTCCCTAATGCTCAAGGTTGGCTTACATGTAGAATGCCACCTAAACTAGAATCTTCTACCAAATAAAACAATTGCATTCTTTATAACAGTTACATAAAATGTCACCACTTGTCTAGGCGCCTCTAGCACCACAAACTATTACAAATTATTACCTAATATCATTAAAAAATATTATAATGGGGTTCCAATGTTTATTTTTAAGCGAAAAACCCCTTGCAGGGCCGCCTTGGTTTGAGAGACCACAACTAGAGGGTTCTACGCCGTCAAAGTCACCCGGGAGTCGCGCTCAGCCCTGCCCGCACGAACATTATCAATTAGATTTTGGGTACCCAATTCAACTTTTTGGTAGGGTGGAGATTCAAACCTGGGACCTCCCTTGGAGGATTGCCCTCTCCTCTCCAACTCACCTAAAACACCTGGGTTAATGGGGTCCCCATGTTAAGACAGGGGTTATTACATAATAGTGTTAGGATGGAGCCCTAAAATTAAATGGCATTTGATTTAGTTAGTATTTGTTATTTAACTTATATCTATCATATAATAGGGTGTTGATTCCCTTGAACAATACTCTTAATCTATAATTAGTTATATATCTAATTTCTCTATATTTTATTTATGTAATTAGTTATCAAAGTCATTTGGGCTTCCTGACTACAAGTAGACAATATATTTATCTTTTGATGTTTTTAGTGCATTTGCCTAGACAATGCAAACATTGTCAAAATATTTATTCTTGCTCCTTTGAAATCCATTTTAGCTCTCTATTCTAACGTATATTACTCTCTCCTTGAAGTTGATTATCATTCTATTATTGTTTTGTTACTACATCATCACTTTATCATTAGTTATCTCCTTGTTAAGTATTGGATCTAGTCAACACTCATTCCTATTGCATTGTTTGTCATATACTAGAGTATTCATCCCTCTAAAACTACCTTGTATTTGTAGTTTCACATATATTTAGATATACTAAATTTCATTTGTATATTTTACTCTCGAAAGCATTTGCGATGCATAATTGTAGGTAGGCAATGCCAACATCATTTATGTATTTGTTTTATGTTTCCATCAATTTTCAACATTTTTTAAAATAACAAGGGTTTGACATATTGACCTAGAAACCTCTCTATCTCATCTTAGGTCAAGTAGACCCCTCTACATTGACTTCTACATTTTCTCTAGCTATTTTTGTAGGTTCAATAATTGCACTACTAAAAACCATTTATGTTGGAATTATTACAGATAATACAATTATAGTCAAGCAGTGCATTTGCTGCTACGATAAAATTAGGTACTCTTGTTTTGAAATCCTTGTTTTAAATTTTTGTAGGGTAGTTTTATTAGTTGCTTGCCATAGTTTAAGGTTTCTATTTTTTGTTTTCATCAACTTAATAAAGTGGAATCAATGAATCCAATGTAATTTAAACACAAAAAAGAGATATCATTATCATTTATGTTCTAGGCATAAAGACTAAAGTTCATGTACTTTGCATTAGGATAGACTATTTGATGTACTTATCTATTGCATCCTTGCCTTTGAAAAGACAATGATATTTAATTTTATTGCATCATTCAAATTGAGAAATCATATAGCATAGGTCTTATATTCTTACATCTCTTTTTTGCTTGTATCTCTAGATCAAATTAGGCGTAAAGGTTTAGGTAGGGAATCTTAGGTGGAAAACTTTATTTTTCTGTGCAATGCTAGGTGTTTGTAAAAGTTTATCCACAAAATATAGTTTAAGTTTTTATAAGATATAACATATACCATATATCCTATTGAGGTGAGAGGAGAGCCTTAAGACCCCATGCTTTTCATATTTTTATGAACCCAATGTGAACATCGTTGCGGTTCCCAAAGTATTTCTTCCCTTGACCAAGCCTAATCAAGATAAAACTAATTACACATTAAGCAAGATCATATAGTTTTTGTTTGTATAGTTAGAACACATTAATTAATATTAACAAGAATATAACCAAGGGCTAGTCTTACTAAGGATTGTACATAATCCTTTGAGCAACCATAGTACAAATCTTAAGGCTAAATTGGTATATAGTGAGCCTGAGATGCTAGCCTCCCTCATAGTATCTCATGCATACTTTAAGCCTATTGAGGAGTATATTGTGGTGGACTCATGGGAGTCATAAGGAGGATTTATATTACCTCTCACACACCATATTGGATCATGTACATAGAGGTCACTTCCACGTATCATTGTCCTCCCACGTACCAATTGTATTTCATATATCGATGGGTATATAGAGAGCAATTAGGTATATAAGGACCTTCGAAATATAGGGAGGCCCTAAGATATATCAATCATATTGGTATATTAAGAGGGGATATAAGGAATAAAAATATCTTCTTCTTTTATAAACTATTTAAACAAAAATCTCATTAATTAAATTTACCTTGTCCTTATACAATGACCAAAAGACATTGTAACCTTTGTACTATAGCATGTCAAATGACCTCTCCATATCCCTTTAGAAATTATCTTGAATAACAACCCCCATTGGAGAACCCTAACATCGATGAAGAAGAAGAGGAATTGCAATCCTCATGTTCCCAAACTATTATCTTTTGAGGATGTATATTAAATGGAATGCAACCACAAGATATAAAATAAGTAAGCTATGATAACTATATGATAATGGCACTATAATATGCAGGAAAATAAGATAATAAACTTTTGCAATAACTCAGTAATATACCATTAGTAAAAGCTCACAAAAATAGTACAATGCAATATAATGGAGGGCATGAACACTCCAAAATTTGCAATGAAGAACTACATTGCACCTACTCACTACCATGACATCATTCCTCTTACTCTATTCACTCTCCCTCTCTTTAATCATACTCTCAAGGCATATATATATATAGGAAGATATGTTCCTTGGGCTTTACTCTACCTATGACTCTTCATCTACCTATACTATGACTAGTATACATGTGGACTACATGCACATTTACATCTTTGCACACTTGTGCATTTATTACTTGCTTGAAGTATCTACTCAAACCTTAATCTAAGATAATATCCTAATCTAGAAATGTATCCAAGGTGGTACAATGGTATGTACCAAATAATGTAATATACTCTAACACCCCACTCCATTACACTATTTGGGTATTGAAGACTTTAGTCTTCAATATGGATCTTCGTCCTTCAGATGTTCTTCAACTTGATCCGGTTTTTCTTCTTCAGATTTAGTATTAGATTCATTCTTTGTGCTTTCTTCATTATACTCTATGTTTGTATCCTGTTGAGTATTTTTATCTTGTTCTCTTCTGCCATGTTTTCTCTTCCTCCTTCGTTTTTGCATTGTTACTAGAGGAATATATGCTTCATGATGAGTTAGTATATCATCACAATAAAATCAACTTGGATTCAAAGCTTCATTAATAGCATTTACTTTGTTTTATTTCATTTCGAAAGAACTCAAAAGTGATTAATGATAAATAGAACATTAAGCATTCTTTTGAAGAAAGAATAATCACATTTTGAGTATTCCACCAAGTCCTAAATAGAGTTTCATGAAGATATCCAATTAATGTTGTAAAGTTCTATTCCTTTGCTTCCTGAAAAAACAAAGAGAATATTTCTTTCAACTTTGTAGGTAAGAGGTTGAATCCATCAAAGTTTTCTATCAGATTTGTGAATAGAACCTAAGTGCATGGAATAACATTTCACTATTTTCATTGAATGCATTCTTAATTATTTCCTCCATATTGCTTTAAATAATAAACCTTTTGATGTTTATAGATAGTTTTTATTACCTTTGAAGTTGGCTTCCTTATGTCTCTCTAGTTTAGAGTATGATCAAATGCTATCTTTTAATTCTTCAATCTTTTGAGATATGTAGAAGACTTTGTCTTTACTGAATATTTTAAACTTGATAAAATATTGTCTATTATCAAGTTTTGTAGAATGCCTTCTATCTGGCGAGTGTTTGAATGCACTATGAAACTTGATAGTATGCTTAGCTTTCCTAGTTTGAGTTGAATTCATTTTGTTTCCCTAATATTCAACTTTACTTTCACCTTATTTCTCCCCAATAAGTAGTAAGTAGAAAGCTAAAGATAAATGATGATGCACCTTCCAGTTCTAATAAGGTTCTTTTCCTTCAAAACCTTTTACTTGGATTAATGTCTCATAAACTAGTGTAAGAAAAAATGTAGAATGCAATTTCCAACTTTCAAGAAATTAATGGTTTTGCTTCTATAACCTTGAATTTTTCAATGGTTTAATTTTCTAAATTCCAAGAAACTAAAGTTTGATGTAGTATTCATTATATCTCCCTATTCTAAAAATTTAGAAAATAATAATATTTGCAAACTAGTATTTTAATGTTTCCAATGTTGAAAACCTTATATCTCCTACTTGATTATTTGTAAATATTTAATGTTATAATTTCATGCAATTTGTAATATCTTTTGAGATATACTCCCTTTACTTTAATTGCCTTCTAAATTTCTAATGTTGGTATTTACTTTGTTCTTCAATGCAACAATAAATAAACTTCAACCTTGTATTAAGCACTTTGAAATATTTTTCACTCCTTTGGTTGAAATGCTTTCTATTCTAAGGTTATAAAATCTCCAATGCAATATAAGTTTGACCTTAGATATATAAAATACCTTATATCTCCTTTTGCACTTTAATGAAAGAAAATTTCAATGTAAATATACCTTGTAAAATACTTCGATATTGGCTTCATTGTGCAAACTTGGAGTGCTGGGATTTCTCTATCTTCAAATTATGATAACGAGAATTTAATGCTCTCCTTTGAATAGTGCTTCCCTATGATAGTCTCCTACTATGCTTTGAACACTTTTGCGCACTAGAATTCACTAGAGATATGCTTCGCATTCTTCTCTTGTGTGCTCTTCGTTGCGACAACTATTAATATGCCTCTCCTTTCTTGAAACAAGTGCCAAGTGGCACTAAGCGTTGCCCAAAATCTTGGTAGGGTTATAAGCCTTGAAAATTGCTACTCCATGTGGTACTAGTCTGAGAGTATGTCTTGGATGTTGGCTATGGTTCTTGAGCATTAAAGATGCTCTTTTATGAGCACTGAAGCAAGGATGAGGACGTTACTGCTTTTGAGAACCCTTTGAATTCCTTTGTAAGCGTTAGAGTATGAAGATGCTTCTTTCAACTTTGTGCCAAGTGGCACAAGATACCTTTCCTTGTTAGCACAAGTAGAGGTGCTCCTTTGTATGCACTCAAGCTCCTAAAAACCTCTTATCTTCTTGGTGCCTTTCACTTCTGTTGCAAGCTATATCAAACTCTTTCTAGTATGATTTAAACGTAGATGGTGCTTCGTCTACGACGATGGCTCCTCCTTGGTGGTGCTTGTTCTTGTTGTGATAGTTTGAAGCTTTCTTCAACGTAGATGATTCATCCAAGATTTTACTCACATATGCTTGGGCTATATTCGATAGTAATCTTCACTTTGCACTTCGATTTTAGCCATTTATGTTATGTAGACCTTGTGTTCTTTCCTTCTCACTTGCACTGATGCTATCTTATGTAGACTTGTTGAATGATATGGGTTTGTTTTGCGTCCACTGCGTAGGTGTTGAGTTGGGTGTCTTTAGATACCTCAAATGATTGGATATTGAGCCTTTGGATGACTCTATCATTTACTTGTTGATGCTTCCTCTTTGGACTGTGAAAAATGCCCACTTAAATACTTTGATATGGGCTACGTTTTGTATCCTTATTTCTCGACGATTTAGCCTCTTGTAATTTGTACTGCACTCATTGTTGTAGTGTCTTTTAGACACTTTGGCTTTTGCCTTTATTTTTCTACATATAATCTGGTATAATAATGTAAATAAATCTACCTTAGATTGCACCCAAAGCTTGAGACTTTATAGTCTCTTTTTAAATCTATTTATTTCTTTAATAAGACGATTTCCTTCTCCAATACTTGGAGGTGATATACTCCCGTTTGGTGGTTTCTCCTTGCCATAAAATGTTGTAGCATATCTATGCTTAATAGTGTCTTTTGACACTTCACTCTTACCTTGTTTTATGCACTTAACTTCCTATTTAGATAAACTCTTGATGCACTTTAAAAACCTTTAAGGAAAACTAGTATAATTTACTTTTAATAACTCCTTATTGCTCTTTTAAACAAACTCTTAAAAATACCTTGAAGTATGCACTATAATATATGCAAATATCACTTACGGATAATGTCTTCTTTGCTTTAATTAGAAGGTAGGATATTAATAGTTTTCTTTCTTTCGAAATATATCTAATTCCTTTTGTGTGCGGGTTATAACCCTTGTAAAAACTATCTTCTGCACTCCCTTAAAGAATTTAATAAGCAACCTTCTTCTTGCAACTCGTAAATTCTAATATGGTGGTTAATGAAACTTAATAATAAACCAAATAAGTAATCTCAACTAATGAACCTTTTTGCACCAAAGTTGCTTACCTTAATGATATCTGTAGATGATGGTTGTCTTGGTGATTTGAATCACCTAACTGTTGCCTTGTAATGTAAGAAATCACAACTCTTACTTGCTATCTGAAACAACTCTTTAGCTCACCTATTTGCAACTTTAAAACCATCTAACTTGCTGCCCTAAAACTGTAGTTTGGTGGCTTTTCTCTTCCTTCAAAATGCACTCTGTAGAATTGAATTTTCACAGCTAGTAATGCTGCCCAAATTGATTCCCTTTTGCAGTCAATTCTCCTTTGGAAGTGTTATCCTTGAATCTCACAAATTTGGTAGGAAACTCTTCTAAATCGTAGCTAAGATTTTCCTTCAAGAAGCCTTCACATTTTTGCTGTAAAAACCAGCAACCTCATTTCTTTGAAATAGCATTCAATGGAAATCTTCAAGTATCTTGGATTTAATGGCTTCTTCTAACTCCTTTCTCCTTCAGCCTCCTTATCAAATTCTAACTTCAATATTGGACTATCTAATGGCCTTCTTCTCAAGATTCTGACTATCTTGAGGTCTCCACTATTCTCCTCCAAAATTTGGCAAACTCCTTGCCAAATTCTTCTTCTTGAGCTTGTTTTCGGATGGCAATAATTGTACCAAATTTTCTTTATCAGAAACTTCTCCTTGAGTTCTCCTTAAATATTCTCCAATGGACTCCTTCAAGTCTCCTTCAATGAGGCTCTCCTAGCCTTCTTGTTTCTCATTTCAAGTAGCTTGAGGCCTTCTCCTAGGCCCTTTGAATTTCTACAGCTTCTCTAGTCTTCTTAATGTGGCTTTTCCTTCAATGGTAGTTTTGCAATGAGATCTCCTCCTTGGATCTCTAAAATCTGTTGCTTCTAGACTGGGACCTTTGCTAGTCCTTCGCTATATTCAAGCTTCCAAATTTGGAAGTTCTTCAATGAGACCTTCTATGGGTTTTCTCTTCAAATTTCAACGGAGATCTCCAATCTCCAATATTCTCATGACTCTTTTCCTTGAGTCTCTTCCTCCTTCAATGGGGCCTTCTTTCTAGGACCTCCTTGGTTTGCAGTCTTCAATATTCAATGGATATCACCAACCTCCAATATTCTCTTGGACTCTTTTTTGAAGTCTTTTCAATATGTAATAAGGCTCCTCTAACCTTTTTCTCTCTTCTGCAATCTGCAAGTCTACAATATCTAACAATGGGATCATTTTTTTAAGCTTCCAAATCTTTAATCTCCAACTTGTTATTTCAGGTACTAGATTGATTCCAAAGAAGATATTCTTCCTAGATTTCTTGTAGGAAGCTTCCCAAATTTCTTTGAATCTCCTTTTTCCTGCAACAAAGTGTTAGAAACTGGAAAATGGTAAATCTGTAAATCTAGAGATTCTGAATCTTCACTAGTTATTTTGTCAATCTAGTGGATTAATTGCTGAGTCCTAGTCTTTATGAGTTTTTCTACAATTTTGTGGAAATAATGTAGCCAAATGTATTTTCAAAAAATCTGCAAATGAGATTTTTGAACTCTCTCTCAATCCCTCTTATGGCTCTCCCTATTTTCTATTGATCTATCGTGTGCTATGATACCATTGTTAGCTTTTGAGGATGTATATTAAAGGAAATGCAACCACAAGATGTAAAATAAGTAATCTATAATAACTATATGATAATGACCCTATAATATGCATGCAAATAAGATGATAAAATTCTGTAATAACCTAGTAATATGCCATTAATAAATGCTTATGAAAATAGTACAATGCAATATAATGGAGGACATGAACACTCTAAAATTTTCAATGAAGAACTACATTGTACCTACTCACTACCATGACATAATTTCTCTCACTCTATTCACTCTCCCTCTCTTTACTCATACTCTCAAGGCATATAGGAAGATATGTTCCTTGGCATTTACCTATGACTCTTCATCTACCTATCCTATGACTAATGTACATGTGGACTACATGCATATTTACATCTTTGCACACTTGTGCATTTATTACTTGCTTGAAGTATCTACTCAAACCTTAATCTAAGATAATCTCCTAATCTAAAAATGTACCCAAGGTGGTACATTGACATGTACCAAATAATGTAATATACTCTAACACAAACCCCTCATCATGATGCCTTAGGAAGAATAATATCTAGATCCTTTAAACACATGAAAACCTTTTTGAATGAACATAAATATGTGTGAACTATCTTTAGGGAAAATAAAAACAATCAAATTACTTCCATGGGGAAATATTTGCTTTTGTATCATCCCCAACAAACTCATTCTAATTTTCTATCTTTCAATCAATCAAATGCAAATGTTAGGCCTTAATGCATCTATTGCCAAATACAAATTTTAATCAAACAATGTTAGGCCTTAATGTATCTATTACCAATCTTGTGGATTCTCTTCCTCCTATCATCACCTCCTCCATAGGTGGTGGTACACAAGACATCCCATCATCTTTAGGAGAACTTTTGTGGGTTAACATTGGTTACCCCACAACCCAACCACCTAATACATCCATAACTTAGAGGTACTTCCTAGAGAACCTCTTCCTAATCATTTTACCAACATTTATTCCTCTAATTATATTAGCACACATATGACATTTTCTCAAAATCATATTCCCTCTATTCTAAACCTTCCTTCCATCAACTCTTTCATTTCAAGTGGCTTGAGGATGAGTCGGGTGATGCCATATTTACTATTGCATACCCCAACCACTCAACCTTACTCCTATGTTAATCCTCAATCTCACCTAATTCTATTACACATACCTCACATGCCATCTATAGACACTAAAATCATGTCAATCCGATTAGGCGACTGAAAGCATTGACAAAATGACATCATATGGCCTCTTGGGCAACCATCAGAGTTTTAATAGTTGCCGTATCCACTCTTGGAAGGCTCTACCCAACTTTTGGGATGTTTTGGGCCACATAGGCATGACCGTCCCACCTTGGGATGGTCATAGTTCATGGCCATCCCACCCAGGGATGGTGGCAAAGCCACCATCCCTAGGTGGGACGACCACAAGTTTTGACTCCCAAAAAGTCAAATTTGGACAAATGGCACCCAGAAACTACCATTTATCTTGCCTATTCAAGAATGCAAGACCTAAGGGCACATCATCCTCATGACATGTTGCAGAATGGAGGCCAAAATGGGAGATTCTCTTCCCCCTCCAATGCATGCTTAGTTTTAGACAAGTGACACCTCTTGCCATGCATGCCCTTGCATGCCCATTTGCCCAAAGGCTCCCTTTGGCTATAAAGTGAATTCATTTTCCATCCAAAATATAGAGAGGAGTTTTGAGACATAGCAACGAAGTGTTGCCAAGATTTCCCCTCACCTTTTTGTGCCCTTTTCCCTTGAAATATCTACCTAGCGAAGGAGGTTTGCGAGTGATCTAGGAGGCGTAATTTGTTTAGAAAATCGAATCATCTGAGTTCATTTCACCACCAAATTTTATGACAATACTATTGAGATGGTTCTTGACCAATTCATAGAGGAATTAATGGTAAAATAAGGGCAGAATTGGTGGCCATTCCACCCCAGGATGATTCCTAATCTATGACAGTCACCACTATACCTGCAAGGGACAATGATAGATCTGTGCATGATGTTTTTCTACTATTATTTTTTAGTCATATTCTAGAGTAGCATATGAACTTCATGTTCAAATTTCATATAATTTGGAGTCATATTGAGCAAGATATTGTATTTTTAGTGTTTTACAGGCCTCCAAGGACCATTTGAATATGCACATGGATGAGTGACTGATTTTGCTAATCCACTAATATGGGTCCTTTTAAAATCATATTTTATGCATATGGTCCAAGTTTCATTTGATTTGGATGTGTTTTGACCTAGAAATTGCTTATTTCGGGTTTTGTAGACTTTGTAGGTAAACATCGAATGCTCCATGGCATCAGATGCAATTTTTGTTCTGTTTGTGATTAGATCTTCCTAAAATCATATATTTTACATCTCTACAATTTCAGATAATTTGGAGTTATTTTAGATAGGCGCATTGAATATTAACACTCTCTAGCTTATAGTTGTATGCATGGCTTTTGCATGTTTGACATTTTACGCACTTGCTATTTGACAAATCTGGTTTCCTTGCGTGCAAGTGCAGGTCTTAAAGCACAGGAGGAAGGAATACAAGATCATAACAATGAAGAACAAAGCAACAACATCATATGTTTGCCCACCTCAATTGTGGGTACGAGGAAGAACGTTGGAAGTGCACACGAGCTTGTTTGAAAGGACTTGATCCTTGGGCATCCATCATTTTGTAAAAAAATGTATCACACTAAGAGCCCTCAAGGGGACATCTATGTAACCATTGTACTGATTTACCAAATTAAATAAAGAGAAACACCTTTCCTTGCACTTATTTTGCTTATATGGTTTCTTAAATCTTTCCTTTTGTAATGCTTCATTAATACGGGTATAGATGCATATTGTTTAACACTCTTAGGTGCACCGTTTTTTCCCTTACTTCAGTGGCAATCATGGTGGGACCCTATCCCTATTGCTTTGATTAAAGGTTTAACCCTATTTTTTCTTGCGTTATGTTTTAGGTATTGGTCGTCCTAGCCTGAAACAACCTTTGGATTACTGACCGTCCCACCCTGGGATGGCCACACAACCATCCCACCCTGGGACGACCATCAAACTGGCCACCGTCCCACCTTGGGATGGTCACAAAACAAGAGCTTTTATGCTCCAAATTCCATAAACAATAGGCTTCTAGGCCATTGAGGTAGGTATGAAAACCCTTTGTTTTCATTTCTGCTGTTCAAAACTACTAAAATCTAGTTTTTCTTGCCTTCTTGATTGCTTGAAAAGTAGGAAATAGGGTTTTGTTTTTATATAATTTAAAAACAACAAAAATAATAAGAAAAACTGGAAAGGAACTAAGTAGAAATGCATCTCTATGGTTTTATTGCTTGTAGCCTACCCAATGGGTAGGTTATCATTTAGGATTTGCATCTTCTAGGTTACTTTTTATCTAGCCTTTTCTGAAAGTAAAATGTCATTTTATTGTATTTAGTGAAAGATCATCAAATACTTCATTGTTCACTTTATTTGGGCTTAAAAATAACCATGCACACCATGTTCCACTTGAACTCTAGTGAGTTGTATTTCATCACCAACCACTAGTAGAGGTCAGCGACGATGGATTTCATGTCCACCCGTTGCCTCAAATCCCACAAACCCTTGTTCTTTGCCAAAGTCGGCTCTAGGATATGACGTAGCTTGGAAAATTTGCATGTACTTCTCTTCAGAGGGTATAATGCTGACCAAGTGAGTATTGGGTGAGGACTGACAGGACCTGTGCTCGCTAATCGGGTATGGGTTTCATCTCCATACTTTGGTGGGTTTACGTGATCGTGACTTTCATTGTCGATTTTCGAGTTGCGAGCATACATGTGAAATCCAATTAAACACAAGATTATCATCCAACAAAATTCAAACACATGACATGAGGTCTTCTTTATAAAAAACATATCTAAAACACACAAAGCAGCTTAGGGATTCACATCTAAAACTTAAAAGATATAATAAATTGTTTTCATTGAGTGTTTTCCTTTCTTGTGTGCTATTTCATTAATAATTTGTAAAGGAGATAATCATCTAGGGTTTTATAGAGAGTAGAAATGATGTGCACTCCCAACCAAGCCCAAGCAAGGGTGGAAGCTACAGAGAGTGGATTAGGATACATGATTCATCTCTGCTATAGCCCCAAGGACTTGGTCATACCTCCTTGGCGGGTCGCTACTCACCCAAGTCCCAAAACAATGGGAGAATAAAAATACCTACTTGGGAGCCCTATGCGGGACACCCCTATGGTTGGTGGACCTTATCCGGGAGAGTAATCCTGATATGTAGACACATCATATACCTTCCTTGATGAAAGGCAACAACTCACTAAGGTGCAAGTAGATAGAGCGGTGCCATGCATCTGCGTGCTTGATAGGTCTAGTACACCTTTTAGGCCAAAGCATGACTTCACACATTGGGTAGAGCAGATTGATAATACTTTACCTCTACACCACCCTGATAGGTTCCAACAACCTAGGCAATAGGATGAGTATGATACTCACCATTCAGGGTGAGCAAACTCTGTCCTTCCCTTCCTCATTTATAAAGGCATGAGGAAATCCTTGATTATCCTCAAGAGCAGTATACTGCGCAAGCATGATATGCCTCTACACTCTCTAAGTATACCGAGCACATACCCCAACCCAAACCTCAAGTGAATGCAAATACTCTTGATCGAGAGAAGTGCATGATGAATATCATAGATTATATTGAACAAGATTGTCCTCAGGGTGAGACTCCTAGGCCTCCTAGGCCTCACACAGTAGAACAAATCAATCAAGTGGTTGCAAGATATGTGAAACACCAAGCGCAGTTCAAGCAGCTTCATCGAGACAAAGAGCAACTAGACCGCTTGCATCAACTTGAGAAATAAAAGAATCGAATGGTAGACCAACGATCTGTTCTAGAAAACTTTACATGAGAGGGTCCCTACCCCTAGAACATATAGAAAATAAGTCCACCTAAGGCAACCCACTCTCATTCGAGATAGGTCTCCTAGGCCTTATCCAATGTTGCCGCCATGACCTCCTAGGCCGTATCGGGATTTTCCTCTCAGGCCAAACATAGGGTGCCTACAGCAGGTAGCTACCCCTCTCTATAGGTCAGCTCAGGATATGCCCTATGGGGCTTATAACGAGTACGATTTGAAGGTGGAATATCTAGAAACACCTTATCAAGGTAGGGGATGACATGCCACAAACCAAAAATAGGTCTAAGGACCTCACCCTCCACCGTAGGATAAGAGAAAAGAAGAGGAGATCAAACCCTCTGATGCATATAGGGTACTACTAGATTGCTTAGAGTCAGTAGAGAACAAGACCTCTAGATCTAGATCTCAAAATCCCACTTTGCGCCAGCTACGCAGTCAACCCCTTCATCCTTCGATGCTTGCCCCTTCCTATCTGGAGCAATTTAAGATACCTTATTGGCTACATTTAAGGGAGAAGAAGATGTTCAGGAGCATATTACCAAGTTCCTGGACCAATGCTTTGGCATCCAAGATAATGATACTTTTCTTTTGCAAATATTTGTGACTACCCTCTCCCCCAACCACGGAGTGGTTTATCCAACTCTCTAAGCATAACATCCACAATTTGGATCAACTCGTAGATGCGTTCCTAGAAATCTTTGCATTCAATACCAATCAGAAGGCGACGGCTGATATCACTAGGTTGAAACAATATGATAATGAGTCAATAGAAAATTATGGCAATATGTGGCGAGCGTTGATCGCCAAGCTGCCATATCTACTTCTCATGTCAAAGTTGACTTAGATGTTTGCCAAGATCTTCCTAAAGTTGATCTCCTTGTTGTTACAACTACAATAATATCCAAATCTTAAAGATGCCCTAGCACAAGCTAGAACAATTGAAGGCATCTAGGTTCAAGAGGAAGAAATTACGAAGCCTCACAAAGAGTGGTGAATGATCTAGGGTACACATTTCATGTCCCTGATCTAAGGTCTTCCCAGCAAGATGTTGTATGCCATATCATCCTCCAAGATGTGGCACAATGTTGGTAAAGTTGATCAGGGACTTGAAGGGTTCGAGGTCTGCGGAGACGACATGAACTTGCCCTTCATGGATGTATTTTAGGCACTGATGAACGATCTAGGGTACACATTTCATGTCCTTGATCCAGGGTCTTCCCAACAAGATATTGTATGCCATATCACCCTCCAAGATGTGGCACAGTGTTGGTATAGTCTTTTGCCCTACCTAAAAGGGTAGGACTATCGTACCAACTATTGAGCATATGGCATCATTAAATTCTTGAAGGGTGTAGGTAGACGTGAAAATATGGGATACTAGGAGCTTTAGATGCTTGAGAGTTGTTGTAGTGATGATGTTGCTAGAAGACCCAGTGTCTATCAACACTCTCTTCTATGGTGTTCCATTTACACATGTGATGATGTGCAAGGGAGGATATACCATATCATTTGGAATCGATTTAAGTTCATCTTCTCGAAAGGTGATCACTAGTTTCGTACATTGCCAAACATGCCTCACAAAATTGTTGAAGGAGTTAGACTCTTGGGGCTATAGCTCAATTGCCTTAAGGATCTCCATTAGAGCTTCTCTATGAGGTGGATATTGCTAAATGAGATCATAAATGGAGAGTTAGGCAGATGTTGTTCTCAGGCTCTACATGAGCTTGCTCTTAATTGTAACCATAGTCCTAGGTGGGAGGCTCGAAACTAGAGGCGATAGAGGCTACGATGTTGAAGTAACATCGCTTTGAGCTCCAGGTGGTGTGACTGGGCTTGGATACCGCCTATTCCTTATTATAATGATGATCATGCTAACATACCCTTGCTTAGGGGGTGCATGATGAACCTCATTTACCTGGGTCACTGGCTTGGCCTGCTCTGCATGGGTAGGAAATGGGTCTTTAAAACACCCATCTGTTGGTTGTTTTGTGCAATAGGGTTATCTACCTGTAGGGCATTCCTATCGATCATGTCTTGCATCAAGTGCTTGAACTTATAGCACATCTGCACGTCATGCTTATTTTGCCTATGAAACTTGCAATATAGGTCTTCTCGGTATCCTTTGGGCTTCGGTGCATTCGATTCGATAGGTCGACTCTCAGGTAGATTTATCGAGTTAGCCACTAAGAAGCGCTCAAAAAATGACTCCATAGACTCTGTAATGGGTGTGAACTGTCACTTGGGGAGATGCTATTGATTTTGCACTTGATTATTCTAGTTGTCCTTGTTATAGTTCCCAAGTGTGGCCTGATAATTAGGATTTTGAGGCGGCAGGATCTGCGCTAGATCTGGAATACTAATGGAAACCTGATTGACCACTACTGGCTTAGGGTGTGTTGGGCTATTCTTAGCATTCTTGTTCCACTCCTTGTGAGGCTTCGTAATTTCTCCCTCTTGAACCTAGATGTCTTCAATTGTTCTAGCTTGTGCTAGGGTATATTTAAGAGTTGGATATTATTACAGTTGCAACAAGGAGATCAACTTTAGGAAGATCTTGGCAAACATTTGAGTCAACTTTGACATGAGAAGTAGATATGGCAGCTTGGCAAGCAACGCTCGCCACATATTGCCATTATTTGCTATTGACTCATCATCATATTGTTTCAACCTAGTGAGATCAACCAACATCGCCTTCTGATTGGTATTGAAGGTGAAGATTTCTAGGAACGCATCTACGAGTTGATCCAAATTTTGGATGCTATGCTTAGAGAGTTGGATAAACCACTCCGTGGTTGGGCGAGAGAGGGTAGTCACAAATATTTTCCAAAGCAAAGTATCATTATCTTGGATGCCAAAGCATTGGTCCAAGAACTTGGTAATATGCTCCTGAACATCTTATTATCCCTTAAAGGTAGCCAATTAAGGCATCTTAAATTGCTCCAGATAGGAAGGGGCAAGCATCGAAGGATGAAGGGGTTGACTGCGTAGCTGGCGCAAAGTGGGATTTTGAGATCTAGATCCAGAGGTCTTGTTCTCTATTGACTCTAAGCACTCTAACAGTACCCTATATGCATCAGAGGGTTTGATCTCCTCTTCTTTGCTCTTATCCTACGATTGAGGGTGAGGTCCTTAGACCTATTTTGGGGTGGTGGCATGTCACCCCCTACCTTGATAAGGTGTTTCTAGTTATTCCACCTTCAAATCGTACTTGTTATAAGCCTCATAGGGCATATCCTGAGCTGACCTATAGAGAGGGGTAGCTACCTGCTGTGGGCACCCTATGTTTGGCCTGAGAGGCAAATCCCGATCCGGCCTAGGAGGTCATGGTGGCAACATTGGATAAGGCCTAGGAGACCTATCTCGAATGAGAGTGGGTTGCCTTAGGTGGACTTATTTTCTATATGTTCTAGGGGTAGGGAACCTCTCATGTAAAGTTTTTTGGAACAGATCGCTGGTCTGCCATTCAATTCTTTTATTTCTTAAGTTGATGAAAGCGGTCTAGTTGCTCTTTGTCTCGTTGAAGCTGCTTGAACTGCGCTTGGTGTTTCACATATCTTGCAACCACTTGATTGATTTGTTCTACTATGTGAGGCCTAGGAGTCTCATCCTGAGGCCAATCTTGTTCAATATAATCTATGATATTCATCGTGCACTTCTCTCAATCGAGAGTATTTGCATTCACTTGAGGTTTGGGTTGGGGTATGTGCTCGTTATACTCAGCGGGTGTAGAGGCACATCATGCTTGCGCGGTATACTACTCTTGAGGATAATCGAGGATTTCATCATGCATTTATAAATGAGGAAGGGAAGGGCAGAGTTTGCTCACCCTGAATGGCGAGTATCATAATCATCCTATTGCCTAGGTTGTTGGAACCTATTAGGGTGGTGTAGAGGTAAAGTATTATCAATATGCTCTACCCAATGTGTGAAGTCATGCTCTAGCCTCTACGAAGGTGTACTAGACCTATCAGGCATGCAGATGCATGGCACCGCTCTATCTACTTGCACCTTAGTACGCTGTTGCCTTTCATCAAGGAAGGTATATGATGTGTCTACATACCGGGATTACTCTCTCGGATAAGGTCCACCAACCATAGGGGTGTCCCGCATAGGGCTCCCAAGTAGGTATTTTTCTTCTCCCATTGTTCTGGGACTTGGGTGAGTAGAGACCCACCAAGAAGGTATGACCAAGTCCTTGGGGCTATAGCAGAGATGAATCATGTCTCCTAATCCACTCTTTGTAGCTTCCACCCTTGCTTGGGATTGGCTGCGAGTGCACACCATTTCTACTCTCTATCAAACCCTAGATGATTATCTCCTTTACAAATTATTAATGAAATAGCACACAAGAAAGGAAAACACTCAATGAAAACAAGTTATAATATATTTTAAGTTTTAGATGTGAATCCCTAAGCTACTTTGTCTGTTTTAGATATGTTGTTTGTAAAGAAGACCTCATGTCATGTGTTTAAATTTTGTTGGATAATAATCTTGTGTTTAATTGGATTTCACATGTATGCTTGCAGCTCGAAAATCGGCAATGAAAGTCACGATCATGTAAACCCACCAAAGTATGGATATGAAACCCATACCCGATTAGGGAGCATAGGTCTTGCCAGTCCTCACCCAATACTCACTTGGTCAGCATTATACCCTCCGAAGAGAAGTACATGTAAATTTTACAAGCTACGTCATATCCTAGAACTTGCCCTTCATGGGTGTATTTTAGGCACTAGTGAACGATCTAGGGTACACATTTCATGTCCCTGATCCAAGGTATTCCCAGCAAGATATTGTATGCCATACCACCCTCCAAGATGTGGCACAGTGTTGGTAAAGTTGATCAGGGACTTGAAGGGTTCGAGGTTTGCGGAGATGACATGAACTTGCCCTTCATGGATGTATTTTAGGCACTGGTGAACGATCTAGGGTACACATTTCATGTCCCTGATCCAAGGTCTTCCCAGCAAGATATTGTATGCCATACCACCCTCCAATATGTGGCACAGTGTTGGTAAAGTTGATCAGGGACTTGAAGGGTTCGAGGTTTGCAGAGACGACATGAACTTGCCCTTCATGGATGTATTTTAGGCATTGGTGAACGATCTAGGGTACACATTTCATGTCCCTGATCCAAGGTTTTCCCAGAAAGATATTGTATGCCATATCACCCTCCAAGATGTGGCACAGTGTTGGTATAGTCTTTTGCCCTTCATATCATCTCCGTAGACCTTGAACCCTTCATGTACTGTAATATGGTGCAACAGATCCTCGAGTCAACCTTACTGTCCACCCATATGGATTATCAACCGAATGAATCCTACAAAGGTTTGACTCTATCACCATCACCTTCATTCAATCCATCACCATCTCATGCCATACCATACTCATCTTTAGCACCCCTAGACATGCCTTCATCATTGATAAATACTCTATCGAGGGACATGGGGAAGAGGCCTGTTGATGAGATCCCTTCGACCATATCTACCATCTCCACTGGTGAGACTCCTAGCCCAGTAGATGAGGAGCTACCTCATCAGGCAAATTTTGAATCAATTCAAGCCTCACTCTCGTATTCTCTCTCTATAGCCACAGGTCACAATGCATTTAGCTTCTATCGGATTAGGAGAGTACATAATTAGGAATGTCACAACTACCCCTGCCATCGAGTCGATGCAAGATATGGGTCAACCTTGTATTCCCATAGGTACTATCATGCCTCTTGGTCTTCCCCCTAATGAGAAAAATTTCATCTATGGGGGTCTTGACTATGGTATTGAGCCATATCAACAACAGGAAGAGGATGAAGAGCCATTTTTTGAGGACATCAACTCCATGTCCAATCCTACCTTTGCCATGAGATATCTTCATCTCTGCAATTGGCATGGTTATGGTTTGGGCTTGTATGAGCAAGGCACTCGAGTTCCTTACCAGCCGTAGTATCAAATGCCTTATGACAAGTTTGATTTGGGACACAACAAGCCTGTGCCCCTCAACGTCCTCATAGATAGTCTAGAGCGCATGATTCTAGGCTTTAGGGATGAGCTAGCACGTGATCCCTGCACCAAACCTAGCTGACTCTACTCCCTAGGAGACTATTTCCACACACCCATGGGTAATTAAGAGATACCTTGCAAGGTCAACAAATATTATGCGTGATGTGAAGTTCACACATCCTTCCATACGACAGTGAGGAATAAGATTAGGGGTCTCCCTATGTGTTAGGATTTCATCCTAACATTATTTTGTAATTCCCATTATTTTGTAATGACCCACTTCCAACGTGGGGGATCCCATATATAATGTTATTTTGTAATGTACGTGGCATGTTATGCCCCTATGCAAGTGGTGCCATTTGATGTAACCGTTATAAAGATTGTAACTGAAATTTGGTAGGATATTCTAGCTCGAGTGGCATTTTGCATGTAAGCCAACTCTTGATCCTAGGGTTAGGGTTTGCATGAAGTCTTTTTTTAAAAAGATATGAAGCCATGTATGAATCATCCTTTTGCAAGTTAATGAAATATTGAAGGAGGTTTCCCCCTTGAAGAGGCCTATGATTCTGAGTTCTTTTGTGAGATTGTTCGATTCTGCAATTACTTTCTGCATAGTATTATTCTGTTATTGCATGTATTTTCGTTATATTTCAATATTTTGTGTGTGAGCTTTATTTTAATAGTAGGTTCCTAACACTATGTGTGGACATCTGACGATGAGTCAAATTATGAAGTGGTGTCCATATGCTCTTCTAGTCTGCATGTCGAGTATGCATAGATTGTCCCATTAGATGATGAGCATGAGGGTTACCTAAATATCTTCCCCTTGAATGACCCCATATGGCTCCAGTTCCTCCTTGAGAAAGGGCCAATCCACCTACAACCACATCAACTGCCTCTGATCATTCAGCCTCCACCACAACCATCTCCTCAGGTCTTGCGATATTCCAATGTCGATAGCCACCATCGGCCACCTAGGATAAATCATACATCCATAAATATGATTTCCATAAACCTCTTCAAGCCCTTACGAGTTCTGAATAATCCATTGAAGCCACTACACCTCAACTTGGGGATAATTGACTTCGATCGAGGAGATTCTCCCCCATTGCCTTCTGAGTACTAGCCTTGTGATGAGATGTTACATCCATTTCATTTCTCTCTAATGCCTACTCATGATGTCTTCCATGCTGAGGAGGACCCTGAGGTTCCAATTGCTGATCTAAACCCAACAGATGACATTCACCTAATCCCTACCCCCCACTAGTTGGAAGAGGGGTTGCATATATCAATTGAGCCAACGGTTGACAAAGATATCAGCTTAGATCTCGAGAATCCACAATATATCAATTTAGGGGAAAGCCTATCCCCTGAAGAGCAAGATGATTACATAGCCCTTCTCATAGAGAATAAGGAGGCTTTTGCATGGTTCTACAAAGATATGTCGAGACTAGATCCAAATCTATTCACGTACAATCTGACGCTTGACCTCAAGGCCAAGCCGATTAAGCAAAAGTTGAGAAAGATGCATCCGATAGTAGTCGTAATGGTCAAATATGAGCTACAAAAGTTGTTGGATACCAAGTTTATCATTTTTGTAGACTATCTGCCATGGTTGTACAACATGGTTCCCATTAAGAATCCTGACAGGAGGATTTGCATTTGCACCGACTTTCAAGACCTGAATAAAGCGAGTCCTAAGGATGATTTCCCTTTATCAAGAATCGACACATTTGTAGATGCCACAATGGTCCAAGAAATGTTATCCCTCATGGATGGTTTCTCGAGGTATAATCATATTCGTATCAATCTAAGAGACCAGTTCAAAACGGCATTCACAATGCCTTGGGGGACATTTTGCTATAAGGTTATGCCTTTTGGCCTAAAAAATGCTGGTGCTACCTACCAACATGCCATGACATACATCTTCCACGACTACATGCATAATATTTTTGAAGATTACATGGATGACTTACTAGCCAAATCCTAGTTACACCATGAATGTCTTGTTGTCTTGTGCAAAGTCCTCGATCGCCTTATTTAGCATAACGTGAGACTGAACCACAAGAAGTGCGTCTTCGGTGTCACATCTGGTAAGCTCTTGGCATTTAGTCTCTAAGAGAGGCATTGAAGTGGACCCCAAAAATTTCAAGGTAATCTTCAAGATGCCTCCCCCAACTGCTATAAAGCAGCTTCAAATTCTATAGGGTAAGGTCACATCCATCAAGCACTTCATCATGAAATTATCGAACAAGTGTTGACCCATGAACAAGCTATTGAACAAGGGGGTCGCATTCCATTGGGATGATGAGTATCAAGCTGGTTTTTATGCAATCAAGTAATATCTGCCTTCGTTGCCAGTATTGGGTCCGCCTAGACCAGGAGTGTCGTTCTGCTTATACATCTCAGCCACTGAGATTGCATTAGGTGCCATGTTAGTCGAGAACAACGAATTGTATAAGGAAAAGGCTACTTACTATCTTAGCCGCACCTTGGTCAACTATGAAATCAAGTACGCATATATTAAGAAGCTATGCCTAGCAGTGGTTTTTGTCTTGAAGAAGCTATGAAATTACATGCTTAGTCATACCACGTATGTTGTATCAAATGAGAATCCATTGCGATACATGAGGAGTCATACTTTTCACAATAGTCGCACGACAAAATAGATCATGTTGTTGATGGAGTTTGACCTAAAATTTATAAGACAAAAATCAATTAAGGGTCAGGTCATCACCGATCAACTCGTAGAGGCTCCCGTCCAGGATGAGCAGCCTCTTAGCATGGAGCTTCCCGATGATGGAGTCTTCCACATATCAGAATCACCTAATTTTTACGAGCTTGAGTTGCAGGTCGATATGACTCTATTCTTTGATGGCTCCATGTGTGAGAAAGGGGGTGGTGTAGGAATCATGTTTTTCACACCTCAAGGGGCTCCTATACCCCTATTTTTTAAAGTCAAATTTTCATGCACCAACAAAAATTCCGAGTATGAAGCCTTTCTCATAGGTCTTCAAATGGTGGTCGCCATGAAGATAACCAAGCTTAACATCTTGGGTGACTCCTTACTCATCGTAAACCAGGTCAGAGGGATTTACCAATACAAGTGCCCAGTTTTGCAAGCCTATAAATCCCTTTGGATAAACTTCTGATAAAGTTAGAATGGCATGACATTGAGGTGCTCCCCCACTCATCAAATATTTTTGTGGATACCATGGCCTCCTTAGGGTATTTAATCTTGCAGAACACTATTGATGATATGATAATAATTCAGGTTAAAATACTATCGCAATCTGCGATTGAGCATGAGAATTATTAATCCACACCAAAAGTCCACATGATTCAAATCGAACCTCATCAGGAAAGGTTCTCTCAAATTCACGAGTGCTTGAATCATACCACTTGGGGGACTCTGTTCCCTCAAAACCATTTTGATAGCAGCACAATGCTATTCTTACAAGTTCTCTCCCAATCAACATTTGCTCAAGATGAACTTCAAAAGGGAAAGGCAATTCATGCAATCGAAGCTTCCTCACAATAGGACTAGTCTACCCAAATCAAGGAGTACCTAAAGCTTGGTAATCTCCCTTCTAGGTTGTCTCATTCTGCCAAAAGGATATTAAAAAAAAAATGGCAAAGTATGTGTTGCTAGGAGACATTTTGTATCGTCAAAGCTACGAAGGTATCCTCCTTCACTACTTAGAGCATCACGAGTCAGTTTGGGCAATCACCCAACCACACAACGGTACATGCGATGGCCATTTCAACGGTATGGCTATTGCTAAGCATATTCTTCGCATGGGCTATTATTGGCCAACCTTAGAGCGAGATTGTTGTGCATATGTTAAGAAGTGCATAAAGTGTCAACACCATGCTAACTTGACACACGTACCTTCTCAGGCCTTACAACCGATTCAATTGGCTTGGTTGTTCTCGCAATGGGGGTTTGATTTAATCGAGAAAATATCACCTACCTCCTTGGGCTATCACATGTTCATCATTTTGGCTATCGAGAATTTCACAAAATCCTTACAACTGATTCAATTGAATTGGTTGTTGATTTAATCAAGAAAATCTCACCTATCTCCTCAGGATGTCACACGTTAATCATTATGGCTATCAAGAATTTCACAAAATGGGTGGAAGCAATTCCACTTACCACTACAATAGGACCCTGCATAATGGAGTTCATATTGCACAATATCATTTGTCATTTTGGTATTCCATCCAAGATCATTTTCGATAATGGGATATCGTTCAAGAATAAAGATGTGTGTGCTTTGACAACAAAGCATAATATCCAACATAGCTTTTTGATGCCCTATTATCCACAAGAAAATGGGAAAGTAGAGGCATCGAGTAAAATATTGGTTGCCATTATGAAGAAAATAGTTAAAGAAAACCACATCGATTGGCACACACAAATTCCCCTTGCTCTATGGGCCTACCGCACTAGCATTTAGACGCTCACTGGGGCAACCCCATTTTTGCTAGTGTATGGTGCCAAGGTAGTCATGCCTCTGGAGCTAGCAATCCCATCGCTATGCATATCCATGCAGGAGTCCATCGATGATGATACCGCGCGGTAGGCTTGCTTAGACCAACTTACGTTTCTTGATGAACGATGCGTCAATGATCTTGAGGACCTATGCATTTATCAAGAGCGACTTAAGAGAGCCTACAATATGAAAGTCCATCCTAGAGACTTTCAAGTTGATGACCTCGTTCTTAAAGAGAACCAATAAAATTCTAATTTTCCGCCCCATCTACAAGATAATTTAAATCAAACTAGTTAGGTCTTTTTGTCATCACTAGTCAGATCAGACCTGAAACTTACCGCCTAGCTTCCCTTGAAGGAATAGAGGATCATGAACCCTTAAAAATCCTTCATTTGTGGCCTTTCCATGCATAGAGTGTTGTGGCCCACCCAAAAAAGCTCCAAGGATATGTACATACCACTTGGTCAACCCAAAATGCTCCTAGGTAATCTATGATCATCTAGGTCACCCCAAAAGGCTCCAAGGGTATCTACGTACTACTTGGTTAACCCAAAATGCTCCTAGGTAGTCTATGACCATCCAGGTCACTCCAAAAGGCTCCAAGGGTGTCTACGTACTGCTTGGTCAACCCAAAATTCTCCTAGGAAGTCTATGATCATCTAGGTCACCCTAAAAGGTTCCAAGGGTATCTATGTATTGCTTGGTCAACCCAAAACACTCCTAGGTGGTCTATGACCATCTAGGTCACCTCAAAAGGCTCCAAGGGTATCTACATACCGCTTGGTCAAACCAAAATTCTCCTAGGTTATCTATGACCATCTAGGTCACCCCAAAAGGCTCTAAGGGTATCTATGTACCGTTTAGTCAACCCAAAACACTCCTAAGTGGTCTATGACCATCTAGGTCATCCCAAAATGGTCCAAGGGTATCTACGTACCACTTGGTCAACCCAAAATACTCCTAGGTGGTCTATGACCATCTAGGTCACCCCAAAAGGCTCCAAGGATATCTACGTACCTCTTGGTCAACCCAAAATGCTCCTAAGCGGTCTATGATCGTCTAGGTCACCTCAAAATGCTCCAAGGGTACCTACATACCGCTTGGTCAACCCAAAATTCTCCTAGGTGATCTATGACCATCTAGGTCACCCCAAAATTTCCCAAAGGTATCTATAAGCCCTTTGGTAACCCAAAAATCCCCAATGGCATTCCCCAAGCCCATTGGTCACATGTATATACATATATATCAATAAAAATAAAAAAATCATAAAAACATAAAAAATTCAAAAATATTGTATTGCATTGCATTGCACTTCATATTGCTACATTACACAATCAATTGCATTAGGCATACTCATCCTTGCACTTTGCATTTTAGAGTTGCTTATGTGTATCTAGCACTAAGACTGTGCACTAGTCACATTCAAAATCAATGTCAATATTGTTCAAGTAAATCTCCACATAATTTTATATTACACTTATCATCTCCACCTACATTCACCAATTTTCATATTTGTGTCCATATCCCTTCACCTAGCCATTTGTTCTAGAATGTCATTAGGGTTTTCGGTCACTTAGAAATATCTAGTTTTCTTTTCATATTTTGTAGAAAGCTATCTTGATTTTTAGGAGGTAAGAGTCTTGCTTAGATTGTAACTTGTATACATCAAAATCCCAACATAATTTTCACATTAAATCCAAGTTTTGAACAAGGAAAATGAAGAACACAAGCTTATACTGAGAGGGGGGTGAATAGTATAGCACCCACTTTTTACTTTCTTTCAAACCAATATCAATTAATGTCCTTAATTGCAATAACCAAATATAGCAGTGTGCATTAATAACTTAGATAGCAATAGTAAGCAAGAGCACAAGTCACCACACACAATTGAGACACAATATTTAACGTGGTTCCCCCAATGTGGGGTACTCCACAAGATAATCTCCTTATAATATTTCACACAGAAATAAGGATCCTTATCCAATACAATGATTACTTTGATCTGCTCAAAGCTAGGCAATACACTGATCTGCTCATGTAGGCAATCCACTGATCTGCTCAGCTAGGCAACACACTGATCTACTCAGGTAGGCAATCCATTGATCTGCTCAGCTAGGCAACACATCGATCTACTCAGGTAGGCAATCCATTGATCTGCTCAACTAGGCAACACACTAATCTGCTTAGGTAGGCAATCCACTGATCTACTCAGCTAGGCACTCCATTGATCTGCTCAACAAGCTCACATAGAACTTGTCCAAATCTGCTCAACAAGCTCACATAAAACTTGTCCAAATCTTCTCAACAAGCTCACATAGAACTTGTCCAAATCTGCTCAACAAGCTCACACAGAACTTGTCCAAATATGCTCAACAAGCTCACATAGAACTTGTCCAAATCTGCTCAACAAGCTCACACATAACTTGTCCAAATCTGCTCAACAAGCTCACATAGAACTTGTCCAAATCTGCTCAACAAGCTCACATAGAACTTGTCCAAATCTGCTCAACAAGCTCACACAAAACTTGTCCAAATATGCTCAAAAGCTCACACATAACTTATCCAAAAACTGCTCAACAAGATCACAAAGAACTTGCTCAATAATTCAATCTCATAGAAGTATAAAGAGAATTGTTAGAGACTCAATATGTTCTTATACTCAAATCCTATCTCAACTCAAATCAATATTATAGAAGCATAAAGAGAATTGTTAGAGACTCAATATGTTCTATCCTCAAATCTCAATCTCAACTCAAATCCAGAATTATAGAATAGTTTGTTTCATGGAACTTGAACAACCACTTCACACAATCACTTGACTAGGCTCAAACAACTCTTCTCAACCAACTACCACAAGGAACAACTCTTTCTTACAAACCCTAGTCCAAGCATGTATCAACCAACTCAAATGTTTCCAACAATGCTCAACCACAAATCTCACATAACAATGATACTCATGTTCTTCTCAAGTTCAAGTTCTTTGCATAACCAATGGGCTTCAACAACAATGCTAATAAAACATTCTTCACATAACAATGATACTCATGTTCTTTTCAAGTTCTTTGCATAACCAATGGGCTTCAACAACTATGCTTATAAAACAAGGTTTAACCACAACTCTCAAACTAGAAAACCTTGAAGCATTCAACCAACCACTTTCGAAAAGGAAACCACAATCAATCCTTTTCTCTCCAATGATATTTCAGAAATCAACCACCATAATCAATCAATAGGAGAATGTGCCCATACCTTTTATGAAGATGAAGAAACCTCTTTGGAAATCTGCCACACTCAACAAACTTCTTTTTCAACTTTCAACAAGGGTTAGAGATCATGATTAATATCATAACAACAATATCCAAATAACACCTTATCACTCCTACTCAACAAAATGCATCATGTCCCCTTATGAAAGAATTAATCACTTTTGAAAAAGAACAAAACAACCTTCACTTTTGAACCCCTTTACAAAAATATAAATATCTCTTTACATACACCTTATTTCTCCCTCTAAGCAAGTTAATCAAATAGCCCTCGAAATAAGCTTTCCAATGATATATAATATGATATACTTCTAAAAGGAAAAACACCAGAAATTTCTCTTTTTCAAAAGTGGATCACAACCCTTATTCCTCCTAGAAATAACAACAAGCTTACAAAACCTTATAACTCCCTATCTCTAAAAAAATATTTTTCATACACCCAAAGCATTCACAATATCAACTATGCAAGGCACTTCTCATAAATACCTTTAATTTCGAAATCGTGGCCTTAACCTTTGAAAATGTTTCACAAAAATTGATGAGCGCCTTCACACCTGTGGGAGTCAAACTCTGTTCCTCCTTGCTAGCGTTGTGAGATGCTAACCACGTGGGTGCAAGCCCACGTTGGAAATAAATCCCAACCTTGTTGTATAAACTGTGCTCGATTGTTCTTAAAATGAAAAAATGTTTTCCACCAAAACTTCTGCCCCTGCGGGATTCGAAACGCAGACCTCCCTTGTGCCAAAGTTATCTCTTGCCAACTGCGTTGCGTTGTCCAACGTGACGTCAGGTCTAGACGTCCTCGATTTTCTTTAACCCTCAAAAATGACTTCTTTATTTTTTTGCCTTCCGCTTCCTCCACGCACGAATTACTCTTCGATTTTCTCAACCTTGGCATACTCAATAGGCAAAGTTTTTAACCATTATATATACACATTATAATGCTTCAAAAGACGTCATCGGATTATAATCAAACCTTCATTCTTTTGGACGTCGGCGATAATAAAATATTAAATTTAATTTTAATTTTAAATTTAATTTTATTTTAATAATTTAAAATTTAAACTTAAATATTTAAAATTAAATATCTCCTTCATCGGGGCACCTTTTTCGATGAAACGAAAAGCCAACCTGGGTTTTAAGAAAAACCCATTTCAAATCTGCCATCCATGGTTTTAAATAAAACCTTTTATTTTGCCTACCTTGGTTTTCACAAAAACCTTGTATATATCCATGCTTTCCAAAATATCATAAATGCTTATTTATGAAATACTTTGGCCACCAAAACTCAATGTGATCCATGTGACATCAATGATCCATGTGACATCAATGACAACATAAAATACCTCAAATTTCCAACAATCTCCCCCTTTGTCATTGATGGCAACACCTCTAATGCAAATCACCACAGTCACTGCAAAAACCATTTCTGAGAATCAAAGTTGCTCCCCCTGACTCAATACTCTCTTTGGAGGCTGCTCCCCCTAACTCAATGCTCTCTTTGGAGGCTGCTCCCCCTAACTCAAATCTCTCCCCCTTACTCAAATATCTCCCCCTTTGACATCAATGGCAAAAGGGACACCTATGGGGCTAAAATATATGACTCTTAAGCTTAGCCCCCTCACCACCTTCTCTCTTGAGGTGATTAATTTTGGGGTGGGAGTACTTTTACTCCCATATTACATTGTTTCTTTCCTCTATCAACTTCCTTCCATGTTTTTTTGATATCCTTCTCTTGATGAATTACTTGATCTTCTTGTCTAGAACCTGTTTGACCTTCTTGCCTTGAACCTGTTTGGAATTGAGTCCTACACCATTTTGCAATATGTCCAAAGTTATTGCAATTAAAACACTTGATATTGTAGCCTTTGGATGGTGCCCAAATCCTGAATTCTTTCTTGAAATAATTTCCATATCCATTCCTTTCTTGAACCCTGTATTGTGAAGCTCTATTTTCATGACCATTATGACCATGACTTCTGAATTGTGTAGCTCTAAAACCAAAACCATTTTGCTCATTTTCTTTGCACTGAGAAGCTCTATGACCAATCCTATTGCATAAGAAGCAATGTCCCTGAAAACCATACCTTCTTCCTTTGAAGTTTCTTCTAGAAAAATCAAACTTCTTTGATCCATGGACCCTGCAGTGTATAGCCCTGTGTCCAAATCCATTACAAGAAAAACAATGTCCTTGAAAAGCCCTTTGTTCATGCCTTGGTTCCTCATACCTTTCTTGACCATTTTCCCTATGATCATTTTCAATTTGTGCATTGCATCCTTGAACCTTCTTTGTAGTATCTAAATCCTTTTCCTTAATTTCTTCCTTGCTTTCCTCTTCAAGTATTTCTTTTCCTTTTGAACTTGATTCACCTATCTCAAAACAAGATCCAAACTGAATATTTGGAGCCATAGGAACTTTGGAACTTTCTTCATAAAACTTAGGTGCTTCCTTGCTTTCATCTTTTAGAACTTCCTTTCCTTTTGAGTGTGATTCCCCAAACCTGAAATATGAGACCTTTGGTGCTTTGGAATCTTCCTCTTCTTTCTCTTCATTTGTGTCAAGTAGCAAATTGGCATCCATATTTATTGTCTCTTAAATACATGTTTCCTTCTTAGTGAAAATATCTTGACCTTTTGAGTCATGTGATGGATCAAACTTCTCATGTATGGAACATCTCAATTCTTTTAGATTCTCCTTAACCTCTTGTAGTTGCTCATGGATATTATTGAAGTCTTCCTTTAGATCAGCTGAGACATCTATCTTTCTTACAATATTCTCTTGTATAACTTCTTCTGCTTGGAGTGAATGTTCTTCTTCTACTTCTTTTATCCCATAGAAAAACCCTTCTTCATCTTCACTGTCACTAAGATCATTATAATCTTCTATAGCAAACAAACTCTCAAGTTTTCTTTGACCATGCCTGTTTCCTTGATGTGTCATCTCATCTTCACTATCACTGAATCCATTGCAATATCCTGATCTGTGATCTCTTTGACCACACACAAAGCATTGTTCTCTTTCACCTTCTATTCCTAGGAATAGATGTTCTTCCTTTTCATCATCTGACTTGTCTCTATCACTGTGATCTGAGCTATCACTTGCTTCTACAATGTAGTAAGATTTCTTTACCTTACAAAAAATTTTCTTCTTCTCATACCTGTTTTGCTTGTATCTGTCATCTTTGTCATGCTTATGCTTTCCATATTCTTTTCTTCTGTGACCCTATTTTTCATCATCACTATTTTCTTCATGTGGACACTTGTGTGCATAGTGACCAAGATCACCACACTTGTAGCATTTGACTTTCCTCATATCCCTAAAATTCCTTGAGTCCTTATTCCTTTTGATGAAGTTAGCTTCCTCATCATTAACTGGATCTCTATCTATCTCTGGAACCTTCCCTTTCTCTTTCTCTGAAGCCTTGAATGCAATCTCTTTTATTGGAACTTGATGCTTACTCACCCTCATCTCATAAGTTGTGAGAGTTCCTTGTAGTTCTTCCATTGTTAGCTTGTTGATATCCATTGTTTCTTCTATTGTTGAAACCTTTGCATCATACTTCATGGGAAGTGATCTCAAAACCTTTTGAGTAACTTCTGATTCTTTCATCTCAAATCCTAGGCCTCTCATGGTGTTAGTAATCTCATCAACTCGAAGTAAAAACTTTGCAATATCTTCAGAATCTTCCATTTTCAATTCCTCAAATATTTTTCTATGAGTTTGTAGTTTTGACAACTTTACCTTGGAATCTCCTTCATAAGTATTCCGCAACTTGGTCCACATTTCATTAGCTGAATTACATACCATGACCTTTGCAAAATCTATCTCACGTAGCCCACTCAAAATACAATTTATTGCCCTTGCATTGATCTCAACCAATTTCTTGATAGTCTTATCTGCCTCGGGATCACCTTCAACCTTATACTCTTTTTCAACCATCTGCCATACCTCATATCCTTGTGATATCAAGTAGTTCTTCATTCTCATGCTCTAGAAAGCATAATTGTTATCATCAAATAATGGTGCCTTATTTGTAGATGATCCATTCTATGAAGCCATCTATGTTCTTGTAGAATCTGCCCTCAAGTTGTTAGCCTTTCTAAAGGAACCCACTCTGATACCAATTGAAGAACACAAGCTTATACTGAGAGGGGGGGTGAATAGTATAGCACCCACTTTTTACTTTCTTTCAAAACCAATATCAATTAATGTCCTTAATTGCAATAACCAAATATAGTAGTGTGCATTAATAACTTAGATAGCAATAGTAAGCAAGAGCACAAGTCACCACACATAATTGAGACACAAGATTTAACATGGTTCCCCCAATGTGGGGTACTCCACAAGATAATATCCTTATAATATTTCACACAAAAATAAGGATCCTTATCCAATACAATGATTACTTTGATCTGCTCAAAGCTAGGCAATACACTGATCTACTCAAGTAGGCAATCCATTGATCTACTCAGCTAGGCAACACATTGATCTACTCAAGTAGGCAATCCACTGATCTGCTCAGCTAGGCAATCCACTAATCTGCTCAACAAGCTCACATAACTTGTCCAAATATACTCAACAAGCTCACACAGAACTTGTCCAAATCTACTTAACAAGCTCACACAGAACTTGTCCAAATATTCTCAACAAGCTCACACAAAACTTGTCCAAATCTTCTCAACAAGCTCACACAGAACTTGTCCAAATCTGCTCAACAAGCTCACACAGAACTTGTCCAAATATTCTCAACAAGCTCACATAGAACTTGTCCAAATCTTCTCAACAAGCTCACACAGAACTTGTCCAAATCTGCTCAACAAGCTCACACAGAACTTGTCCAAATATGCTCAACAAGCTCACACAAAACTTGTCCAAATCTGCTCAACAAGCTCACATAGAACTTGTCCAAAAACTTCTCAACAAGCTCACAAATAACTTGCTCAATAATTCAATCTCATAGGAGCATAAAGAGAATTGTTAGAGATTCAATATGTTCTATACTCAAATCCAAATCTCAACTCAAATCAATCTCATAGAAGCATAAAGAGAATTGTTAGAGACTCAATATGTTCTATACTCAAATCTCAATCTCAACTCAAATCCAGAATTATAGAATAGTTTGTTTCATGGAACTTGAACAACCACTTCACACAATCACTTGACTAGGCTCAAACAACTCTTCTCAACCAACTACCACAAGGAACAACTCTTTCTTACAAACCCTAGTCCAAGCATGTATCAACCAACTCAAATGTTTCCAACAATGCTCAACCACAAATCTCACATAACAATGATACTCATGTTCTTCTCAAGTTCAAGTTCTTTGCATAACCAATGGGCTTCAACAACAATGCTAATAAAACATTCTTCACATAACAATGATACTCATGTTCTTTTCAAGTTCTTTGCATAACCAATGGGCTTCAACAACTATGCTTATAAAACAAGGTTTAACCACAACTCTCAAACTAGAAAACCTTGAAGCATTCAACCAACCACTTTCGAAAAGGAAACCACAATCAATCCTTTTCTCTCCAATGATATTTCAGAAATCAACCACCATAATCAATCAATAGGAGAATGTGCCCATACCTTTTATGAATATGAAGAAACCTCTTTGGAAATCTGCCACACTCAACAAACTTCTTTTTCAACTTTCAACAAGGGTTAGAGATCATGATTAATATCATAACAACAATATCCAAATAACACCTTATCACTCCTACTCAACAAAATGCATCATGTCCCCTTATGAAAGAATTAATCACTTTTGAAAAAGAACAAAACAACCTTCACTTTTGAACCCCTTTACAAAAATAGAAATATCTCTTTACATACACCTTATTTCTCCCTCTAAGCAAGTTAATCAAATAGCCCTTGAAATAAGCTTTCCAACGATATATAATATGATATACTTCTAAAAGGAAAAACACCAAAAATTTCTCTTTTTCAAAAGTGGATCACAACCCTTATTCCTCCTAGAAATAACAACAAGCTTACAAAACCTTATAACTCCCTATCTCTAAAAAAATATTTTTCATACACCCAAAGCATTCACAATATCAACTATGCAAGGCGCTTCTCATAAATACCTTTAATTTCGAAATCGTGGCCTTAACCTTTGAAAACGTTTCACAAAAATTGATGAGCACCTTCACACCTGCGGGAGTCAAACTCTGTTCCTCCTTGCTAGCATTGTGAGATGCTAACCACATGGGTGCAAGCCCACATTGGAAATAAATCCCAACCTTGTTGTATAAACTGTGCTCGATTGTTCTTAAAATGAAAAAAATATTTTCCACCAAAACTTCTGCCCCTACGGGATTCGAAACATAGACCTCCCTTGTGCCAAAGTTATCTCTTGCCAACTGCGCTGTGCTGTCCAACGTGACATCAGGTCTAGACATCCTCGATTTTCTTTAACCCTCAAAAATGACTTCTTTATTTTTCGCCTTCCGCTTCCTCCACGCACGAATTACTCTTCGATTTTCTCAACCTTGGCATACTCAATAGGCAAAGTTTTTAACCATTATATATACACATTATAATGCTTCGAAAGACGTCGACGGATTATAATCAAACCTTCATTCTTTTGGACGTCGACGATAATAAAATATTAAATTTAATTTTAATTTTAAATTTAAATTTTAAATAATTTAAAATTTAAACTTAAATATTTAAAATTAAATATCTCCTTCACCGGGGCACCTTTTTCGATGAAACGAAAAGCCAACCTGGGTTTTAAGAAAAACCCATTTCAAATCTGCCATCCATGGTTTTAAATAAAACCTTTTATTTTTCCTACCTTGGTTTTCACAAAAACCCTGTATATATCCATGCTTTCCAAAATATCATAAATGCTTATTTATGAAATACTTTGGCCACCAAAACTCAATGTGATCCATGTGACATCAATGATCCATGTGACATCAATGACAACATAAAATACCTCAAATTTCCAAAAAAAATATTAAACCTACGAAGTGGTCTAGGTTACCTTAAGCGAAAAGTTTATCTTGCTCATCCCCATGTGCAAATGGTTCAAGAATACTGAGAATTGACAAAAGGACAAGATCCTCCTTACCTAATTTCCCAAAATAAATAGTGGTTTTCACCACTATCAATAAGCAAAATCCCAAAAAGTAAAAATCAAAACCAAAATAAACTGTGATTTTTGTCACTAAATAAATCCCTTGCTCAAAGAAAGCAAAATACAAAATAAATAATTATTTTTATCACTAAGTACGAGCAAGTATCCCAAAAAAATAAAAGAAAATAAGGGAGTGTTGAACTTGAATCCTTGAAATTCTTAGCATTCAACAAACCATTAGGTGATCCTCATTACATGTTAGGTGGCATCAAGCCTGCCTAAAAATGGCGGTATCCTTATACATGATGATATATCTATCACATTAGATTATTGTGTGTGCAGACCAATGTTTGCATGTGGATGAGCTAACTTTTGGTATCCTATACTACCTAGTGGTCTAATCCAACTACATACAAAACCTAGGATTGTGATACTCATAGGGTGATCTTCAGTACAGATGGACTACGTCAATCATGTTTGTCATTGGGGTAATATTATGCGTATTACAAAAATGAACTCACTTGCACACACACGGATATTGAGTGTCTTGGTCATCCTAGAAGACTTGTACCTTATCAAAAAGTATTGCATGGTTAGTATATAACTTTTGATCAGTTAACTAGAGTTTTTAAGTCTCATGAAACCTCAAAGACACCCTATAATAGGCTATTATTCATTCCATTTTATGATATGTATGTCAGTTTACATTTTTACAAATCCATGACATAGTCTCATGACAACATTACACATGAATCGATGAGTTCTATACAGTCTATGGTGATAAAATAGTGTATCATATAGTATACACATTTCACAATTTAAATCAATCAATCATCCATCCCACTATGCATCCACACATCTACATATCATCCAATCAAATAAAATCAAATCACAACATATGCAAACATGATAAAATCCATCATCATATCATAAAGTAAATACACATTGCATACATCTCATAAAGCAATAAGGCAACATATGATGATAAATAGAAAAACTCATATATATGTGTATATGTATGGGGTAAAAAGACACATCATATTGCCTGGAGGCTACAATAAAGTGGGTCCTCCTACCTCACACTACAAAAAATTCAAAATACAAAAAGAGCCATCAGAGTCTTAATAACCATGATCACACAATACTGGTACTATGACTCTCTCCCCTACCCTCGGGTCGATTCTGCCAATAAATCTCCAACCTGCCACCACCTGCCCTGTCTATCCTCTGTGTAGATCCAGGAACCCCCATCCTAGCTGAAGACTATCCTGTACCACTCCGTCGACTCTAGTGTGACCCACTAGTAGATGGACAGGCTGGTATATGATACCTGAGGTGCACTATATCATCCTACAACTCATCAGTGAAGGCCTACTCCTATCAATATCACACCTGGTAGGTGTCCACTAAGCTTTATATTTGTTCCACCTCCTATTGTAGCCTAGTCAACTCCCCACTGCTAGGTCCCTCCTAACTAGGGCTTCGAGATCTCAGCTGCACCCATAGAGCCACTATCTCTACTTGGGCATCCTGTATGTGTGTTCGAAGGAGATCTCTCTCCTACCTAAACTTGATCAGATCTTCCTATAGGTCTATATTTGTGTCACCCTATATGACCTGTTGTACCTTCACCCCCTAATCCCCAATATCATCATCCTCAAAATCACCCTAATATCCTTAGTCTAGGAGGTCTGCCTGATCATCTGCCATGTGACAAAGCCCATGCCACTCGCTTGCCTTTCCATGGACCTCCTTAGGAATGGCCTGCTAAGCCTCCACTACTATCCCTACCGCATCACACCCTAGTGGATCCTCTCCCCACTACTAGTGTATCACCCACTAGAATTCATACTCCTTTATAGTCTCGACATCATCCAAGTCTAGAATGTCTACTATAGGATCTACATCCTCCCCAAACACCTCCACTAGTGACCACATCAATGTCCTCTCATCCTCATAATGTCGGTATACCACTGACTCTCCAAGAAACCCTTTATGTCACCCAAACTACTGTAGGACTCAAGAATAAGGAAAGTAATCCTGCTCGGTCCCATGGTACCCAATCAACCATCTACTCAGCACCTTATGGAGCTGTACCTCAGCCTCGGCCCATACTACACAATCCATTTATGGCCTCCAAATCACCTCTGCTACCTAGAGTCACGATAAATACTATGCATAATGGTCCATATCACCTACAAGGCAACAACTCTACCCTACCTCCTAAGCTCACTACCATAGGATCTCGTAGCCAATCTCTCGGTCTACCAGTTGTGCCTGTGTCATCCATGGTAATCCCTATGGCCTATCCACCACTATATGTTGCCACCCCCAAAATTGTAGTAGGAAGCTACATCCCAAGCCCTTCTACCCTTGGGAGTGGATCTCATATAGCTCATCGTATAGTTGTGCTAGTAGTGTCGTCCTCCACGCCATAACTAGTGGCTAGTCCATAGTGCACTCTACCAGAGTAAACACTAACTCTAGAAAGTTCCAAGGAAACTTGGTGCCTGATGATTTTGGTAGTAGCATATTAAAGATCCATGTCATCAATAGAGCATGCCTAACACCCAATACCATGGCCTCATACCAATACCCCACCAGTATGCCTCCACTAAGAGAGTCCCCTATCACCTCCTCCATGGCCCTACCAAAGAACCTCTCCATAATTGTCTCTCTACAGTTATGGTGAGTAGACACAATAGACCATCCCTCTATCATAATACATAATATCCAATAGATGTCCTACAACATCATCATCATCTCTCCCATCGATGGGTGGAAGGTGTTGGTGCACGGATCCCACAAGTCAATAAGCGCAGTCCAGTAAGCACAATCGCCCACCATGGGCTCTAATTGTGTCACATGTTTGAGGCCAATTGCATCAAGCCATTCCTAATATACCTCAGTAAATAATTATCTCATGGTATCAAAGAGCATTGGAACTCGATACTGATTCTTAACCACCTAGAAGAGATAGGTCGATCAATAATAAGCACCAAACAGGCTTCAAAATGACTCAAAAATACCCAAAAAAGACCAAAAATGGCCTTTTTTTTAGTCTAGTTTGTGACTGTCCCACCAAGGGAAAACCTCGGAATCTATTATCATACCACCCAGGGATGGCCACCAATCAGCCCAGGCTAGCCGTCCCACCTAGGGACAGCCCCCAATTTGGACCAAAATGGGCCTTTTAGGCCACCAAAAATAACAAAAAAATAGCAAAATTAAGAAATAAAAAATCCCTAAAAAGAAATAAAAGTGCATAAAAACACAAAAATAAGCATAAAACATTATAGGGCATCCCTAATTAGGTTCAATGATCGAGGATTTAGTGTGCTCTATCAGAAAGTAAAAAAAAGCAATAATTTCACTTTTAACACTAGCATAGTGTAGTAAGAAATTCAACTCTTACATACCTTGCACCGGATCCAACGTTGGATGAGTATGCACACTGGCTCATGGTGATTGTAGGGTGATTTTAGTAGCTCTCCACTACTTAGAATCCTTCTCCTACTCACCTCTCAAACTGAAAAGTTGCAAATGCATAAATGAGCCCAAATGATCCATTTTTGGCTTAAATAAACCTCATAGGGCCCTGACCATCCCTGGGTGGTATGAGCAGCTAATTGGTTGGTCGTACCACCCTGGGATGGTCATAAATGTGTCACCATCCCACCCTAGGATGACCACCAATTTTTTTTTTTATCAAAACAACTAAAAATACACCAAAAATGGTCCAAAACCCACCAAAAATAGCTTAAATTTGGTTAAAATTCAATAAGAATCTAGATGAACCTAAATTTTTCATGTATGAATGGAAAATTCCCTATTTTAATTCCTAATAAGGACATTTTGGCTGGACCATCCCACGAGAATGAAGTTTTTGACTCCTTTCTTCCATGAAGAATCAACAAATTCACCAAATTCCTCTCAAACATGCTCCATTTTTCAATGGGCCAACCTGAAGGAAACCCTATCCAAACCATCTGTGTCGAGCGACTCATCACTTTTATCACTGGTCATTCCCTCATCGACTCATCTCTTGAGGGGGTAGTCGTACTTAACAAATTCATAATCAAAATAAATAATTAAACACTCAATCTTGCAAATTGCATTCGTTCAATGAATCATTAACAAAGATAATCACACTACTGCTTGGGGCAGCAAACATGCACAAATTTAAATTAAACAAATGCTTGGAATTATAGAATCATCTTCATGATTGAAAATTTTTGAAGATCAAGTCAACCTTACTGGAAAGGTTGTACTTGGAGCAAGTTCCTTAGCTCGTAAGAAGTAAGGATTCAAAAACACATGCTCTTTCCATGATTGGGGCATCTAAAGTTGGTTAGGTTATTTGAATAACCCTAATCATTCTATATTTTAGTCATTTATTTTTTCTCAGTGTTGTGTTGCATACAATGCATCTCAAAAAAGAGCATCTATAGACACTAAAATCATGTCAATTCGATTAGTCGATCGAAAGCATTGACCAAGTGACATCATATGGCCCCCTTGGGCAACCCTCAGAGGTTTAATAGTGGTCCTAACCACTCTTGGAATGATCTACCCCACTTTTGGGAGGTTTTGGGCCACATAGGCATGACCATCCCACCCTAGGATGATCACAGTTCATGGCCATCTCACCCAGGGACGATGGCAAAGCGACCATCCATGGGTGGGATGACCACAAGGTTTGACTCCCAAAAAGTCAAATTTGAACAAATGACACCCAAAAACTACCATTATCCCACCTATTCAAGCATGCAAGACATAAGGGTATATAATCCTTATGACATGTTGCATAATGGAGGCCAAAATGGGATATTATCTTCCCCCTCCAATGCATGCTCAGTTTTAGACAAGTGGCACCTCTTGCCATGCATGCCCTTGCATGCCAATTTGTCCAAAGGCCCCATTTGGCTATAAAGTGGATCCATTTTCCACCCAAAATATAGATAGGAGTTTTGAGATATAGCAATGAAGTGCTACCAAGATTTCCCCTCACCTTTTTGTGCCCTTTTCCCTCAAAATATCTACCTAGCGAAGGAGGTTTGCGAGTGATCTAGGAGGCGTAATTTGTTTACAAAAATAAATTATATGAGTGAATTTCACCACAAAATTTGATGAGAACACAATTGAGAGGGTTCCTAACCAATTCATAGAGGAATTGATGGTAAAATAAGGGAAAAATTGGTGGTCGTCCCACCCCAAGATGGTCCCCAATCTGTGACAGTCACCACCGTCCCTGCAAGGGATGATGATAGATTTGTGAATGATTTTTCTACAATTCTTTTTTAAGCATATTATAGAGTAGCATATGAACCTCAAGTACAAATTTCATGTAATTTGGAGTCATATTGAGCAAGATATTGTATTTTTAGTGTTTTGCAGGCCTCTAGGGACCATCTAAAGATGCACATGGATCTATGATCAATTTTTATAATCCACTTATATGGGTCCTCTTAAAATCATGTTTTATGCATACTGTCCAAGTTTAATTTGATTTGGATGTATTTTGGTCTAGAAATTGCTTGTTTTAGGTTTTGTAGGCTTCGTAGGTAAACAACGAATGTGCCATGCCATTAGATGTAATTTTTGTTCTTTTTGTGATTATATCTTCCCAAAATCACCTATTTTACATATCTCTGCAATTTAAGATCATTTGGAGTTATTTTAGATAGGTGCATTGCATATTTACACTCTAGAGCTTATAGTTGCATGCATGGCTTTTGCAAGTTTCACATTTTACGCACTTGCTATTTGACGAATTTGGTTTCCTTGTGTGCAAGTGCAGGTCTTACAGCGTAGTAGGAAGGAATACAAGATCATAATAGTGAAGAACAAAGTGGCAACATCATAGGTTCGCCCACCTCAATTATGGGTACGAGGAAGAACATTGGAAGTGCACATGAGCTTGTTTGAAAGGACTTGATCCTTGGGAACCCATCATTTTGTAAATAATTATATCACACTAAGAGCTCTCAAGGGGACATCTATGTAACCATTGTCCTGATTTACCAAATGAAATAAAGAAAAACACCTTTCCTTGCACTTATTTGGCTTCTATGGTTGCTTAAATATGTCCTTTTGTAATGCTTCATTAATATAGATATAGATGCATATTGTTTAACACTCTTAGGTGCACATTTTTTCCCCTACTTCACTATCAAAACCAATCTATTTTGAAATATAAACCCTAACCTCCTAATTAAAGTAATTTAAACAACAAATGGCCTCCTTCCTAGGGTTCTCTTCAAGTCATAAGTATTATTATAAAGACATGTAATTAATCTCTAGATCTAATTGTGGCAAGTCATACATTCCTTCCTAATTTTGAAACACCCAAGTTTCAAATGTACAAGGAAAAATAATACCCTATTAATCATCTTAGACTATTTAGGACAACATATAGTGACATTTCTTATGATTATGTTGCTACTCAAAATATTTTCCAAAATTCTTAACATTCTTGCCTTGGAATGATAGTACTAGATACCAAGGCATGGCCTCAAAAGCTTTAAAGATATTATCAAAATATTTTTTGAATAATTCTTGGTATACATTGAGGAAAATATCACCATTAGTGATCTATTTAAACTTAAAAAAACTAAGGATGAGAGCTTTGCTAATTTTTTAGCAAGGTAGCAAGCTCTAGTGGAGAGGATCCAATAAAATCCCCCACAAGAATACCTCTTAGAAATTTTTATAGGCAAACTTCATGTAGTTGGAATTTCACTTAAAATACCCCAATGTATCCTCCTTTGAAGATGTGGTTGACATGGCTAAGCATGTAGAAAATGCTATCCTAAAAAAGGGACACCTTAAGGTCAAGGAGAAAGAAAAATCTTCCTCCAATCATAATGATAGAATTATAGATAAAATATTTTATTGCATTCATACGATCTCTTTGAATATATACATGAACATTTGTACATACATGGAATATCTCTTGGTATCTCAAGAGTCTCTTGGTGTTTCACCATCATTTCACTATTCAACTTCTCTCAATCTCCCATGAGGTGTAACTATTCAGCTTCTCTCAACCTCTCATGAGGTGTAATAATATTATCTAACATCCCCTAAGGTGTAATAATTATATTATCAAATAATGTAATAAGTACCTAACATATCCATTATTACATTATCTGGTATGAAAAATATTTGAAGGTGTTAGTCACAACCAAAAATGCACCTTTTACAAAAAGTTACTACCCCCTTAATTTTGAGGGTAGTAAAATTATGGTTTAGAACTAACTTTTGCATTGAATTTGGTTTGAGCTTTGGTTTTGTATTGAGATCTAGCTTAGATATAGCTCTATCTTAGATCTAGCTCTAGCTTGGGCTTTGGTTCTGGCACTTCAACCATACATTTAAAATCTTCCACATGATGTTTCACTACAAGATCAGTCACAACAAGAATATTTGAACATAGCCTAGGTCACATCTATTAATTTTGATATAGAGGTCATACATATCTTCTCCTTAAAGAATCCTAATATTACATTGCACCATGGAAAAACCATCACTTTGGTTTCTCTCAACCACCAAACTTTATCTTATACTTGTTTACTTTTGAAGATAAAACCTTCTCTTGTTAAATCCACTTATTATTTCTTTGATTCTATCTTGTTCTATCACATTCATACAACTATAATTAACATGTATTTTGTTGATTATTTTATTTTTGTGCCAAAAATATCTTTGAGAGTGACTATTACCTCTATAAATATCACAAGGATGTAGATTTCAACACCTAGCTTTCACATGTCTAGATCATCCACGAAGACTAAAACTTATTCTAGGAGTTCTCTTTTTGTATAGGTTTCACATTGTAACTTAATCACTACATAATGTAATGGCTTAAAAAATGGTCTTGTGATGTACTCACAATTTTTATGCAAAATGAATGCTTCATTTGTAGTAATTGAGATAACTAAAATTCTATCATACTTGACTTCATTTCCCTTCTCTCATTGACATTCAAATCTCACTGAGTTGGGCCACACACATTGTCTTGCTTGTAATTATTTTCCATGTGTCCTCCTGCTAGATTCATCGGCAAAATGATGATCACCCTTTCTTAATTCCCCCAGATTTGACAACCTTAAGAATACCACCTATTTTTTGAGTGAAGCAACAATTTTTGATGTAGTGGTACAAAAAGATAACATAATTTATGTGGTTGTTGCTTCTATAGGTTCATTGTATGACTAAAGAAGGTAATATTTATTTATTTGAACTGTTTGGACCTCAAATTAATGTCCTGGATTACAATGTGGGGAATTTTTAGGCTGACGATTTTGGTCATAAATATTTTTGTTACTGAAAAGAGTTTTATTTGACTATTTTATGGAGGGTAAGTTACAAGGTAAAGATCAAAAAGTGTATACTAAGGACTTATAAGATGTACTTATTGTTTTTGAAGTCTTATGATGGTGCTCTTTGATTTAGTTTGTAAATGTGCTTGATAGGGTAAACACAAGAAGATCTTTGACTCTTCTAGATGTGAAAATAGTGATGACCACAATGGATAGAGGCAAGTGCAAGGACGACTAGATTGGATGGGTAAAAGAACTAGGCTAACTATTAGAATTAGTCACAATTTTTTTATTATTGATATGAGGGCTTTTGCATGGGTATGAGCTTCACTGGTTGTAAGGAAGACACAAAGGGGAATGGTCTAGGAAAAAACAACTAAACACCGACAAAGTTACAAAAAACATACATTAGAGCAAAGGCTGAAAACTATGAATAGTTGTCATGCAGGGTTTTACTCCTATGATATGTTGCATGTTGTAAAATTATGATAAATTTGTGTAGATTCCAAGTCTTCCAATGAAGGGATTGACAAGAAAAATAGAAAGATGCAGTCAATTTAAATGCCTCACCACTTATGTGAAGAAACTTCTCCTATTTGTCATAGTTTGCTTTTGGTGAAGAATTCCCTATGCAGGAATATTTTTCATTTTTTTTAATTGCTATTGATTGTTGGTAAGGGTTTTCCTGTGAAGGAAACCATTTTTCAAATGTAAAATTTATGGAACTCTTTGGTGTTGTTTTCCCTAGGCAGGAAACTTCTGTTCCTTTTTTTGATTATCTGAAAGTCTTGTTAGGGCCAGTATGGCCCCTGTTTGTTGTCTCCTAGAGACTATCCCATTTGCTATTTTTTTAGTAAAAGGTTCGGGGATCCCTTTCAAAATATCTTTTCAACCAATAAAAAAAATGTCTCACCACTTATGTGAATAAAATTCTCACTAGACTAAAATTTTGTTGGAGTATATTACATTATTTGGTACATGCTAATGTACCCCCATGGTACCTTCATGGCACATCTTGTAAATATTAGATTCGGGTTGAGTCTTTATGCGAGTAATATTTTATGTAATGTTGTAATGTGAAGGAAATACACAAGTGTTATGTAAGTATGTATGTGTAGGAAATGCACAAGTGTCATGTGAATGAGTGTGCAAGTGTAATGTGATTCTATGTACATAAGTGTATTATATGTAAGTGTGCACAAGTGTATTTGTATTAGAGTGTGCAAAGTGAAGAGTCATGTCTATGTGTGCATACAAGTTAGAGTCATGCGTATGCAAGTGTCAAATAAAGAAGCCAAGAGTCATGAGAATTTGCATATAGAATTGAATAGTCAAATATCCAAAGAGTCATTATAATATGGCTATATAGTACTCCATAGAGAAGCATCATAAGTCACATCAAGAAGCACATCAAAAGTTACATCAAGTATCACATCAAGAGTTGTATCAAGTATTACATTCAATATTGTATCAAGTGTAATATCCAAGTATCAAGTGTTGAAAGAGGAGTAATAAATATTACATACATTTTGAGAAATTAATATTGTAAGTTGTGGTACATGCTTTGTACATGTATGATTCAGGCTATTACATTAAAATTACTATTTATTAATGAATGTATTTTGATATATTATAAGCCTTGTTTTACATATTAATTTAATCATATTATTCTATTTACATCATTATCTTTATCTTACTATATTGTGGCTATATTTGATCCTATTAAATTTGTCTTGTGAGTTTTAAGTTAGTATTAAGGCTTAAAAATCCATCAAATTCATTGTTACTATGAATTTGACAAATTACAACATTGACATCCGAACTAAGTTAGCTACCCTCCAAGCAAAATTAGTGGGTCAACAAAGAAGAACTAAAAGTGTTATCTATTTTTTTTTGAAAAAATATTAGGATGAGGATGACAAGAGGACTTTTTAGGATTATGGAATATTTGGATTGCCTAGATTGGGATCAAGGTCAAGAAAAACAAGCTTAGTAAAAGATGAAATTATCAGTGTAGACAAAATGGATTTGGCTATGGAAAATATGGAGATGCTTGTCTCAAAAAATGAATATCCTCATTGATAGAATTATAGATAATTTTTTTTTTGTATTGAATATTTGTACATACATGGAATGTCTCAATATCTCAAGATACTCTTGATGCTTCACCTTCATTTTACTGTTTAGCTTCTCTCAATATCTCGTGAGTTGTAGCTATTCAACTTATCTCAACCTCTCTTGAGGTGGAATAATATTATAATCTAACATCCCCTAAGATGTAATAATTATATCATCATATAATGTAATAATACCTAATACATAAGTGAAAATATAATAATAAGCACATTGTAGGCGATAAAGTCACAAAATTTTGTTAGAATAACAATATAAATGTTGCATCAACCCTTCAAAAACTTTTTCTATCCAAATGAGAAAAACCTAAGAGAAAATTCACAAAATTGGATAAATTTCCTTCTGCTATCCTAGAGCAACTTCTTGAAGTCAATATGGTGGAATATCCACCTATAAAGCCCATAGACCCTAATAAAGGAAAAGCTCATTCGTGCCACCCATATGAACATTGTGCTTTCCATAGCACCAGTGACCATGCAACCAATAAATGTAGGGGCCTTAGGAATCTAATACAAGACTTAGTAGATAATGGCCAACTCATCTTCGGTATTTCTAATTCCTAATCTTCCTCAAATCAAGATATTAAAAATTTCCAAGATCCATTACTAGACCATATCCAAAAGACAATGAACCATTTTTATTATGGGTGTACCACCTCCAAATCAAGGTATGATGGGAACACTCTACTCTTTTCTTCAATGTTTCCCATAAAGCAACATTTAAATTCTTTATTTCTTAATTCATCTTCATTATCTCCTTCATAAATCCATGATGCATTAAGATCCTTAACCTTAAATAATAAACTTAAATAAATCTTAAGATGAAATTACTAATTAAAACAATCTAAATAATAATAATCAAGATAAATATCAAGCTATCTCATACTTGTCTAAGCTCCCACCATATCCTTGAACCTTAGGATTACCCTTTATAAAGGAGCAAATGGCGCAAATTATAAGTTGCTCATCTATTTGCATCGACATTGCTAACAATGAGCAAACTCATGGTAGTTATCCTTGGTCAAATGATAGTATCCCATTTCAAAGCAATTTTTTTCAAATACAGGATATCAAGACAAAGGACTTAGACTTCATGAATAGGGTATTAAGGAGACTTTTAAGGTCAAAGTCTAGCTAGAAAATTGTGGGGTAGGGTATATACCTAGTTGTAGTGAGCCTCTTTTTGCTTCATTTTCATCTGATAATGACAATGAAGCCAAATTTTTATTTTGGGCTCCTATGGCAATACTGTTTCTATAAACAAATTGGATTAAGATAATATGGATGAGGAGACCTCACTCCTCCTAGGTCCTAGCTCCTTTTGATTCACACATTTTAGTATGAGTGAAACTCCTAACTTCAACTTCCCCCAAAAATAGTTCCTCATAATAGATATTACATTTGAATCTTCATATAAGTTTGCATTGAATATCTATTATCTAATTGCTTGTATGCATGCTTCATGTCTATATGATTACCTGATATCATATTTGATTACATGCACATGCTTGTATCTGATTGGACTAATTGTTGCATAACTAAGTCTAGAGATTTGTGATTATGCAAATGATGATCCTAGTCAGGATAGGTCATTATTGCATCACACTTGCACGAGGTGGTTGATGCTAGCAGTTTTCCCTAGTTACCTTTTTGAGAATCAAAATCTTGATTCATATAACCAAAATATATTTTTTGATTTCCATATCTCATCTCCTATCAATTTTTTTCATCATAATCCTAACAAACATCATATCTTCATCAGTTTATAAGTATCAACCCATCATATATTTTTGTTATCTATAACTAACTTATCCAAACAATCATTCTTATATCTCATCAAGGGCTACATAATTGGCATCATGATAATTTGTGATGGTGATAACCCTATCCATATCTCCTATTTCATAGACAAGCTATATGATTGATATCGTGATAGTCCATATTTATGATAACCCAATCAATCCCATCATTTTTCCTACCTAATATTTTCATGTGTGGGGGAAAACCACCAATAGGAAAAATGACCTCTCAATTGGGTGTAAGTCCAATTGAAAGGAAATGGGCCCACATTTATAGAATCGTAGAGCAATAATAATTATTTATTTAATTAACACCTAGTTAATAACTATTACAATAGTAAAGCCTTATATAGGTTTAGGGAGTGTAGGGGAATAGGGAAAGAAATTTGGTGGGAGTTAGGGAAGAGGAGAGGACGAAGGCGTAGGGAGTGGAGAGTAAGGCAGCTAGGATAGGTGGCCTAGGGTGTGGGGAGAGGAAATGTGTGGAGCGATAAGGGAAAATGGATGGTAGGGGATAGGAGGATGAGGAGGAAGAACAATGGAGGGATAAGGAGAAGAACAAGGCAGGAATATAGGGAAAGAAGAAAATTATAATATAATCATGCCGACCAAATTAGCCGACAATATGAAAGGGAGGTCACATGGTGGCTTAGAAAAAATTGGATTGTTCTAGCCCCTGTTCACACTTGCTACATTCTCCCCCTTAAAGTTGAGAGGACTGACTATACAGTCTCTCAACTTTATAAATTGATCTTTGGTCATTTCTTTGGTAAATATGTCAACAAAATTTTCTAAAGTATGGCAATATTGAAGCTCAACAATTTTAGATTCCACCATATCTCTGATGAAGTGGTACTTCATATCAAAATTCTTTGATCTAATATGGTGGACAGGATTGTATGCCAATTGAATGGCACTGATGTTGTTACAATATATTCTAGTTGCACCACTTTGCTGCTCTCCAATTTCTTCCAATACTTTTCATAGCCATAGAGCTTGTGTACTAGCATGAGTGACTGCTATATACTCAACTTTTGTTGAAGATAGAGCTACTACTATTTGCTTCTTGGAACTCCAAGTTATTAGTCCCGAACCAAGACTAAAATAGTTTTTTGATGTGGATTTTCTATCATCAATATTGCTGCCCCAATCACTATCACTAAAGCCTTCAAGCTTGATAGTATCACTTATGTAGTACTGGATTCCAAATTCTAATGTACCCTTCACATATATCAAAATTCTTTTAGTTGCCTGCAAATGCAACTCATATGGATTAGACATAAATCTAGAAACAAGAGATACAACATATTGAATATTTGGTATAGTGTTGGAGAGAAACATCAAACTTCCAATAATGCTTTTGAAAGTGGTCATGTCAACTTTCGATGCTCCATCATCCTTGCTTAATTGGATCCCATGTCCAACTGGAGTTGCAACTGATTTGCATTGCTCCATAGCAAACTTCTTGATAATATCTCGAGCATACTTAAGTTGACAGATGAAGATATCTAAATCTTTCTGATGGACTTCCATTCCATGGAAGTATTACATTAATCCAAGATCCTTCATCTCAAATTCCTGCATCATGGAGTGCTTGAACTCCATATTAACTTTTTCATTACTACCTATAAAAATGATATCATCCACATACAAACAAACTATGAGGATGTCATTACCTTAATTTAGGTAGTAGAGCGTGGGTTAATTTTTGCTTTTGATGAACCCAAAATATTTAAATTACCCATCAATGCGTGAGTACCAAGCTCTCGATGCTTGCTTGAGGCCATAGAGTGCCTTATTTAGTCTATAAACAAGGTGCTCCTTGTCTTTCTCTTAAAATCCATGCAGTTGCTCAACATACACTTCTTCTGTCAAATAACTTGTTGTGGCTGCTCCACAACACACCCCAAAATTGGGGACCCCCTTTTTTGCACACTTTCCAAGAAGATTGTAGTGGCCCAGATATAAAGGAGCAAAGAAGAAAGCAAAAATGAAAAGTTGTCGCGATATCACGACATGTTGCTCTATCGCGGCTCAGAAAAGAAAGTTGTCGCGATATCGCGACATGTTGCTCCATCGCGGCCAAAAATGAAAAGTTGTCGCGATATCGCGACATGTTGCTCTATCGCGGCTCAGAAAAGAAAAATGTCACGATATCGTGACATGTTGCTCCATCACGGCTAAAAAAGAAAAGTGTCGCGATATCGCGACATGTCACGTTTTCACGGCTCAGACAAGCGAAGTACAGTGGAACGGAAAAGTGTCACGATTTCGTGACATGTCGCGTTTTCACGGCCAAGAGCAACAAAATGCAGCAGGATGAGAAAATGTCACGATTTCACGACGTGCTGTGAAATCGCGGTCAAAGCGGTCAAACAGAACAAGATGCCAGAAATGTCGCGATATCGCGACATGTCTCATTTTCACGATGCAGGACAAAGAATTAAGTTGAAGACTCAAAGTTGTCACGATATCGCGACATGTTGTGTTTTCGCGATGTTTGATGGGTAAAACAGCCAAGTACAGAAATTGTCACGATTTCGTGACATGTCATGTTTTCGTGACTTGTCATGAAATCACGGTTAAAGCAGGCAGGAAGAAGTGTTGACCGAAAATGTCACGATATCGCGACATGTCATGAAATCATGGTTCATAGAGGAGAGAGAAGATAAGGCACTAGAATTGTCGTGATATCGTGACATGTCATGAAATCGTGGTCAAAGCAGTCAAAACAGGGCAAGGAGAAAAAATGTCGCGATATCGCGACATGTCAGGTTTTCATGGCAGGAAAGTGAGAAAGGAATAAAGGAAAGAAGTTGTCGCGAAATTATGACAGGTTGCATTTTCATGATCTGTCGACGACAACGGAGATGAAGATAGAAAGTGTCGCGAAATCGTGACCTGTCTCATTTTCACGATTTGCGACGACCTACAAGCTAAGCAAGGGAAATATGTCACGATATCGCGACATGTCGGAGTTTCGTGACCTAGAGCAACCAAAGTGGATATAGAAGAAAAGTGTCGCGATTTCACGACAGAAATCAAGAAGATGATGCAGAATGAAAAGGTGTCATGATTTCGTGACATGTCGCATTTTTGCGCGACAAGTTGCATGTGCATAGCCCGAAATAGAAAAATGTCATGATTTCGATAGGTTGCATTTGCTCGGCCCGAAATAGAAAAATGTCATGATATCGTGACATGTCTCATTTTTGCGGTGCATGAAGGCGACAAGGTTGTTGATAGAAAAATGTCGCGATATCGCGACATGTCTCATTTTCGTGGTGCATGAAGGCGGACAAGGCTGTTGACAAAAAAATGTCGTGATATCGTGACATGTCTCATTTTTGCGGTGCAGGTAGAGGAGCAAAGTTGTAGATATAAAAACGTCACGATATCGTGACATGCTATTTTTTTTGTCATGATTCATGGCGGGCCATTACTAAATTTACAGGGAAGTGTTGAACACATGTCATAGAGGTAGAGGGGCTATGATAACATTTTAGGATCATCAGTTATAGTTCGCTGAGGAGACCAAATGTTTCAAACCCGAGCAAAAAGGCCAAAACAACAAAGAGGTGGGAAGATGAAACGAAGCGACCTAGGAGATGAAGCAAAGCGTCATAGGGTGAAGCAGAGAACCGTAACAGAAAGTTTAAAAGTAGAAGTGAAGACAGGCATAGGGGGGGGAAACCGCTGCGAGCAGGGTTGCGAGCTGAAGGCGATAGGCCATTCTGGGCCTGCTTAGGAGCGTTTTCCTTCATTTGTTCTGGTTTTGATAAACTGGAAGCTTCTGTTGTTGTAAACTGACATATTTTTAATACAAAAATTATAGAGAGTTGCATCTCATTGGCAAGAAATAAGGAGTTATTCTCTGCATGCAAGATTGAATGTTTATCTTTCCCCCTTTTCGGTTTTAGGCTTATAGATGGAGTTTAATGCAAGTTGTCTTGGTTGCTTCATGCGAATGTCTAAATCTAGAAACCGTAGTTAAAACCCTAGAAACCAACACTTAGCTTATCTGGATTGTGCATGTTTGCAGGTTCAATAGGTTAGGTTGTATGCAGAAAACCTCATATCTTCGGTTTTGTCGAATAGGATTGCCGCATTCTGAATGTATTTTAGTTCCATTCTCTTTGCATTTTATTTTCACTTCTTTATTTTTCTACATTTTTATTTCATAGGAAATTTAATTTTATTTTAATTACAGTCATTCAAATAAACAATTGAAAATCTACCAAAATCTGAAAACAAAATAGTTTTATCATTAATATTGATTCACATCGAATTCATTCGGATCAAACGAACAATCATTGAAGTGTCAAATAAAATAAACCAATTTGTGCCCCTTGTTTACAATTACTTGCAATCACTAAGGTATTCCAAGCATTCAAATTGAACAATATTATTTGTGCAAAATGCTAACATAGCGGAGACCTTGGAGAAGTTACTTGTTTAATTTCTTTGCAAGAGGGGATTTGGAACCCAAATCCTATTGGAGAGTGTGTTTTCACAATCGGGTGAAAATACCACTCAACAGATTGGCGCTAGAAGGAGGGCCTGAATTGGTTTATTTCAGTGTGATTTAAGTGCTACAGGGATGTCAATTTTGAATATTTCATGCCCTATTGGTTATTATCTTTAGCCTTCTCTTAACAATACAACTTTGTACTATTAAAAGGAGGACATGAATTGCTATGCACTATTCTAACGCTTTGATTGTTCATACAGGAATAATGTGATTTGATTTGATTTAAAAAATAAAAAAAAAATTGTTAAAGTTATATTCTTTAAGATTCACTAATGGCTATGTTTACACCGTGGATGCCAGGTAGCCCATTGAACATACCAGGAGTTCAACATTATTTGCCCGTTGGTTTTGAGAGATGTCTTCCTCGATTTTTGTCTAATGGGACAAATACTGTAGAAGAACATATTCAAGCATTCAAATTTGTTGTGAATCACTTAACAATTTGGTATGATGATGTTGTTTGTAAAATGTTCCCTTACACCTTGGACAAAGTGGCATATGATTGGTTTACAAGTCTGCCTTTAGGGTCTATCACTTCTTGGGCTCAGCTAGAGGCAACATTTCTTAATCAATTCAACAGAGAGCGAGTGGACCCAGTCCGCATGTACGAGCAATTTTTCACTATTAAAAAAGGACCAAGTGAAAATGTGAAGTCATTTTTTGAAAGGTTCTTTGGATTATATACTCAATTAGTGACATTTTATGTTCTTCAAGAAGAAGTGACTCTCCAAATATACATCAATGCTCTTGACCCACTCACTTCCACATATTTGCGAGGGATGCCTCAAATCACATCTTTGTCGCAAGCTTATACTCAAGCAATGGCAATTGAGCAACAATTGATTTGTCAAAATTATGGTGTGGGTTTTGGATCATATAATCTTCAATCATTTAATACCTCCCTTACCCACCCGATGATTTGTCCACCTCAACCGAGTTCAAGTTTGAATCAATTTCAGAATCAACAATCGTTCCCAAGCTTTAATCAATTTCAAAATCCTCAACTTACTATGCAAGATCAACCATCTTTCTTAAGTGTGAATCAACTTCAAAACATTCATCTTGATTCAAAAGATGTTCCTAAAATCAATTTCAATGATTTTCATGAGAATATGACTTTAGGCAAAGGAGGAATACTAGATCCAACTAGTATTGAAACATGTGATAGATTGGGAACCCTTGACTCACCAAAAGGTGAATTCTATGAGGATGAATCAGTTTCGGATGACACATTGGATGACATTGTTGAAAGCAATGGCCCAAAAAATTTGCACCTTCCAAGTCATGTTAAACGTGAATCATGGGTTACAAATGTGGACTATGATAGCCTTATCAATTTGAATACAAGCAATAACCCAATTTTGGAAGTAATCGAACCATCTAAGGAAGGTGAAGATAAATTTGATGAGAAACATGTTGATGAATTGAAAGAAGATGAAGAAATAGTTGAACATCACAATTCGATTTTGAAAGATGATTATTATGATTCTGGGAATAAATGGGAAGAGTATGCTTACTCCAAACCTTCTGATGAATTTTGTGTGCCTATTGATATACAGGATAATACAATTGTCTTTTCATATGAGGACATTACAAGTCCTGTACAATCTGAGAATGTTTTGGAAGAAGGGTTGGAATCTCATCAAGGGTTGGAGAAGGATAATGATTCTACTACCATGAATACAGAAGGAGAATCAATTGATTTTGTTCCCCTTGAGGGACAAGAAATCAAAAATCTTGATCCACCTATTGTTTCTACAATGTCTATGCCATCTCAAAATGATGAAATTACAAAACCTAAGGGGTTTGGGTTTGATACTATTGATGATCCTAATGAAAATGTGGATTTTGAGGCAACTCAAGCCATTGATCATGGAAAGGTGTCACGCGACACATACCTTGAAAAATTAGGCTCTTGTTTTGAAAAGGATGGACACTTGTTTGATTGGGTGCCTAACTTTGGTGTTTTTGAACAGGCATTGGACGATGAAGAAGACAACGAGAAAAAAGAAAAGGCTACTAACACTCATCAAGTTATGGTAAATTTTAATCATGATGGGTTGAGTATGGATGACAAGGTGAAATCTTTACCTTTGGTAGTAGCTGCAAAAATTTTAAGTGATAGGTTACATGATGTCCCTGTGGATGCTAATATCATTAATGAGGAAATGTCAAATTTTGTTGATGCTTGTCAAGTTTTAAATGATTTTCATTGCTTTAAAATCTTGAAAAATGATTTGAAGTCAAGACTTTTAGAAATAGGCTTTTGTTTGCGACATCTCATATTTGAAAAGGAAGGCCTGATTTTAAATCATGAATCGAATTATGAAATGGATATTTTCAAGAATAGACAAGATAAAATTGAATATCATTTATTGTCTAATCATTTTAGTAATTTGACGCTCGCCTATGAGAATACTAATAGAATTAAATCTAATTGGTGGGGTGAGCAAGGTAAGTTAAAAGTTGTTGCATGGTGCGGTCTAATCTTGTGTTGGTTGGATTCCTACAACATTTGGCATGCGTATCATGTTATATTTTTGTTGAAATGTTCTAATCATGTTTGGGATCCAGGAAAGTAATAGTCCAAGCTTTGCATCATCTTGTACTATATTGTATATAGATTTTGGTTTCGATTTTTGGGTTTGTGTTTTCAAGTTTCATTTTTGGGATTGCTATTTGGGTTTGGATTTAAGTTGTGTATTGGTCCTCTGGATATGTTTGGTTGGTCTATATATAAAAAAAAAAAAAGGAAAAAGAAAAATTGAGATGTCAACTTATGCCTAAGATCAGGAGAATATGAAACATTGGAATTGTGTTGTAGAAAGCTCCACAAGTAACACAAACATTTTAAATAATATCGTTTGAATCTTGTGATGCATGAAGTTGTCAGTTTTACAAATTATGGCAATACTCCATCCGCAATTCAGAAAAGCAATGCATTCATATTACTTCACCTATACATGCCATCTTAATTGCATATGCATTTTAAATACAAATCATTTAAAATATGTCAAATCCTCTTAGGGTTATTCTATAACATAAAATAAAAAAAAAAAATCCTAAGGTTGGGAACTGATGCCCGAGCTATCTTGAACCAAGCACATTCTATACACATTAAAAAGAATCTTGAGCAAAATGATCAAAACCTTGCTTGGAAGAAAAGGTCAGGCGAAAGGAGTATTTCACGTCTGTCCCATCATGCAACATAATCCTTGAAACAATGGTTGTTACCACTCCCATAAAGCTTAAAGACCTACATAGAGTAGTAAGGATAGGACATAATTCTCATCTCGCCTAGGTTGAGAATCCGATTCCCCAAAGCTTCTATGTTTCATTTAATCATAAATCTTCGATTGGAAGGATCGTACTACATGTCCCTAGTAAGGATGGGTAGTCATCCCTAAGGTCCAAGAAATAAAGGATAATATTCTCCATTTCATTTTAATATTGGATTGGAAGGATCGTACTACATGTCCCTCGCAAGGATGGGTAGTCATCCCAAAGGTCCAAGAAATAAAATTAACTAATATTTCCCATTTCATCTTAATATTGGATTGGAAGGATCGTACTACATGTCCCTCGCAAGGATGGGTAGTCATCCCAAAGGTCCAAGAAAAAAAAAAAAGAAGAGAATGAATGAAGCCAAATCATGGATTATGGGGTTAAGTATGCCCATGCGTGGCAGCATGTCTTGTCTAAAACAAGACCACTGATTGTTCAAACGGATAGACTAGCCCGACCATTTCATCCATAACTGGTTAAATTATTTTGTTCAAAGTGAGGTAATGAATTCCAGATCAGAATAGTAAGGATAGGGTTAAACTCCCATCTCGCTTAGGTTGGGAGTCCGATTCCCCAAAGTTCTGATTTCACTTTCACTTGCACATGGGTTCAAGATAGTAGTGACTCATAACCAACTTTGGGATTTAATAAATCAATTCATTATACATATAGTTGATCCTAAGAGGGTTTGACAGTTTTAAAATGTTTGTATATGATACTGGAAAGTTTTAAAGCCTTTATAAAGCAGGTTGTTGTATCTCAAGCATTATCAGACTGCTCAAATCATTCATAACCTCACATGTGCATTCATAAAAAATTGACAACAGAATGTGGATCAATTTCAAATGATAGGAAATGGAACACATTGCACACATCGAGCCGATACTTAATGATTCTAATGTTTCATGTATTTCTGATTTATCGGCATTTGTTTATGTTTTATGTGCTAACGCCTGTATTCAAGTTTGTATTTTTCAGGTTAGGTTCTCACCGAAATGCTCAGGAGCATTTCCTAGCAGAGTCGCCATTTGTTGTGGCTGCTCCACAACACACCCCAAAATTGGGGACCCCCTTTTTTGCACACTTTCCAAGAAGATTGCAGTGGCCCAGATATAAAGGAGCAAAGAAGAAAGCAAAAATGAAAAGTTGTCGTGATATCGCGACATGTTGCTCTATCGCGGCTCAGAAAAGAAAGTTGTCACGATATCGCGACATGTTGCTCCATCGCGGCCAAAAATGAAAAGTTGTCACGATATCGCGACATGTTGCTCTATCGCGGCTCAAAAAAGAAAAATGTCGCGATATCGCGACATGTTGCTCCATCACAGCTAAAAAAGAAAAGTGTCACGATATCGCGACATGTCACATTTTTGCGGCTCAGACAAGCGAAGTACAGTGGAACAGAAAAGTGTCACGATTTTGTGACATGTCACGTTTTTGCGGCCAAGAGCAATAGAATGCAAGATGAGAAAATGTCATGATTTCGTGACATGCTGTGAAATCACGGTCAAAGCGGTCAAATAGAACAAGATGCCAGAAATGTCATGATATCGCGACATGTCTCATTTTTGTGATGCAGGACAAAGAATTAAGTTGAAGACTCAAAGTTGTCGCGATATCACGACATGTTGTGTTTTCGCGATGTTTGATGGGTAAAACAACCAAGTACAAAAATTGTCATGATTTTGTGACATGTCATGTTTTCGCGACTTGTCATGAAATCACGGTTAAAGCAGGCAGGAAGAAGTGTTGACCAAAAATGTCACGATATCACGACATGTCATGAAATCATGGTTCATAGAGGAGAGAGAAGATAAGGCGTTAGAATTGTCATGATATCACGACATGTCATGAAATCACGGTCAAAGTAGTCAAACAGGAAGGAGAAAAATATCACGATATCGCGACATGTCGTTTATCGTGTGAAAGTGAGAAAGGAATAAAGGAAAGAAGTTGTCATGATAATCGCGATAGTTTGCATTTTTGCGATCTATCGACGACAACGGAGATGAAGATAGAAAGTGTCACGAAATCGTGACCTGTCTCATTTTCGCGATTTGCAGCGACCTACAAGCTAAGCAAGGGAAATATGTCATGATATCGCGACATGTCGGAGTTTCATGACCTAGAGCAACCAAAGTGGATATAGAAGAAAAGTGTCACGATTTCGTGACAGAAATCAAGAAGATGATGCAGAATGAAAAGGTGTCACGATTTCGCGACATGTCGCGTTTTTGCGTCCAAGTGAGCGGCCGAAAATAGAAAAACGTCACGATTTCGCGACAAGTTGCATCTGCACAGCCTAGAATAGAAAAACGTCACGATTTCATGACAAGTTGCATTTTGCTCATGGCCAAAGATGAAAAATGTCGCGATATCGCGACATGTCTCATTTTCACGATGCATGAAGGCGGACAAGGCTATTGATAGAAAAATGTCGCGATATCGCGACATGTCTCATTTTTGTGGTGCATGAAGGCGAACAAGGCTGTTGACAGAAAAATGTCACGATATCGCGACATGTCTCATTTTTGCGGTGCATGAAGGCGAACAAGGCTATTGACAGAAAAATGTCGCGATATCGCGACATGTCTCATTTTCGCGATGCAGGTAGAGGAGCAAAGTTGCAGATATAAAAACGTCGCGATATCACGACATGCTATTTTTTTGTCGCGATTCATTGCGGGCCGTTACAAAATTTATAGGGAAGTGTTGAACACGTGTCATAGAGGCAGAGGGGCTATGATAACATTTCAGGATCATCAGTTATAGTTCGCTGAGGAGACCAAACGTTTCAAACCCAAGCAAAAAGGCCAAAACAACAAAGAGGCAGGAAGATGAAACGAAGCGACTTGGGAGATGAAGCAAAGCGTCACAGGGCGAAGCAGAGAACCGTAACAGAAATTTTAAAAGTAGAAGCGAAGACAGGCACAGGGGTCGAAAACCGCTGCGAGCAGAGTTGCAGAGCTGAAGGCGATAGGCCATTCTGGGCCTGCTTAGGAGCGTTTTCCTTCATTTGTTCTGGTTTTGATAAACTGGAAGCTTCTTTGTTGTAAACTGACATATTTTTAATACAGAAATTATAGAGAGTTGCATCTCATTGGCAAGAAAGAAGGAGTTATTCTCTGCATGCAAGATTGAATGTTTATCTTTCCCCCTTTCCGGTTTTAGGCTTATAGATGGAGTTTAATGCAAGTTGTCTTGGTTGCTTCATGCGAATGTCTAAATCTGGAAACCGTAGTTAAAACCCTAGAAACCAGCACTTAGCTTATCTGGATTGTGCATGTTTGTAGGTTCAATAGGTTAGGTTGTATGCAAAAAACCTCATATCTTCGGTTTTGTCGAATAGGATTGCCGCATTCTAAATGTATTTTAGTTCCATTCTCTTTGCATTTTATTTTCACTTCTTTATTTTTCTGCATTTTTATTTCACAGGAAATTTAATTTTATTTTAATTACAGTCATTCAAATAAACAATTGAAAATCTACCAAAATCTGAAAACAAAATAGTTTTATCATTAATATTGATTCACATCGAATTCATTCGGATCAAACGAACAATCATTGAAGTGTCAAATAAAATAAACCAGTTGTGCCCCTTGTTTACAATTACTTGCAATCACTAAGGTATTCCAAGCATTCAAATTGAACAATATTATTTGTGCAAAATGCTAACATAGCGGAGACCTTGGAGAAGTTACTTGTTTAATTTCTTTGCAAGAGGGGATTTGGAACCCAAATCCTATTGGAGAGTGTGTTTTCACAATCGGGTGAAAATACCACTCAACAAAACCATTGAGAAATGCACTCTTTACATCCATGTGTTGGAATTTCCATCCCTTATGGGCAGCTAAGGCAAGAAATGTTCTGATAGTATCCTATATAGCTACAGGAGAAAAAGTCTCTTCATAATCAATTCCATATTTTTGAGTGAATTCCTTTGCAAATAATCTTGCCTTGTGCCTCTCAATGCTTCAATCACCATTGAACTTGGTCTTAAAGACCCACTTACATCCAACACATTTCTTTCCTTTAGGAAGCTTCACCAGCTCCCAAGTGTCGTTGTTGTTTATAGAGATTATCTCTTCTTTCATGGCATCTTGCCAAATATTTTGGGTACAAGCCTTCTCATAACTAGAAGGTTCAAGTTGTGCACTAGTTAACAAAGCATAGTTAACTAGATATCCCCTAGGTTCCTGCTGAGATACATCATCACCATACAAGTGCATATTTTATAATCTTTGTAGAACATTATTTATTTTACTAGCTTGACTCCTAGTGTATATTTTTGAAATTTTTTTATCCAACATCTGATATGATGGATGGTTCTGTAGAGTTCTCTTACCTTTGGATGGATAATCGATGTCCATTGGTGAAGAACTTATTGATCTCTATAGAGAAGGACTTGGTGAAGAAGTTGAACTAGAAGATGAACTTGGACTTGTGGGGGGAGACTTATTACATTTTTGTGGTGACTGCTGTTGCACCTGCTTAGAAACTACATCATTAGATTCATCATCACTAAATATTTGGGGCTTACCCCATTCTTCCCCTTCATCAAAAATCACATCCCTAGAAAGCATAATATTTCGAGTCCTAGGATTGTAGAGTTTGTAAGCTTTTTTGTTCTCATAATACCCTACAAATATGCATGCCTGACTATTTGGATTGAGCTTATTTCTCAGCTCATCAGGAATGTGAGAATATGCCAGTGAGCCAAACACTTTGAGATACTTAACATTTGGTTTTTTACCATACCAAGCTTGGTAAGGTGTTTGCCCTTCCAAACTTGAAGTAGGAATTCTGTTCAAGATATGTACACTGGTCCTGGCTGCATCTGCCCAATATGAATTAGTCAAATGCTTCATCTAAAGCATAGACCTTGCCATCTCCACAATGATGCGATTCTTCCTCTCTGTGACACCATTCTGCTATGGAGTGTAGGAAACTATGAACTGCATCCTAATGCCATGTTGCTTACAAAAATTCAAGAACTCATTAGAGGAGTATTCTCCTCCCCTATCTGATCTAAGAAATTTTACAAAATATCCACTCTCACTTTCAACTCTTGTTTTGAAATAGACAAAGCATTCAAATGCTTCATATTTATGTTTCAAAAAATATATCCAACACATTCTAGTAAAATCATCAATAAAAAGTAGGAAGTAAGAGTTGTTACCAAGAATCTTGGTTTGCATCAGACCATAAATGTTTGTATGCGCTAACTAGAGTGGATAGGTGGCCCGCCATGCTTGTCCATGAGGAAATTTTGATTTGGCATGCTTTCCCAAGGCACACCCTTCACAAACTTCCTTACTATCCTGAACTTTGGGAAGTCCGGTTACCATTGCTTGTGATGTTACCATTTTCAAACTAGCTGAATTCAAATGACCATATCTCAAGTTCCATACACTTGGGTTGGTAATAGCAATATTTGCTAACTTATCTCCCCCTGGCTGGCCAAACTTTAAAGGAAATAATTTATTCTTTGACATTGACACTTGTGTAATGATTCTATTACTATTATTTTTATCAAAAATAGTGCATTTACCCTCATCAAAAAGTAACTTATAGTTCTTTTCTAACATTTGACCAACACTTAAAATATTGTGTTGGAGATGGGGTGTGTAATAGATATCACTTACTTGCTTGATGCCTTCTTTAGTTGGAACTGCCATGGCACCAATGCCTTCAACCGCCAATGATTTATCATCTCCCAATCGGATGCTTGATTTGTATGAGGAGTCTAGAGTAGCAAAGAGTTATTCTTTGCCACTCATATGGTTTGAACACCCAGTGTCCAAGATCCATGTATCATTCATGTTTTGATCTGCCTGACCATATGAGAGAAAGAGATTTGTGGCCTCTTCCTCTTCTCCAAAATTACCAAACTGACTGCTCTGGCTGTTGCTGCTTCCTTGTGAAGGCTTGGACCAACAATCATGAGCATAATGGCCAAGTTTACCACAATTGTAGCAAGTTTGTTTTGATTTATCTCCTCCTTTTCCTCTACCTAGTTTTTTCCCTCTATTTTGTTGTCCTCCTCTATTCTGATATTCACCTTTGTTTGAGAATCCTCCTCTGTTAGGAGTTCCACCTCTTTGATTATTTCTGCCTCTACCTCTATACTGTCCTCTGCAACGACATCTACCTTTGCCTTCATGAGAAGTAAAGGCTTTTTCATCTCCTCTGTAACTTGTGGAAGGAGATTGTTGTAACCTCTCTTCATGTGAGAAAAGCAAGCCAATGAGGGCTTCAAAAGACAGAGAGGTTAGGTCTTTGGATTCTTCTATAATTATGGCAACTAAATTCCACTTAGGAAGAAGTGTCCTCAACACTTTCTTCACTATGACTTCAGGCTTGACTTCTTCTCCTAAACTGACCATATTATCTACTACGACTTTTATCCGCACGCAGTAATCACCAACCTTATAATTATCTTGCATTTTAAGAGTTTCAAAATCTCATTTCAAGGTTTGTATTTTGACTTGTTTGACTTGGTCACTACCCCTATAACTTTCTTTTAAAGCATTCCAAGTAGATTCAGCAGTTATAAAAGAAAATATTCTAGGGAAAATAATTATGTCAAGGGCAGCTTGGATGTGATAAATGGCGAAAGAATTATTCTTCTGAGCTTCCTTTTTAGCCCTTTTATTAGCAGCATTCAAAGCTGCCCAATCAATAGTAGTAGGTTCAGTATATCCCTCTTCAATCACTCCCAAATAACTTTTCCTATCAAAAGAGTTTTCATTTTAATTGACCAATACTCGTAATCACCACCATTGAACTCAGGGATTGGTAGACTAGTATTGGATGCCATTTCAAAAATTAGACTTTATTTCAATTTCAAACAAGTAGTACAAAATAGATCACTGATTTAAATCAAATCTAGCCTTTTTAATATGCTCACTGATTTGGCATTCTTCTTCTTGAGCACTGGAAGGGCAAAGTTGTCTGCTTTGTCGTCACTGATCACAATGACTTCTGGTGCTTCTTCCCCTTCTTCCTCTTCCTATTTTTCTTCTTCTACTGATTTTGGATCAGGAGATCATGGTGTATAGCTCTCACTTGATTCTACTTCAGGCACTGCAAGGGTATAACTATCACTCGATTGTACTTCAGGGATGAATTCAACCGTCTCAGACTCTTCTATTCTTTGCTCGAAGATATTGTCCTTTGAGTCAGCCTTGTATCTAGAATCGAGCTTCCTTTGGTGTGCTATTACTGAGTTCTACAGTTGACTGAATACCACATGTATTCCATTTCTCCGGATCCGCTCATCAAAAGACTCAGCTGATTCTCTCCTTAGTAGAGAGCATAGGGTGTGATAACATCCGGTTGACCGGATCATCTACTCATCATGGCAAAATAAATTAGCTGAGTTGCATATATCTATATTTCAAATGCTCAAGAAAGTTTGATCTTCAAAAAAAAGTTTTTCAATTTCCCTTTCCAAAAAAGTTTTCAAATTTTTTATAAAGTTTTTTAAAAAAAAATTAATAATTTTTTATATCCTTCATTATTTTTTTTTTAAACACAAACAAAATGAAGAATATAATTTTAAAACTATTAAATTAATTAAAAAACTTTAATAAAAATTAAAAAAAAAACTTTAAAAAACGTGCTAAAACCTTGTTTAACAAAAAACTTTGTTTTTTTGAAGCGGAGGGGAAGCGATCCCCCAACCTGCCACCAGGTAAATTCTTCATGGCGGGCAATCAACCAACCCATATACTCCTTCGGACGGAAAAAAGGCGGTAAGCCTTTTATTTAAGCCTTTCACCAAGAAACAAGGAGAAAAAAAAGAAAACAAAATATATTAGCGCCACGGTGGGTTTCGAACCAAAGACCTCTGCCAAACAACTCGTCCAACTTTGCCAACTGCGCTATGCACTTCAGATGAACATTAGGGGTAAATATTGATAGTTTAAAACAAATAATAAAAGGTTTGTTTTTTAAAAAAGAACCTCCTTTTTATCCCACATGCATTGTGAGATGGGTGCGGAGGGATTTATAAATGCGAAGGCACGCGTTATAAATCGATTGCCTTCGGGCAATCACCAAACCAGTCTTCTACCCTTTATCAATGAATCATTATTTTCCATGTGGCATCCTCACTTGCAATCACCTCGCCACGTCAGACCAACCAAATTTTGCCTAGTGTCAACTCCTTGCCACCTCCACTTGCCAGCTCTGCTGCCAACTCAACTCCTCGAGCTATAGGCCCTCCATGTTAGCTATCCATGTGTTGTGCATGTGTCACCTCTCAATTGGTTCCTCAGGATTCATGCCTATCTGTGTCTAGAAAATGCCACATCAACCTCCTTAGTTTGCGTGCTTCTCAGATGTGTCTCTATGTGGACTTCCTATCCACCTCCTCGATTCTCATGCTAAGCTTGTTGTCCTATTGATAGCTGTGTCACCTCAATCCTCATGAGCCCTCAGCTCTCGTGCTGCTTTGATGAATGCTTCTCTACTTTTGATGCCTCTTGATGCCTCGGTTCTCATGCCCCCTGATGTGTCCTCACAGAGCATGGCTCTGATACCAGTGTAAGTCCAATTGAAAGGAAATGGGCCCACATTTATAGAATCACAGAGCAACAATAATTATTTATTTAATTTAACCCCTACTTAACAACTATTACAATAGTAAAGCCTTATATAGGCTTAGGGAGTGCGGGGGAGTAGGGAAAGGAAGTTGGCGGGAGTTAGGGAAGAGGAGAGGACAAAGGCATAGGGAGTGGAGAGTAAGGCAACTAGGATAGGTGGCCTAGGGTGTGGGGAGAGGAAAGGTGTGGAGCGATAAGGGAAAATGGACAGTAGGGGATAGAAGGATGAGGAGGAAGAACAATGGAGGGATAAGGAGAAGAACAAGGTAGGAATATAGGGAAAGAAGAAAATTATAATATAATCATGCCGACCAAATTAGCCGACAATATGAAAGGGAGGTCACATGGTGGCTTAGAAAAAACTGGATTGTTCTAGCCCCTGTTCACACTTGCTACATTAGGGACATCAAATTCACTTTAAAATAATTAGATAAACCAATCTAGGATAATAAAATCGATTCTCATCAAAGTCATCAAGTATATATATTTAAATAGATCACTCAAATGCACCTTAAAAAGGACGATCTATAAATAAATCAAACAATTATGTGCCTTTAAATAGGCCAGTCATATAAATTTTATACTTTTAAATAGACCAATCATATCAAGTAAGCCTTTAAATAGGTCAATCATATAAAATGTACCTTTAAATAGGCCAATCGTATCAAATGAGCCTCTAAATAGGCCAATCATATAAAAATATGCCTTTAAATAAGCCAATCATATCAAATGTGTATTAATATAGGCCAATCATATCAAATGCTCATTTAAATAGGCCAATCATATCAAGTGACCCTTTAAATAGGCCAATGATATCAAATGCACCTTTAAATAGTCCAATCATACCAATTGCACCTTTAAATAGGCCAATCAAATGAACCTTTAAATAGGCCAATCAAATGTGTCTTTAAATAGACCAATCAAGTCCTTTAGGCTCATGCCCAAAAGTCTTGAAAAGGGCCCTTTATTAGATATATTCCCAATATAGGATCATTCCCAAAAGTCTTAATAGAAAAGGGCTTTTTGAGACATTGCTTAGAGGCATTCCCAATATAAAATAATATCTTTTTAGCGACTCGCTTAAGAATACTTTCAGCCAAAAAGATGTCATTCTCTTTAAGCCACTTGCTTAAAGGAGAGTTAACTAACCAATTAGTTATAAGTTTTGTTTCAAGCCAAAATTAAGTAATTAATCAAAAATAAATATCATTTTGAATCGAATTAATTCTAACTAACTCTCATTAACTGTTTTGCAACCAAATGAATTAGTACCGTAGCCAATTGCATTCAACCAATCCATTAATCATGTAATTAAACTCAATTAAATCTAATAAATACTATAATCACCCTAAATTCATCATCAACCAAGGTAAGCCTTCATCCCATATCATTGACCATTTATTTTTAATTATGGATGCAATCCCTTCCACATTAAACAATCATCCATGGTCAAACTTTGACTCACTATTCCAAATTACTTAATTAGCCCTCTAATCCCATAAATTAGTGTAGATCAAATTCGTCATCCAAAATTGCAAAATAACATTAACGATAACCATTTAAATATTCAAAACATCTAATTAAACCCTTCATCCTTATATCATCATCTACATCGATTCATAGTCAAAATTATCACCAAGTATTTAACTAATCATTTGGTAAGAACAAACCACATATCACACATCACTAATCTAACCAACCTAATTTCATATAATTAGATAAATTAATTCATAAACCAAATTAAGCATTTTGTAATCCTTTTTAATAACCATGTCATATTTTAGTAAAATTAATCGAATTGCCATAAAAATAAAAGTCAAACCCAATTAAAGCATCTAATTATAAGTCACACTCATCTAGCTAATCTAATTGTGAATCTTAATTTAAACTGTTTAACTAGACATTCAATTACAAATCACAAATCCTTAAATAATTTCTCAATTATAGTAATCCAACTTGATTATGTTCAAATTAATCATTTGACTAAGAAAATTAAAATCAACTCCTTATTAAATTATGAAACTAATCCCTTCATTCGCCTGATTATAAATTCATTTGTCATCATTTTTTCTCATAAGTCAAAATAATTAAAACTATTTTTTCATTCACACTAATCAAATTGATCATATCTATTGCATTAAATCATTTAGCTCAAATTAAATTACAAAAAGGTACACCATTGAGTAGCTATTTTGCAATTCGTGAGTATCATTAAAGCTATCAAATTTTCTTCAGTAGAGATCAATTTAACAAACTTGGTCAAATTGTTGATATTTACCAAAATGATCAAAATAAACAAATAGTTGCAAAATTATCTCAAATCACCATATATTAACAAATTTTCAAAAATAAATTAAAATTATCTTAGATAACAAAAAATGGATAAAGTTTTTTGAAACAAAATTAATTTGTTAAAATTATCTAAGATCACACAAAATCAACAACTTTTTCAACATGAAAAATTTATTAATCAAAATTATTCAAACACATTAAAATTTGATATCCTTTTCAAACTAAATTCTAGTTTTCAAAATTAGCCAAAATGACCACAATTAGTCCAAAATTGTTAAATATTAAACTTATCCAAATTTTTTGAATTGGCAAAAAATTGTAACAATTGATTACAAAATTTGTTAAATTTTTTAAAATTACCACCATTAGTCAAATTTTTTCTACATCATAAAAAAATACCAAAAATATCAAGAGCGCTTGATGTGGATCCAACAGAAGCTAAGCATTGCATTACAAAATAGTACCTAAATAAGCACAAACTACAAACACCATATCTTCTAAATCTACATGGAAGAATTAATTTAGAAGATATTTGATCATAATGAGCTAATTGTAGACAAATGCTAATAAATCAACTATTCTAGAAGATGCTAACATAAGCTACTCTAGAATATTTCCAATAATCTACATCTAGAAATCTAACGTGAGTATTTTGGAGTCTCACAGTTTATATAGCAATAACAAAAACCTAATAATAATAAACCTAAGTCTAGTTATTACATCATTTATAATAATAATCATAAGTCTAGCTACATCATATTGTGTTCCTCATCATGCCTCCCCATAATTGAAGCATTGAATTCTAATGCTTTCAAGATAAAATTAAAATCATGGGACATATATTGGTGAAATATCCAATGAGCCTAATGTAAAAGATAACCTCATAATATAACAAGGTAAGAAGTAGAAGAACCTTGATGAGTTTGATGAGTGTTTGTGTTGAACACTTGGTCATAATCTAGCAAAATCTGAAAATAAAGTACCATATTGACAGAGCCAGAGAACCATTAGAAGTGATATATACAAATTCTTGTGGACCAATTTTAGTCAGTATTGGTGGAAATAAATATTATTAGTTGTTTGTTGATGATTGTTCATGCAAAATGTGGGTATATTTCTTGAAGTTGAAATTAGAAGCTTTTATGTACTTCAAAAAATTCAAAAATCTTGTAGAAACAAATATTGGATATTCAACTCATGTCCTTTGCTTAAATAGAGGTGAAGAATATTTATCTAATGTATTTGAAATATGATTAACAAAAAATGGAATAAAATGACAACTTACTATAACTTATACACCAAAATAGAATGATATTGCTAAAAGAAGAAATCATTCCATTAAGGAAATGACTCGTTGTATGCTTAAGGAATCAAATCTTGAACACCAATATTGGGCAGAGAATTTCAATATGGTAGTATACATCCAAAATAGGTATCCCACAAGAATTATCAAAAATATTATTCTTGAATAAGCTTGGTTAGATCGAAAACCATCAATATCACACCTGAGGATTTTTGGATGTAAAGTATACATGCATATTCCAAAAAAAAGAGGACAAAATTAGATACAAAAGCTTTGTAGTATATTCCTTGGATATGATTACGCATCCAACGGTTATAAAATAATTGATCCAATCACAAAAAATATTTGTAAGTAGAGGTGTAGTATTAGATGAAGGATGTAAAGTAAATATTGAATATTCTAAGGATACAATATTTTCCATTCTAGATATTACATCAAATAAAGAAATTCATGAAGAATCTTCTAAAGAAGAATCATAAAAAATGAATAAGCCTATTGAAGAGTTAGTAATTACAATACCACCCCAACAAAAAAGAGTTACAAAATGGTACACAAACACTTTTAAAGATTTAAAATAAGAAAAACCATTGGATCTTACCACTACAAGACCTCAAACTCATAGTATGACAAGAGGATAAGCAAATATGGGATTAATGATTTCACTAATAGAAAATATAGAATTAACTATAGTACATGATGCAATTAACCAACTGATATTATCACAATGACACTGAGAGGGGGGGGTGAATCAGTGTAACTATTTAAAAACTTGAATCTGCAACTCTTAAAACTTAAAAATGCAAGCTTAAAAATAGATAAAGCAAGTATAACACAAGAGCATCACACAACACAAGATTTAACGAGGTTCACCGATGTGGCTACTCCTCAAATAATGACTGTTTGGACTACAATCCAAATCCAGTCTTTGCAAGGATTCAATCTTTACAAATAGTTTACCAGCACCCACTGGAAGGAGCACCAACCCCTGATTTTTTTACTGCAACAGATAGGAGCACCAACTCCTTTTACCAAGCACCAACTTGGATTTCAATTTTTAACAAAAAAATATTGACATAAAAATGCCTTCTCTTTTGCAAGACCCTCACTGGTCTATAGCTCATACAAATTAATCTCTCAGAAGCATAAAGAGAATTGTTAGAATCTCAATATCCTCTTTCACAGTCTAAAACCTCTCTTCTGATTTTTCAAATAAAAATTACATTCAGGTTTTGTTCTTTTTTTGTACTTCATGCAGCACACTAACTCAACCATGCCTTTTTGGTTTTTCAATGTAAAACACGGTTGCAGTAACTTTCTTACTGTGCTTGTTCGAGTCTTTATATTCGATTTTCTCGAACGGCTCAATTTTTAAACGGCTCAAATTTTCCCTCCAATTTTTTATGCATTCTTGGCTATGATCAATCTGTCAAACCCTCTCTGACGCGTTCTGCCTTTTAGCCGCTTTCTTTCTGACTTATTCTGACACCTTTTTTTGAGCAGACTGACAGCCTTTTTTGCGTGTTTCGATGCTCTCTGATTCTTATCTTCTAGACTCTGCGTAACTGCCCTCTTAACACTTTTTCACTCTCTTATGGCACTCTTTTCTATTCTGCGTCGATCTTTCTTTTTGGCCTGCTACTGCCATGTCTGACACACGCAACCTGTTAATGAATCTCTCTGAAATCGATTCTCGATATAACCACCTCTGCAACAGCTATTCTCGCATTCAATGCTTTGTTCCGTAGCTTCCCTTTGTAACTGCCACCTTTGCCAGCCATGCTGCATCACGGCCCTGCAACAGCCGTTCTTTTCTTAAAAGCGTAGTTTTGACACCTGTCACTTTGCATGCTTCTTTGGCCTTTTTCCCGCCAAACTGTTACCTGTCGCGATATCGCGACATCTCTACTTGGTTGACTTATTCTGGACTGTTGACCATGAAAACCCGACATGTCACGATATCGCGACGTTTTTTGCCTCCTACTTTACTCGGCATTCACCCGCGAAAACGATACATGTCACGAAATCGCGACACATTCGCTGCCTCTGCACTATCCTTCGCTTGCACCCGCGAAAATGATACATGTCGCGAAATCGCGATGTTCTCTGCTTTCGTACAACCTTCCTTCGCCAGCATCCACGAAAATGATACATGTCACGAAATCGTGACACATTCAGGCTTCCCTCCACTCTGCTTCACTTTGCTCAATGGAACTTGTCACGAAATCGTGACACTTTCAGCTTTTGCTGACGTCATCCTCAATGTTGTCACGAAATCGCGACGCTTCCGGCTTCCTGAGGCTTCTCTTGCAACTTGTCACGAAATCGTGACACTTTCAGCTTTTGCTGACGTCATCCTCAATGTTGTCGCGAAATCGTGACGCTTTCGGCTTCTAGCGGCTTTTCTTTCACCCTGTCGTGAAATCGTGACACTTTCAATTTTGCTGACGTCATCCTCAGCTTTGTCACGAAATCGCGACGCTCTCTGCCTCCGTACAACTCTCTCTTCATGCTATAGCGAAAACCTGACTTGTAGCGAAATCGCTACACCTTTTTGACTTAGCATTTTTCTTTGCTGTGGCCTCCAAAAATCTAGCATGTAGCGAAATCGCTACAACTTTGTTGCCTTGGTGCTTCCTCTTGCTTCGACTTGCTAAGCTTAGACTTGTAGCGAAATCGCTACCCCATTGTGTTCTGTGTTTTGAACTTGCAGCGAAATCGCTACACCTATGCCCCTAGCATTTCGAACTTGTAGCGAAGTCGCTACACCTTTGTGCCTTGCATTTCGAACTTGTAGCGAAATCGCTACCCCTTTGTGCCATGCATTTCGAGCTTGTAGCGAAATCGCTACACCTTTGCTCTTCGGCATCTGAACTCTGCTTCGGCTCACGAAAGTCTGACATGTAGCAAAATCGCTATAGCTTTTTGACTTAGCTCTTCTTTTCTGCATCAGCTAGCGAAACTACAACATGTAGCGAAATCGCTACAGTTCCTCGACTTTGCTGCTTTGCCTCCAACATGTCATGAAATCATGACAGTTTTCATCCTAGGCGTTGCTTCTTCAAACTTGTCATGAAATCGTGACACTTTTCGTCCTTGGCACCTTTACTCCAAACTTGTCGCGAAATCGCGACAGTTTTTCAACTTTGCTTCTTTCCTTCCAGCATGTCGCGAAATCGCGACAATTTTTCATGAACTTTCTCTCTCCTCCGATATGTCACGAAATCGTGACATTTTCGGCTGCATTTTCTCTCTCCTCCGTTTTGTCGCGAAATCGCGACAGAAAACATGTCGCGATATCGCGACAGTTTTCTTACTTGTCTTTTTCTGCAAAATTTTGAATCTGGGTCACTTCTGTTTTCCTTGAAAATCACTGTACTTGATCTGACTGACCTCTGAACTGCATCAACTGCATCAATGCCTCGTGTTGACAACAATGACAATACTTTTGCAATGCTTTTGCTGCACCTTGCTCAACAATCTCCCCCTTTGGAATTGTTGGCAACACATTGCAACCTTGCTCAATTTCTTCTCCCCCTTTGCCAATAATACCAAAGGGCTGCTACAGACTCCCCCTGAGTCTATGCACAACATTCTCAGGCATAAATAATTTTAATGCTCCCCCTGAGAATGTGTTCCCCATAGCTAGTCAGTGCTTGGGTAGTGTGACTACTCCCAACTTCTTCCGAAGGTATTCAAAAACTTCCTTGGGCAATGGTTTGGTGAATATGTCTGCTACTTGCTCTGTAGTTGGAACAAACTCCAATTTGACCTCTCCTTCTGCAACCTTATCCTTCAAGAAGTGATACCGGATTGCAATATGTTTGGTGCGGGAATGCATTACCGGATTCTTTGAAATGTTGATTGCACTAGTGTTATCACATTTGACTGAAATGGGCTCATTGAAGTGAATACCAAGATCTTTCAATGTTTGTCTCATCCATAATATTTGTGTACAACATGTTGTTGCTGCAATGTATTCTGCCTCTGCAGTGGATAGAGAAACTGATTCTTGTTTCTTGTTGTGCCATGCTACCAATTTATCTCCAAGATAAAATGCTCCTCCACTTGTACTTTTTCTGTCATCAATACATCCCGCCCAATCTGCATCGGAATATGCAAAAAGAGTGAAGTCTTTTCCTTTTGGATACCATAGCCCATACTCCATAGTACCCTTGAGGTACCTAAAAATCCTTTTCACAACTATCACATAATTCTCTTTTGGACTAGCCTAAAATCTTGCAACCATGCAAACAACTTGTAAGATATCCGGTCCGGTGGCTGTCAAATACAGCAGGCTCCCAATCATTGATCTCGTACATTGTTTGATCAACATCCGGAGATTTATCATCCTTGCTCAACTTGCGACTTGTTGTCATGGGGGTGCTTGACGAGGCTTACTATCCTCCATAGTGAAATTTTTAAGCATTTCTTTCACATATTTAATTTGAGAAATAAAAATCCCTTTTTCAGTTTGATTAACTTGCAATCCAAGGAAATATGAAAGTTCACCAATCATAGACATTTCAAATTCTTTTCGCATTTTGTTTGCTATGTCTTTGCATGATTCATCATTGCTGCTCCCAAATATTATATCATCTACATAAACAACAAGGACAATGAAATTGCCATTTTCAGTTTTGATATATAAATTGCTATCCACCATACCTTTCTTGAATCCTTGCTTAGTGAGATAGCTGTCCAATCTTGCATACCAAGCTCTAGGTGCTTGTTTCAAGCCATACAATGCTTTCTTCGACTTGCAAACAAAGTTAGGATTCTCACAGAGTTGAAAACCATCAGGCTGTTCAATATATACTTCTTCTTCAAGATTTCCATTCAGAAATGCTGATTTTACATCCATCTGATAAACTTTGAAATTTCTATGAACTGCTAAAGCCAAAAACAGTCTTATTGCTTCAAGTCTGGCCACTGGTGCAAAAGTCTCTTCAAAATCAATCCCCTCAACTTGAGCATATCCTTTGCAGACCAATCTTGCTTTATTCCTTACAACTCTGTCCGTCTTCATTCAATTTGTTTCGAAATATCCATTTAGTACCAATTATGTTTTTATTTTCGGGCCTTGGTACTAATTCCCGGGTTTTGTTTTTCTCAATTTGATCTAGTTCTTCATTTATCGCCTCCATCCAAACTTTCATCTGTGCTTGCTTCAATAATATTTTTGGGCTCAATCTTGGATAACGAGAGAATAGTTATTTACTACTCTTCTTCTTGTCTGAATGCCAACTGTAGGGTCCCCAATAATCTGCTCTTTGGGATGATTTTTCTGCCAGCTGCCTGTTCTGGATTTCCTATTTTCTTCTCTTTCCAAATCATCTGAATCTGATTTCTGTCTCTCTTCCTTTTCTTGATCTTCATCTTCTTCAATAAATTCTTCATAAGTTGGGTAGTTTTCATTATGGCTGATTTCTTGTTTCCTTCCTTCATCAACCTTAACATCCGCACTCTCCACAATTTTCTTGAGTCTTTTGTTGTAGCATGTGTAGGCTTTGCTTTTTGTTGAGTAACCAAGAAAAATTCCTTCATCGGCTCTATCTTCAAACTTGCCAAGATTGCTTTCAGTTCTTTTAATGTAACACTTGCTGCCGAACACTTTGAAGTATTTTGCTGTAGCCTTTTTGCCAAACCACAGTTCATAAGGTGTTTTGCTTTCATGCGGCCTCAACATACATCTATTCTGAATGTAGACTGCAGTATGAACTGCCTCTTTCCGAACACCGTCGACAATTTTGCTCTCTGTTAACATGGTCCTTGCCATTTCTTGCATAGTTCTATTCTTTCTTTCAACTACTCCATTCTGCTGTGGTGTTCTAGCTGCCAAAAACTGTCTTCTAATCCCATGTTTTTCATAATATTCTGCAAACTCATATGAAATAAACTCTCCACCTCTATCTGATCTCAAACATTTAATTCTTTTTCCAGATTGATTCTCAACAAGATTTTTAAAAGTTTTAAACATCTCAAAGGCTTCTGATTTAAATTTTAGAAAGAGTACCCATGTCATTCTAGAAAAGTCATCTATACACAGCATAAAATATTTGTAGCCATTTATGCTTTCCGTTCTCATGGGTCCACATAAATCTGTGTGAATTAGTTCTAACGGCTTGCTTGTAAAATACTCTTTTGCTTTGAAAGTGGATCTGGTTTGCTTCCCCTTTTGGCATGACTCACAAATGTTGTTTGAAGGTTTACCAATAGTGGGTATGTCTCTTACTGCTCCTTTTGAGCTGATCTTTACCAGATTATCAAAGCTTATGTGACCGAGTCTCTTGTGCCACAGCCAATTTTCTTCTTCCTGTCCAACCAAGCAAGCTCCTTCTGAAGTCTCCGAGAGAGTATACAAATTTCCAGAAGTTCTCAGTCCAGTGGCTATTAACTTTCCATTTTTTGTCTTTCTTACTTCACAGCCCTCTTTCTTGAAAATTACTTCATGACCTCTGTCACAAATTTGACTTACACTCAGTAAGTTATGCTTCAGACCTACCACAAAAAGAACTTCCTTAGAGTTGATTTTTCCGTCACTTAACTTAACTGATCCTTTACCCACTATCTTTGCTCCATCATTGTTTTCGAATTTTACAGAACCACCTTCGTATGTCTGTAGCTTATCAAACTTCTGTTTGTCTCCTGTCATATGACTGGAGCATCCACTGTCCAGAATCCAAGGTGCAGATTTATTCTGGGCTTTGAGAGCTGTTTGAACGATTAGGGATTCCTTGTCTTTCTTAGGTTGCTCCTTTTCCTTCCACTATGATTTGACAGCAGATCTGGTCACTTGTTTTACCTTCTCCCTTTCATTTGCTTGTGACAGTTTTTCGAGAAATTTTCTGTTTTGATTTAATCCAGTTGATTGATACTTTCTTCCCAGGTATTTATTTCCTGCAAAAGAGCTACGACAATTCCTTGCAATATGTCCGAAGTTATGACAGTTATAACATTCTACAGCATAATCTATCAAAGGTGAAAAAATATTTCTACTAGTAAAATTTCTGTGTTCTACATTATATCTACAACTTGAGATTTTATGACCATATGCATTGCATTTAAAACAATAACCAGAAAAGGAACGAGTGTACCTGGGTAATGGTTGTTGCCATGTTGTAGTAGGAGCCATGGGTCTTCTTCTTCTTTGATATGTGACTTTGGTAAATCCATCATTTGCAGAACTCCTTTCGAGCTTGGACTTATTGTTTTCTTTTGCATGATACGGTTTATCTTGATCAACCCTGATCTTGTCTTTATTCTTTATTGGTTCTATAGTTACAGCCTTTGAGTCCTTTGAGGATTCTCCTTCATCAAAGCCTAAACCAAATTTGATACCCGTAGGCCTTTGATTATTTAACATTTTATTCAGCTTCGCAGAACTGTCTTCAAATTTATGATGACAACTCAGTTTCCGATTCATCTCTTCTAGCTGCAGCCTTAATCCAACTATGTCTTCTTCTAGCTTATTGCACTCTTTTATTTTCATGGTTAGCTGAGCTTCAAAATCTTCAGACTTTTTCTTATATTCTTCAGTTTGTACTTTCAAACTGATTATTAAATTGCTAGCATCCTCAAATTTTCTTGAAATCTTTTTATTTCTTTTCCTTTCTGCACTTAACTCTTCAAGTGCAGCAACCAACTCACCTTCCAGATCTACCTCAGCCTCATCCTCTAATTTTTCTTCACACTCCTGGGTTTCCTCAGTTCTTTGTTCTTCAAAAGCCATGAACAAGGCTTCACCAGTTTCTTCTTCTGAGTCCTCACTGGAACTGTCTTCTGAAGAGTCAATGTTCTTGGAAATGAAACTTTTCTTCTTGAAGTTCCTTTTTCTAAAATGTGGTTTCTTCTTCCAGACATTTCTTTCTTGGTGTGTCCCTTCATCATTTTTGTTTTTCTCATTCATTGGGAATTTTGCTTGCAAAGTGCCCGATGCCTCCACAGTTAAAGCACTTGAACGGTAGCTTGCCTCTGTACTTTCCTTTTCCCTTTACTAATTTCCTAACAAAGTTTGCTTCAGTTTCATCCGTAGATTCTTCTTCCTCAGATTCTTGTTTAGATTTTATATTTTTCTGTGCTTGAAAAGTTGCTTCTCTGTCTGAGGGCTTAGTTTGTCCAATTCTCATTTCATATGTTGTTAGAGAACCATGCATTTCATCCATACTGAAAAAATTTAAATCTTTTGCTTCTTCTATGGCGAGAAACCTTTGCATCAAATCTTTTATTGAGAGTTCTTAGTACCTTCTTCACAACAACTGCATCTTCCATCTCCTCGTCGAGTCCTCTTATTGCATTAATGATTCCATTTACTCTCAGCATATAGGCTTCTATGTTCTCATCATCAGTCATCTTTAATGCTTCGAACTGGGCACGATGTGTTTGCAGCTTAGCTTCCTTGATCTTGCTATCTCCTTCATGAATGCTTTGCAGTTTGTCCCATATGTCTTTTGCAGATTTGCAGTTCATGATGCGTATCAACTCACTGTCTACTAATCCACACATAATAGCATTCTTGGCTTTCGAGTTGTTCTCAAACTTTTTCTTCTCAGCCGCATCTGTTGGAGGAACAGAGGGTATAGTGTATCCATTTTCAACAGATTCCCAAATGTCATAACCCAATGCACATAGATATGTCTGCATCCTAAGTCTCCAGAAAGAATAATTTGTTCCATCGAACAGAGGAGCTTTGTTAGAAGAGAATCCTTCACCACCGGCCATTGTGTATCTTCCAAGATCACCTTAGCTGATTAAGCTTGTACAGGAACCTTGCTCTGATACCAATTGATATTCTCACAATGACACCGAGAGGGGGGTGAATCAGTGTAACTATTTAAAAACTTGAATCTGCAACTCTTAAAACTTAAAAATGCAAGCTCAAAAATAGATAAAGCAAGTATAACACAAGAGCATCACACAACACAAGATTTAACGAGGTTCACCGATGTGGCTACTCCTCAAATAATGATTGTTTGGACTACAATCCAAATCCAGTCTTTGCAAGGATTCAATCTTTACAAATAGTTTACCAAGACCCACTGGAAGGAGCACCAACCCCCGATTTTTCTGCTGCAATCAGATAGGAGCACCAACTCCTTTTACCAAGCACCAACTTGGATTTCAATTTTTAACAAAAAAATATTGACATAAAAATGCCTTCTCTTTTGCAAGACCCTCACTGGTCTATAGCTCATACAAATTAATCTCTCAGAAGCATAAAGAGAATTGTTAGAATCTCAATATCCTCTTTCACAGTCTAAAACCTCTCTTCTGATTTTTCAAATAAAAATTACATTCAGGTTTTGTTCTTTTTCTGTACTTCATGCAGCACACTAACTCAACCACGCCTTTTTGGTTTTTCAATGAATAACCACGGTTGCTGTAACCTTTTTATTGTGCTTGTTCGAGTCTTTATATTCGATTTTCTCGAACGACTCAATTTTAAACGACTCAAATTTTCCCTCCAATTTTTTATGCATTCTTGGCTATGATCAATCTGTCAAACCCTCTCTGACGCGTTCTGCCTTTTAGCCGCTTTCTTTCTAACTTATTCTGACACCTTTTTTTGAGTAGACTGACAGCATTTTTTGCGTGTTTCGATGCTCTCTGATTCTTATCTTCTAGACTCTATGTAACTGCCCTCTTAACACTTTTTCACTCTCTTATGGCACTCTTTTCTATTCTGCGTCGATCTTTCTTTTCGGCCTGCTACTGCCATGTCTGACACACGCAACCTGTTAATGAATCTCTCTGAAATCGATTCTCGATATAACCACTTCTGCAATAGTTGTTCTGCATTCAATGCTTTGTTTCGTAGCTTCCCTTTGTAACTGCCACCTTTGCCAGCCATGCTGCATCACGGCCCTGCAATAGCCGTTCTTTTCTTAAATGCGTAGTTTTGACACCTGTCACTTTGCATGCTTCTTTGGCCTTTTTCCCGCCAAACTGTTACCTGTCGCGATATCGTGACATCTCTACTTGGTTGACTTATTCTGGACTGTTGACCATGAAAACCTGACATGTCGCGATATCGCAATGTTTTCTGCCTCCTACTTTACTCGGCATTCACCCACGAAAATGAGACATGTCATGAAATCGTGACACATTTGCTACCTTCAGCACTATCCTTCGCTTGCACCCGCGAAAATGATACATGTCACGAAATCATGATGTTCTATGCTTCCGTACAACCTTCTTTTGCCAGCATCTGAGAAAATGATACATGTCATGAAATCATGACACATTCGGCTTCCCTCCACTCTGCTTCACTTATAGCCATGAAAATGATACTTGTCATGAAATCGTGACACTTTCAGCTTTTGCTGACGTCATCCTCAATGTTGTCATGAAATCGTGACACTTTCGGCTTCCTGAGGCTTCTCTTGCAACTTGTCATGAAATCGTGACACTTTCAGCTTTTGCTGACGTCATCCTCAATGTTGTCCCGAAATCGTGACGCTTTCGGCTTCCAACGGCTTTTCTTTCACCCTGTCACGAAATTGCGACACTTTCAATTTTGCTGACGTCATCCTCAGCTTTGTCACGAAATCATGACGCTTTCTGCCTCCGTACAATTCTCACTTCATGCTATAGCGAAAACCTGACTTGTAGCGAAATCGCTACACCTTTTTGACTTAGCATTTTTTCTTTGCTGCGGCCTCCGAAAATCTAGCATGTAGCGAAATCGCTACAACTTTGTTGCCTTGGTGCTTCCTCTTGCTTCGACTTGCTAAGCTTAGACTTGTAGCGAAATCGCTACCCCATTATGTTCTGTGTTTTGAACTTGCAGCGAAATCGCTACACCTATGCCCCTTGCATTTCGAACTTGTAGCGAAGTCGCTACACCTTTGCCCCTTGCATTTCGAACTTGTAGCGAAATCGCTACCCCTTTGTGCCATGCATTTCGAGCTTGTAGCAAAATCGCTACACCTTTGCTCTTCGGCATCTGAACTCTGCTTCGGCTCGTGAAAGTCTGACATGTAGCGAAATCGCTACAACTTTTTGACTTAGCTCTTCTTTTCTGCATCAGCTAGCGAAACTGCAACATGTAGCGAAATCGCTACAGTTCCTCGACTTTGCTTGCCTCCAACATGTCACGAAATCATGACAGTTTTCATCCTAGGCGCTGCTTCTTCAAACTTGTCACGAAATCGTGACACTTTTCGTCCTTGGCACCTTTACTCCAAACTTGTCATGAAATCACGACAGTTTTTCAACTTTGCTTCTTTCCTTCCAACATGTCGTGAAATCGCGACAATTTTTCATGAACTTTCTCTCTCCTCCGATATGTCACGAAATCGTGACATTTTCGGCTGCATTTTCTCTCTCCTCCATTTTGTCACGAAATCGCGACAGAAAACATGTCGCGATATCGCGACAGTTTTCTTACTTGTCTTTTTCTGCAAAATTCTGAATCTGGGTCACTTCTATTTTCCTTGAAAATCACTGTACTTGATCTGACTGACCTCTGAACTGCATCAACTGCATCAATCTGTCTATGTTGACAACAATGACAATACTTTTGCAATGCTTTTGCTGCACCTTGCTCAACACCCACATTGAATAGAAAGTAGCAATGGAATCAGAATACATAGCATTAATAAAGAACAAAACATGGGATTTAGTTGATCTACCCAAAGGCAAGAAAACTATAGGATGCAAATGGATTTACAATATAAAGTACAAAATAGATGACTCCATTGATAAATATAAGGTACAACTAGTTGCAAAAGGTTTTGAATAAACAAAAGGGATTGATTATGAAGAAACATTTGCACCCATAACAAAAATGACTACCATTCGTACAATTTGTGCACTAGCAACTCAATTTGGATGGAAAATACATCAGATGGATGTTAAAAGTGCATTTCTTAATGGTGATATTGAAGAGGAAGTATACATGATTCAACTAGAAGGATTTGTTGTTAAGGGATAGGAACAAAAAATTTGTAAATTAAAAAAACTACTAAATGGTTTGAAACAAGCCTCTAGAGCATGGTATATCAAAATTAATGAGCACCTTCTATGGCATGGTTTTAAAAGAAGTGATTTTGATTCAAATACTTATGTTAAGAAAACTAGGATTTATATAGTTATTCTTATAGTATATGTTAATGATTTGGTAATTACAAACAATTCAAAAAAATTAATAGACAATGTGAAAAATGATTTGAAAAAATAATTTGAAATGATAGACTTAGGACTTTTACACTATGGTCTTGGTTTAGAAGTTTGGAAAAAATAAGCTTATATTATACTCACTCAAACTAAGTATTATAGAACATTACTTGAAAAATATAGAATGATAGATTGCAAGGCTAAAGTGACACCTATAGAACAAGGGCTACAAGTTTCTATATTTGATGAATCACCTCAATTATATACTAATTTGTATTGCCAATTGACTAGAAGTCTTTTATACTTAACTAATACCAGACCAAACATTGTATTTGTAGTAAATTATCTTTCTAGATTCATGAAATATCCTAAAGAGATTCATTAGAAATCTACAAAATGACACTACATTATATCATCAATACTACAAATATGGTCTAGAATATAAGAAGAATGATAACTTTTATTTATATGGATATATATACTTAGACTATGCTAGATCAGTTGACAATAAAAAATCAATGTTAGGTTGTGTTTCATATTGGTTAGGAATCATCTGATGGCATAGCAAGAAATAACATGTAATAGCACTTTCTTCCATAGAAGTATAATATTATGTAGCACGAGATACTACATGTGAGGCACTTTGGCTACAATACATTATTCCAGATATGGGAATAAATAGAACACCAACAATGTTACACTATGATAATTAGGGAGTACTAAAACTAATAAAAAATCTAATATTTCACGAAAGAACCAAACATATTAAAAAAATATTATTTTATATGAGATCATTTCCAAGATCATCATATTCAGGTTAAATACATGCCCACTAAATATCAACTTGTAGATATTTTTACAAAGACATTTGGTCAAAACAAGTTTTTTTTTGTAATCATCTTTGTACAAATAATAAGAAGAGCTAGAAAAAATAGATGCCAAAACAAAAAATCAATTTTCATACCAAATAATGTAATATGAAGGGTGTTGGAGAATATTACATTCTTTGGAATTTTTTACTTTTGTAATCATATGATACTTGTAAATATTACTCCTAGAGAAAATTGAAGATCCACGTCTCTCGAGAAATTAAGTGAAGAGAAAGAGATAGATTCAAGTCTTATCAATACAAAAAGACACTACTACACCAATGCATATATGGACAACAAGGGAATGTGCAATGTAACTCCTTTTTTTAAAACCTCATGAAATATCAGTTAGTAGTATTGGCTTAAGTACATAGTTTGAATATGTTTATTAGTTCATAAATTCATATTTTTGTTTATGTTCTTAGATATATGCTAACAAAGTATACCTATCAAAATTATAGATGATAAAACCTATCAAATCAAGGGAGGAGGCAGTGTTTCACTCAACTTACCTCTTCTTGAATGCACACCAGAAAATATACTTTATGTACTTGGATTAATTAATAACTTGATATCAATGTCATATTTTTTGGATACGAGAAGAATAATTGATTTCAAGGATGTTAATGTAAGTAAAAAATATTTCATTAAAAGACAAAGAGAACTTGAAACCTTTGGTTCTTTTAAAAATGGCATTTTTGCTCTAGATATAATAACACTCTCTCATAAATAATTAAATTAGCTACTACCATGAGAAATATCAATATCAAGTGCAATATCAAAGAAGTTTAAATCATCAAAGAGACAATATTGTACACATGGCTCTCATGGTAAAAGAAATAAATCAAGATTGTATGGTAGCAAAAGATAGCTCAAAAAAATATGGTAAGAAATACCTCAAAGAAATGGAAAATACATTATAGATGGCTCTATCCACACTTTATGACCTACAAGAACAATGTGAAAAAAAAGTAGTAACTAAATTGAAAAATATACTCATGATGAAAATGAAAACTGTTACACACATGACATACTTCAAAGGATAGATATGAGGTGTAATTTGAAACCCAAGATGGTACATGTAAGTTGTGACACTAGTGATTTAAGGACCATAGATGCATATTGTAATATTTGTCATAGGAAAGATGCAAATTGTAATGCAAGTAGTGATCCTTCATAGAAAATAGACACTAATGGTTTGAGAAATACTTTTAAAAATGTTGGTACAAAAATATTTTAGAGGATGATTACATTATAAAAATAGAGAATGGTTGTGATAGAAATATTGATGGTAACAAGGATATCACTAGATGGGTTTCTCCAAAGAATTATATTTTGAGGCATTATGAGTTTGATAGTGATAATTTTAGATGTGTTAAAACAAAGAGTGTTCATGAGAATGCTTATACAAAAATTGTTTGCTTTGATTATGTAGAGTGTGTTGGTTAAAATGAAGACCAAATTATTAGATTTTATGGACAATGTATTGTTAATGGTTTGAAGTCTTCAAATAATGATAGGGATAATGGTGGTATAAGTCATTTAGAATTTATTAGTAATGGTCTAAGTTATGATAAATATTTTTGTGATGACTTATTGCATTCAAATGATAATAGAAATTAAGATAATGAAAGGCATACAAAAGCAATTGGTACTAAACTAGGATATAATGAAACAAGGCAAGGAATGAAATAACCTATTGTATTAGAAATAAGCCCAAAATACAAAGACCTCAGATTTACAAGATAAGCTAATGAGAGTGATTTTGTGATAGAGAATACTAATACCAATTTTGTAATAGGGAATGTTGTGATAGGTAACATTGAATGTGTAACAAGAAACAATGAAGCTAAATTTGTGATAGGTACTAATTACAACTATTTGGACATATAAAAGATAAATGTTTGGAAAGATCCAGAACCATAAAGCAAGAGCCAAATTCAATACCATAGTCAAAGCTGAAGATCTAGAACCACAATCAATGATTGACATTACCAAAAAATGTAATATGGGGGGGATGTTGGAGAATATTACATTATTTGGTACCTTACAAGTATCTTGTAAATACTTTGTAAATATTTGGTGTCTAGGAGTCTTGTAAATATTTGATATTTAGTAATCATTAGATGTTTGTAATTATTAGAGAGTCAATAAATATATTTCTCCTATAAGAAATATAAAGAGTCATATCTCCCATGAGTTTGAGGAGATGAAGAGATAGTTGAAGATGAAATGTCAAGAGACTCTTTGTAAAGGCTATTTGTATAGGTAGAATGTGATTTTATTTGTTATAAGAAATTGTAGTGCATAATATTGTACTATAATATATTGTAAACTTATCATATACATGAATATAGTGTATTTATTTACTTTGAGTCATGGGTAGTTGCAAACTGATATATTGTGAGGAATATTTAATCTTGTAACCAAATTTATTTGTTGAATATAGAAATTTTGCTAATAGGAATTCTATGTGGACCAACCACAAGGCTTTGAGAAGAAATACAAGGAGGATTGTGTCTACAAGCTCAAGAGGCCCTATATGGACTTAAGCAAGCCCTCAGGGCTTGGTACTCTAGGATAAACAAATGGTTCTTGGAGAGAGGCTTCATGAGAAGCAAAAATGAGCCCAATATTTAAATAAGTTTTTTAATAATAATGTTCTTTACATATGCTTGTTGTAGGTAGCAAATCCACCTCCCAAAAGAAAAAGAAGTGACAAGATGATTTGCCTAGTTTTGATAATTTTTATAAGTTTTGGTAAATTGTACAAGCAGGAGGTAAACCATACAAAATAGAGGAAAAACTATACAAAGTGCAATGAAATGCAAGGGAAATGTAATTTGAGTTGTAATTGCACATGAATTTGATAAATCATGTGTTTAGACTTAGTAAAAGGTATAATTATGCATTCCGTTATGCATGGGATGTTGTGAATAATGAATTGCCTCAGGTACCACTTGTAAACAACCTATGAAACATAATATAAGACCCCATTTTCATTTTTGATAGTCTGGTTAATGTTGATTAGTTATGGTTATGATCTAGTCTGAATAGTATGAAGTATTGAATGCATATCTATGATTGTTGAGTACATTTTAGTGATTGTATTGCATTGTTGAAAAGTAATAAAGAATAGCATGAATTAATAGTCTTTTATCATGTATTGTACAATCTTGGAATGATGGAGTAATATTTTGTAGTTTATCTTTGTTGCATGTTACTTCTTTATGTTATGGTTGATGATTAATGCATTGCTATGAAGGATGGAATTGAACTAGCACTAGTGTGAGCCCTATAATTGATCTGTGAGGCAGATAATATTAAGAAAGACATCTTGAATACTATTGTATGATTTTTGGAGATTGCCATTGGAGATAACTCTCTCAAACCCTGATGATAGAACTTGCATGTTGGTAAAAATAGATTAATTACCATCTTAGAACTTCCCAAAATTTATTTTAAAGAGATTGGTATAGAAGAGTCTCCAATTTGGCATATTTTTAACTTTTTTTTCATACAAATCGTACACCAGATGCACTACAAATCATACACAAGTAATTTAACCGATTTGGCAATTTATGCAATTGAGGAAAACTTACCTTATTTGGCACAATTGGAAAATTGAACAATCTGGTTATAAAAATATGTACGATAGCTTGCAAAACCGAATCTGAAAGATTGGATGAGTGTAAAATTGTACAAAATATATCACTATATGATTTGGGATTGTACATTGGTACAATTTGAGCAAGTTGTTTTGTGATCGCATATTGCTTGTTATGCAGATTGTATGACTGTATGATTTGACCAATCGATCAAGGAAATTAATTAGATCACTCTAGGAACTTTAGAACCACCTCCCCATTAGGAATACTACACCCATGTTCTACATTTGGCATCGTTGCATTATCAAAATAGGCATTTTTGTTAAAACGGGTCAAATTGACAAAGTAAGAATATAACAAAACTAGAGGTGAATGATAGACACCAGTGTGATAGATGTAGGATACGAGAAGTACGAGAGAAAATTCTAGTAAGAAGGAGCATGAGAATTGCTCAAATAGATAATGCAAGTAACTCATACCATAGTACATATGAACAAAAAATAGAGCAAGTTTGGGAATCTAAAGAAGGAGATTTTAAGACGCTATTAATAGAGATAGAAGAGGAGGTACCAAAACCACCTAACATAGAGGAGTGAGTTGACAAAGAAGTAGTGCACAAGGAAGAAGAGTGGATGGTGACACATGAGAAAGCGATGGAAGGGTTGTAAGGGAGTGCAAAGGATGAGAGTCAAACACTAGGACAAGATGGTGCATGATCTTAGGAAGAAGGACCAAGACCATATCCCTCACATCAACAAAGGGAGTCATAGAGTGAAGACGCACTTGAGTTTGGTCAATTATTTATGGAAAAAGATAAGATACCTCAGATAGAAAATTTTGATGATGAGTGTAGTAAAATACCCCCAAGGATGAATCAGATAGAGATTCCATGAGATACCTCAAGTGACGAGGATGATTCTCCAAAGATGGCTAATAAGGTAGCTAAGCAAAGATGTCCACCCTTTACAAGTGAGGATAAGGAAGACCCCACAAGATATATCAAAACATGTATAATTATTTTAAGGACAAATGGCATAGACCAGCCATATGACTGGTTGACTTTATTTCTTGCTACCTTGAGAGGATTGGTGATGGATTGGTATTTGAAAATGGAAACTGCACTAGATTTTCAAATTTGGAATCAAGTGAAGGATAAATTCATTAAAGAATTTCATCCCTTGAAGGATTATGGGGACATGTTGGCATTTTTTCCACATTGTTTTGTTGATGTTCATACAAAAGAATGCACACATTGTAGAGACACTTAACAAGTTTTGTGTTCAAGAAGAGCAGGTGAAAACTTTTGCGATATAACGACATGTTGCATTTTCGTGACCTATCATGTTTTTGCGGTGTTCGATGAAGAAGAAAAGCTCAGCCCAAAAGATGTCGCGATATCATGACATGTCGCATTTTCATGACCTGTCACGTTTTCATGGGGTCCAAAGCCAAAAAGTGCAAGCATGGAAATTTGTCGTGATATCGCGACATGTCGCATTTTTGTGACCTGTCACATTTTTGCAGCTAAAAGCAGCAAGGAAGAGCACCAAGGAAACATGTCGCGATATCGTGACATGTCGAGTTTTCGCGGGTAGAAGGCAGAAAAAGGCAAGTCCAAAGAAAATTGTCGCGATATCATGACATGTCGCATTTTCGCGGTAGAACTAAAGATAAACACAAGGTGAATGAAAGATGTCACGATATCATGAAATTTTTGGAAACGAGGCCAAGTAAGAGAATCATGTCGCGATATCGCGACAGGAAGCGACAACAAAGGAGAAGACATAAAAGTGTCACGATTTCGTGACATATTGGGGCGAAAGGACAAAGTGTGGAGAATTGTCACGATTTCGTGACATGTCATATTTTTGCGAGGAGAAAGCAAGGGAGTAGCCAGATAGTATGTAATGTCGTGATTTTGCGACATGATGAATTTTTACGACCAAAAAGCAGCTAAGGACAAGAAGATAGAAACATGTCGTGATTTCATGACTTGTTGAAAACAAAAGAATAAAATGGAGAAAATGTCATGATATCGCGACTTGTCGCATTTTCGTGACCTATCACGTTTTTGTAGATCAAAAGCTGAAAAGTACAAGGCAGAAGGAAGATTTTGTGATTTTACGACATGTCTTGTTTTCACGACGGAAGGCGATGGAAGGGCAAAGTGGTAGCAACATGTCACGATTTTGTGACATGTTGCATTTTCATGACTTGTCTCATTTTCATGACTGGTGGTAACATGAAAGTGCAATAAGGTAAAAATGTCACGATTTTGCGACATGTCGCATTTTTGTGACCTATCACATTTTCGCGACAGAAGCAACGCCAAAAGACCCGATACAGTTTTGTCTGCATTTTTTGTCAAAACTGCATAGGAGAACGTGAGGAGAAGATAAGGATCAAATAAAATCTCTCCAACTGATTTTGAGATCGTGGTCAAAGAAGCTCCAAGATTAAATGTTGTTGATTACCTATGTGCGCAAGATGGAAGAACATGAGGCAGTTTTCGACGCCACCAAAATTAAAGATGCCTCTAGTATTAAAAGCTCCTATTCATGATCTCCTGCATGCCCCGAGAACGGTCATTTAATGGAGAAATCTGGTCCCTTGTTTTCGTTTGATTTTCAGTTTTGATCCATAAAAACAGGGAGTGTGATTTCTCCGAGGCAGATTGAGGGGGATGGTTTTCTCTTTTCAAGTGCATATTTTTTGGACCTCTTCTTCAAAATCTGTTTGATGTTTTAAATGCTGTGATGCAAAAGAGAGAGGGAAGACCTCTATAAATACTCATGTATATCTAAAGAAAGAAGGTTAGACATTTTGCAAGAAAATATCTCTAAGTTCTTTGCATCAATAGAAGAGACTCGGCTTCTGAAATTTTGCAAGAATTCTTATGTGTGTGATTTCCTTCTAGTTTTAAAGTCATTTCTATTTATGCTCATGTTCTTGCTGTTAAGTTTTGAATTCTGCCTTCTGGATTCAAACGTTGCTAGTTAGTGAGTAGATTTTGGAATGCGATCTGGGGGTTATCTCTACAAAGGTGTGAGTTTAATTCTGCTGCTTTCCTTTTATTAGATGCTGTTATAAAACTTGGTGAAATTCTTGCTGTTAGTTGTTGGAAAATTACCATTAGTAAAAGGTTAAAAATATGTTTTACCTTGGGTAAAGTTGACTTACCTTTTACCTTACCTGGACGGCAATGGACGGTAGCATTTGGACGACAAGAGAATTTGAAATTACTTTCTTTTCCCCCAATTTCTCCTTTTCCCCCCTTTTTCTCTCAAATGGTTATTGAATGTTTATTTAATATTTGCAACCTCATGATTATGGTTAATGCAATTTACTATTTTATCACCACACTCATATTTCACATTTGGTATCAGAGCCAAGAGCCGAGATTGGCCTGAATCCTGAGGCGATGGGGCCCGTAGTTCGAGGCGGCAGCATAGATCCCAAGGCAGCCCATAGGAGCCGAGGCGGCATGGATCTCGAGGTGGCCCGCAGGAGTAGACCAGCACGATCGATCCTCGGCGGGGTCAATATATATATATATATATATATATATTTTTTTTTTAATTTCAGAAAAAAAACTATAAGGAAATTTTTAATTTTGTTAAATTTTTATTTATTTATTGTAATTTCCTGAGAGGAAATAACTGTACAATTTAAAAAAAAAAATTTAGCAAAGTTTTATTTATCATTTAAAAGTTGATCAAAGACATTTCCTAAGAGGAAATAATTATAAATTAAAAAAAAAAAAAAAAAAACTTTGAAAGTTAATTTTTTTTTTAAATTTCCTAAGAGGAAATCTTTGTAAAAGAAAATTTCTGGGAAATTTTCTTAAATGATAAGATCGGAAGGATGTTATCAAGCCCTCTGCAAGTTGTTACTGAGAACAAATGCTGAAAACTTTGATAGACACGTGAAAACACTAGGAATTAATACAGTTTTTTCACAGTTGCAAAACACGGTTATTGCAAACCAGAGACATCCTAATCTAGGATACGAAGCAGATTCAGAAGATAACTCCGTTGGCAGTAGGTTTGAACAATCCGACACAGTGGCAATTGCTTCACAAGGATTTGAATATTCTCATTATAATAATTTAGTTGAAATCCTACAAACTCCTTCTCCTGAAATAATATTGATCAATGACGATGATGAACAAGTCGCTGACAATTTTGTAATTGCTGAACAACAAGAATGAGTTGTTTATGATTGTAAATCAAGCAAGGCTTGATAGTTTGTAAAGTATTTTTTGAAATAAGACTATATAAGAGAGGTTTCTTGTTTTAGTAGATAATAATGGGATCACATCATAATCTACCAATTCCCGAATTTAGTGGGGATAATTATGAGTACTGGTCCATCAAAATGAGGACATTACTCATTGAAAAAGGACTATGGGATATTATTGAATACGGATACATTGCTCCAACAAATTGGACTAATTTAAGTGCAAATTATAAGAAGATATAAAAATATGCACAGAAAAATAATTCTTTTGCCTTATACCATCTTCAATCAGCATTAGATCCAAGTATCTTTCCTAGAATTGCATCTTACTTAACTGCTACAGATGCATGGAATGCCTTGAAAGAAGGATTCCAAGGAAGTGATAAAGTAAAGCAAGTCAAGCTTTAGACCTTAAAAAGAGTTTTTGAAAATCTCATAATGAAGGAAAATGAAAGAGTCGGAGACTACTGTGTTCGAGTCAAAGCAGTAGTTGATATGATGCAAACTTTAGGTGAAGACACAAAAAATGAAACAATTGTGAAGAAAGTGTTGAGAACACTTCTTCCTAAGTGGAATCACATTGCCATAATAATTGAAGAATCCAAAGACCTTTCTACTCTTACATTTGATAGTTTGATTGGATCATTAACATCACATGAAGAGAGACTTCAAGGAGCACCTTCACCAAGCTATGGAGGTGATGACAAAGCCTTCACTTCGAATGAAACTGCAAGACGAGGACAAGAAAGAGGCCGAGGTAGAGGACAACAACAAAGAGGAAAAGGCCAAAGCAACTCCGACAGAGGAAGAAATCAAAACAGAGGTGGAAATCAAAATAGAGGAGCCAATCAGAACCAAAGCGGCAATGCAGGCCGTGGAAATCAAGGACGAGGAAGTAACAAGACTAAAACAACTTGTTTCAATTGTGGGAAACAAGGCCACTTCGCTCGTGACTGTTGGTCAAAGTCTTCAAAAGATCAAAGTAGTCAATATGGCTCATTCTACAGAGAAGAAGAAGGTCCACCAAACCTTTTTCTCTCTTATGGACAGCCAGATCAAAATCTAAATGATACATGGATTTTAGATACTGGTTGCTCCAACCACATGAGTGGCAAAGAAAATCTCTTTGCTACATTAGATTCAAATTACAAATCTCATGTTAAGTTAGGGGATAATAAATCCTTGCAAGTTGAAGGCATAGGAGCTATGGAAGTTCCAACAAAAGAAGGCCTTAAAAATGTGAATGACATATACTATACTCCACAGCTACAACACAATTTTTTGAGTGTTGGCCAAATGATGGAGAAGCATTACAAATTAGTTTTTGATGAAAGAAAATGTACAATCTTTGATAAAAACAATTGTAACCGAGTCATCACAGAAGTACCTATGACAAAGAATAGGTTGTTCCCTCTAAAGTTTGGTGAGCCAAGGGGAGCTCAACTTGCAAACATTGCTATTACAAATCCAAGTGAATTGTGGAACTTGAGATATGGTCACCTCAATTCCGTTAGCTTGAAAATGTTAACATCACAAGCTATGGTGACAGGACTACCAAAAATTCTAGAACATAAAAAGGTATGCGAAGCATGTGCTTTGGGAAAGCACTCCAGAACGAAGTTTCCAAGAGGTCGAGTGTGGAGAGCAAGCTATCCTCTTCAGCTAGTACATTCGGAAATCTGTGGTCCAATGCAAACTAAAAGCCTTGGAAACAATTATTATTTTCTAACATTCATAGATGATTATTCTGGAATGTGTTGGCTCTATTTTTTGAAACACAAAGATGAAGCATTTGATTGCTTCATAGACTTTAGAAATAATGTAGAAAAGCAAAGTGACTACTATGTCAAATGTCTTCGCACTGATAAAGGAGGAGAGTACTCCTCAAATGAATTTTTACATTATTGTAAGCAAAATGGGATAAAAATGCAGTTCACCACTGCCTATACCCCACAGCAGAACGGTGTGGCCGAGAGAAAGAACCGCACCCTTGTTGAAATGGCACGAAAAATGCTTCAGGCAAAGCATCTCACAAACAACTATTGGGAAGATGCAGTGAGAACAAGTGCATATATTCTAAATAGAAGTCCGAATTCTAGTTTAGATGGTATCACTCCTTATGAAGGATGGTACGGTAAGAAACCAAATGTCAAACATTTTCGAGTATTTGGTTCTTTAGCTTATGCACACATTCTTGAGGAGAAGAGAAAGAAGCTTGATCCAAAGAGTCAAGCATGTGTTTTTGTAGGGTATTGTGATTCAACCAAAGGGTATAGATTGTACAATCCCAAGACACATAAAATCATTATCTCCAGGGATGTAATTTTTGATGAAGGGGGAGAATGGGGTCATAATTTTTTTTTTGATTTTGACTCTAATTCAGACAGTTCCACATTAGTACCTCCCACATTGGTACAACCCAAGAAAAGCAGTGGAAAAAGTCCTCCTCCACAAATTCCACATCAGGAATCTTCATCAAGTACATCAAGTGGTACACCAAGTCCAAGAGGGACTTCTTTGTTGGCACCCCCAAATTCTCCAAAATGATTTCAAATATCTGTAAGCGCTCCAAGTCCGATGGATATTGATCCAGTTTCTCAAAGGAAAGAGACAAATAGAGGAAAGCCAATACTACAGATTCATCCATATTCTCAAATGTTGGATAAGAATTTCCAACAAAGATACACTAGGAGTCAAGCTAGTGAGATGGACGACATTTTGTCAAGACTCAAAAATATTCAAATGTCAGGAGATGATGAGTCTCATGAACCAAGGGGTGATGTAGTCAATTATGCTTTGTTGGTTGTTGCACAGCTAGAACCATCTAGCTATGAAAAAGCTTGCACTGAAAGTATATGGCAAGATGCCATGGAAGAGGAAATATCATCAATTAAAAAGAATGATACTTGGGAGCTTGTGAAGCTTCCCAAGGGAAAAAAATGTGTTGGATGTAAATGGGTCTATAAGACCAAATTCAATGCTGATGGAAGCATTGAAAGGCACAAGGCAAGATTAGTAGCTAAAGGTTTTACTCAGAAATATGGAATAGATTATGAGGAAACCTTTGCTCCAGTTGCTCAACAAGAAACAATCAGAACTGTTCTTTCCTTGGCAGCCCATAAAGGATGGAACATTCAACACATGGATGTGAAAAGTGCATTTTTAAATGGATACGTGACAGAAGAGGTGTATGTTCAACAACCTCAAGGTTTCCAAGAACCAGTAAAAGAGAATCTTATTTATAAATTGAAAAAAGCACTTTATGGCCTCAAGCAAGCACCACAAGCATGGTACTCACGAATTGACGACTATTTCAACAAATATGGTTTCACAAAAATCAAGAGTGAACCAACACTATACTACCTAAAGAATGGAGTAGATATCCTCATAGTTTGTTTATATGTGGATGATCTAATATTTATGGGTAGTAATAATAAAATGAATATGAAGTTCAAAAACTCAATGATGAATCAGTTTGAGATGAAGGATCTCAGATTAATGAGATACTTCCTAGGAATGGAAGTACATCAATCAAAGAATGGGATCTTCATATGTCAACAAAAATATTCTCATGACATGATCAAGAAATTTGCTATGCAGCAGTGCAAATCAGCTGCAACACCAACCGGACAAGGAATCCAGCTAAGCAAAGAAGATGGAGCACCAAAAGTTGACTTGACCAATTTCAGAAGCATGGTTGGGAGTTTAATTTTTATCACCAACACTAGGCCAAATATACAGTATGATGTTTCTCTTGTATCACGGTTTATGGCATGCCCATATGAGCTGCATCTTCAAGCAACCAAATGAATTTTACGATATGTAAAAGGTACATTGGATTTTGGAATCCATTACCACAAGTCTAACTCTGTGAAGTTAATTGGTTATAGTGACAGCGATTGGGGCAATAATATAGATGACAAAAAATCTACATCGAGGAACTGTTTTAGTCTAGGTTCAGGACTAATAACTTGGAGTTCCAAGAAGCAATTTGTTGTAGCATTATCATCTACAGAAGCTGATTACATAGCCATTACTCATGCTAGTACTCAAATCCTCTGGTTGAGGAAAATCCTTGAAGAGATTTGCGAAAAACAAATTGGTCCAACCAAACTGAATTGTGATAATATCAGTGCCATACAATTGGCATATAATCCGATCCACCACAAAAGGTCAAAACATTTTGATATGAAGTATCACTTCATAAGAGATATGGTGGAACAGCAGACAGTTGAGCTTCAATATTGTAGCACTTTGGATAATACAACATACATCTTCACCAAAGGCATGGCTAAAGCTCAATTGATAAAGCTGAGAGACTATATAGTTAGTCCTCTCAACTTTAAGGGGGAGAATGTTGGAAAATTACCATTAGTAAAAGGTTAAAAATATGTTTTACCTTGGGTAAAGTTGACTTACCTTTTACCTTACCTGGACGGCAGCATTTGGATGATAAGAGAATTTGAAATTACTTTCTTTTCCCCCAATTTCTCCTTTTCCCCCCTTTTTCTCTCAAATGGTTATTGAATGTTTATTTAATCTTTGTAACCTCATGATTATGGTTAATGCAATTTACTGTTTTATCACCACACTCACCTTTCACATTAGTTTGCCCTAAATTATACACTTTGGCCTATGGCCATATTTCCATCCCTTTATATTATTTCCCTTTCTTTTCGCATTTTCCCATTTCTTTCTTGCACCCTTATCTTCAAAACCAGTTTAGATTAGTTTGGGAGCTAGCCCTCTCTAGAGATTGGCCCGAGAGACTTCTCTTTCTCTCGGCCTTTCAATGTTGGCCGAGTCTAGGGCGCATAAGTGATGAAATATTGTACTTAGGCAAATTTGTGACCAACATTTTTTGGCACGCTCGATGGGACAGACTATTTCTGTCTCAGAAAGATCCATAATCGATGGGACAAGCACTATTCCAAGTTGACAAACCCACCTGTGCCAATAGTTTTTGGCATGCCCAGTGGGACCCTGAAAGTTTCACTTCCAATAGTATTGAGGTTTAATGTTTACCTTCATGATGTATAGTTAGAATATTTGGTGACTCAGCACTACCCAAAAGCCTTTGAATGTGGAGACAGTGAGAGCTGTGCTTCATGATCACAAGATCGAAGGCCAAAAAATCTAAAAATCCCGTTGAGTTTTTTGAACTTAACAACCAAAATTTAAGTGGACACCCTAATTTTGTCTCCCCACCACTTACGTCCTCTAAAACATCCTCACAAATTGCTGGTGTATTTTATGTTCCTTCAAGTTCATCTAGTACTGCTACTAGTTTTCCACCTCTTCAGCCATACGCACCAGTCCAAATGGCCCAACATCCTCCACCAAGGAAGTTCTCGGTATGGAATGATTCGAGAGCCTTGAATTTATCGGCACAAAATCCAGTCCCTCAAGCTGCTTTGAAAGCTTTACCGACCTATGATGGTACTAGTAAAACTGCTTATGAGCATATTCATGATGTAGCCTCTTTGGTGGCCATCCATGGAATAATGGATGAAGACGTGATGATAAAATTGTTGGTGTTGTCACTGAGAGGGAAATTTTTGTATTGGTACTGATCATTGCAACTAGGCACTATTGCATCATGGGATCAATTAGGAGAGCTATTAATCAAAAAATTTCATGAACAAGCTGATCCATACTCCTTGTCGCATCAATTTAATGCAATTCAAAGGCACCCGCAAGAGGAGATAGCGAAATTCAATGTTAGATTTACCAGAAGCTGGAAAAGAGTTCCTGAAGGTCTTTGGCCCACTCATGAGCAAGATGTGTCTATTATCTTAGAGATTTTAACACAGATATTGGCTTGGCTATCTGGCAGTCCAACGTGACAACATTCCCAGAGCTGTTTGAACAAGCACAAAATGTGAAAGCTGACTTGATTGCCATAGGTAGGCTTCCCCCAAAGGTAACAATTCCTATCTTACCTGATCTTCCTAAGCATTTGTATTCTGGTTCATTTTCATAGCCTATGCCTTCCATGTATCCTATTCCATCATGGAGCTCAAGTACGCCTCAGATCGCACCCATTCCAGTTCCCCAACTCCCTGCTCCAACTATTCCATAATTACCTGCACCAAGCATTCCGAAATTACCAGCTCCCACTTCATTCCTAGCATTGCTTGCATCGCCAGCACATCTACCTATACAGGCACCTCCTACACCCTTAAATCCTGATCCTTACACAATGCTATTAAAAGAGCTAAAATTTGCTAATTCAGCTATAAGAGCGATGGGAAATAAAATCACAATTATTGAAATAAAGTAGGTCAAGAGAGATTTCCAACCCAGGAGATTTCAACCTCCACCGATCACTAGAGAACAAGTGGCTTCAACAAGCAAAGTGCTTGAAAATAACCCAACTGTGTTGATGAATGAGGAAGCTGGCCCTGCAGAAAGAACATATTGGTGCTCTACATGTAATGATCCACACGATGAGGAGACTTGTATGGTTCATCTGAACTATGTACAAACATTGGCCGCAAGCTCTTATGGAGGACAAGTTAATATGATTACTGAGGTAGATCATAATTTTATGATTCCATCTGAAGAACAAGTCTCAGTTCTAATGAGAACTGGGAATAAGCCAGTCATAGTAGATCCAGCAACGATGGAACCATTAAGGGTACCGAATGATCTAAAGATATAAAATGAGAAGAAACAAGGACAAGTGAAAGCTTCTATTTCAATACCAAATCCAGATTCACCTATTCTATTAAAAGATCTTTTGCCACCACGAGCAAAGGAAATATTGCAAGAAAAAGCCTCAACTTCGTAGGCAAGTGCTGAAACAGAGGAATGAGCCAGAGAAAAACTCAAGTACCCATATTTGACTAAAATACTGAGGGTAGAATCCACTCAATAATATCGGAGCAAATATGAAGACACCATTGAAAAGAGGGAGTCTGGTGCATCTACATATAATATCATTGAAGAATTGAAGAAGATTCCAACTAAGGTTAGTCTCTATGATGCATTACAATTACCTGGGCAAGTTGATTTGTTACAAGAATCATTGAAGTCTATGAAAGATAATGAGAAGAATCCTACCCAGATGATTTTTTCTCAAACATTAACTACTTCAGCCATTGGAAAAAATAGACCACCCCCATTTTATTTGTCACTCATGATGGAGGGTTGGATAGTGCACAACTGCATGATTGATTCTGGTGCTGCGACAACTGTCATGCCAAAGGCAGTTTGTGAAGCCATGGGAATGGAGTATACAAGAAGTAGCCCTGGTGTCTTGTAGTTGGATGGGACTCCCATGAAAATAGTGGGTGTAATCAAGGATATTCCTATTGTTCTACATAGTATGCCTCAAATTATAGTAATTCAGGAGGTAGTTGTGGTTGATTTGGAACCATATTTTAGTATGTGTTTGTCAAGAGAATTCACTACCAAGTTAGGAGGCTACCTTTCTCTGGATTATTCTCACTTGGAGATTCCTTTCAAAGGAAGAAGAATTCAAATTTACAATGAGAAGCCTTCTAATTTTCATATTGAGAAGATGGGAGAAGAAGATAAGTCCACACATTCTGTCAACATGATAACTGAAGAATTGGAAAAGCCTAATTTGATGGATGAAGTCCTGGATGAGCTTTGCTTAGAGGGTGAGTTTTCAATGCTCAATTTTAATGCCATGGTGGAAACTAAAATTGGTTGTTACTCCATTACAAATCCTGAAGAGGTTGAAGTAAAGATGCCTCCTGATCAAGTTGGTCAAGACTCTGTGCCCAATCAATTATGGAAGTTGTATTTTGATGGAGCAAGATGTAAAAATGGTGTGGGAGTAGGGATTGTTCTTATTTCTCCCTCTGGCCTATAGAAAACATATTCATATCGACTAACCTGGAGTTGTACTAACAATGCTACTGAGTATGAAGTGTTGTGCCTAGGTTTGAAGAAGGCAAAAAAATTGGGGATTGAATTGCAGATTTTTGGTGACTCTGAATTGATTGTGAATCAAGTATCGAGCAAGTGCATCTCCAAGAAACATTATCTCAAGGTGTATTGCAACAAATTTTGGGACCTTGGCAAACATCACAAGTTCAAGGTAATATGAGAAGGTCCATCTTTGTTTTGCTCTAAAAAAAAAAAAAAAAAAGAAAATAAAAGAAAAAAAGAAAAACAAACAAAAAAATTCTTCAACTTCGGCTCCTTTTGCACACGAGCCCGTAGGTATGTTTATTTCTTTATTTTTCTTTTCCTTCCCAGAAGATAGTGGATTTCATCTACTTCTTTCTCCCCATTTCTTATATTCATTCCCTTCTTTCCCACTCCTTCTTCCATTGTACATAATCAAGCCACTACTATTGTTTCTACTCCCCTCTCTGATGTTCCCATTTCTTCACTTCCCCTTTCTTCTAATCCTTTGTCTTTTAAGCACTTCTCCACAGTTCCTACCACTTTCTCCATTCCATCCACTTCCATTTCATTCTCTATTTTCATAGAATTCCAGCTGCTTGCTGTATCTACCACTTTTGCTCTGCCATCTTCCACCATTCCATCATTTACCATTCCCATTCCATGACCTACGCATCTGCTGGTCATCACTCCATTCATTCCCATTTTTGTAGTTCAAGTGCTTCTCAATATTGCCATGGAGATCCTTGCATAGCACCTGGTGATTACCCAGCTCAACCGAGCTAGGCCAAACATAGTAGTTCGAGGAATAAAGGAAGTTTTGCTCTTCCATAAATTTCTATTGGAGGTCCTATTTTTGAGTATCGAGCTCCAACAAGAGCTTGTTGCAGCAGCCCGTAGAGATGTCCAGCATCAATCAACATTCACTTCTTCTGTCCCTCCTATTTCTTGATTATGTTGCCCAATGGATAAAGGCCTGAGGTTCATTCATACAACAGAACTGTATACCCCGCGAGCCGCCAAGAATGTTGGCATTTTTGCCACATTGTTTTTGTTGTTGTTCATACAAAAGAATGCACACATTGTAGAGACACTTAACAAGTTTTGTGTTCAAGAAGAGCAGGTGAAAACTATCGCGATATCGCGACATGTCGCATTTTTGTGACCTGTCACATTTTCGCGGTGTCCGATGAAGAAGAAAAGCTCAGCCCAAAAGATGTCGTGATATCACAACATGTCGCGTTTTTGTGGGGTCCAAAGATAAAAAGTGCAAGCATGGAAATTTGTCACGATATCACGACATGTCGCATTTTCATGACCTGTCACGTTTTTGCGGCTAAAAGCAGCAAGGAAGAGCGCCAAGGAAACATGTCGTGATATCACGACATGTCGAGTTTTTGTGGGTAGAAGGCAGAAAAAGGCAAGTCCAAAGAAAATTGTCGTGATATCGCGACATGTCGCATTTTTGCGGTAGGATTGAAGATAAACACAAGGCGAATGAAAGATGTCGCGATATCACGACATTTTTGGAAATGAAGCCAAGCAAGAGAAAGATGTCGTGATATCGTGACAAGAAGCGGCAACGAAGGAGAAGATAGAAAAGTGTCACGATTTCATGACATATTGGGGCGAAAGGACCAAGTGCGAAGAATTGTCGTGATTTCGTGACATGTCGCGATTTCACGAGGAGAAAGCAAGGGAGCAGCCAGATAGTATGGAATGTCACGATTTCACGACATGACGAATTTTCGTGGCCAAAAAGCAGCTAAGGACAAGAAGATAGAAACATGTCACGATTTCACGACTTGTTGAAGACAGAAGAACAAAATGGAGAAAACGTCGCGATATCACGACATGTCGCATTTTTGCGACCTGTCGCATTTTTGCGAAACGAAAGCTAAAAAGTACAAGGCAGAAGGAAGATGTCACGATTTCACGACATGTCTTTTTTTCACAACGAAAGGCGATGGAAGGGCAAAGTGGCAGCAACATGTCACGATTTCGTGATATGTTGCATTTTTGTGACATGTCACATTTTCGTGACTGGTGGTAACAGAGAAAGTAGTAAGGTAAAAGTGTCACGATTTCATGACATGTCACATTTTCGTGACCTGTCACATATTCACGATAGGAGCAACGAAAAAAGACACGATACAGTTCTGTCTGCATTTTTCATAAAAATTGCATAGGAGAACGTGAGGAGAAGATAAGGATCAAATAAAAGCTCTCCAACTGATTTTGAGATCGTGGTCAAAGAAGCTCCAAGATTAAATGTTGCTGATTACCTATGTGCGCAAGATGGAAGAACATGAGGCAGTTTTTGATGCCACCAAAATTAAAGACACCTCCAGTATTAAAAGCTCCTATTCGTGATCTCCTAACAACTTTTGGCTTGCCTCGAGAACGGTCATTTAATGGATAAATCTAGTCCCTTGTTTTCGTTCGATTTTCAGTTTTGATCCATAAAAACAGGGAGTGTGATTTTTTCGAGGCAGATTGAGGGGGATGGTTTTCTCTTTTCAAGTGTATATTTTCTGGACCTCTTCTTCGAAATATGTTTGATGTTTTAAATGCTATGATGCAAAAGAGAGAGAGGGAAGACCTCTATAAATACTCATGTTTATCTAAAGAAAGAAGGTTAGACATTTTGCAAGAAAAACTCTCTATGTTCTCTGCATCAATAGAAGAGACTCGACTTCTAAAATTTTGCAAGCATTCTTATGTGTGTGATCTCCTTCTGTTTTAAAAGTCATTTCTATTTATGCTCATGTTCTTGCTATTAAGTTTTGAATTCTGCATCCTGGATTCAAACGTTGCTAGTTAGTGAGTAGATTTTGGAATGCGATCTAGGGGTTATCTCTACAAAGGTGTGAGTTTAATTCTGCTGCTTTCCTTTTATTAGATGCTGTTATAAAACTTGGTGGAATTCTTACTGTTAGTCTGCCCCAAATTATACACTTTGGCCTGTGGCCATATTTCCATCCCTTTCTGTTATTTCCCTTTCTTTTCGCATTTTCTATTTCTTTCCCGCACCCTTATCTTCAAAACCATTTTAGATTAGTTTGGGAGCCAGCCCTCTCTGGAGATTGGCCTGAGAGATTTATATTTCTCTCGGCCTTTCAATGTTGGCCAAGTCTAGGGCGCACAAGTGATGAAATCTTGTACTTAGGCAAATTTGTGACCAATAGGACATTGTCACTAAAATTTGTATGATGAAACAAAATCCTGATGAATATGTAAATCATATAACCGTAGACTAAAACGATTATTAGATAAGATGCAGATGCCCTTGGTATATGTATTGGTGAAGTGGTGGTGTGTAGATGGATTGCTACCAAAATATAAGAAAAATATGAAGGCAAAACCATCAGAAACATATGATGAATCTTTAAATTATGCAACAAATTTTGAGAGTGACTCGAAGTAGATGTACACAAGAATATTAACTCATCCCATGATTCAGATAGTGGAGAAGATGACACTATATAAATAATAGTAGTATAATTTCATTAGGTGTTCAACAAGATCATGAAATAACAAAGAAGCAAACCTAAAAGGAATAACATTTGGTGTAAAAAATACAAAATTGAAGGTCATACAAATGTAAAGTATCCATGAAATGATCACTGTCATACCTATAATGTGATGATACATGAGGTAATGCTATATTTGTATAATGCAAGAGTACATCCATAGGTCCTGATAATCCAAGAACAGGAAGAGAAACCAAAGACCCTAGGAAATGAGCAACAAGCAACATGTGGCGGTTATAAGAATAGTCGACGAGATGGAAGGTAGAACAAATGCAATCAGCAAGGAGGATAAATCCATTTATAGTATGATTTAGAAGGGATTCCGATCATACAATGTCGCAATTGCCAAGAGTGGGGGCATTTCATGAAAAATTATCCTTCACCTTAGAGACAAGAAACACAACAAGCGAACACTACACACATGCGTAGGTGGTGTGGTTTGGGTAAACACACAGAAGCAAATTGCCCTAAGCATGCGAGTTTAAGTAACCCAAAAAATATAAATTATTTAGATATTGAGGTTCCTCAAGTTAAAGAGGAAACCTACAAAGTTTTAGCCATGACAAGGAATTAGGCTAAAAAGGATAAGTATCCTGAGCTAGAAAAATAAAAGAAGTGCTAGCAAGTACAAAAGAAAGTACTACAAGATGAAGAAAAAAAGCTAAACAAGTGAAGTTAGTAGAAGATAAGGAAATGAAAAAACCATCATAAGAGAAGGCAATTATGCAGAGTCTTGCAACACAGGTTTTGGACACCATAGTAGAGATCAAAGTGGCTAACCTATTGGAAGCTATCCCATCATTACAAAAAGCGATGGTGGAAGAGATACAACCTCATAAGGTGGTGGAAGTGCAGAGTCAACCAATTTAGGAAAAGAAAAAAAAAGATCAATTTATGTACCCTACCATATTAATGATTTATGTGGGAAAGAAAACCACATTAGTGCATATGGAGATCCTAGGGCACAAATTGACACAAGTTATTATGGACGGAGATCCAAAATCAATGTGCTACCTGAAAGGACTTGGTTAGAACTGGGTGCTCCATATATATGGGCATCGATCTTCCAATTATATGGTGCTAACTAGTATGGTATCGAGACAAAGAGAGTCTTGAAAAAACAACAAGTGGTGATAGTTGACCAAGAGTTCATATTGGATTTCATTGTGATTACTATGCAGAAGCCTGCATACGATGCTCTATTGGGAAGAGGATGGCTACATGTAGCAAAAGTTAATTACAACTAGGGAAATAATAATATCACTTTTAAGAAGGGACAATATGATTAATCTAACTAATCAAAAGCTCAATGAGGATGTAGCCATGACTGATAAATCAAAAAATTCCTTAGGAGATGAAGGATATGAACCAGATGGAGAAGGAATGTTGTACCTAGATGAGTGTAGCGAAGATAAATATAGATATGACAACAAAATTTTTCATTAGAAAATGGAATAGTACAATTTTTTTCAGCCCAAATACCTTTGTATTTACTTAGAGGAGATCAAGGAAAAACAAGACAAAACCAAAGTCAGCCAAGAACCCAAGAAAGAGGCGAAAGATAAATGGATGTTTCCAATTTTTTTTGCAAAATATACAGTAGGAGATGCAAAAATTGATGCAAGACCAACACACCCAAAGAATGTGGAGAAAGCAAAAAGTGAGCCAAAGAATATCAAACATGAAGGACCTCAGATAGTGGACATCAATCTAGGGACGAAGGATGAACCTAGGATGATTCATTGTGGTGATGATTAGAAGCCTGTACTAAAAGCGATAATTTTTAAGATATTATTAGAATATAAGGATGTATTTGCATGGAAATATAAGGACTTGAAGGGAGTACCACATGAGTTATGTGTCCATAATATCACACTAATTCCTAGAGCACAACCAATAAGTAGGAGATCGTATATGATGAACCCAAAATATGCTACATTAGTAAACGTAGAGATAGAGAAGATGTTGGAGGTAAGAATCATCTTCAGGGTTACAACCAGTGAGTGGGTATCACCTATAATGGTCACCTTGAATAAGTAAGTGGATAAAATCAGAATATGTGTGGACGTTAGGAGTCTAAAAATAGTAATCACTAAGGATACCTTCCCTATTTCCTTCATAGATTCCATCCTAGAGGAAATCGCAGGATACGAGATCTATTCATTTTTGGATGGATTTTTGGGTTACAATAAAATAAGCATGGCCAAGGAGGATAAGATGAAGATCACATTTATTGTGGAGAATGATATCTATGCATACAATCAAATGCAATTCAGGATTTTTAATGCCCCAACTATGTTTCAATGCATCATATTGTATATATTTGATCAGTTGGCAACATGGAACTTCAAAGCATTTTTGGATGATTGGTACATTTATGGGAAGATCAAGGAGCATCTTCCTGACCTCATTGAATTTATGAGTAGGTGCAAAAATGCATAGATCTCATTAAATCCTAGAAAGTGTTACCTGATGGTATCGTATGGAAAGTTTTTAGGACACATAGTGTGCAGTGAGGAAATAAAAATAAACCTTGATAAGATCTGTGTGATATTGCACATGGAAGAACCATATGATGTGAGTTCACTTAAAACCTTCCTTGGATCAACGGGGTATTATCGAAGGTTTATCAGGAATTATGCACATGTATCCTACCCATTGGATTCATTGACAAAGAAAAATATTCCTTTCAGATGGACAAAGGAGCACCAAGGAGCCTTTGAAGAGTTGAAGGCCAAGCTTGTCAATAGCCCAATTTTGGTGTTCCCAAATTGGGATAAGGAATTCCATGTCCACATTGATGCTTCAAATTTTACAATCGGATGTGCTTTGGTACAAGAAATACGGTTTAGGATGAATCAACCTATTTTCTTTGATAGTTGCCTATTGTCAAGGGCAGAGAGAAAGTATAGTGCAAATAAAAGAGAAGCCTTGGGAATGGTATATGCAGTCCAAAAGTTTAGGCATTACCTACTGGAGAATCCCTTCACTTTTTATAAAGATCACCAAACTCTATTGTACTTTATAAACAAATCAGTGATACAAGGATAGGTCAGAAGGTGGCTCTTCACCCTACAGGAGTTCATATTATGAGTGGTAGTAAGTCCTAGTAAGAAGCATGTAATTGCAGATCAGTTGTCTTGGATACGATCAGGAGAGCCTGCAGGAATAAGGGTTCCGAATGAATTCCCTGATGCACAATAATTTTCCATCAATGTTGTTCTATCATGGTACAAGTCGATTGACTAGTATCTATCCATAGGAGAGTTGCCACAAGAAATGACAGCAACCGAGAAAAATAAAGTGATTATGAAGTCAACACATTTCCTATTTATAGCAGGATTATTGTATAATATGGGTAGTGATGGTATATTACGAAGATGCATGATGGAGGAAGAAGTTAAAGAGATATTGAAAGAAGCTCATGAAGGCTTAGTAGGAGGACACATGATACCAGATGCAATCGCTAGGAAAATATTACTAGCAAGATTATGGTGGCCCACACTATATAATGATGCAAAAGAATATGTAAAAGCATGTGATACTTATCAAAGGATAGGGAAGCCAGTAAAGAGAGACTTTATGCCATTTCATCCATCACAACCCTAGGAAATATTTGAAATATGGGGATTGGATTTCGTTGGACCATTGAAAACTTCTTGAAGAAAGAAGTGCAGGTACATTGTGGTAGCAACAGAGTACTTGATAAAATGGGTTGAAGCAAGAGCATTACCTGACAATTCAGAAACAATTATAGCAAGATTTTTGTATGAGCTGGTAATTACAAGATTTGTAATTTTTCTATAGATAACTAGTGACCATGGAGGATAATTTTTCAATGAGATCATCAAGATACTGACAATCGAATTCAATATTTTGCATTCATTGTCTAGTTCATACTATCCTAGAGTGAATGGGCAGGCGAAAGCAACAAATAAAGTCCTGGTATCTACTTTGTATAAAACCTATGGAATAGAAGGATCACATTGGGAGGAAAGGTTACCATCTATTTTGTGGGTATATAGAACAAATTTTAAACCAACAACAGAGCATACACCTTTCTAGTTGATGTATGGACAAGAGGTAGTGGTGCCAATTGAATTCTTGATACCAAGTTTGAGAGTCCCAGTGGAGCATCGCTTAAGTGATCAAGAAAGTTTGGAAGAGAAATTGACAACACTGATTAAGTTGGATGAAAGAAGAGTCATGGCACAATGGGTAATTGAGGTAGCTCATAAAAGAAGGAAGTTGTGGCATGACAAATACTTGAGAAATCTAGAAATTAGTCCAAGTGACTTGGTTCTAAAGTTTAATGGAAAGCAAGAAATAAAGCCTGGTAAGTTGAAGAGTTTATGGCTTGGTCTCTACAAATTGGTAGAAGTAATGAATAATGGAGCAGTCAAGTTGCAAAATTTGAATGGGACTGAGGTACCCGACACTATAAATAGCTCAAAGTTGAAGCCTTACAAAGTACAATGCTTATTCATTTCTTTGAAAGAGATTGAATGAAGAAGATGAGCAGAAGCTCAATGGAGAACTCAAGGCAAGCAAGGTCCATCATAGGAATAGCCTAACATGGGACTCACACAACTATTTACAGAAGAGGAGGAGACAAGACCAACTATAGAACAACAAGAGTTGGCACCTCGACCCAGAGAAAGAAGAAGATTGTGGATGCATGTTAGATTTGCGAATGGGACAAAACGAGTAATAAAGGAATATGAAGAGTGGATTCCTCCAAATGAAAGAGGATATTAGTGAAGTAGGGAAAAATGGTGCACCTAAATATGGATAACAAATTGCATCTATCCCTTATGTCTAATGAGCATCAAATCGAAAGCATGCAAGTAAGATGGAAAAGATACCAAATAACAAGAAATGAAGCAAAGTAAATTGTTTTCTTATTAATAAAATGGATCAAATCCAGGTTACAAAGATGTCCCCTCGAGGGCTCAAATGGATGATACAACTGTTACAAATTTATGGTGCCCAAGGATCAAATCCTTCAAAGAACTCTGGTGCACATCCAGTGTCTTTCCTCGTACCCACAATTGAAATGGGCGAGCCAAAGTTACCGCCACTTGGATATTTGATTCTTTGAGGTCCTATGCTACTCCCCAATGCATTGTATAGCCTACACCTACACACAAGGAAACATAAAATATCAAATAGCAAGTGTGTATGATCTAAAACATGTAATCCCCACAGGCAAGAAAGGAGCATATGTAGCGTGCCTATACCAAATAAACTCCAAATGCTATGAAATTATAGAGGTAAGTAAAATAAGAGGTTTTGGGAAGATATCACCAGAAATTGCACCGAAATTGCATCCGTAGGCATGGCGTAATCGCAGTGCACTTTTCCAATCTACAAAACCCAAAGCAAGCAATTTCCCAACCTAAACATATCCAAAACACATGAAAATTGGATAGAGTGCATAAAATAACATTTTAAGAGAACCCATATGGTTAGATTTCATAAATCAGGCTCATATCCTGATGCATGCTCCAGTAGGTCCCGTTAGCCTACAAAAACTTCAAAATACAATATCTCGGCCAATATAACTCATAAAAGCATGAAATTTGAACTGCAGCATCATATGATAATATAGAAAATACCTATTTAAAAATAGTCACAAAATTTTTGACATATTTGTATTCGTTCTAGGGTGGGATGAATAGGACTATCACAAATTGGGGGCGCTCGAGGGTGGGATGCCCACCGATTCTGCCTAAATTTTACCACCAATTCCATTGGGGAATGGTCCAAAACACTAAGGGGGGTATTTTCATCAAATTTGGGGTGGAAATTCACTCGATTGATAGGTCTGTGTAAACAAATTGCGTCTCTTTGAGTCACTCGATAACCTCCTTCGCTAAGAAGAGATCTCGAGGGAAAGAGAGCACAATCAGGTGAGGGGAAATCTCGATAGTGCTCCATTGCTTAAACCTTAAAACTCCTCTCCTATTTTGTGTGGAAAATGCATCCACTTTATAGCCACAAGGGGCTCATGTGCAAAATGGCATGCAAGGGCATGCATGGCAAGAGGCGCCACTTGGCCACCGGGGTGGCATGCATTGGAGGGGGAAGAGAATCTCCCAATTTGGCCTCCCTTATGAAGCATGGCATAAATATGCTATGTGCTCTGACTTGTAGGTATGGGTAGGTAGGATAAATGACCGTTACTAGGTACCATTTGTCCAGATTTGACTTTTTTCTAGTCAAACCTGCTATTCGCCCCACCCTGGGATGAATGTTGCTATTCGCTCTAGGGTGGGATGAATAGGATCTGTATTCATCCTAGGGTGGGACGAATAGGAACAGGGTGCCAAAAAGGTCCCAAAAATGGCCTGGAACCTTCCAAAACCTTGCACTAAGTGGCTAGAACCACTGTATACCTTCTGAGGGCTGCCCTAGGGGCCTTGGTATGTCAATTTAGCCATTGCTTTTGGTAGCATAATCGGATTGACCAGATTTTAGTGTCTACAGATGCCCCTTTTTGGGATGCATTGTGTGCAACATAATACTGAGCAAAAATAGATGACTAAAATGTTCAATGATTAAGGTTATTCAGTAACCTAACCAACTTTAGATGCCCCAATCCTGGAAAGAGCATGCGTTCTTGAATCCTTGCTTCTGATGAGCTAAGGAACTTGCTTGAGCTTGGATATTGTTCTATCATGAAGAGGTGAGGCCTATGATTCCATGATGCTAACAATGTCAAGTGATTTAATTGATATTTTGTGCTTGTTTGCTGCCCCAAGCAGGAGCATGATTGTCTTTGTCAAAGATTCTTTGAATGAATACAATTTGCCTGATTGAGTGTGTGCTTGTTGATTTGGAACTAAGTATGACTACCCCCTCAAGCGATGAGTCGATGAGGGAATGACTAGTGAGAAAAGTGATGAGTCACTTGACCCAGATGACTTTTTTTAAGGTTACCTTCAGTTGTACTCATTAAAAATTGGAGCGGTTTTGGAAGGAATTTGACGATGTTATTGATGCTGCATGGAGTAAAAGAGTTGTGAAACCTCATTCCCGTGGGGTGGTCCAACCATCATGGCCTTCTTAGGGATTAAAGTAGTAACTCTTTAGTGTATCCATGGTGACTTTGGGTTCCATATTGATCTTGAATGGATTCCATCAAATTTGACTTGTTTTTGGTGGGTTTTGAACCCTTTTGTTTTTGGTACCTTTTGGAGAGGAAAGGAAGGAAAAACCTCATTCCCATGGAGTGGTCTAGCTATACTAGCCTTCTTAGGGAGTGAAGTGATGTCCTTTCTAGGCCTTGATGGTGGTTTATTTTTCTTCTTGAATTATGTGAAAAATTGACCAAAATTGAGCTATTTTTGTGGGTTTTTGGACCCTTTTTGTTGCATTTTAAGTTGTTTTAATTTAAAAATTTTGTGTTCATCCTAGGGTGGGATGAATACAAATTTGGTATTCATCCTAGGGTGGGATAAATGGCCAAAAGTGCATTCATCCCACCCTAGGATGAATGCACCCGTGACAAGCCTATATAAACCTAAAATGTGAGTTTTGGGCTCATTATTGCATGTTTTCTTTTGCGATTTGAGAGGTGAGGAGGAGGAGAGCAATTTTTTATAGCGAAGCACTATCGAACTCATCCCATGATCACCATGAGTCAGCAAGTAGAGGCATCCAATGGAGGAGCCGATGCTAGGTGGGTATGTGCTGTCTCGACTACCTCATTATGTTTGCTTTGAAATTGCAATTTTATTTGGTTGTTATTTGATTTTTTTGTTATTTGTTTGTTTTTAAGCATATCACATTACATAATAGGTAATTAAACCTAATGTAGATGGAATATACCATATTTTGATTTTTTTTATGTATGTTTTGGATTAGGTAATTAAACCTAATTGATAAAAATTTTTTAATTTTTGTGCAATTAGATTGCTTTTGTAGATTAGTTTTTCATTGTTTTTGGGCATTTTGAAGGCCATTGTGAAGCATGGTGAATGTCTAATTATTTTTTTGTATATCTTTACCAGGTGGTGAAGAGTCAGTACCAAAAACCAAAACTCTTCAAGACCACTCGAGATGCCTTGATAGAGGTTGACTAGGAATGGCTTGATGCCATGGGGCTCAAGCAAGTTACCATTTTGGAGCTTATGATAGGTGATTATGCCTACTTGACTACCCTTATTAGCTTGTGGGACTCATGCACCAACACCTTCCACCTATCGATGGGGGAGATGATGGTGATGCTAGAGGACATCTACCAGATTCTATGGATTTTGATAGAGGGGTGATCGATCCACTCTATGCATTATGACCTGAGAGGTGCAGTGTTGATGAGGTACTTTGGTGAGGATGTGGATGCGATAGAGGTAGACTACTAGAATGGAGGGATATTGGTGGGGTTTTGGTATGAGGAGGGGGTATTGGGGGTGAGGCATGCATTACTGATGACCCTCATCTCCAATATGCTTCTCTCGATTCCTCAGGAGCTAGGTTCCCATGGAACCTATTGGAGTTGGTGTACGCCTTGGTGGGGTGCACCAAGGAGGAGCCACTAGTGATGGCTTGGGGGACTACACTACTGGCACAGCTCTACGATGAGTTGTATGAGATCTGTTGCCATCGATGGAAGGGCTTGGGGTGTAGCTTTTTACTTTAGTGTTGGGGATGGTAGCACATAGTTGTGGGGTGACCACATGGACTATCATGGATGACCTAGGTGTAGCTAGTAGATAGGGAGATAGGATATGGTATCCTATGGTAGAGGGCTCAAGAGAGAGGGTAGAGTCATCATCACACAGGGATGTGGATCACTACATCGATGCTTTTTCATGACTGGCACTAGGGTAGGTGATATGGTGACCCTACAGGGACTTTCTAGGTTGGGCTGATGTTGGAGAGTAGCTCCGATGGGTGAGGTGAGGTAGATGGCTGATTGTGAGGCATGGGACCGAGTGGGAGTACTTCCCTTTTGCTTGGGTTATGCGATAGTTTGGGCTATGTTAGGGACTTCCCAGGGAGCTAGTGGTATACCGATACCATGGGGATGAGAGGACACTGAGCTGGCCTTAGTGGAGGAGGTGGGAGAGGAGGTGGATCCTATAGTAGATGTTCTTGATGTGGATGATATTGGGACTATAGAGGAGTATGACTCATGGTGGGTGATGCACTAGTGGTGAGGCATGGGGCCTTGGGGGTGAGGTATTGAGGTAGGATGAGGCTATGTAGGATGTCCCTAAGGAGGATATGGTAGAGGTGGACCTCCTAGACTTGGGAGATTAGGGTGACTATGGGGATGTAGAGGATCATGGGGGATAGGCACCATAGGATATGTAGGATGATCGATACCTAGAGTTATAGGCTAAGCTGGGTAGGGTCAAGAGAGAGATCTCCTTCGGGCATAGGCATAGGAGGATCAGGTTGAGATAGCATCACTATGGGTATAACTGAGATCATAGGGTCCTAGGTAGGAGGGATCCAATGGTGAGGATGTGGAGGGACTACGGGTAGAGATTCTATAGCTGTAGTTAGTGGTGGAGACTTACCAGGTATGGGGATAGTAGAGGTAGGCCTATATTGATCGGTTGGATATGGAGGTAGTGCACCTTGGAGGGCATCTTCTTGATGATGGAGAGACTAGTGGATCACACCGGACTCGATAGAGCGAGATAGTGTAGTCTTCCTCTAGGTGGAGGACTGATAGGGCTGGTGGTAGTAGGCATGGGGGATCACAGTGGACTCGGACTATAGGTGATAGTGGGTCATAGCACCGGTCTTGCATGACCATGGTGGTGGAGACTCTTGGGACTCTTTTTGGATTTTGGTTTTTTGGTATTGGTGAGGTCTGAGGACCCACTTTATTGTAGCCTATGGGTATTTTTGGAAACTATGATGTATATTTTTACCCCATATATATATGAGATTTTGTTATGGTCATCATGTGTCTCCTTTATTGTTTTATGAGATGGATGCAATGTATGTATTTTTTTTGATGATATGTTAAATGCTTATCATGTATGCATATGGATGCTTTTATGATATGATGGCATATTGATGGATGTTTATCATGTATGCATATGTTGTGATAATTTGATTTGATGCTATGTATATGCATGGATGCACAATGAGATGGATGACTTGAGTGCTTTGATATGATGAACTATGACTAATGATTTGACACACTATGTTAGCACCATAGACTGTATAAAATGCATTAATTCCTTTTTTTGTATTGTTTTTGTGTAATTGATATATGGAAATGTATTATTGCAATGTGATAAAATGGAATAAATGAAATGAGATGTTATAGAATGTAGATGAGGTTTTCATGAGACTCAAACACTCTAGCTAACTTGATCAAAAGTTGTATACTGACTATGCAAGACTTTTTGACAAGGTATGAATCTTCTAGGATGACCAAGATACTTCATATCCCTGTGTGTGCAAGTGAGTTCATTCCTGTGAGATGCATAAAGATACCACCATTTCCAGATAGGCTATCCACCAAACTTGTAATGAGGATCACCCTATGAATGTCATGATCCTAGGTTTTGTACTTAGTAGGATTAGACCACTAGGTAGTATAGGCTACCAAAAGCTAGCTCATCCACATGCAAACATTGGTCTGCACACATGCAAAATGCTAATGTGATAGACATATCATCATGTGTAAGGATACCACCATTGCCAAGTAGGTTATCCACCAAACCTGGAATGAGGATCACCTTATGGTTTGTCGAATGTTGAGAATTCTAGGGATTCAAGTTCAACTCCCTTATTTTCTTCAATTTTATTGGGATACTTGCTCATATGTAGTGATGAAAATCACTATTTATTTTGTATTTTGTTTTCTTTGAGCAAGGGATTTGGGGAGTGGTGATAACCACTATTTATTTTGCTTTTGATTTTTGCTTTTTGGGATTTTGATTTTGACTTTGGGATTTTTGATTTTTGAACTTTGGAATTTTGGGAATTGGGATTTTGATAGTGGTGAAAACCACTATTTATTTTGGGGAATTGGGTAGGGAAGAGCTTGTCCTTTTTCCAATTCTCAGCATTCTTGAACCATTCACATAGGGGGATGAGCAGGATAACCTTTTCACTTAAAGTAACCTAGACCACTTTGTAGGTTTCATATTTCCTTGCACAAAACTTGGATTTATTAGTGTGAAAATGTGTTGGGATTTGATGTATACAAGGTACAATCTAAGCAAGACTCTACCTCCTAAAAATCATGATAGCTTTCTACAAAATCTGAAAAGAAAACTAGAGATGGGTGAGTGACTGAAAACCCTAATGACATTCTAGAACAAATGGCTAGGTGAAGGAAATGGACACACAAATATGAAAAGTGGAAATGTAAGTGGAAATGATAAGTGAAAAATTGAATTATGTGGATAATGACTTTAACAAAATTGATTTTGAATGATGAATAATGTACAGTCTTAGTGCTAGACATGTATGAGCAACTCTAAAATGTGAAGTGCAATGATGAGTATGCCTAATGCAAGTGATGATAAAATGCAATGGGATGCAATGTGATGTAATGCAATATTTTTGTATTTTTGATATTTTGATGATGTTTTTGGATTTTTGATTGATATATATGTATATACATGTGACCAATGGGCTTATTGGGGGCCATTGGGGCTTTTTAGGTGACCAAAGGGCTTACATATGCCTTTGGGGCATTTTGGGTTGACCAAGTGGGTTATAGACACCCTTGGAGCATTTTTGGGGTGACCTATAGATGGTACTAGAGATAGAGATTTTAGGTGACCAAGTGGTTTAGAACCCTTGAGAGCATTTTGGGGTGACCTAGATGGTCATGGACACCTAGGAGCATTTTAGGTTGACCAAGTGGGTTATAGGCACCCTTGGAGCATTTTGGGGTGACCTAGATGGTCATAGACCACCTAGGAGCATTTTAGGTTGACCAAGTGGGTTATAGGCACCCTTGGAGCATTTTGGGGTGACCTAGATGGTCATGGACTCACCTAGGAGCATTTTGGGTTGACCAAGTGGTTATAGGACTTAGTGATGAAGGTTATAGGCACCCTTGGAGAATTTTGGGGTGAGCCACAACACTCTAGACATGGAAAGGCTATAAATGAAGGATGTTCAAGGGTTCAGGATCCTTGATTCCTTCAAGGGAGGCTAGGTGGTAAGTTTTGGGTCCAATCTGACTAGTGATGACAAAAGGACCTAACCAGTTTGCCATAAACTTGTCCCTTAGATGGGGTAGAAAATTAGAATTTTGTTGGTTCTCTTTTAGAATGAGATCACCAACCTAAAAGTATCTAAGATGGACTTTCATATTATAGGCTCTCTTAAGTCACTCTTGATAAACATGTAGATGCTCAAGAGCATTAATATGATGTTCATCAAGCAATGTAAGTTGATCTAGGTGAGCCTACCACATGGTGTCATCATCGATGAACTCCTGCATGGATATGCATAGCGATGGGATTTCTAGCTCTAGAGGTATGACTACCTCGGTGCCATACACTAGTGAAAATGGGGTAGCCCTAGTGGGCATCCGAATGCTAGTGCGATAGGCCCATAGAGCAAGGGGTATTTACATGTGCCAATCGGTGTGATTCTCTCTGATAGTTTTCTTGAGAATGGCAATCAATGTTTTGTTGGAAGCCTCTGCTTGCCCATTTGCTTATGGATAGTAGGGTGTCAAAAAGTTATGTTGGATATTATACTTTGTTATCAAAGCATGCACATATTTATTCTTAAATGATGTCCCATTATCTAAAATGATCTTGGATGGAATACCAAAATGACAAATGATATTATGCAATATGAACTCCATGATGCGGGGTCCTATCATAGAGGTAAGGGGAACTACTTCCACCCACTTTGTAAAATACTCGATAGCCATAATGATAAATGTGTGATGGCCCAAGGATGTAGGGGAGATTTTCTCGATTAAATCCAACCCCCATTGCGAGAATGACCAAGCCGATTGAATCGGTTGCAAGGCTTGAGAAGGTACATGTGTCAAGTTAGCATGGTGCTGACACTTCATGCACTTCCTCACATATGCACAACAATATCACTCTAAAGTTGGCCAATAATAGCCCATGCAAAGAATGCACTTTGCGATGGCCATGCCACTAAAATGGCCACCACATGTACCATCGTGTGCTTGGGCAATTGCCCAAAGCGACTCTTGATGCTCTAAGCAATGAAGGAGGATCCCTTCATAGCTTCGATGATACATAATGTCTCCTAGCAAGACATATTTTTCCACCTTCCATTTGAATGTCCTTTTAGCGATGTGCGACAATCTAGGAGGGAGATTACCAAGCTTTAGATACTCCCTGATTTGTGTGGACCAGTCCTATTGTGAGGAAGCCTCGATTGCATGAATTGCCTGTCCCTCTTGAAGTTCATCTCGAGAAAATGTTGATTGGGAAAGAACTTGTAAGAATAGCATTGTACTACTATCAAAAGGGGCTTGAGGGAACAGAGTCCCCCAATCGGCATGATTCAAGCACTCATGAATGTGCAAGAATCTCTCTTGATGAGGTTCAATTTGAATCAAGTGGACTTCCGGCATGGCTTGAGTGCTCTCACGCTCAACCATAGATTGTGATAGCATTTTGACCTGAATGGTTGTCATCTCATCAATAGGGTTCTACGGGATCAAGGACCCTAGGGAGGCCATTGTATCCACAAAATGATTAGATGATCGAGGGAGTGCCTCGATGTCATACCATTCAAAATTTTCTAGGAATTTATCCACAAGGGCTTTGTAGGCTTGTAGAACTGGGCACTTGCATTGGTAGATCCCTTTGACCTGGTTGACAATGAGCAAGGAGTCACCAAAAATGTTAAGCTTGGTGATTTTCATGGTGATAATCATTTGAAGACCTATGAGCAAGGCTTCATACTCGACATTGTTGTTGGTGCATGGGAAATCGAGTTTAAATGATAGGGGTATGGGAGCCCCATGCGGTGTGAAAAACATGATCCCTATGCCACCCCCTTGCTCGCATTTGGAGCCATCAAAGAATAGAGTCATATCTGCCTATGACTCAGGCTCATCAAAATCAAGTGATTCTGATATTTGGAAGACTCCATCATCGGGAAGCTCCATGCTAAGAGGTTGATCATCCTAGAGAGGAGCCTCTGCTAGTTGATCAATGATGACCTGACCCTTAATTGATTTTTTTCGATAAATTCTAGGTCAAACTCCATCAACAACATGATCCATTTCATCGTGCGACTATTATGATAAGTGCGACTCATCATGTATCACAATGGATTCTCTTTAGATACAACATACATGGTATGGCTAAGCATGTAATGTCATAGCTTCTTGGTGGTGAAAACCACCACTAGGCATAACTTCTCAATGTATGCATACTTGATCTCATAGCTGACTAGGGTGTGGCTGAGATAGTAAGTAGCTTGTTCCTTATGCAGTTCATTGTTCTGGGCTAACATGGCACCCAATGCAATCTCAGTGGCTGAGATGTATAAGCGGAATGACACTCTTGGTCTAGGTAGAGCCAATACTAGTGGTGAAGCTAGATATTATTTTATTGCATCAAAGGCATCCTGACACTCATCATCCCAATGGAATGCGACCCCCTTGTGCAATAACTTGTTCATGGGTCGACACTTGTCCGACAATTGTGCTATGAAGCATTTGATGGATATGATCTTACCCTATAGACTTTGAAGTTGCTTGATGGTAGTTGGGGGAGGCATCTCGAGGATTACCTTGACCTTGTTGGGGTCCACTTCGATGCCTCATTTAGAAACTATAAATCCCAAGAGTTTTCTATATGTGATGCCAAAGATGCACTTCTTGGGGTTCAGTCTCACGTTATGCTCAATAAGGCGATCGAGGACTTTGCGCAGGACATCGAGATGCTCATGGCGTAATAAATATTTAGCTAGTAAGTCATCCATGTAATATTCCAAAATCTTATGCATGTAGTCATGGAAGATGTATGTCATGGCACGTTGGTAGGTAGCATTGATATTTTTAAGGCCAAAAGGCATGACCTTATAGCAAAATGTTCCCCAAGGTATTGTGAATGCCATTTTGAGTTGGTCTTCCAGATTGATATGAATCTGATTGTACCCAGAGAAACCATCCATGAGGGATAACATTTCATGGCCCATTATGGCATCTACTAGGGCATCGATGCTCGAAAAAGGAAAATCATCCTTAGGACTCACTTTGTTTAGGTCTCAAAAATTGATGCAAATGTGAATCCTCCCATCAAGCTTCTTGATGGGAACCATGTTGGACAACCATGGTGGATAGTCTATAGAAATGACAAACCTGGCATCCAACAACTTTTGTAGCTCATATTTGACCATTAGGGCTACTGTTGGATGCATATTTCTTAGCTTTTGCTTGATAGGCTTGGCCTTGGGGTCAAGCATCATATTGTGGGTGACTAGATTTGGATCTAGTCTTGACATGTCTTTGTAGGACCATGCAAAAGCTTCCTTCTTCTCTATGAGAAGGGCTATGTAATCGGCTTGCTCTTTGGGGGATAGAATTTCCCCTAGCTTGATATATTATGGATTCTCGGGATCTGAGCTGATATCTTTGTCAATCATAGGCTCGATTGACATATGCGACCCTTCCTCCAACTGGTGGGGAGTAGGGATCAAGTGGATGTCATCAGCTAGATTTAGATCATCAATGGGAACCTCGGGTTCCTCCTCAGCATGGAAGACATCATGAGTTGGCCTTGGAGAGAAATGAAATGGTTGTAGCATCTCATCGCAAGGCTAGTACTCAGAAGGTGATGGGGGTGAATCTCCTTGATCAAAGTTGATTACCCCCAAGTCGAGGTGCAATGACTTCAATGGGTTATTCGGATCTCGTAGGGGCTCGAACAGATCTATGGAAATCATATTTATGGATGGATGATTTCCCCTATGTGGTTGGTGGTGTTCATGGACATCAGGATGTCACAAGATTTTTGGAGGTGGTTATGGAGGTGGTGGAATGATCGGAGGTGGTCGGTGTGGCTGTGGGTGAGCTTGCTCCTCTAAAGGTAGAAGTTGTCACTATATGGGATGGTGTAATGGGAACATGCATAGATAGAACTCATCCTCATCATCCATAGGGATGACCCATGGGCCTTCTCCATCTGAACTATCAGAGTTCAATAGGTGCTACTTCATAATCTGACTCATCATCAGATGTCCACTCATAAGGAGACCCTTGATCTTCTTCCTCACTATCATGGGGAAGGGTGCATGAACCTTCACCTCTCTCGTAGGATCGTATATCATCATGAGGTGGGTCATCATCTCCTAAGGGCATAGGGAAGTAGTCCCCTAGTGAGTAGACATGATTGGGGTTGGTGAAAGGATCTCGCGTAAGCTCATCTCTAAAGTCTAGAGTCATGCACTCTAAGCTATCTATGAGGACGTCTAAGGGCACAGGCTTGTTGAGTCCCAAGCTAGACTTGTCATAAGGCATTTGATACTATGGCTGGTAAGGAACTCTGGTGCCTTGCTCATACAAGCCTAACCCATAACCATACCAATTATAGAGGTGAAGGTACTTCATGGCAAATTCAGGGTTGGACATGTAGTTGATGTCCTCGAAAAAGGGCTCTTCATCCTCCTCCTACTATTGGTAAGGCTCGATGCCATAGTCAAGGCCCCCATAGATGAAATTTATTTGATTAGGGGGAGACCGAGAGGTATGATAGTGCCTATGGGAAGATGAGGTCGACCCATGTCATGCACCGACTCTATAGTAGGGGTAGTTGTAACATTCCTAACCATGTACTCCCCTAATCCGGTGGTAGCTAGGTGCACTATGACCTGAGGCTATGGATAGAAAAGGGATGAGAGTGAGACCTGATCTGATTCATCATTTGCCTCATGTGGTAGCTCCTCATCTACTTGGCTAGGAATCTCCTCTGTGGAGATGGTGGATATGGTTGGCTGGACCTCATCAATAGGCCTCTTCCTTGGGTTCCTAGGTAAAGGATCCATAGGTGCGATGGGTATCTAGGGAGGTGCTGATGATGAGGATGGTATGGCATGAGATGATGATGGATTGCTTGAAAGTGATGGTGATGGAGTCAAACCTTGGCTAGATTTATTCGGTTGAAAATCTAGATGGGTTGATGGTAAGGTTGACTCAGGGAGCTGCTGCACCATATTGCAATACTTGAAAGGCTCTAGGTCCGTAGGGATGACATGAACTTGCCCTTCATGAGTGTACTTGAGGCACTAGTGAGCGATGGAAGGGACACACTTCATGTCCCTGATCCATGGTCTACCTAATAGGATATTGTATGCCATCTCACCCTCCAGGATATGGCATAGCATCAGGATGGTCTTTTCTCCCACCTGGATAGGTAGGATGATCGTACCAACCATTGAGCATATGGCATCATTGAATTCTTGAAGGGTGTATGTAGATGCGATAATATGGGATGTTGGGAGCTTCAGATGCTTGAGAGTTATTGTAGTGATGATGTTTCTAGAAGACCTAGTGTCTATCAACACTCTCTTGTATGGTGTCCCATTTACACATGCGATGATGTGCAAGGGAGGATCCACCATATCATTTGGAACTAGTTTAAGTTCATCTTCTCAAAAGGTAATCATTAGTTTCATGCATTGTCGCACATGCCCCACAAAATTGTTGAAGGAGTTAGACTCCTGGGGCTGAAGCTCTATTGCCTTAAGGATCTCCATCAAGGCTTCTCTATGAGGTGGTGATTGTTGAATGAGCTCATAGATGGAGATTTGGGTAGATGTCATTCTTAAGCTCTGAGTGAGCTTGCTCTTAATTGTGACCATAGGCCTAGGTGGGAGGCTCGACATAGGAGGTGGTAAAGGCTATGATGTCGAAGGGACATCACTCTGAGCCATAGGTGGTGCGACTAGACTTGGGTACCACCTATTTCTTATGACAATGTTGATCATGCCAACATACCCTTGCTTAGGGGGCATGGTGCACCTCATTCACCTGGGGCACTGGCTTGGCCTACTCCGCATGGGTAGGCAAAGGGTCTTTGAAGACCTCCATCTGTTGGTTGTTTGGTGTGATAGGGTTGTCTACCTAAAGGGCATTCCTATCGATCATGTCTTGCACCAAGTGCTTGAACTTATAGCACATTTGCACATCATGCCCATTTTTCCTATGAAACTTGCAATATAGGTCTTCTCTGTACCCTTTGGGCTTCGGTGCATTTGGGTCGATAGGTCGACTCTCAGGCAGATTGATCGAATTAGCCACTAAGAGGTGCTCAAAAAATGAGTCCATAGACTCTACAATGGGTATGAACTATCACTTGGGGTGACGCTATTGATTTTGCCCTTGATTATTCTAGTTGTCCTTGGCATAGTTCCTAGGAGTGGCCTGATAATTAGGCTTTTGAGGTGGCATGACTTGCACTGGCCCTGGGACACTAATGGCAACCTGATTCACTATTGTTGGCTTAGGCTGCACTAGGGTATTCTTAGAATTCTTGTTCCACTCCTTGCGAGGCTTCACAATTTCTCCCTCTTGAATCTTAATGTCTTCAATGATCCTAGCCTATGCTAGGGCATCTTCAAGAGTCGGATATTATTGCAGTTGCAACAACAAGGAGATCGGCTTTAGGTAGCTCTTGGCAAACATCTGAGTCAACTCCGACATGGGGAGTAGATAAGGTAGCTTGGTGAGCAAGGCTCACCACCTATTGCCATAATTTTCTATTGACTCATCATCATACTATTTCAACCCAACGAGATCAGCCAACGTCACCTTCCTCTTGGTGTTGAAGGTGAAGCATTCTAGGAATGCATCTACAAGTTGATCCAAGTTATGGATGCTATGCTTCGAGAGTTGGGTAAACCACTCTAAGGCTGGGCTAGAGAGGGTAGTCACAAATATCCATAAAATCAAAGCATCATTATCCTGAATGCCAAAGCATTGACTCAAGAATTTAGTGACATGTTCCTACGCATCTTCCTCTCCCTTAAAGGTAGCCAACTGAGGTAGCTTGAATTGCTCTAGATAGGGAGGGTAAGAACTGAAGGATGAAGGGGCTGACTATGTAACTAGTGCAAAGTGGGATTTTGAGATCTAGACCTAGAGGTCTTGTTCTCTATTGACTCTAGGCACTCTAGCAATGCTCTATATGCATCTAAGGATTTAATCTCCTCATCCTTACTCTTATCTTGTGATGGAGGTCTAGGATCCTCCAACCTATTGTGGGGTGGTGGCATGTCACCCCCTACCTTGATAAGGTATCTCTAAGTACTCTACCTCTAGCTCATGCTCAGTGTAGGCCCCATAGGGCATCTCTCGAGCTGGTCTATAAAGAGGGGTATCTACCCATTATGGGCACCCTATGTTTGGCCTGGGAGGCAAGTCCCGATCTGGCCTAGGAGGTCATGGAGGTAACATTGGATAAGGTCTAGGAGACCTATCTTGAATGAGTGTGGGTTGCCTTGGGTGGACTTCCTACCTATGTGTCTTAGGGGTAGGAACCCTCTCTCATAGAGTCCTCTAGAATAGCTCATTGGTCTATCATTCGATTCTTTCTTTCTCAAGTTGATGCAAGTGGTCTAGTTGTTCCTTGTCTTGTCAAAGTTGTTTGAACTGAGCTTGGTATTCCACATATCTTGCAACTACTTGTTTGATTTGTTCCATTATGTGAGGCCTAGGAGGCCTAGGAGTCTCACCTTGAGGCTGACCTCATTCAAGATAATCTGTGATATCTATCGGGCGCTTCCCTCGATCGAGGGCCACCACATTGACTTGAGGTTCGAGCCTAAGCATATGTAGAGGCACATCGTGCATGCATGGAATACTACTCTTGAGGATAATCAAGGATTTCCTCATGCCTTCCTTCATGAATGAGGAAGGGAAGGGTAGAGTTAGCTCACCCTGAGCGATGAGTGTCATACCCATCAGGTTGCCTAGGTTGTTGGACCCTATCAGGGTGATGTAGAGGTAAGGTTGGATCAACCTCCTCTACCCAATGTGTGAAGTCATGCTCTGGCCTATGAATAGGTATGTCAGACCTAATAGGTATGTGGATGCATGGCACCACTCTATCTACTAGCACCTCAATGCATTGTTGCCTTTCATCAAAGAAGGCATGTGATGTGTCTAAATATTGGGAACACTCTCCTAGGTAAGGTCCATCACCCATAGGGGTGTCCCACATAGGGCTCCCTTGTAAGTGTGGTTCTCATCCCACTGTTTAGGGATTGGGGTGAGTAGAGGCTCCCTCGTGGGGGTGCTGCCTTGTCCTTGTCCCTAGCAGGCTAAGTAAAGAGATGACTCATGTCTCCTAGTCCACTCTCCATAGCTTCCACCCATGATTGGGCTTGGCTGTGGGTGCACACCATTGTAACTCTCTACCAAACCCTAGATGATTATCTCCTTTACAAATTTTTAATGAAATAACAAACAAGAAAAGGAAACACTCAATAAGATAGATGATTATCTCTTTTAAGTTTTAGATGTGAATCCCTAAACTATTTTGTGTGTTTCAGATGTGTTGTTTGTAAAAGAGGACCTTGTGTCACGTGTTTGAAATCTTGTTGAATGATAATATTATGTTTAATTGGATTTCACCTATATACTCATAGCTCGACAACCTAGCTATGAACTCTAGGTCATGTTATCCCACCTATAATGTGTGGTGATGAGGTCCACACATGGCCAGGGAGCACAGGTCCTACCAGTTCCTCACCCAGTTCACCCATAGTCTATGATATACCTCTCCGAAGAGAGATACATGCTATAACCCATGGGCTATGATGGATCTTGGAACCAACCTTGGCAAAGAACAAGGTTCATGGGATTTGAGACAATGGGTGGAGATGAAAGCCACCTCGTTGAACTCTACTAGTGGATGGTGATGAAATCCACCTCACTAGCATTTAAGTGAATCATGGTGTGTGTGGTTCTTTTTAATCCAAAGAAAGCAAACAATAAAGCATTCGATGATCATTCACTAAATGCATGCAAAAGGTGCATTTTACTTTCAGAAATTTAGGATAAAAGGAACCTACAAATGTAAATTATAAATGCAAAACCCTAAATGCTAACCTACCCATTGGGTAGGCTACAAGCAATCAAACCATAGAGATGCATTCCTACTTTGATTTTCTTTGATTTTTCTTCTTTTTTTTATTTTGCATTATGGGAAAAGTAAATCTACTTTTAACCTTTCTAAGCAAACAAAATGATGCGAGAAAAACCAAATAAACAACTTTTGAAACTGCAAAATGAAAACAGAGGGTTTAGGTACCTACCTCATCACTTCTGGAACCTATCATTTCTGGAATTCTGATCAGAAATCTCTCTAGTTTCTATTCACTCTAGGGTGGGATGAATAGCAGGTCTGTATTCATCCTAGGGTGGGATGAATTTGCATCCATCCTAGGGTGGCATGAATAGCAGGTCAGAGTTCGTTTCAGTCTAGAACGACTAGCACCTACAACATAAAAATATGAAATATGAGCTTCAAACTTCACCTAAAGCAAAAGGGACTAGGTCCCACCATGATCACCACTGAAGTAGGGAAAAATGGTGCACCTAAATATGGATAAAAAATTGCATCTATCCCTTATGTCTAATGAGCATCAAATCGAAAGCATGCAAGTAAGATGGAAAAGATACCAAATAACAAGAAATGAAGCAAAGTAAATTGTTTTCTTATTAATAAAATGGATCAAATATAGGTTACAAATATGTCCCCTCGAGGGCTCAAATGGATGATACAACTATTACAAATTTATGGTGCCCAAGGATCAAATCCTTCAAAGAACTCTGGTGCACATCCAATGTCTTTCCTCGTACCCACAATCGAAATGGGTGAGCCAAAGTTGCCACCACTTGTATATTTGATATTTATGTCCTATTCTACTCCCCAATGCATTGTATAACCTACACCTACACACAAGGAAACAAAAAATATCAAATAGCAAGTGTGTATGATCTAAAACATGTAATCCCCATAGGCAAGAAAGGAGCATATGTAGCGTGCCTATACCAAATCAACTCCAAATGCTATGAAATTATAGAGGTAAGTAAAATAAGAGGTTTTGGGAAGATATCACTAGAAATTGCATCAAAATTGCATCCATAGGCATGGCGTAATCATAGTGCACTTCTCCAATCTACAAAACCCAAAGCAAGCAATTTACCGACCTAAACATATCCAAAACATATGAAAATTGGATAGAATGCATAAAATAACATTTTAAGAGAACCCATATGGTTAGATTTTAGAAATCAGGCTCATATCTTGATGCATGCTCCAGTGGGTCCCGTAAGCCTACAAAAACTTCAAATTGCAATATCTCGACCAATATAACTCATAAAAGCATGAAATTTGAACTGCAAAATCATATGATAATATAGAAAATACCTATTTAAAAATATTCATAAAATTTTTGACATATTTGTATTCATTCTAGGGTGGGATGAATAGGACTATCACAAATTGGGGGGCACGGGGTGGGATGCCCACCGATTCTACCTAAATTTTACCACCAATTCCACTGGGGAATGGTCCAAAATACTAAGGGGGGTATTTTCATCAAATTTGGGGTGGAAATTCACTCGATTGATAGGTCTTTGTAAACAAATTGCGTCTCTTTGAGTCACTCGATAACCTCCTTCGCTAAGAAGAGATCTCGAGGGAAAGAGAGCACAATCAGGTGAGGGGAAATCTTGGTAGTGCTCCATTGCTTAAACCTTAAACTCCTCTCCTCTTTTGTGTGGAAAATGCATCCACTTTATAGCCACAAGGGGCTCATGTGCAAAAGGGCATGCAAGGGCATGCATGGCAAGAGGCGCCACTTGGCCACCGGGGTGGCATGCATTGGAGGGGGAAGAGAATCTCCCAATTTGGCCTCCCTTATGAAGCATGGCATAAATATGCTGTGTGCTCTAACTTGTAGGCATGGGTAGGTAGGATAAATGACCGTTACCAGGTGCCATTTGTCCAGATTTGACTTTTTTCCAGTCAAACCTGCTATTCGCCCCACCCTGGGATGAATGTTGCTATTCGCTCCAGGGTGGGATGAATAGGATCTGTATTCATCCCAGGGTGGGACGAATAGGAACAGGGTGCCAAAAAGGTCCCAAAAATGGCCTGGAACCTTCCAAAACCTTGCACAAAGTGGCTAGAACCATTGTATACCTTCTGAGGGCTGCCCTAGGGGCCTTGGTATGTCAATTTAGCCATTGCTTTTGGTAGCATAATCGGATTGACCAGATTTTAGTGTCTACAATTAGGAGATAGTATTATTACCCAAAAATAGGGGAAGATAAGAGGAAGTACCCAAAGTAAACAAGAACATGATGTATCCCTGGATGGAGCGTAGATAACTATCTCAACAAGCTAAAGAACAAAGAAGAATATGATTACCAATATGATATGAAGATAGAGTGGAAACATTTAAAATGAAGTTCCAAAAGAGAATATGAATGAGAACATTGATGAATAATTGGCTATACTTACTCCATTAGCTCAGATAGGACTATTACAATAGAGAATGTGATTGTATACCTAGCAAATGCAAGAGGAATATCACACTACAACATCATAATGCAAGGTTGAGGGAACAAACCATCCAAGAATTGGATAGTACAATACGAAGGTTGGATGAACAAAGAACAACTAGACTACAGGAACTAGAAGGGGAAGCTAAGGATAATGAGAGGATAACTCCAAGGAGTGGTATAAGAAATTATGGTGCAAGCACAAGTTCACAAGTACCACCAAGTTATCCACCAATGACAAATGAAGATGCCAGGATGCCTTAGCAATATTTTGAAGAAGCAACCACATCACCTGAATCATAAGGTAATGCATAGGTGTATTTGAGTGACTTTAGTGACAAAGGAATGCCTTTGCTAGTAAGGGAACCTAGCATAGAAAGTAGTGATGATGACAATTACCCAAGAAGACCCTAAAATCCTTAGGATTACCGTGATACCCTAGAATGTACAACACATCGACAACGAGGGAGATCATAGGAGTGTCAAACCAATCTTGATCCACAAGCATATATAGTAGCCTATTAAAAATTTAAGAAGATAAAGGAGAGAAGTAAGGAGATTGGAGAGATTGATGAATCTACCAGTAGATTGGTTAGAACAAAGAGAAGATATAGATTTTTTTGATGCATATAGAGAAATCCTGGTAACCTCATATCCTCAAATATGCTTTAATAAAATAATATGTAGACATTTATTAGTACATGCAGATCTTAGAATCAGAGCACTACAAAAATTATCACCAAGCGTAAGATGAAGTAGAAGTCCACTAGCCAAAATTGAGTTGGTAGAGGTAACTCCTGATAACCAAGCAATGTGAGGAAGGAATTGACAAGAACCCCTAAGGCTTCATCCAGGAAGGGGAGGAGGTATTCGACCATGGAATAAATAAGGTTAAGATGATGTTACAGATAGAGGAGGAAGAGGACAAGGAAGGTTTTGATCCCCTACTCCTAGATGGTTGGGAGATACACCCTTAGTATGTATGAACTGGACAAGGAATTTGGAAGGTATACCAAGGATAAGAGGGATCTTACCAAATCCTATAGGGTAGTATCCATTACGATGAACAACACTAATATGACGAGGACCTCAAAGAGTGGTAAGAGGTAGAGGATTACTCCAAGATAGGGAGGAATCACCACTGGCACAGAGAATCCTAATGTTAAGAGGAATAGTATGGGGAATATACTCGCACGGTAGAGGCCTTAGTTGTAGAGGAAGAGTGCATTTTGTAGATGAAAGAAACCAAGGACAACAAAGGACCCAATCACAAAATCTGGATCTAGAATTGATCCAAGGAGATAGGCAAAGAAGTCACTCAAATGATAGCAGAGTAGTTAGGACACCACTACCAAGGGATCAATCACCTATACGATAAGAGGAAGAGACACCAGGTGAAGATACTCTAGCTTGCAATTGTACAATCCCAAATTGTACACATGGTAGTGGAAGTCCAGGGAAATCGATAACATCACAAGTGGAGATGAATCGCCCTAGAGAGCAAGTGGAACCAGATGACACAATTAGTCAAAATATCATGGATGAACCTCTAAGAGAAGAATCAAATGGGATCGTACAAGTGAATGTCACTATGCGATTCCCACGTCGGTAAGTGTAAATAGTATTAGGAAATGAAAAATAAAAAGAAAAATAAAAATAAAAAAATAAAAGAAAAAGAAAAAGAAAAAAATAAAATGCCTTAGTTGTTAAAATTCCTCGGGACTTAATAAATAAGGAAGTGGGTTGAAAACCGGAAACGACAACCTCTTCAAGAGAGAGAAAATGGAAAAATTCCTCTAAGTAACAAATCATACAAATCAATTTTAAATCTAAAAAAGCATAAGTGGGAGATCGTATAAAAAAAAATGGAAAAATTACAAGTAGAATCATACAAGGAAGCATGTTGTAAGATTTTAGGAGTAGTACGATTTTCAACCGTTCAATTTAATGTTTGCATGAGTGGAATTATGAGTTATCAAAAGAGAGCAGGAAAAGATAAAATAGCATGGGGAAAGTGATGAGTTTTCAATAATCCAAACAATGGAAGGTAAAAAGACATGCAAGAGGGTTAAGTGGTGTAGTTTTAAAAATTTGAGCGGTTAGGAATTGGTTGCAATTTAAATAAAGGGATAATTTTAGTAAATTTGCAAATCATACAAGGAGGAATTCAAAATTTCAAGGAAAGCGAAGGTGAAAAGCATGCAATCGCATAAAATTTTCTGCATGGGAATTAAAATTTATCAAGTGAACCACAAGATTGCATTACCCATTTCTAAATTTGCACCAGGGAGACTTTTTGCATTCAATAAAATTAAATCAAAAGAGAAAAGCAAGGGTTTCAATTCCATTAAAAGCAAATTTTAAGTTTCAATAGAAGGAAAATGAGGATTTGCAGTAGAAGGTGTCCAAGCAAGAACCAGATTGTGGGAAATGTACACTAGGGTTCAAAGAAATTACATATTAGAGTCAGAGTAAAGAATTTACAAGGAAAAGGATATTACAAGCCCTAATCAGAGAAAGCGGCCAAAAAGAAACTGGAGAAGACAGAATAAAGAAAGGAGAAGACCGTACAACCCTATATTATAGCAAAATTATTTTTGGGGGGGAAATTATGCCAAGTAATGAAAAAATATAGATTTGCTTTGGAGTTGCAATGAAAAGATAGATCGAGATATTTCGACAATTGGGTCAATGAGAAATCATGGAAAAGAAGTGAAAAACACAAGTTTCAGGTGAACAAGGGTTTCAAAGGACATGTAATGATTTGGAGGGTAGACTATACAATCTTAGGAAAAAATTGTACGATTTTAAGCAGATTGGAGGTCAATTTAAGTTTTTTGAGAAAATCATATGGAATTATATAGATTTAGCAAAGGGGGGCATGTAGATAGGGACATTGTAAAGATTGGTATGGGCCTTGTACATTTTGGTGTAGTAGATATATGATTTGTATAAGATTGAATAGTTTGAAGTAGTTGAAGATATTATACGATCTGGAGGTGGTTGTTGAACTAAAAACCATACATGAACAAGTTAGAGGGTGTACTGTATGATTTATAGTAGCACTGTATGATTTTTAGAGCAATTATAATTGTATAATAGGTGATAACTAAATAGCAAGCTAACCAGAGGTATGGCAAGAAAATGATTTCAGTCAAAGAATTTAGATACTGGTTAAGAAGAATTGCAACCAACAAAGTGGAACGGTCACTAGGACCCCTTCACGAAAGAGAATCACATCCACGATAATACCAAGGGTAATAGTTCTAGTCCCATGGTTGGCATGGTACTCATCCTTGGAGGAGAGGAGGATATAGGTCATGGAGAGGGTAGAGGAAATAAATGATTGATTAGATAAGGACACCACCAAGGTTCTTAGAGGAGGACATGACACATGAAAGAATTATGAGGAGGGAATTATGCAGTGAAGTCCATTACCAATATCTGGAGGAGGATCTGAGTAGCAAACCTAAGGAGAACCAGGTTGAAATAACAAGGATATCGTTCATGTAGCATGGAGGAGATACATACAGGAAGTGGTGGAGCAACGAAGAAAACAAGAACCACCCATGGAGAAAAGAGTTTGAGAAGGCTGGTGTAGCTATAATAACATAGGTGCCACCGCACCGAAAGATATTATATAATTATCTATTGTAGATGGTTCACGCATATGATCTTGCAAGCAGGCTTGCCTATGTTAATATGGACAAGTGGTTGGTGAAGGTGGAATTCACATGGAGGCATTCAAGAAAACATTTGGGTTACCCATATATGGTATGGAGGTAGTTAAGAAGTTGCTTGATCCGATTGAGACACATCACATCATCACTTCACTTACCAAGTGAAATCATCAATCAAAGTGAAGATCTTAGGTGCAGTAAGAGGAATTAAACAGAGCCAACTGATAGGGAAATATTGGCAATGTACCATGAATATTGTGATGGCTCGATTGTCAAGGGAAACACAAGCCACGAAGATGCCAATATGTATGGCTCAATATGTAGAAGATACCATCAAAGTAATCTGATATGATTGGGATACCTATCTAGAGAAAAATATGCATGATGTGCTAATGAAGAGGCCTAAGAATTTTAAGATGACTTTCCATGCTATTGAATTGTTATTGAATGTTGTTATGGAAATGGTAATCCACTTCCTAGGTTTTACAATACCTAGGAATATTTATGTAGGAAAGCCAACCATTTTGAGGTGGGCAAAGTCAGTACCAATTCAGAAGAAGAATCCAAATAAGTCTCGGATAAAGAAAGCACAACAGGCTATTGTAGTACATGAGGATACTTATTTAGATGAGGAGGTACATCATCGAAGGAAAAGGTCTAGGCAGTTATAACCTAAACTAGAACAACAAGAACTTTAGCAATGATAGCAGGAGTAGCCATTAGTTTAGGAAAGGGAGGAAATTTTGGGGAGGTAATCTAGCCCAGTATGAGTAAGAACAAGAAGATAAAAATAAAGAATGACAAACAATCCCATTTTAAAAAACAAGTCGATCATGTATAGAAGAATCAACAAGAAGAACAGTCAGACTCAAATAAGCTGGATTTGCATGATTGGAATGGGGTAGAAGCAGAAGAGATGGTGGAACCCCCATAGATTTTCTAGCATGATGATTTTAAAAATTTTGGACTCTTCAAAAATTTTGGATGATATAGAAGTGAGGCAAATAGTACAAGAAGTAGTAGCCACTACTCAGGAGGAAAAAGAGAAAGCCAAGATGATAGTGGAAGCCTCAGAAGAAGAGTTAAGAGAGAAGAAGAAGCCTCACTTTAGATTTGTATTGGGATGAGGTACACGTCAAACTAATCAGAGTGATGCATAAGAAGATACAAAGTCATCATAGGAATAGGAAGATCTTATTATTGAAAAAGTCACAACAATAGAAACCCAACAAAATTAGGAAGAAGAGCAGGTGATAGAAGAAAAATAGGTGGACATAACTGAGAAAAAATAATCCTAGGAATATACAGGGTAGCAGCAATCTCATCATGAGATTGTGGCTATTGAAAAATATGAGGAGGTGGAGAGAACTGTGGGAAGACTCCACCATAGGAAAATATAAACACAGATAGAGCACTAATGGAGCTTGGGGGAAGCTCTAGTCACCACTTGGAAGAAGAGGAAGAAAAAAATTCTACAGATGAAGAACTGTAGAGGATTCAAAAAAGCTACCTCTTGGATGTACCGTAGTTCTTAAAAGTTGAAACTAAGGAGGATGCAAAAAGTGTAGAGGATCAAGTGGAACATTTCTTCTCTCAGGTAGGTAATGCCATGGATAATTCCAAACTATAATTTTGTATCAAACACATGGGAGAGTTGAAGCTATGGGAAGAACAAGTATTTATCAATTTGGAAAAGATAACAAAATGGGTGAGCAGTGAGGAGCATACAAGGAAAATTGTGGATATTCATGTACAACACCCATGGAAGTTACCTAGGGAAGAGGTAACAACGATGTAAGGAAGAGACGACTTGCTAGATGGAGTGAGAACCAATTATAGGCAACATCCAAGGTTGTACATGGATAGATCCAATTATCTAACTTGTCCCATGAATACAATGGAGTTGGAACACAAGAGGGTCACCTCAAGCTTGACTATCACTCTGAGGAAGTTGAACTTCCTAACACATTGGATAGAGTGGTTGAGCATAGGATTAGAGCAGATCTATCAGCTCAAGGAAGCTCAAAAAGAAGAGACAAAGACCACTTGAAAGGAAATGGTTGTAGTAGAGGAAGAATTGCAAAAGAGTAAGGCTACGATAGAAGATAAGTTAAAGAAATTTGAAGAACTTCTAAGTAACAGGGCTGATTTTGAGGCCAAAATTAGTTTTCTAGAAGAAGAGAAGTGACATGTCTCACAAACAATAGAAGACAAGATCAAGGAGTTAGAAGCTCAATTAAGAGCAAAATAAGAATAATTGTAGGCAAAGGATGAATAACTGAGAACATAGTTGGCCATGAAAGATGAGCAACTGGTAATGCAGGATAAGAATATAGAAGAGATCACCCAGGAAAATAAATGATATAATGATATTATTGGAGAAGCAAACACAACTGAATGTTAAGGAGGATATTGTTTGTACTTTGGATGCTGATATTAATCACCATTTGAAGATCATTATAGACAAGAATGAAGAGTTAGAAGTTGTAGCTTGAATAGAAGCATATTTGGTAGAAAAGCTTAAGAAGAGTGCTACTGAGCATGAACAACAATTAAGGGAAAATTGAAGACTACTGAAGAGATAGCCAACCAACATGGCATGAAAGAACTAGAAATGGGCAACTATGCAACCAAGTTGTAGAATCAACATGAAATTCTTCACATCCAGGTTGAAGACCTAGAAGCTATAGTTAGATATTATGAGGCTTAGTTTAAATAGAAATATGAGTCGGTGAGGACACCGACCAAAGTAAAGGGGAGGGTAGATGTAGGCAGTAAATCCACCTCCCAAAAGAAGTGAAAAGAGGATTTGACCAGTTTTGACAAGTAAACTATACAAGCAGGAGCAAATTGTACAAGTAGGAGGTAAATTGTACAAAGTAGAGGACAAACCATACAAAGTGCAAAGAAATGCAAGGGAAACGTAATTTGAGTTGTAATTATGCATGAATTTGATAAATCATGTATTTATACTTAGTAAAAGGTATAATTATGCATTGTGTTATGCATGGGTAGTTGTGAATAATGAATTGCCTCAAGAGCCACTTGGGAACGGTCTGGGCAACGTTATATAAGACCCTCTTTTCATTTTTGATAGTCTGGTTAATGCTGATTTGTTTTGATTATGATCTGGTCTAAATAGTATGAAGTATTGAATACATATCTATGATTTTTGAGTAAATTTTAGTGATTTTATTGTATTTTTGACAAGTAATGAAGAATAACCTCAATTCATAGTCTTTTCTCATGTACTGTACGATCTTGGAATGATGGAGTAATGTTTTGCAATTTATCTTTGTTGCATGTTACTTCTTTATGTTATGGTTGATGATTAATGCATTGCTATGAAGGATGGAATTGAACCAACACTAGTGTGAGCCCTATAATTGATCTATGAGGTAGATAATGTTAAGAAAGATGTCTTGAATACTATTATATTATTTTTAGAGATAACTCTCTCAAAATCGGATGATAGAACTTGCATGTTGGTAGAAATGGATTAATTACCATTTTAGAACTTCCAAAAAATTATGTGAGAGAGATTGGACAAAAGAGTGTCTACTTTAGCACATTATTGAACTTTTGTTTTGTACAAATGTACACCAGACATGCTACAAATCGTGCAAAAGGAATTTACCCAATTTGGCAATTTATGCGATTGAGGAAAACTTACCCAATTTGGCACTATTGGCAAATTGAACAATCTGGTTATAAAACTGTGTACGACAGCTTAAAAAACCGAATTTGAAAGATTGGATGAGTGTAAAATCATACAATCCCTATCACTGTATGATTTAGGGTCGTACAGTGGTAGGATTTGAGTTTCGTACAAGTTGTTTTGTGGTCGCATATTGCTTGTTGTGCAGATTATACGATTGTATGATTTGACCAATTGATCAAGGACATTAATTAGATCACTCTAGGCACTTGAGAACCACCTTCCCACTAGGAATAATTCACCCCTGTGCTACACTTTTATGTTTATAATTTGATTTAAATAGGTAATTTAAGAGACATGTTGAAAATATTTAAGGAAGCAATAATGGATGAGCTTATGATGAAGGATATTGGTTTGGTGCATTATTTTCTTGGGATGGAGATTCACTAATCATATGGTAAGATATTCATTAGCCAAGACAAGCATGTCCAAGAAATATTAAAGAAATTTAAACTAAACGATTGCAAACTTGTAGATACTCCATTGTGGTGTGAAATTGATGAGGGATGATGGTAGTACTAAGGTTGATCAGAATAAATATAGGAGAATGATTGGTAGTTTGATGTATATGTATTTTTTATTAGGTGGAAAAGAACTTTTGAAAGTATCTCAAAACCTTTTACAAAGGGGTTTTGAAAGGATTCCAAAACATTTTACAAAGGGGTTTTGAGGGTCCCTAAACCTTTACAACAAAAATAGATCACAAAATTACAGCCCCAAGAGAAATAAAGATGAAGAGCCGAAGGAGATACATAAGGATTCAAGCAAGAAAAAAAACCAATCTCCAAGAGAAAGAGTTGGATCACCCAAGATACAGATTAACCTAACAACAACAAAAACTAAAGGAGGCACCAATCTTGAGAAGAGATACAACTATTGCATAAACAACCAAGAGCCAAAAAGAAAATGAAATAGTAAAACACCTACTTAGATTTAAAACTGATTTAAAAAAGGCCTACCCAACCAAATAGAAACTAACATGAATATAGCTATCAATCTGCTCAAATTTGAATTCAAAAAGTATTTTTTGCTCAGAAGAGAAAGAAGTAGACATCCAATTGTTAGAATATAATGTGCACTATGCCTTGTATGTGACACTTGTCATATTGTCCTTGACACTTGTCACCTTCTCATATAGGCCTTCTACCTATATATTGTAACTTATTTCTGTATCAATACATCTCATCTTATTCATTCCCAACATTTGGTATTAGAGCTCCAGGATTTCCCTGCCTTGTGAGCTTGAAGAGGGATTTCCCTCATGGAAATCCCCCCTCATTTTTTTTACCCATCCTTTCATTTTCTCCATTTTTTCTGAAATATCGAGGGAGTATGTTCTCCATCTCTTGATGGATGGATCAGAAACCATACATTGAAAAAAATGAATGGCTGCAAATTTTTTCTAGAGTGATTGGGAGGTTATTTTTTTTATATCTGTCCACAAAAGTAATTTCTTCACGAAGAAATGAAAAACAGGATATCAAATTTTTTTATTTTTTATTTTATTTTGCAATTTCTTTCTGGTTGTAGATTATGTTGGCTGTGTAGGACTTTACGGGTTCTACCTGTAGCAGCTGTAGATCACGGAGCCCAATAGCTTGACAGAGCTATTGTTTGAAGGAGAGTTGTATACTGGAGAAAATTGAGCTGTATTTGAAGGAGAGCTATATTTTTCAGGTCGGGTCTTCTAGGCACCTGATAACTATTTGTATGCATGCCTCAAATCCATTAGTGTAGATTAAAGCTCAGACTAGTTAAGGAGGTGCTATGATTTTAACAGCAATGGTGACAGCTTTGATCTTCGAATGAAAGGAAAAAATTGAAGACACACCGCTGCCCACAAATGTGTAGTGAAGGAGGAGCATGTCAGTTTGATCGTGGTAGGAGGATATGTGTCTCATACCGGGTATGCACTGTATATTCAAGGGTTGTTGGCACTTGTTGAGATACGGTGAGAAAAATATGAGTACATGTCTAACTTCTACGTGGAAGGCACTCAACTTTCGATGAATTTGTGGCAACACTCAATGAGTGGGCTTGTCTTCCAATCTCCAACTGGTATTCAAAATAGTTGACCATTTCAACCTATACTTCTCTAAGCAATACTCGTGGTCCCATAGCTCACCTGCACTATGCAGTCACCCAAAGCCTCGTTAATTAATACAAACTACCACAGCCCTGTCAATGATGCACTATTGAATATTTCTCAAAATAACAGTTATCTTTGGGTTGTATGGGCGCACAAACAAGTCATTTTCTAGAGATAAAACTTGTCAATGACTGTGTGTATTGCTCGTTGAATGCCGAATTGTGGGCCACTCATGTTTTAGCCACTAAGTCGGGAGGTTTTTTACTAAATGCTCTTAGTCATCTCCAGTCTGCGTAGAAAGCAACCATCATCCAAGACATTATAAGATAGTTATGTTGTGAGAGCGTGAAGGCGCAACGATAGTGTGGATGGTCCGAGCGTACGTGGTGTCCATTTTCTCTACAAGAAATAAAGATTTCCAATTTTTTTGACTGCCACTAAGGAAAACCAAAGTGCATTGAGGTGCTTGCATGGGTGGAAATTATTGTTGTCGCCTATAGATTGTTACATTGGAGCTTGACAAGACCCTCATGAGAGAAGAAGCATGAGGATGGATGTAATTGACGATGCCCAAGTTTTAAGATCTTTGACAGTTCCTGATAAGCTCAGAGCCCATTAGCGTTACCTTTCTGCGAGTGTGATTCCACTACTGTTTGAACGAGATGTTCTAGATTACATGTGTTTTATGGAGTTAAAGTTTTATAAACAGTGTTCTCGTAGTCAGTGTGCACTATCAATCCTGTTGCAGTATTTGCAGTTTATATCGTTGAGATTATTGGGGGAGTGGGACCTAAAGAATGGCTCAATGAGGAATTCGTATTTGCTAATATGAAATCAGATCCCGCGTGTGGAAAGATAAAATGGCCAGCCTCGTGAAAAAAAATCTTTCAATAAATTCTGTGTTTGATGACTGTTTTGATTAAAATCGTGGAGGAAATGCGTTGCCAATGTCTATTTGTATGGAGGATTATTCGCATGCCGACGTGCGTCTATAGGCTAGAAGGGCAATAGTTTGATGTTGAACAGCAACCGGATCTGAGCAACTGCACTGCAACCCATCATTATATTGATATTTTTGACATAGTTTTTAGCGACCATGTTTGTTTAATGAGATCAAAAGTTTAACGTGGAGTGCACAGCCTGTTGTTGGTTACTTGGTGCATGCAAGTTGATAGTCGGTGACAGCCAAAAATTCATTTTTTTTGAAATCATTTCCTTTGATTGACATCTTCTCACTCCTTTTTCTTGTGAGTGGCAGTGAGCAAAAATAGCGCTATGTTCCACCGATGATGTCACAGCTAGCATGAGCAGTTACAAATGATGCACAAATATCTCTTGCATCAATGTGTGTGAGCCCGTTGGTGGTGTTGGTTGAGTGTTGGTTGTTGATGATATGGCTTCAAGTTCAAGGTGATAGTACTAGGCGATTATAGCTTCCACAATAGTTATGAGGTGGGTAGGCTCACTCACGAAGGTGAACGGATTTTTTATCGCCATGTTGCACGATCAGAAAACGGGTCTGAGCATTCAAATTCAAACTCTGGAGAATGTTTCAACGCTGAAGGTGACATACTATTTTTTTGCATTCGCTGAGGACAACGTGAAGGCAATTTTTGACTATCCATAGTAATTTTTTTGGCGGACTATCAATGATGGTGATGAAGATACTGTGCAAAGTGGAGCCATGATGTTTTTAATGATGTGATAATTTTTATTTAAATCAATTAAATATTTTTGCCAATGATCGTGATTCGTGAAGGAGAATCGATGCATGGCGGAGGCCTCAACCTATATATCGGCGAAGGCAACGACTGCTTGCTAGGTTGGCATGACAGAAGGGCAGTGGATTTTTCTCTTAAAAGAATTGTAATTTTTATTTGCTGCTCGACGAAGATGATTATGGGAACTTTACAAAATTTCAAGGCAGTGAAGTGAAGGTTTTCATGGTGCTGAAGAAAGCTTGAAGATTCAGTTGAACAAGGAGGACTTACTTTTTCAGATCTGATGTCTTACGGATATCCTTACAGGGTGTTTTTCATAACAAAATGTTGCTATGTTGCAGGCAAATTATGTGTTGAGCAGTATTGCTATTTTTCATTATCATCAAAGAGGTGGTAGCCACTGCATGAGAGGTGGAGTGATGGAAGAGATATATGCCTGTTAGCTTTCATTATCGCGTGCCCTCATAACGTACCTCATGGTGTGTATGCATGGATGAATATCCAGTGGGAATATCTACTGGAAATATGTGTACAAAAATATTTTTTTGTGTCTATGCTATCAATTATAGTTTGAATCTCTAAACTCATCGGGCATTGATATTTTGATCTTGCTGGTTTGTGCTCGAGACTATGTTTTTATCCTGATCTAAACCTACAAATTTGGTGGAGGACATGGCCCACACAAGCCAACTTGTTGACATGGGAGTGCCTGTCGCAGTGCGTACAGACATCCAAGCAACCAGTGATGGAGGGTTGCATTTTATTTTTCTATAATTGTTGAAAACGATGTTGTGGCCAATGGTAAGAGGTCAGAGCGACTCTTTCGCATGGCCATCGTGGTCCATATTCGAGGCATCGATGGTGGACCCCACGGTATGGCATATGGTGAGGAGCACCATTCAATTGATGCACTGGACCAAATTAAAAGTTTCCTTTTTGTTATTAGTGGGGGGAATTATTTTCATGTATGGTTAAAGGGGGTATTCTTATATAGTGTGTGAACCACTTCATTTAAAATTATAAAAGGATGATATTGTTTAAAAGTGAAGGAGTGGTCGACTAAGCCTGTAATAGTAAGGATATTTAACTTATGGTTGAAATAGGCCTATGTAATTCTTCTATGAGGGAAATTGAGAAACTATTTTTTTCGCCAGAGAGATGTCATCTGAGTGCGATGATGTTGTGTTTTCCACAAGATGAAGGTCCCATTGAGACCCAGACATAGGGGTATTTATAGTCATCAAAAATATTTTTTCCAAGATTGACACATTGGTGGTGTCCAATATTAATTTTGAGGCTATTTCATTTGTCTTTTTTAGCCTTAAAAATGTTTGTATCTAGGAGTGCACTCTCGGTTGTACCCGACACTCCAAGGCAATTTGTAAGTGATCCTAGTATCTAGTTACCTTCTCTATAGAACCTAGTGGATGCAATGTCTAGTTACCCATGCATTTCAATGGTATGATAAGATCACCATAAGGATGCCTACTCTAGGGATTATAGATATAAACACCCTAAACTCTATCTGAGGACTTTTCTGGATCTACTTCTGAAGACTACAGATGTATAAAATTTAGAAGATTCTATTCTCTTCTTTCTTCTTCTCCTCCATATTTGGATTCTATGGCTCATTTTTTATTGTATTTCATGGCTCGTATTTTCTTTTGTATTAAGGTGCATTTTCATCAGAGACCGACACCTTCTAGATTGAGTTCACCATGAGGAGGGGATGATATTCATGGTGGATCTAGTCAGTGACCTACAAGAGGTAACATACCTGGAGGATGACCCGTAGAGGCAAAATATCTAGAAGTGGATGACCCTGAGGCATATAGGATAACCCTAAGGCACTTAGACGGCTGACCTAGAGGCAATAGACCCATGGAAGTGGATGACCTTGTGGCAACAGACTGAGATGTATACATCGTTGATCTAGAATTATTCATAGTTGGAGAGCTAAGAACAGAAAGCACGAGCCTAGACAAAATTAGCAATAAAGGAGGATGTTAGGGTTATTTTAGAGAAGTCAACATTAAGGGGGAATGTTACCTAATGTTGACTTGTTTTTTCTATAGTTAGGATAGTGTACATTAAGGGGGAATGTTAGAATATAATATGGACTATACCTTATCTATGACACTTGTCATATTATCCTTAACACTTTTCACCTTCTCATATAGGCCTTCTACCTATATATTGTAACTTATTTATGTATCAATACATCTCATTTTGATCTCATCTTATTCATTCACAACACCAACAAGCAAGGAAGATCTGATAGGTCAATCCAAAAACTACGAATCCAGTGTATCCCAACAAAAAGGTGGATCCAATCCCTTCAAATACCAAAGATAACGAACTTAAAACCTGAATAATATAAGATTTAGTCTTAAACCAAAAAATATTTATAGAGACTTTTTTTCCAGCTGAGCTAGTCTAAGATAAAACCTCGACCATTCTTGAAAGAGAAACAAAAATATTTTTTTTCCTAAAACCAGTCACCAACAACAAAAAAACTTAAATTATCCACAAAAATGATGTGCAAGGAGACTAAAATTTGAGATAGATCGACCTCTATCCAAGCAACCTCTAGGAAGATATTTCTTCCAACCAAACCAATCTTTGATAAAAACTCTATCATTCTTGAAATCCAAAATTTTTACAGCATTCTACCCAATATAGGGATATTTCTGGGAAAACTTCTCAGAAACTAAGACCACCAGAGGGAAAAATTCCGCTCCAACCACAACAAGATTCATGCCTTCTAGCACCATAGAGCCATCCCAAAAATAGGAGTCCAATGGACATAAATTTAAAGTCATAGTTTAAGCTAGAGAAATAGAAAACCTGATAAAGGTGCATCCTCTCACCATAAAGATCTCCCGAGGAGAGTTCCTTGGACCCATAAAAAGTAGATCCACAAAATCATACAAGAAACCTCCAGGAGTAGCTATAGATACCCATGCAAATAGAACCTTACCAGTAAAAGCTTTAGAAATTTAAATCTTTCTCCCTATCAAAATGAGGGAGATAGCCTGTAAGAACCTCCAAGGATCTTCCATAGGATCCATGTTCTTCGGGACTATAGATCTAGGGTCAACATAAAATAAGGAACAATTGAACACCTATTTACATTAACAATGAAGGAAGAAACCACTATTCCATCCAATCCCAATATTGTTGAAAAAAATGTCAAATAGAACATTAACGGATCCTTACAAACAAGATCCAAATTATTAGGCTATGTAGATCTAGGATCAACAGAGATCCTATGCCCTATGGAACAAAGCATCCAAGAAAAATCCTTGCTGGTAGCAACCATGCTGCAAAGAACCATAGGCTGGTCCAAAAACTTGACCAGAATATGAGCATCAATTTTGCCTAAGATGAACTCCAAGGATGAGAGAACCAAAGCAATCTCTCCAAGGAACATTGAAAAAGTAGGAATTGAAGTCACATCAATCCCTGTGGGCTCCAAGTGCATAGGAATGATAAACATAACCCTAGAGATAGAGATTCAAAACTGAGAAGCTTGTCCAATCCATCCATATTTCAACATCTCCAGACCCAATGTCTTTAGCATATCCATCATATTTTAGCATCTTCTAGTAGTTTGATGTATATTACTACTATTAGACTAGATATTAATTTTACAATCTCATTAGTCTTGGTCTAAAATCTGCTTAAGTGAATGAGATGCAACCTAAAGATCTCAACCAGAGATTTGATAACTTAAAAATAGGGGTCTCTAAGTCAACCTTCAGAGAAGACCAATTTCTATGTGCCTAGCCAATCTAATTAAATGAGGGGTTGCAGACTAAAGTAAGAAATACAAAGGATTAGAGAACTATGTTAAAAGTGGTGCAGATTTGATAACATCAAGTGGCATAATGTAAAGAGTCTCATAATTCAAATTTAAATTAAATTACCTAACATAACGACCTACTTTCCTTATACTTTTGAACAATTAAATATGAATAACTCTAAGTATTTCTAAGTCATTCCAGAACTATAACGGTAAATCCAGGTAGAAATCTAGAATGTAGAATAATTGTAGTAGAATTATTCATTCCTAGATTTAATAGAAATGCTTAACTACTCAATAAGACATACATACATGTTCAACACAAGAAATGAGCAAGAGTCTAGAAAACAATCCAATATTCATTCAAAAGGTATATAGCCTCAATCAATACAACTATGCAAATTGTAAACACCAAAGAGTCAATCGTTAGAATGGCTTACATTCTAGTATATATAGAGATTTACAATGTATTCAATTATTGTAAGCATGATTGCTTTCAGAGCATGTTGTAGGTCTTAGAGCAGGCACAAAGAGTGGCTTTCACATTCAACTTAGTTATGCTTAACTGCTTCAGGAATACTTTGTTGATGTGTATGATGTAGATTTGATTATGAGGCTGGCTTGCATGCTTCATCATTGGATTCTAACCATCGGGTGATGGTCCACTACTTTATGTTATGCATAGCTAGCTAAGCAGAGATAACTGTGTAATAGAGAATGTTTTGATCGTTGAGATATTCTAACAACAATGGTGCTTGGTGACTACTCAACATGCATATTCCTACTAATATGGACGATTCTAGATTATTTGTGTAGTGGTTGGCAATGTGGAGAGCATGTCACTTACTATTGAGTGATTATATTTCCTGAGCATTGAATCCTTTGGCCTTTTCCATATGTCAAGTGCTATATAAATTCCTCACTTTTGATGATGTCATTATCTATAGAGTTTAACTATTGTATTTTCTCATGTAGGATTCCAAACATCGAGTCTTGCTTTGGGATTTGATGCTTTTATCGCCAGGTTGCCATAGATTTATTTTGCATTTTATATTGTATTTGGCTTATCAGATAATTAATCCCCTAGTGATGATGTCATCATATTCTAAAGTTCGATACCTTTGGAAACCATGATGTCATATAATAGGAAGAATGCCTTGGGATATTTCTTCTTTGGAATCACTTTACATTGCATCAAACATTTTATATTGCCTTGCTAACATCGACATTGTAGTCTATCCAACTAGCTTTATTTACTAATCTTTAATACCTCTACTATTGGATGTCGGGTGATGGATGTTGGGTCTTGTGCCTTTGCTCTTGCTTTTACTATTAGACATCAAATTTTTATCGTGCTCTTGCTAACATCAACTTATCAAATGTTTGACTAGCTTTATTTACTTAGCCAAATTTCATCTCTTTATACTCTACTAGATGTTGGGTTTATTACCTTAGCACTTTATACCATTCAGTAAAATTATACTTATTGCTCTTATTTTCCTTGGCCTATTTTGCATTTGACCATACCCTTTTTTTCTTTTTATCCCCTTGTAATCTTCCAGCATGCTCTAAACCAACCTTTCATCTTTGAATATGCTACAGTAGCCTCCTCTAGTTCTCCTCTAGTTACCTTTTGAATTATTACAAACAATTTAGTACGCTATTGCCTTGTCATAATAACTACAAGGTCTAAACTGTACCACATAGTGGATGTAGGTGATGAACATTACCTACATTATTGGTAACTTTTGAGGATTTTTTCTTGTAAAATTGAGAACCTAGTAAGCCTTATCTATGAGATAAATTGTATTCTTCAAGGAAACAAAGCTAGAAGATCAGTTGATTGAAGGCGAGTTTTATGAGAGTGGGGAAGACTTATAATTGTAAAAAAAAAAAATTAATAGGGATAGGAATTGATATATAGAAAGGGAGTGTGATGGAGGGTGATTGGAGGAGAGAAGATTGCAAGAGGTGAGAAAGGTGAATTAAGTGTAGAATGGATGCTAGATTTTTGCAGAAGGATATTCAGGAAGATAGGGTGAGGAGATGAGTATGGAGGTGGGAAATGCAAGGGTTTGGAAGATGATGATAGAAAGAGGAGGGAAATATTGGTAGTGGAAGAGAAAGCAAAGAAAATAGAGATACCTGAAAGCAGACACCTTTTGAAGAACTGCAAATTATATGAGCATATTCTATTATAGGTGAACATGATTTTAGATCCAGATTTACAACTTTAGGTGAATGTTTACTCATGCAAAATACCTTAGGTACATATTGCAAACCTCCAATATGTTTTCCTTTTTATCATCCTATTTCTTATTAAGTCGCAAATATAGTAGTCTTTAGAGTCACGAAGTGTTGCATAACTTAGCATTATTTTTTTTTCTGCATGGCTACCCCTAGGAAAGTTTCATGCATTAGATACCTTGGATTACCTTTTATAACCACCTATTGAAGTTGATGACATTTGGATCTCTAATTAAATTGGCTTTTGTTCATGTTGGTCCTCATTTATTGGAAAACTCATTTTCTCTATTATTAAGGCCAACCATAAATTCAAATTATAACACCTTCATTAATGGGACACATTTTTGCTTTCATCATTTTTTTATTGCAACATGCATGTCTCACTATAGCAAGATGTTTTCCCTTTTAAAACTTGTTGCTAGTGCCATATATTTTTAATTTACACATGCCAATATTGCTCTATGACATCATCATGGTAACCCTTGGCATCTATTTACATCATGAAAATATTGAGAACATGTATTCCCTATGCTACCATAGTTGCATGAAACAATTCTAGTTATTTGTAAGAGATGATTCAGGATGTTTTCTTCATTGGACTACAAAGTTGAGAAAGTGATAGAAGGGGGGAAGGGAAGAGAAGACAAGTGGAGGGGAGATGAAATGGAGTGAGATGAAAAATATAATGAATGAATGAGCCATCAAATTCCCTTCTAGAATACTGCTTATTCTGCCCATAGTAATAAAATAATGGCATGCAAGAGCCCATATCAATATTATTTGAAAGTACATGCTTTTGATGTTTAGTAAAATTATTTTGGCTAGTGATTATCTTCTATTGATAAGCCCTTGAGTCTCTTCAGGTCAACCCATTTCTTTTCCTTTTTATTTCACCTTTTGGCTTTACTTTTGTTATGACATGCTATGCTACAGGTAACAAGAAGTGGGAAAATGGAAGGAAGAGTTTGTTGCTACCATCCTTTCTTATCTATTTTCAAAATAGCTAGGAGCCAAAGGTGGTGTTGTAGTATGAGCTAAGAGTGCTTACTGTAGGCTTCATGAATCACAAAACTTTAGTTCTAGTAGTTACATTCCTTGAAATTCCATTCATGTGACTTTGCTAAAAATTTTGTAAAATTTTTCTTTGTGTGGCAAACTGTCTTTATTCAGTTTTGTCTTCATATTACAAGTTTTATTTATGTGTTGGATATTTACACAAAATTATGGTGTGATATTTTACGCCATTGGAGCAATTCTACTTATTCACTAAAATTTGTAGTGACTTGACCATATTATACCATATTTGAGATTTCTCCTTTGGTATAACCTTTTAGGTAGAAAGTTGGCATCAGGTTGCTATTGATATTGACATGATCTTGAGATGATTATACTCCTGAGATGTGTCTAACATGATATATGAGAGAGTAGTGTAGCCCACTATCATTTTCTTGATGTTTCTCTCTTTTGGATCATATCAACTTGCATTTGAACGGTTTCTAGAAATAACTTTGTTAACCATTTTGGATCTAGTGTATCAAAATTTTCTACCATGTTTGGGTATTCAAGTAATAATTCATGAATCTCCTATCATACCTATCAATTTATGTGACCTTGCAGACCTTGATTCTGGATATACCTAGCTTCTAATTTTTGCCAATCTAGTTTTACCAATATTGCATCTTGGAAAAGTGACTGCTCAAGAAATTAGCAGTCTTATATTCTAGCTCTAAAGAAGTGAACATGTCTAATTATATGTTTTTAGGAATCTTGTCTAATGGATGTGCCTTTTTCTCTTTGTATCTCTTGATATGATATGACTTGATTTTTTGATTGAGAATCCTAACTATCCCTTTGACCCAAGGTATTTCAATGTAAGTATGGTCCAAATCCAAGTAGGCATCTAACTGCTCCAAAACTTCATTGGATAAACATACTTTAAATGATGGTAGGAGATCAACAACCACTACATCTTATACCACTATAAATTTTGAGCATCTATTCAATAGGATTGAAACATTTTCTATTATACCAGTTGTTTGAATCAAAGTATCCTTATAGGGTAAGGTTCTAGAGTCTAGCTAAGAATTATTCAAGTCCATAGACTCATATATCACCTGAGGAATAATTGTGATAGTGATTTCTTGTCTATTATAAAATTATGTATGACCCAACATCCTAGGCATAAGAACATGCAGAACGATGGGGATCAAACTTCATGCCATCCAAGTGATGATCGCTTTAAAGCTAGTTGATTTCCCAATAAACATTGCTTTTATTTGATCATTTGAGGGTAGCTTCAACTAGGTCCACCTATTCCATGTCCAACAAATATTTTCTTAGCCCTTGAGATGTTTCTTTGAATAGTTCTTTGTATTGCTAAGTTATTTATATCCTATGTACTTTAGTTATTGTTGGATGATACAACTTCCTATGGGCTTCGCTCCTCTACTGTTTGATGTCCCATGGCTTTGAATTTGGCTTAGAATACCCTAAATTTCTATTTGGTTGCTGATTTTCTTGTAGAATCTACACTCCTAGTCTCTCATCTCTTATTTTCCCAATTTTTTTTTACCTTTTATCCTAGCTATGTTGGAATATATTACATTATTTGGTACATGCCAATGTACCACCATGGGTACATGTTTAGATTAGGAGTTTATCTTAGATTAGGATTTGAGTATTTACTTTATGCAATGTAATAAATGCACAAGTATTATTAGAATGTGCAATGATGTAAATGTGCATGTTGTCCATGTGTACATGAGTCATAGAATAGGAAGATGAAGAGTCATAGGTAGGTGAAAGGCCAAGAGACATATCTCATTATATATAGGCCTTTATAGAATGAGTGAAGAGAGGATTTTGGAGAGCACAAGGTAGAGTAGTAGTAGATACAATGTAGAGCATGTATGCAATATGGAGTGTTTGAGACCTCCATTTCAAAGCAATGTACTATTTTTATGAGCTTTCATTAATGGTTGATTTATGAGTATTTTCAGAATTTTCTCATGCTATTTACATGCTTAGTATATTATATTTTTCATATATTTAATATTGCATGCTCATTTTATACCTTGTGGTAGTTATTTCATTAAATATATAGCATCAAAAGCTAACATTGGTATTAGAGCCACAAGGGAGATTGATAGGAGATAGGGAGAGCCACAAGAGAGATTGAGAGGAGATAGGAGATCTCATTTTCAAAAATTTTAAAATTACTTTTTGGCTAGAGTCTTTCCATAGGGTTGTAGAAAAACTTGTGAAGACTAGGACTCAACATAGATCTCTTTCCACTATATTGAAGGATAACTAGTGATGTTTATTTTTTTATAGAGATTTAGAGATTTGCATGGATTTGATTTATACCATCTAAATATTTTGTTGCAAAAATTTAGTTCTCAAAAGTTGAGAAGCTTCCTACAATAGATAGGGAAGAATTTCATCTTCAATTTCGAAAGTTATGCTTTCTTGGATTAGTTTTGTTGTAAAAAAGTAGAATATTGAAGGAAGAGTAGGAACTTGGAATGTAGTATTAGAAGACAAAAGAGTCTAAATATGAAGATTAATATTGAGAAGAGAGAAAGAGGTCAAAGGAGCCCTATTGAATATTGAAGGAAGAGGAGACTCAAGAAAAAAGAGTCCCATAGAATATTGGAGATTAAGATTAAGGAGACCCAAGAAGGAGGTTCCCATAGAATATTGAAGACTGTAGATTATATATTGAAGAAAGTAGAAAGAAACTCTAGAAGGAGACCCAAGAAAGAGGTCCCATTGAAGAACTTCCAGATTTGGAAGATAGAATATTGAAGATTGAAGATAGAGGAGGACTAGGAAAAGTCCTATTGAAGATTTGAGAAGCTACATAATTTGAAGACCCAAAAGAAGAGGTCTCAAGAAAATTTGGAAGGAGAAGGGTTGTTAGAAGCTCTTGATAAAGAAGAATTTGGGATAATTATCACCATCCAACAACAAGCCCAAAAGGAAAAAGGATTTGGTAAGAAGTTTTCCAAATTTTGGAAAAGATTCTAGAAGATCTCAAGACATTCAGATTCTTGAGAAGGAGGCTAGAAAATAGGCCAATTTTGAAGTCATAATTCGACAAGGAGATAGGAGGAGAAAGAAGATAGAAGAGACCACCAATTTGAGGAATTGAAGACTACCATTGAAAAGATAAGATTATTGTTTTTATAGTAGAAGTTGAAGAGTCACAAGACAACAAAATCAAGGTGACATAGAGCTACAATTTAGAGAATATTTGGGTAGATTTTGAAGTGCCCTTGAACAACAATTTGAAGGATGAGTTGATAGTAAAAGAAGGCAACAATTTGGAGAAGATAGAAGAGAGTCAAGGACAAAAAAACATAGGAGAAATTGGCTGCATTAGAAGTTGAAAATTATAGAGTTTAGGATAGCAAGAGGGCAAAAATTTGGGCAGCACTAATAGCTACAAATTTTAGAGTCTAAGAAAGCAAATTTGAAGGAGTATTGGAGGCACAAAAATCATATTTTTGGACAACAAACTAAAGGCTAAAAAGCTGAAAAATCTAAGGCAGCATTTGAGTAGAAAGGAGAGCTGCAATATTGACAAGTTTAGGGATAGAAAAGCAAAATAATTGGAGCTACAAATTTCACAAAATCGGGGGAAAATAGGTGAACCAAATCACCAAGAAAGCTTGCTACAAAGGAGGCCAAAATAAGGTTTGAAAATTGGTGTTATTAAAGTTTTATTATCCAAGTATTATTTAAGTTTTTGACACCATATTTGAGTAGCAAAAGGAAAGGTCTCAAGTTTACATCTTCAAATATCAGAGAAGAATTAGCTAAAAAGTGTATGCTACATTGGTGCTATAAAGGTTATTATTTAAGCATTTAAACCAGTTTATTTTAAGGTTATATTAGCACCATATTAGAGCCATTAAAGTTAGCAAAATAGAGCTCTAAAGTTTAGTGTCTCCAAGGAGAGAAAGGAGGCATCTTGGTTATCTTCAAACCTGCACATTTCAATAGCATAAAGCAAATTAGATATTGCATAAAGGAGTTATAAGGGAAGATAGCATTAGTTTCAAAGCATGCTATAAGAGTCATCGAAGTGCAGATTTTTCTAAGTCCTATTGAGCAAAAGAAAGAGACTCAATAGTGAACAAAGGCAACACAAATTTCTAGTATCTAAAGACACCAAGAGGTGTGCTAAGTATTGAAAAGTATTTTGGTGAAGGCAAGTTATCAAAGGTGTAGAAGAACTACCATAAGCAACGCCATCAAGGAGATAGCCATTTGCACCAAGGAAGGCAATGTAGAGCATTGATAAATAGTCATTGGTTGGCCAACATAAAGCATTGGAAACCATCATAGATTGTAAGGTTGAGCCACCAAGGTTGCACCACTAGCATGAGGAGAAGGAGCATAGTCTCACTACCACCAATAGCATCATAGGCCATGACATACAAATAGATAGCATCAAAGAGTGAGCATTGAAAATACAAGCATCATTAGCACCACCATAATACCACCAAGAAGTCGAAGAGCCACCACCTTGAAGAAGAAGGAAGTTAGGGCAAGGTGAGCACCACCAAATCTGAAGCAAGCTCTGTTACAAAGGAATCATCCATGTTGAAACTACCATAGGAGGAGAGCGTTGGAGAAGTAACAACCAAAAGAACCTCAGTGAACATTGGTAAGCACAAAGGAGTTACGAGTGATTGAAGGCCAAGAAACAAGAGAACCAAAATTAGGGCACATAAGGTGCATGATAAGGAAGGTCAAGCATTAAGAAGTCATCTTCCATGTGGAGGACGTTACATATTCCATTGGAGGAGAGCAATGTTCCATTTGCAATGTTAAAGGAGTCATAATACATTCATGCCCATGAAGTATAATGCTCTTGCCAAGCGTTAAGAAAGATAAAGTTGGGTAGAGCACCACATGAGACGTTAAAATGAAGTGCAAAGACTTTTGGTGCCACTTGGCACTTGATACTCAGAACACCAATCATGATTGAAGGAAGGTGCAATGTCTAAAGGGTGCCTATTAGTGCATGGGCCAAAAATAGCCTGAGTACAATGAAGGGAGCACATGGAAATCAGAATTGAGCACCTTGGAGAAGCTTGGAAAGCATAGAGGAGAGTCAAACCTCAAGATTGAATTGAATGAGCAAGGAGACACATTAATTGCAACAAGAGAGAAGTCTGTTTCAAGCACAGGTTGTAGAGTTGAAACAAATCAAGTTTGGTGCATCTCATATACAAGAAGGTAAGAATTATTTAATTCATAACCTTTGCAAAGTTTAAAGGAGGTATAAGGCATATTTTGAGGATAAAATTAATTAAGCTTTTATACTTAAGGTTATTTGAGTAATAGGAGAAATAAGGTGATAAATTATAACCTTAGATAAAGTATTGAATGCCTTAGAAGATATTTGAAGTGAGAAGCATTGAAATTACTTTATTCAAGTTTGGAATTCATATTGCATTAAAATATTTACAAATTATTAAACTTGGAGGTATAAGGATTACTACACAAAACTTGAAATATTGAATTTGCAAATACATTAGTTTTCTAAATTTCCAATTAGGGAGTTATAAGGAGTTCAACACCAATTTAAATATCTTGAAATTTAGAATCTATACTATTGAAAATTAAAGGATAGAGGAAGCAAAACATAAAGTTGGAAACTACATTGGAATTAGTCTCTTACTCAAATTAATGAGACATAAGGAATCCAACTATAGAGTCTTGAAGATAGAAAATTATATCAATTGAAAGTGCATCAAAAATATCTTTAGCTTTCTATTCACAAATAGGGAGAAATAAGGTGAAGAATAGTAGTTGAACATTAGGGAGATAAAAGGAATTCAACTCAAAGGAAAACTAAGAAAGCTAAGCACTTTATCAAGACCATAGTACATTCAAAACACTTGGGAGATACAAAGTGATTCTACAAAACTTGAAAATTGAAAAGATCTTATCAAATTTGATCTTATACTAGGGAGCCAAAAGGAATACTACCTAGATATTTGAAATATTACAAATAAGAAATTACAAAGCATACTACAAAAGTTGAAGAATTGAAAGATAGTATTTGATCGTATACTCAAAACACTAGGGAGTCATAAGGTAGACAACTTCAAAGGCATTGAAAGTTAAAAGATTCTATCAAAACTATTCTCAATACTTAATACTAAAGAGCTAAAAGGAATTCTATTTTAGAAATTTGACTATTGATTGTTCATATACTACAAGAATTGAAGGTTAAAATATAGGGAGATATAAGGTTTACAAGTGACCTTAGTCTATCAAAACTAAGGAGGAAAAAGGATGTCTACTTCAAAGAATACAATGAATAATGATATGGAAAACATCATTAGAAAGGAAAGGGCAAATGCCATAAAAATTGGAATCAAGAATTTACTTACAAAGTCTGAAGGAAACTTAGATCTTACTTCAAAATTGATCTATAGTGAAGCCTTAGAAGAAAACTTTAAAACTCTGGAATATTATCTACATGCTAGAATCATTGAAGCAATCGATAATGGAAAATATGATATTCTAATTCCTTTAGACATTGGCAGTGTATTATATATGGCATTACTTACATTCAAATATTACAAAGAAGAAAATATGGAGTAGAAGGAATTGATTGAATCACTTAAAGAGAAAACAAAAATAGATGAATCCTTCTTAGAGAAGATATTTCATTCTTCATGCAGTATTGATACTTCAAGTTCTTCTAACTCAAAATCTTATCATGATGCTTTAAGTGATTGCTCAAAATATTGTATACTAAAGAAGACTTGTGATAAGAAGGACAAAGGCAAAGAGAAAATATTTTTGCAGGAATATGATGATAGCATGATAGTTCATGAAAGCACAAAGACTGACTCTAATGATGAAGATAAAGAAGAAGAAGAGGAACCTGACAAAGGAGGCATACAGTGCAAAGTAAATTGAAGACAAGATGAAGATCCATATTGAAGACTAAAGTCTTCAATACCCAAATAATGTAATACAAGGGGGTGTTGGAATATATTACATTATTTGGTACATGCCAATGTACCACCATGGGTACATGTTTAGATTAGGAGTTTGTCTTAGATTAGGATTTGAGTATTTACTTTATGCAATGTAATAAATGCACAAGTATTATTAGAATGTGCAATGATGTAAATGTGCATGTTGTCCATGTGTACATGAGTCATAGAATAGGAAGATGAAGAGTCATAGGTAGGTGAAAGGCCAAGAGACATATCTCATTATATATAGGTCTTTATAGAATGAGTGAAGAGAGGATTTTTGGAGAGCACAAGGTAGAGTAGTAGTAGATACAATGTAGAGCATGTATGCAATATGGAGTGTTTGAGACCTCCATTTCAAAGCAATGTACTATTTTTGTGAGCTTTCATTAATGGTTGATTTATGAGTATTTTCAGAAGTTTCTCATGCTATTTACATGCTTAGTATATTGCCTTTTTCATATATTTAATATTGCATGCTCATTTCATACCTTGTGGTAGTTATTTCATTAAATATATAGCATCAAAATCTAACAGACTGCTGATAGCATATATTGGAAATAAATCATACTCATATTTGGTTGGATTTTTTGGATAGAGTACAAATGTCTTTTCTGCTCCTACACATAAGTCTAGATTTGTTATACAGATCTTAAAATATTTTGAATTTAGATATGGGATCATTCTTTTATTCTCTTCAAGACTTTTTTCATCTATCCATTCTATACTTGCCTCTTGATTCTATATTGAGATATTTTTTTGATCATATGCACTATTTTTTGGCTCATTGTTCTATTGTTCAAGCCTATTGGAGAAGCGTTGGATTATAGCTTTCAAATATTCAATTGTCTGAGGCTCATTGATTGTGGTAGTGGGCTTGTTTCCATATTTCCTTGTCTTTTTGATAGGAGTTATTTTTGGTAGAATATGTAACTTTGAGCAAGGTATGGTCAAGACACTAGTCTATGGATTCATTTGATGGATCCCATTGGTAGGTGGAAGTTTTCCTACTGAGATAAGAATATTTTCTACCAAGATAGCCAGATGGAAAAATTGTAGGAATCCCTTTTCCTTGTACTATAGTATTTGAAGGCTTAATTCTAGATCCAAAGCTTGTAGATAATACATATAAGCTTTTTCTTGTGATGATTGTATCTCACAAGGAATCTTGCTCCAAAGCTTTTTGAACTAGATATTTAAGTCTAAGAGGATTTTCTGGGCATGTATTTGAATATACAATATCTGAGTGAGCAATAGGAATGGATCTCCTAGTTTTTCAAATACTTTTATCAAGGATTCAACTAGATCCACCCAAGTTCTAATACTATTGTCTTCTAGGGACACTATTCCAATGCCATATCTCTAATATATTGAGCTAGTAGCCTTAAAATTACATCCTCAAAGCCAATGTTAAAAAATATGGTCAAGGATGAGACATCTTGACAATGCTCATATGTAAATTTGTATTGCCATCATAAATGGTTAGTGTCTTCAATGCAATTTGGGGAATCTCATGAAGATATGGGAGGTTGAGTGGTCTAACACTATTCTAGGCTAAACATATTTGTTCAACCATATCTCTAAGAATTTTATTAATGTATTTTTAGAACCATATGATTTATACACAACATATTATTTTGGCTTTTTGGTACATTTACCATTTGAGTTTGAGCATCATTTTTAATAGAGTCGCTAATTATTTTATATTTTTGCTTTCATTAGAACTGCTAGGTGAATATATAGTCTTTGCAAGTGAGGTCAATATTACTCACTAAGATCTTGAGTCCTCTAGGTATTAAAAATAGTATTTGCAAGAGAAAATAGCTTTTGAGATAGATATTCAATTCTTGCTATCTAAGGAATGCTATCTACTCATGTGATGGTGGGATTGGTGTCCCATCAGGAATGCCAAAAATAATCTTGGTTCAAAATCCACCTAAGTGAATGAGATGTGCCCTCAAGACCTTGATCAAGAGATTAGATGCATTAGAAATAGGGGTCTCTAATTCAACCTCTAGAGAAGGCCAATTCCTATGTGCCTAGCTAATATAACTAAATGGGGGGTTGTATACTAAAGTAAGAAATATAAAGGGTTAGAGAAATAAGCTGAAAGTGGTGCAAATTTGGCAACATCAAGAGACATAATGCAAAGAGTCACAATTCAAATTTAGATTAAATTACCTAACATAACAACCTACTTTCCTTATGCTTTTGAACAATTAAATATGAATAATTTTGAGCATTTCTAAGTCATTATAGAACTATAATGGTAAATCCAAATTGCAAAATAACTATAGAAAAATTATTTGTTCCTACCTTTAACATAAATTCTTAACTACTCGATAAGACATACATATATGTTTAGAACAAGAAATGAGCAAGGGTCTAGACAAAAATTTGATCTTCATTCAAAAGGTATATAGCCTCAAATAATACAACTATGCCGATTGTAAACACCAAAGAACCAACCATTAGAATGGATTACATCTAGTATATATAGAGATTTACAATGTATCTACTTATTGTAAGCATGATTGCTTTCAAAGCATGTTACATGCCGCAGAGCAAGTGTGAAGAGTGTCTTTCACATTCAACTCAACTATGCTAAATTGATTTGGGTATGCTTTACTAATGTGTATGATGTTGATTTGATTATGAGGTTGGCTTGCATGCTTCATAATTGGATTCTAACCATCAGGAGATGGTCCACTTATTTTTGTTACGCATAGCCAACTTAGCAAGGGCAGATGTAAAATGGAGAAGATTTTGGCTATTGAGATATTTTGACAACAATGATGCCTAGCAACTTCTTAACACATGTGTTCCTATTAATGTGGATAATTTTAGATCATTTATGCAGTAGTTGGAAACATAGAGAGTGTATCACTTACTACCGAGTGATCATATTGGCTAAGAATTATGTCCTTTGACCTTCTCCATATGTCGGGTATTAGATAATTTCCTTACTTTTGATGATGTCATTATTTACAAAGTCTGGCAGTTGTATTTGCTTATGTAAGATGATGAACGGTAGGTCTTGATCTAGGCTTTGATGCTTTTATTACAGGGTTTCCATACTTAGATTTATTTCGTATCTGATGTTCTATTTGGCTTATCGGGTAATTAAGCCCCTAGTGATGATGTCATCATATTCTAAAGTTTTATACCTTTGGAAACCATGATGTCGAATGCTGAGAATAATGCCTTGGAATATTTCTTATTTGGTGTCACTTTACATTGCACTAGATATTTTATATTGCCTTACTAGAATCAACATTGTAGTTCATCCAACTAGCTTTATTTTCTTATCCTCAATGCCTCTACTATTGGACGTCGGGTGACGGATGCTGGGTCTTGTGCCTTTGCTCTTGCATTTACTATTAGAGGTTAGAATTTTATTGTGCTCTTGTTGACATAAGCTTCTTAAATGTTCAACTAGATTTCTTTACGTAGTCAAATTTCATCTCATTCTGCTCTACTAGATGTTGGGTTCATTACCTTAGCACTTTGTACCATGTGATAAATTTTTACATATTTCTCTTATATGTTTTGTCTTATTTTGCATCCAACCATGTCCTTTTTTTGCTTTTCATTCCCCTGAAATATTTTTGTCTACTCTGAACTATCCTTTCATATTTGAATTTGCTATAGTAGCCTTGTTTGGTGCTCCTCTAGTCACCTTTTGAACTGCTACATATAATTGACTACACTATTGCCTTGGAAAAATAACTAAATTGTACCACATAGTGGATGTAGGTTATGAAAATTATGTACAATTAGCATCCAAATTCATGAGTGATCCAAAAAAAAATATCTTCAAGTAGTGAAAGGAATTTTTAGGCATGTGAAGGGAACTAAGGCTCATGGCATCCATTATAGATAAATCAAGAATGCAAGATTGTTTGGCTTCATAGATTTAGATTGGTAGGAATAGCATATGATAGAAAGTCTACATCGGGGCACTATTTCTCTTTTGGTAGTGGATTGACTTCTTGAAGTTCTAAGGAACAAACCATAGTTACTTTGTCTTCTATAGAGGTTGGATGCATATCATTAGCTTTAGCATTTACATAAGTACTATGACTAAGAATAGTTCTTGAGGATATTAGAGAGGCTCAGGATGGGCCAACTAAGAGATTTATTATAATGGAGGAGCAATTCAATTGTCCAAGTGATAAGAATTCAACTAGGCATAGGTTTTATTATTTTATCGACAACTTAGAATGATGACAAAACTATTAGGATATTTTCAGGTTGTTGCATACAAATTGTATTTGGCATTTCAAATGCCTATTTATATTTGTAAATTAATAAAAATCATTAGTTGGATTTTTAATCCTTTGCACCAAGAATATTGTGTCTCATGTAAAGATGAAATACATTAAACTAAAGCATCACTTTGCGAGAGATCTAGTACAAGAAAAGAAGGTGATTGTTAAGTATGTTAAATATGAAGACCAAGGGGTTATTGAAACATACCCATACAAAATTGAAGAAGGATTTGAATATTTCTCCATTTTGTATCAAAAAGGGAATGGTGGAGACTATGATGCAAATTTGATTAATTATTAATTAATTAATTAAAATAATAAAATGGAAATGATCTGATGAAGGGATAAATATTTGAATGGATTTAGGCAGACTTTCTTCTGACAATGACTCTTTTGCTCGTAGGGCTAGGTCAGAGGTGTTTGGTGTTGCTCTTGGTCAACCGGGTTTGGATGCTTCAACCACTAAGCTGGATGGTTGGGTTACCACAAGTAGTGGTTTGGGTTGTCTAGACCCTCCTTTTTGCCTTTCATCCTCCTTTCCTTCGTCGGTAAATTTTACTCTTGCTCCTCTTTGGTTATTTCAAGCATTTCCTCCTTTGACCTACATCCTAGCCTTGTAAACTGAGTGTCCCTTTGAAGATTACTTCGTTGAAAGTTTCCATTGAATCCTTTTCTCTCATAAACAAATTTATTAGTTCTCATCCCAATATGGACTCTATCAGGTGGGCATTCTCCAAATGAAAACCTTATGGGCATATGGAAATTTTTGCCATCCTTAAGGGGTTTTTTTCATCAAGCGTAATAACGTTGATGATTCAAGGTGAATCCTTTCGGGTGGATCCTAGTTCTACAATAGATAAAGCTTATTCCTCCACATATGGTATCCTGAATTTGGCCTCGAGTTGTAAAGTATCAACTCTACCCCAATTTGGGTAAGGCTTCTTCAACTACCAATTCAGTTATGGCATGATACCATTCTTCAAGGTATATATAGGGCTATTGGTGATTTCATAGCCTTTTACCCTACAACTAAACCCAAATATTGAATGGTTTATGCAAGTATGTGCATAAATGCCAATATTGACTATGATCTACCATATTCTATTAAGATTTTATTAGATATTGGTAATAAAATGCAACCTATCAAGTATGAAAACAAGCTGATGTTTTGTTCCTCTTGTTCCAAGCAAGGGCATCTCTCCTCTCAGTGTCCCTCCCTAGCCCCACACCAGATCCCAAGAAATTTTGGTAGTGCAAGTAGTATGAGATTCCTCCTACAAGTGAGAAACCTATAGAGTCTCTGACTAAGAAATCCATGATGATAGTTTATTTTTATGAAGGCTCTTCCTTCTAGAAAGAGGCCTAGATTAAGGTCCAAAAAGAGGCCCAGGTTTTGAATTCCAAGAAGAGGGCCCAGGAAGAGGCCTAAGTTTTGATTATCAAGAAGAGGACCTAGAAAGAGGTCTAAGTTTTAAATTTTAAGAAGAGGACCCAGGAAGAGGCCCAAGTTTTGATTGTCAAGAAGAGGTCCCAGGAGGTGGCATAAATTCTAACTAGTAAGGAGATGGTCTTAGAGGTGGCCCATGCTTTGAGCGACAAAGAAGTGGTCCAAGTTTTTGGCAAGGGGACCTAGGAGTCGAACAATAAGAAGAAATCATAGAAGGTGACCTAGTCAAAGGCTCAGACTGGAGTGACTTAGTATAAGTTCATGGAGCCTCAAGAAGTATCTCATATATCTCCAATTGACCCCTCAGTGGATCATCAAGTGAGTGTTAGTCCGTGCATTAGAAAAGTAGACGTTGATTCTCATATCTCTACTAGTGATGAAATAGAGTGCGAACTGCTTGCTTATATGATAAAACACTTAAGGCATGGTAGAACCATATAAGGATGCAAATCCTCCTTTTGTTTCTCTGTGTTGGTAGTTCTAGGGTCTTACCCTATTGTGGTTTTTGTGTTAGGTGTTCTCTCCTATTTTTGGGAACCCCTATTCTTTTTTTGTCTCTATATTATCTTAGAGGGGTTTCTATTGGAGATTGTCTTCCCTAAGCCTTTTATGTCCAGGAGACAGAATATTTTTTTGGGTCTTTACTGCAAAATATTTGGGGTTCCTTTAAAAACCCTTAAATCAATAAAAAAATAAAAAAAATAATGATAATAAGTAAATAAATATTATTTTATTATTTTAGAATATTGATTATTTTTTTAACTAGCTCTTACTTTTAGCACATATTAAAGTTGGGATAGCTTGGGAATTAAGTTATCTTATTTTAGAAATAGTTATAGTTGAGTCAAGTTATATTTTTGGAGTGCATGTATATGATTTGAATAATATAAACTCAATGTATGATATCCATAATTATAAATGGATGAGTCCTAAAATAAGAATTTAAAAATAGAAAAGGAAGACAAAAATAAAAAATAAGGAAATTGGATATAGGAAAAACATGTTATTAATGGCATGTAAGATGTCTATATATTGGGTGCCAAGCACCTAATGTAATAAGAATTCAATTAAGGATTTCGTTGAGGATTCAAATGGATGCAATCAATTTAAAATATTTATATTGAAGAAAGAGTGTTGTCATGTAATTTTTAGAAGTCCAAATATGATGTTTTAAGCATAACATATGTTATATAAGTTTCTCTTCCATGAATAATATAGATTTCAAAAGTTTTCAAGGCTAATAACTTGTATGGTTCTAATTTTTTCATTTTTCTATTATTTTTTATATGTATCTTTGATTTATCTTGAGCCTTACCTCCCTTTCACATCTTCTTAAGTTCTTACATAGAATTGTTTAGAGGTAATTCAGAGGTATGTAAAGTTTACCGATGCATAGTTTTTCTAAAGATGCCACTAAACTATAAATTTTATGAGTATAAAGGATTTACCTCCAATAACTCTTAGATGAATAATTTGCTATAAATCAGAATTATGGGCTCTATTATAAGGATTTTTTGGCCATTTGAGAAAGCTAAAGCTATACTTTTTTGTACTTTATTTGTACTTATGAAATCATTTTATTAATAATAGAAATATTGTGCATTACATCTACTTATTGATTGTGCCATTAACCTTTTGATGTATCAATGCATGGTGATTATAACACTACCCTTTCACTTTCTATTAGTCCTTTATTCTATTATCATAATCTTCTTATATAATTGGAGTGTAGTGATGCTATTTGATTCCCTCCAAATATGTTGATTGATCAAAGATAATCCTACTATAGTTATAGTCATATTTCTTTTATTGGATTCACTTTACATTTCTCATATTTTTTTCTTTCAAATCACTTTTACGCATATATTCTAGTTCAACTCAACAAGATTAGTGGGGAGCCATCCTAAATCTAGAGGTCATATAGGATACATCCTCTCCTTCCAATTACTTAAATGATACCTCACGAGTGCATACCATTATGCGATTTTAATATTTATGGTCCAGTATCTTAGTGTTGTCATTGGAAGTCCACTATATCTCAATCTTCTACAAAATTTGAGTATTATACAACTGATGAGACTTCAAAACATCTATGATGGATGCTAATATTCTTGAGAATTTGAGACAATAATTTCTTGTTACTCTATATTATGATAGTGAAATATTTGTCAAGCTTGTTTATAGTTCTCTTTTCCATCAATATACAAATCACGTTAAGGTTTGGATACACTTTTCATTAGCTATGTGCTTATGGGATGCCTGATCTTGTGTATATGACTTTATTAGATTAGAATATATATACCCTAAGCAAGGATATGTTAGAGGTGATATTTGTGTAGTTGTGATATCATATTGGTGTAGGAGAGTGTCCCTTAATGGGGGGACTAAAAATTGTCTCAATGTCTCCCGATCAACTTGAGGGGGTGTTGAAGTAAGTGGTATTAATTTCACTTGAGTCCTATCAACCTTGTATTATATGTTAGAAATATTGATAAACAATATTCTACTCCGAAAAGAAAATAGTTATGCAAGACATCACAAGAATGAAGTGAAGCTCAAAAGACTGATTGATTTATTCCATGGGATCAACTTTGTATAAATAGAAAAGTTGATCATTGTGATCTATTGGATTACAAAAACCCAATAGATATGAGCTAATATTAACTAGGAGTTTACCTACCTCATGCAAGAGTGGTAACTCCAATTAGAATATCCTAGTAGGGCTTAATATTTATTCTAACACCCCCCTTAAGTGATACTAGGGATAAGTGGAACAACATGAAGGGAGTGGTATATCCACTTAAATGAGTCCTGACAACAAGGCCTGATTAGGTACTCATGTACAAATGTATATAGCAGAACTACTTTTTGGAGAGATGATAAAAAACCACATGGGAAAAAATCATCTTCCAAAAATATATAGAAGGAGAAGAAGAAGAAGAGGAGGAGGAGGATGGAGAGGAAGATATCTCATAAACACCCCCCTAAGACAGATTCCTTACCCCAAGTTTCTCAAGCAATTTATGGTAGCATGGTGAAGCAAAGGATTTGGTGAATATGGCTATAATCTGATTCTGTATCGGAATATACTCCAAGAAAAGATCCCCATCTTGAATGTGTTGTTGAATGAAGTGCATGTGTATTTCAATGTGCTTGGTGGGCTGATGCTCAATTGGATTGCATGAAATATGAATTATACTTTGATTATCACACCAAATTATAATAGGCTAGTCATGAAAAAATCAAACTCTCTCAATATCTGACGAAGCCAAAGAGCCTCCTGAGTGGCCAAAATTGCTATCCTATACTCTGCCTCTATAGATGATAATGCAATTGCCAGCTATTTTTTGCATGACCAAGAAATAGGTGAAGAACCAAGAAAAAAAACATAGCCAGATGTGGAACATCCATCTTCAACTAAACCTGCCCAATCGAAATCAATGTATCCAATAATCTCTGTAGATCCTCTACCATAGAATAGCCCAAAATGTGAAGTCCCCTGAAGATAGCGAAGTATTCGCTTTGCTACCTATCAATGGCTGAGATGAGGTGTTTGAGAAAATATATAAATTAAGCCAATGGCATAGGAAATATCAGGGTGAGTATGAGTTAGATACAATAGACTCCCTACTACCTGTCTGTATAGAGTAGCATCACATAGAGGTGAAGTGTAGGAAGAAGTTAAAGTGACTCCAGATTGAAAAGGTGTTGGAGAAGGCTTGCAATAAACCATCCTAAACCACTGTAGAATATCTAGAGTATACTTCTATTGACTAATGATACTCCTGAATCTGTTTGAGTGATCTAAAATCCAAGGAAGTAATGAGCTAAACCCAAATCATCCATCACGAATCTCTCAAAAAGGGAGGACTTTACAGTCTGAATGTGAGAAGTGGAACTACCAGTGAGAAGTAGGTCATGAAAATAGAGAACACGGATGGTGATGTTATCTTCTTTCTACCAAATATAGACTGTAGTATCATAATCACAGCGAGAAAATCTGGTGGTGAGAAGGAAAGAATCCATTTTCTCATACCAAGCTTGAGGAGCTTGTTTGAGACCATAGAGAGACTTTCTTAGTCTAAAAATAAGGGAGGAGTCTTGAATAAATCTAGCAGGTTGCTTCATATATATCTCGTCATTTAAGTCACCATGCAAGAAAGCACTTTTGACATCTAGTTGAAAAATAGGCCAATTTTGTGAGGCAACAAGTGCAAGTACAAGCCTAACTGAATCCATCTTTGCAACAAGTGCAAAGGTTTTTGAGTAATCAATACCTTCAACTTGTGAAAAACCCTTATCTACCAAGCGATATTTGTATTTATCAATGGTTCCATCTACTGCATACTTGGTTCGATAAACCCATTTACAACAAACCAATTTTCTTCCTTTAGGAAGAGGGACTAGATCCCAAGTTTGATTTTTACGCCGAGAGGTATTCCTAAAATGGTAGACAGAGGGGTGGGAGGCAAAGAGGTCATACATGTCACCCCATAAACAATTTTTTTTTTATATTAAAAAATCTGACATTAACAAAAATATTTAAAATATTTAAACTAAAACAACCGACTAACCAACCGTTGCAAACATTTAAAAAATTTAAACTAAAATCGACTAACCAACCGCTGCAACTGTTTAATAAAATATTGTATAAATACATGAGATAGGCACCTATCTTGGAGATCACACTCCAAGAAATGAGATAGGCACCTCAGGATTTATAACTCTCGGCATTTTTAGATATATATCCTTTATATCTAAGCTAGTTTTATTAAGGAAGAGTATTAAGTTTACATGGTATCATCCCATTCTTTAATTCCATTGGCCTGAACAAAGGATTGTGGATCAATAGAAATGGATTGACAAACAATACCAGAACCCAAGGAATGACTAAGTTTGGAAGGTGGAAGATCTTGGATTAAAGGGGTTACCTCTTGAAAAATAGTGTGGGCCCATTTTGGTATTGTTGGAGGAGTAATGGGTGTACCATGATTTATTGTAGGAACTTCAAGAATTGGATCATCATTTTGATTATTTATCTCAAGGATTGGTTCTTCATTAGATTGAGGCTCAATTAAGGTGTATGACTCAAAGGAGTCAAGGTTGGTGCAGGAAGAAGGATGAGGATCTTGAGAAGGGAAATTTTCATCAAACTGAACATTTTTGTGAAAAAAGACCTCATGAGTAGTAGGATCAAGTAGCTTTTAGGATTTCATATCCTCACAATAGCCAACAAAAATAAGTTACTTGATTTTCTTGTCTAAAGCCTTCCTCTTTTTCTTTGGTATGTGGGCCCAAGCAGTACAACCAAAAACTCAAAAAAAGGAGACATCATATTTGGAGCCAAACCAAGCTTCTTCTGGAGTCAAAATACCAAGTGCTTTGTGTGGTGTATGGTTCTGAATGTAATTTGCACAATTTATTACCTCAACCCAAAAAATTGCTGGAAGATCCCTTGAGTGGAGCATACAGTTAGCCATTTTATTTAAAGATCTGTTATTTCTCTCTACTACACCATTTTTTTGAGGATTATGAGAGACTATATGTTGATGAATTATGCCATGAGTTGAAATGAACTTAGAAAACTCATTATTGAATTATTCCCCCCATTTTCTGTATGAACCTTTTTTATTTTGGAAGAGGCTTGATTTTCAACTAAGTATTTATAATTTTTGAAGTGAGATAGGACATCACTTTTGTATTTTAAAAAATACACCCAAGTACATATTTAAAAATCATCAATGAAGGTTAAAGCATATTTTTCTCCTGTGAAAGATGAATGTGGGAAGACCATTAAATAACTATGGATTAGTTCCAATGAGGAGGAGGTCTTTTGGGAACCACTTATGTGAAAAGGATCTTGATGTTGTTTTCCAAGAGCACATCCAAGACACACTCCATAAATATAAGAGATATTTGGCAGCCCAGTTACCATTTCATGAGTATTCAACTCTCTCAAATAGTTATAACTTAGATGACCAAACAATTCATGTCAAATTTTGCTTTCAAGATCCCCATGTGCAATAAAACAGGAGGCTCTATTAGAATATTTGAATCCCTTTAAATGAAATAGGCGAGCTTTATGATCAATGTCACATTTAGCTATAAGGGAGTATTGCTCTTGCAAATCTTTAATTTCAACTCCTATGGGTGAGAATAGTACTATTTTGCCTTTCCCAAATGTACATATTTAGTATATAGAGAGAAGATTTGTAGAAATATTTGGGACATAGATAACATCATTGATATGACCACCATCAATGGTAATGTCACCTTTTCCTTTGATAGGGATAAAGGATGAGTCACCAACTTCAATGCTACAAGTTGAGCTTGAGGAAAGATAAGTAAATGACTCATGTGAAGAAGTCATATGATGAGTAGCCCCTGAATCTAGAACCCAATAATTTGGGAAAGAAATAACAAATTTTCCTTGAACATTTAAGGCTTTTCCAATATGCTTTTTAATGTTATTTTTATGATCCTTCATTGTTGCCTCAAGCTGTTGTAGTCTTTTCCAACATTTGTTTACTGAATGACCATCCTTTTTACAATGAGTACAATTTATAGGTGTTTTTTCTCTTTTTTGAATTTTTCTTTGAAGTTGGAAGCCACCAAGGATTTTGAGGAGGAGGGAGAGGAATTAAATTTTGAAAGTTTCATTTCTTCTCTAGTGAACCTACCATAAAACTCCTCTAATGTGGGTATTTTAAAACTTGTACCAAGTGCATCCATTGTAGACAAAAAAGTTGCAAATATTTGAAATGCTCCATTCAATTTGGCTAGAATAAGGTGGATGCATTCTTCTTCTGTTTTATTTTTCCCACTGCATTTTAATTGTGTGAGTAATTCCTTAAATTTGGTGACAAAGTCTATAATTGTGCTAAAGTTTTCAGGTGATAATGTTGTTAATTTTGCTTCAAGCTGCATTGATCTTATTTGATCCACTTTACCAAACAAGGTTTTTAGTTTGTTCCAACTCTCAAATGGATTTTTACATTAAAAAATGTGAAACCATAAGCTTTCACTTACATTCATGCTTATAATGCCGATTTTTTCATACATTTTTCCTTTATGAACAAATATTTCATATTATTTTTCAAACTCAGGTTGCTTCTCTTCTAGCAAGTGTGTGAGACATTTTTGAGCGATGAGGTTTAAAATTATTGATTTCCAAGTATGATATTTATGAGGAGTGAGTGGATAAATTGTGTTTAGAGAGTTCATTATTTCTAAAAAAATGCAACAATAAGACACCTTTCAGCAAGAATTGAAAACAAGAAAGAATCCCCCCCTTTGGAGTAAAAACAACAAAGTGGTGTAGCAAATAACACCAAGACCCCCACCCAAAAAATATTTTTATTGATATTACAATGAGACTTCTCACTTTAAGGAGCCTTTATATAATATACTTACAAAAAGTGGATAGTGAGAGAGGTTCAAGATCACTGTAGGACACTAAGATTTAGTATCCAACATGAAATAGAAGAACTGGATATCACCAGTCTTGATTATAATATCCCTTCTTTAGAAAAGCATAGCACCGAGCTGCTAAAAACTTTAACTAAAAAAAAATAGAGAATGCCTGACCATTCAGGAGCTTTCTATACCAATGGCTAGTAGTGTAAAGAAATCCAACTTATGTTCTTCCTACATATATTCACACTCTTCTTCAAAAATATGCATGAGTATCACACTACAAAACAATAAATACAATTGTCAATCAACAACATATTCCTTCGTTGTAAGCGGTAGAACTTTACACAAGTTAGATTCATTTGTCAGACTGGAAGAATTCTCTTAATCGCCTCATGTCATGGGTGGAATCATGCTCCTTATCGAGGAGAGTGCAAAAAAGTATCACTTAGCTATCACACCTAAAAAAAACCAAGGTTCCAAAATCTAGAGAACCAGGGCACATTGATGAGAGTGCTTTGAAGATTACCTAAAAATGGTCTTTCACCAATGAATCCAAGGTACCAGAATCCAGATCTGACAGTAAGAGAGAACTAGGGCAATAGAATTATAAGCCAAAAATTGGAGTTGATGAACATGTAGCAAACAAATGTGCTAGTTTAGGAACAGTGACAAAAATAAAGAGATTTAGATGCTCTTCAATGTCAAGTTACAGAAAGGAATACGGATTTGATAAGAGAGATAAAACTTTAAAAGGAATATTGGTGTGACTTTATTGAGAAAATGAAGCTCACTTGCAAATTATTTTGAGGTCGTTGCAATATTTTTGGTGCTTCGGTAGTCAAATGTCGACAGTATCGAACAATGCTCGGTGACGAGTCTCAGTGCGCCTTGATTGATTTGTACTATTGCAGGATTTTGGTGCTATGTCAGTCAAATGCTAACACTTTACACACTATGCTTGATGATATTCTGGAGATACTCCTTGGCCTTTGGTAGTCAATAATTGTAGTTTCGAACGATGCTTGATGATGATGTGTCTCTGAAAGCCAATTTTTGAACATTTGGAACGTTGATATTCCTTTGAACTTTGTGCCTCAGATAAACCCATTGGAGATAATATCATTGGAGAAATCTCTTCGTTCTAGACATAATGCTTGGTGATGTCCACGTGTCATAAATCTAATTTTGGAATGTTTGGATCGAAGAACTGATGCAATGTAGTTCTCTCAAGGTTATGTAACTAGGAAATCAGCCATTGTAAATTAACAGTGCCACCAAAACGTTGTCGTCGCACTAAAAAATAGTGCCAACACCACAGTTGGCTACACGTCCAACAAGAAATGGATGGATCTCGATTATTGACCTTGATAAATAATAAGGAGCAGGTCTTCCCATACCTAAAAAAATCATCGGCCAATGTTGACCTGCATAGGCCACAAGAGTTTTTCCTATAGATAAATGGTCAAAGCATAGACGCAGTAGCCAAAAAAAAAGACCAGTCTTCACAAATCAATTATATGGTGTAGTCGACCAAGCTATTTTACTCCAATAGAGTGGAGTTAAATATGAAATATTTCCAAAAAAGGTTGCAAAAAAAATTATGCTTTCAACAGGAGCACAATTAGAAATGCAGGTGAGGATTATCACGAAGATAATAGTGGTGCTTAAAAAACTGATCTAGAATACAACTTTTCCTGACTACAATGAATCACCAAGATTATATAGAAAAGATGGCCAAGTGATGGCTAGAGCTGGACCAGGAAAGTAGTAAAACTCACCAAAGAGTATCCAAGAGAAACCATTAGAGAGACCAGACTTTCACTAATGCAATGAATCAGATTATGAAAAAATATCTTCAAAAGAAAACTTGAATGCTTGCAAAAAAACTATCCTCACTCTGGTACCATGTTAGAAATATTGATAAACAATATTCTACTTCGAAAAGAAAATAGTTATGCAAGACATCACAAGAATGAAGTGAAGCTCAAAAGACTGATTGATTTATTCCATGGGATCAACTTTATATAAATAGAAATTTTGATCACTGTGATCCGTTGGATTACAACAACCCAATAGATCTAAACTAATCTTAACTGAGAGTTTACCTACCTCATTCAAGAGTGGTAAATCTAGTCATAATATCCTAGTAGGACGTAAGATTTATTCTAACATTATAATCATTTGTATATTGCCTTATGGGCTAAAGAACACCTTTATAGGTGAATTTATTATAATTTTATATTATTATCCTTTAGATAAATTCTTTAACCTTAAACTAGGGTAACTTGTAATTGGATATTTTTACCTCATCTTGTCCAACCAATTTATTATTGATTGAAGATTATTCTTTGTTCATTAGTGAAATTTATTGGTATCTAACAAATTTTTTTATATCTGATCTATGTTTTGCATATGCATGATATAATTTTGTTTTATTGAGCAATGTGTCGATTCTATTTGTCCTTGAATACATTGCAAATTTCAACACATGAGATAGACTTGAATGAGCCTAGTTAGTCCTTGAGTAGAATAATATATAAACAACTAGTTAGAATGCATGCATATCTAATTTGAGTCTTTCTCATTTTTACAATTCCTCCATGTGTCTCTCTCACTTCACTTCATATCTTTTAAGGTTAAAATATGAATGATAAATCCTAAAACTTAAGTTTTTTGGCACATACACAATACATGTTTACATGGATCAAAGAGTGGATTGCCCTAAAAATAAAAGATTTATTCTATTACTTTTCTTAAGTTTTCAATGATTTGTTAATAAATCCTTGCATGTTTAGGCATTTTAATGAAGCAGATGTGTTGTATTGATTGATGATCATGAGAAATGATGATCTAGGGTAAGGGTTTATTGTTTGTATTTCACTTTTATTAAGAGTCCAACCATAATTTTAAAGAGAAATATTTTAAATATATTTCTTTATTTTAAATTTTCTATCAAATTTTTACATCATTATGCTTTTTCTAAGTGCCATGTCTCACTTTATTCTATAACAAAGGATCAAAATCTTGCTATTTGGGTATGTGTGCGCTTCCATCACCTATTAGTTTATTTGAACACAAAATTGACATTCCTTGACATAAAAAAAACATCGTTCTAGGCATTTCTCTTGCAATGGTCTTTCATCTTGATGCATATAATTAGTACATGATAATGGAAAGCTAACATAAAATACTTATATACACATGAAATATACACAAGGGTATAAATAAGAATAAAGAATGACAAGAAATGCCATCATAGAGTTAATAGAATAAGAACATCTATATTTTTATTATATATAATAAGAAGAGTATAGAAGCATATTTTGGAGAACCTTGAGGCCAAAGGTAAAAAAAAATCTTCATTGTGGCTTCAGTTATGGTAATTTTGTATGGCAAATGATAAACTTGTTTCCTTACCAATTTTTGATGAAATTGATTGAGATTTTATTTTACAAAATTGTTATAATTTTATCACATACTTTTTCTTTAATTAACTATGTTTGGTATCTTATTTCTAAATTGTGACTTCATTTTATATTATCAATAAAAAACATAATCAATTATTTAATGATCATCCACTTTGTAATCATAATCATTCAAAGACACAAATGGCATTGCCAAAAAATAAGGAGTTGCACAAATATACCAATAAACCAAGAATCCCACACCACAACTTCAAGGATTCCACAAGTACTTTATCATGTCCAATGCAAGATGTGTTTAAGAGAAAAAAAAAGAGTAATATTCTTTGAAAGATATCATATTAACCATTTCATATTCATGGATACAAACCAATGATGTGTGTTTAATTTAAATGCATATGCCTCCTTTTTATTAGAATGATTAGTCTCATTTGAGAGATTAGGGGCTAAGTGAAATAAAGGCTTTTTGCAAGTAAAATATGCTAACACATTATATTATCCATTTAATTAAACTTTTTGAGATTAAAATCCTTATAAATGACATGTTTAAATATTTTATAATCAGAAGGAGCATCAATAGCCCTTATTTTTATTCCAAATTGAAATAAATAAATTAAACCTAAATAATTTAGCATTAAATGATTATTAGTTTATAAGTTAGCTTATTTTATGTCAATAACATAAAAATATCGTTACATTTTTTAATCTAGAACATTTAGTTCAAAATTTCCTTATGATAAATATGTAAGTTACTTGAATATGTACTTAATAGGCTTAAAAATAAAATTTTCTTTTTAATTATGAATGTTTAATCCATAGACATTATATATGGTTTTTTTTTTAAATGATAGAATGCTACATAAACATATACTTAATAAGCTCAAAAAATAAGTATTTTTCTTTGTTATCAGTATTTAGTCCATGAATATTATATAAATTTGTACATATTTCTTAAATGTTATAATGTATTTGTGTTCCAATTGTATTGCAATAACATGCAACCTAAGAATGATTCACTTTTAAATCAATTTCCAATGATAGGATATAACTTCTAAGATTATTATTTTTTTTTTTAAGCGAAAAACCCCTTGCAGGGCCGCCTTGGTCTGAGACACCACGAAAAGGGGGTTCTACACCGTCAAAGTCACTCAGGAGTAGCACTCGACCCTACCCGCACCAACATTATCAATTGGATTTTGGATACCCAATTCAGCTTTTTTGGTAGGGTGGAGATTTGAACCTGGGACCTCCCTTGGAGGATTGCCCTCTCCTCTCCAACTCACCTACAACACCTGGGTATCCTATGATTATTATTAATAAATTCTTAATGTTCACTATATTTGAATCATGGAATTATTAGTTTGATTAAATATTAATGCTTAGTTTTTACTACTAGTAAATAATTATAAATAACTTTGAAAAATTTGAAAAATATTATAGTACTTAATATCCTGGGAATTTTCAAATTTTATTACCAAATATTGTATGCAATACTAATATTATAGATGCTCATATTGTCCTGTTGCCAATTTTGCCAATTTTTTGTAAAAGCTTCCAAGTATAAAATATAAGATGTACATTTTTGCTATTCTTTTCAATGTTTTGGTATTTTTGCTGACTTGTTTTGGCATGTTCGCTGGTATAAATCTTTCTTTCAAAGCCTCTTTCCATGCTTTCACCGATAAAGACATTTTCGCTAGCAAGAGTCAAACTTTAGATAACTTCGCTAAAATTTCTTTGCTAGCAAAAATAAAAGAGATATGTATTCGCAAGTGAAAATAAAAGAGAGATGTATTTTCCAGTGAAAATAAGGAAGGATGTTTTCACCAGCGAAAATAGAATTAAAACATTTTCACCAAAAATAAGGGGTTTTCACCAGAATTCATGCATTTTTTATGGTCAAAGTCAAATTTGCCCTTCTTTATAGCGACATTCCATTTTCTTGAGCGAAAACCATGGTCGAGCATCCATTTTTACCATATCTAAATTTTGCCAAAAAATTTGCCTAAGTATGGAATGAATTTCGCAACATCCTCTGGGCATTTTCACCCCTAAGAACAGTGAAATCCTCTTTTGGTATTTTCACCAGTGAAAACCCCAAGCGCAGTGAAAATATCTTTTGGGTAGTTTCGCCCCTATTTGGAGCGAAATCCCATTTTCGCCCCTTTCCCAATGAAATCCCATTTTCGCTCAACTTCTCAACGAAATCCCATTTTGCCCGATTCTCAGCAAAATCACATTAGCAAGATTCATTTTCGCCTAGGCATCAATGAAATCATATTTTTGGCATTTTCGCCTCAGTCACAGCGAAATTCCATTTTTACCCCAAACTGGAGTGAAATTCTATTTTTGCCCAATTCCTTAGTGAAAGGATTTTTCAGGCAAAATGCCTTGGCAAAAATATTTTGGGCGTAACTCGAGCGAAAGCTCATTTCGAGTGCAAGATTGAGTGAAAATCCATTTCAAAAGCAAAAATTATTTTTTTCATGCTTTTAGTGCAGTTCATTTTTAGAAAAGACAGAGTATTGTCAAATTCAATTCATAGGGTAAAGAAAGTAACATCTCCTGAATTATTGTTGAAGAGTGGCCAAAATTAAATGTTGCACCTTTGATGCTGGTATGATCTTGTTGATTTCAAGGTGCCATTCATTGTGATAAATGCTCATTTTCGATGCACCAACTTTCGGGATGAATTTCCATCATCCCTTCTTGTTGATTTTCAAGGTGCTCTTCACTGAAGAAGAATCGCTACTCCCAGGATATTCCTTGATTTGTTCATTTTTGTTCCTGAAAAGAATGTTGTTGTTGATCAATCTTTGATTGGTCGACATTTTATTTATTGTTTATTAATGTTGGAGGTGAAATCCTCTATAAAAACTAAGAAACTTGATATAAGAGAAGGATGAACATTTTTCTAAAAAAATCTTTGAGTTTTAATTTATGCATCAATTGAAAGATGTTTTTCTTTGGTTCCTATATCAGTGGTATATGTGATTACTTTTTGTCTGTTCATTGTATTTGTTAGATAAATTAAAATTTTGTTTTTGAATTTAATTTTTGGTGAATAAATGAATATTGAAATATTAACTGAAAATCATATTCATTATCTGTGATTAGTTCCTATATTCTTATTTATGAGGAATGTTGGTTAGAGCTTGATTTGATGATTTAGATGTTAGTTAATTCCCCACTCTATTTTTCAGGATTACAACCATATTTCCCATCCCTTTCAGTTAATTTCTCTCCCTAAGATTTATATCAATTTTTAGATTAGTACGAGAACCAACCCTCTTTGGATATTGGCCCAAAGGATATATCTATCCTTTGGTCTTTCAATGTTGGCCGGGTCTAGGGCATATATTTTTATACTTAGGCAGATTCGTGACCAACAATTTTTTACACGCCCGGTGGGACCCCAAAAATTCCACCTTAAGCAGTATTAATATTTGATGTTCATCTTTTACTATTTTATTAGAACATATGGTGACTCAATTTTACCCAGAATACTTTGAATGTGAATTTGGAAAAAGCTTTACTTCATGATCACAAGATCGAAGGCCAAAAATTTAGAAAATCTCATTGAGTTCTTTGAGCTTGACACCCAAGTCTTAGGAGAGCATCCTAGATCAGTCACTTCGACTATCCCATCAGTTGTAACATCTTCATAGGTAGTTAGTGTGTTTTTCATTCCTTCAATTGCCTCTAGTACTACCACTAGATTTCCTACCCAAGCAAACACTCCAATCCAAATGATCCAAAATCCACTACCACCAAGACAGTTTCCAGCCTAGAATCATTTCGGAGATTTGAATCTACAAGCTCAGAACCTAATCCCACATGTGATATTGAAGGCTTTGCCTACTTATGATGGTATGGGAAAAATAGATTATGAGCATGTTCAAGATGTGGCTTCTTTGGATATTATTCATAGCATGATAGACGAAGATATCATAGTCAAATTGCTTGTCCTCTCTCTCAGAGGGAAGTTGAATTATTGATATTGATCCTTACCACCTACTACTATCACCACATGGGAAAATTTGGTTGATTTAATGATAAAAGGCTTCAATGAACAAGAGGATCCTTTTTTCTTGTTGCATCAATTTACTAACATTCAGAGGCATCCACAAGAGGAATTTATTGACTTCAATGTTAGGTTCGCTCGAACTTGGCAGAGAGTCCCTGATGGTCTCTAGTCAACTCCTGAATAAGCCATGTTATATCCAAGCCTTCAATTCTAACATTAGAATGGCCATTCATCAGTCCAATGTTAACATATTTCTTGATTTATCCTCTCAAGCACAAAATACTTAGGCCAATTTAATTGCTATTGGTAAGGTCCCACCAAATATGATGATGCCTATATTCCTTGATCTCCCACAACATTTATATTCCAATGCATCTTCCTAGTCTTTACCAATATCCCCCATGTATATGGTCCCTTCATGGAATCCAAGTTCATCTCAAACCTAGATAGTCTTTGTCCTGCCACTGCCTACTCCCTCCATTCCATAGTTACCTACACCAGCTCCATTCCCAACACTACCATATTTTCCAGTACCACTTTCATTACCAGCTCCTCCAGCACCCTCAAATCTTGATCCTCAAGAGAAGTTGCTGCAAGAAATGCAATCAATGAACTCAGCGATAAGATCTATGAACAATGAGATCATAATTATTAAGAAAGGCATGCTGAGAGAGATTTCCAACCTCGGAGATTTCAACCCCCACCAATTACCAAAGAGCAAGCATCTTTGACCAAGAATATGTATGAAAGGAATACAAAAATGTTGACAAATGAAGAGGCTGGTCCATCAAATAAATCATATTGGTGTTCTACCTGCAATGATCCATATGGAAAAGAAACTTGCGTGGTTTATCTAAACTATGTGCAAACATTGGAAGATAGCTCCTCAAGTGGTCATATCAACATGATTAGAGAAGTTGATCATAATCTTATGGTTCCTTCCATGGAACAAGTTTCAGTTCTCACAAGAGCTAGGAAAAATCAGATCATAGTAGATCTAGCTGAAATGGAGTCGCTGAAGGTACCTACTGAACTGAAGGTGTAGAATAAAATGAAACAAGCACAGGGGAAGGCACCTACCTTAGCATATAAGCCATATGAACCTATTATTCTAAAATATATCTTGCTTGCATAATCAAAATAAAGAATTACTCAGGCAAATGTGTCAACTTCACAAGCACAAGCTGAGACAAAGGAATAGGTAAAAGAACACCTTAAATATCCATCTTTGATCAAGCGTTAGAGGGTGGAAGCCGCACAGCAATATCAGAACAAGTATGAGGTTACCTGATGAAAGAAGAGTGTCTAGTTCATCTATGTACAACATTGTTGAAGAATTGAAGAGAATTCCTACCAAGGTTAGTCTCTATGATGCATTTCAATTTCCTAGACAAGTTGATTTATTGCAAGAATCTTTGAAATATGTTAAATAGAAAAAGAAGAATCGCACTCAGACCTTGCTAGCTCAAATGCTTACAAATTTGGCTATTGTAAATAATAGACCACCACCATTTTATTTATCTCTCAGGATGGAGGGTTGGATTATGCATAATTGCATGATTGACTCTAGTGTTGTGACAACTATCATGTCAAAGGTAGTTTGTGATGTTATGGATATGGATTATACTAGGATTATCCTAGGTTTTTTGCAGTTGGCTGATACTCCTGTAAGAATAATAGGTGTCATTAAATATATCCCTATTGTTTTGCATAAAATACCTCAAATCATTGTGATCCAAGAGGTGGTTGTAGTTGACCTAGAGCCATATTTTAGCATGTGCCTCTCAAGAGAATTTACTGCCAAGATGGAAGGCTATATTTCTATGGATTACTCTCACCTGGAAGTTCATTTCAAAGGAAAGAGAATCCAAATCTACAATGAGAAACCTTATGCATTTCATGTAGAAAGGATCAAAGACGAAGAAAAGTCCATGGATTCTGTCAACATGGTCACTGAAGAACTAGAAGAATTGGATTTAATAGAGGAAACTCTAGATGAGCTTCATACATATTATGCATTTTTAATGAGTGATTTTAATGTGATGATGGAAACTGAGATTGGTTGTTACTCCATTACTAAGCCTGAAAAGGCTGAAATTAAGGTGTATGATGATTAGAATCCTATTCCATATCAATCGTGGAAGCTCGACTTTGATGGTGCAAGATACAAAAATTATGTCAAAGCAAGAATTTTCCTCATCTCTCCTTATGGTATACAGAATACATATTCATACCGGTTGACCTGAAGCTATACTGATAATGCTGCTGAGTATGAAGCAGTGTGCCTAGGCTTGAAGAAAGCAGAGAATATTAGGATTAAACAACTCTTGATTTTTGGAGATTCATAACTGATTTTCAATCAAGTGACTAACAAGTGTGTCTCCAAACAACACTGTTTGAAGGCATATCGCAACAAAGTTTAGGATTTTTTGAATCTTCCACAACGTTGAACATTCGAGCAATTTCATGAGAAAAAAATAAGTATGTTATCTTTTAGCATCTCTTGACATAAACTTTTCTCTAGTTGAGCACATGGTGAAGAAATCAAAGAATGAGGTTAGTTTACAGGCCTTCAATTTTTGATAAGAATATCTACTAGAAAGTGTTCGAAAGTGATGATCAAATTGTGAACTTCCTAATAAAAGAAGCTAGTACTGTGGAAGGAAGAACACTCGATGAATAATAAACTGAGGTATTGATCCAGTTAAGAAACAATCACATCCCAAAAGGTTTGATTACACTTAAAATTCTCTTTGATTGGAATGACAAAGCTAAAAAATATAAGATCAAATTAGATGAGAAAGAGTGCATCGAGTTGCAGTTGGAACCTGAGAAGTCAATCAAGGTAGGAACTGATTGCACTCTAGAAAAAATTGAGCAAATCAAGGAGCTATATCAAGAATTTAAAAAACATTGTTGCCTGGAGTTATCAAGTCCTCAAATATTACAATAAGAATATGATCCAGCATACTATTGAATTGTAAGAAGGAATGAAACCTTTTAGGCAAAAATAGAGACCATTCAATCCCAAAATTGAAGTCTTGATGAAATATGAACTACTAAAAATATTGAAAGCTAAAATTATTTACCCAATCAAGAATTCTACCTGGGTAGCTAATTTGGTCCCTGTGAGAAAAAAGAACGGAGATATTTTATTGTGTTGATTTTTAAAATTTAAATCAGGCTTCTTTGAAGGATCATTATCCTTTACCACAAATTGATCAGATTCTTCACATAGTTGCAAGAGCTTAAATATTTTCTCTGTTAGATGGATTCTCTAGCTACAATCAGATATGGGTCAAGGATGAAGATCAATATAAAATGGTATTCACCACAAAATGAGGTACATTTACTTATCAACGAATGCTTTTTGGTCTCTCAAACGTTGTAGCAACCTTTCATAGAGTGATGGATATGGATTTTGGTGAGTTACTAAATCACATCATTATTATTTATTTGGATGATATGATTGTCTTCTCTCATAACAGGAAGGAGCACAACTTGCATTTAATACAAGTGTTTGATAAGTACCAAGGATTCAAAATATCCATCAACTTGAAGAAGTCTATCTTTGTAGTGTATGGAAAGCTCCTGGGCCATGTAATCTCAAAAAAGGGTTTAGCTGTTGATCCAGCTAGAGATGAGGCTCTTTTGAAGCTTCCATTGCTAGCTAACAAGAAATATTTGCAGTCATTTTTTGGTCAAATTAATTTCGTCCAAAATTTTATTGCATATTTTGCCCAAGTTGTGAAACCAATGACTGATATTTTTAAGAAATATGTTGAGTTCAAATGGATTGAGCAAAGGAAGCAAGCATTTTGGGAAATAAAGGAAAGAATTTCTCATACCTCTATTTTGGTAAACCCTAACTATTCAAAGGATTTTATCCTTTATGTTGTTGGTGAACAAGAGAGTTATGTAGTTGTGCTCACACATAAGGGAGAAGATGAAAATGAGTGGCCTATTGCATTCCTAATCCAAGTTATTCAATCGCATGAAGCAAAATATAATTTTATAGAGAAGCAAGTGTATGTAGTGATGAAATCCTTGGAGAAGTTTCAACATTATGTTTCTCAAAGTAAAACAATAGTTTATGTTATCCATCCGGATGTCCAAAGTTTCATTTTCCAGGGTGAGCTTGGAGACAAGAGGGTCGGTTGGGTTTCTAAAATACAATAATATGATATTGAAATTTGGCCAACCAAGTTGGTTCGAGTCTGAGAACTATGTTAGGAGCTTGCAAGTGTTATCTAATGTTGATTTATCTTTTTAGGATAGTGCACATTAAGGGGGAATGTTAGAATATTATTGTTATAATGTGCACTATGCCTATAATTGACAGGTTGACCACTTGTCCCTGTCTTCAGTTTGAGTTGGAGTGGTGTTTTTTGAAAGACACTTAGAGTGGAGCTTATGACACTTGTCATATCTCCCTCCTAAGCTTGATGCTTATATATTGTAAGATAACTTGTAAATAAAATTATGCCTTATGTTCAGTCCCATCATCTGGTATCAAAGCAGTGAGATCTGCCTATGGGATTTTTTGGTTTGAGTATGGAGTCAGGGAGTATGCTCTCCACTCATTGAGTGGATCAGAAACCAGAAACTCCATTTTTTTTGTATTGCTGGAAAATTTTCTATTTTTTTTCAAATAGGGAAAGGGACAATCCTCGCCATCCGAGGACATGCCTCAACCATATGAGTGCAGAGAAATTTGTTGATGTTTTTTTTACTGATAGATGAGCCCCCAATCTGGTTGTAGGGCTATTGCTGTTCCAACGACTCCCGTAGAATCCGGCCCTTCAACTTTGATGTTTTTTTTTTTAATGACATCCAGCCCTTCAACTTTTCCAGTGCAAATCCAGCCGCCCACAGCAAAAATTTCCACCCAGTGTCGAAATCGTCGAACGGCAGTATACATAGCAATTTAAAATCATCTGGATCTAAATTGTACACATATGCAGTAAGAGAGCCCGCTGAGCCCCAGGTCACATGGACACGAGTTTCGGTGACATCGAGGAAGGCCCCCCCTCGGCCATCTAATCCAATTCCTGCTTCGTTTCATTTGCAAGAGAAGACATGAAAAAAAAAACAAAATGCATTGGGCACCCATGCCGGAGAAATTCATGCCATTGAAAGCACCACTTGAAAGTGTCGATGGTGCGGCCGCCTTTCCCTATTATAAGTCCCAACGCTTTCTGGGGAACTTTTAGCGTTTTACTAAATGGGCTTCGGCGTTGAATCTTGTTATTTCTGAGTCTCTGCATTTTGTAATACTGTGTTTCCCCTTCACCACTCTCGGCATACATACTCTTCGCTATTCACTTGCGATTTCTATTGTTCTAAATAGATGTTCATTCTGTGGAATCTAGAAAGTTTGATTTGGAAATGTATGTATAACCATCCAAGGTGTAGATTGATTGGTACATGTGAGGAGAAATCCTGTGTACATTTTGTACTTGTGCTCTTCTGAGCAACTGTAACTATAGGTATTCCCGCTAGGTGGACTGTAACTCCACCGTTCGTACGGTGATATTGCTGGAATCCATAGAGTGCTTACAAACGAATGATGGTATTGCTGCTTATCCTCAAAAAATTCCACATCTGCATCATGGGAGTTGTTTTTTCCTGCTGGTAGCCACCTGTTGATTCAGCAATAGCAGTGCAATCTCGAATAAGTATTGAATCTGCAGATGAAAAAATTTGTGGCCCTGCTAGTCATTTTTTTTTCAACCTCACTACGATCATTCGGCCATTGTTGTTTTGACCCCCTTGAGATCTTGTTTGCCATCTTTGCTACTGTTGGTACTACTATTGTTGTGGTTGTTGTTGGTACTGTTGCTGACATGGTTGTTGCTGGTACTATTGATTTGGCTGCTGTTGGTACTGTGTGTATCTCTGATGTTGTCTACCCCTTTGATTCTGATTATTCTAATTTTGACCCTTGTTTTTTTTAGGCTGTAAAGTTGCCTTGGTGGCAAAAGCTACTGATGTGGCTTCAATTTCTTCATCTTTGATTAGGGCTTGCTCATGCTTCTTAAGTAGGATATCAATCCTCAAGTGTTGAATTCATTTTTTTACCACTCAAATATAACATGGTAGCATAGGAGTGAAACTTTGAAGGAAGACCATGCAACATTATTGGAATTAACTCATTATCATCTAGAGTTTTACCAAAGAGCTAAGAAATCATTTTTAATAGACTTCACTTCCATAATATAATTGGTAAGTGAGCCTTTCATACATAGATTATGCAATTTTTGTTTGAGATACAAAATATTATCTTGACTTGGCCTATCAAACAATCTATTGAGAGCATCCCATGCTTGTTTAGGTGTTTTTGCAGCCCTTACAGTTTCTTTGCATTGAATTCCTGTAGCTAGCTTGATTAAACTTAAAGCTATGTTGGAATTCTTCTCAAATTGTGTTTTTTCTTTAGGGTCTGTAGGTGCGGTGAGTGGGTCTTCATTAGCCTGCCTATCTCTCACAAAGTCCCACATGTCATTCATCATCAATATTGACTCCATCTCATACTTCCAATTTGCAAAGGTCTGTGCTCCTTCAAGTTTCTTTGTAAGTCCACTTAATAGATTTGTAGTAGCCATGATTTAGAAAAGGATCAAAAGAAAATGGAGCTCAATAAAGGATGAAGTAAGAACGACAAATGCCAAATTAGAGCCCTAAAAAAAAAACTAGGGTACACTGTTGAAGATCCAGAGGAGGGTTCGCCTATTTTTTCCACTCTGAATCTTCAAGAGTTTCCAACAGTGGGAGGGTTAAGTTGAACATAAGTGCCTTTTTCTATCCAAAGATAGTAAGAATTATAATTTTACCAGACCTTTATACCAAACTTCTCAATATACCCACCCTTACATGAGGGAGACTATAAGTATTTGAGCAGTTGATACGTGGAACATAGGCAATTCTGAAAGGGAATAACCTGCGAGACCTTTATACCAAACTATTCAATATACCTGCCCTTACGTGAGGGAGACTATAATTATTTGAGCAGTCGATACATGGAACATAGGCGGTTATAAAAATGTGATGCTTGCTTTTTGTAGAATTGTTACAATAGATGTGCCAATGTATTATTGCTTTATAAGAATTTGCTTGTATGTGTTTGCTTGCTTGTATATGGGTTAGTGTCAAGTGTGTATGAAATGGAACTACACTTGATTACAATTATAAAACCCAAATTCATGCAAGGGTAATAGCAAGCATAAAATGTAGACAAAGCCCAAATAGAAGATGCAAGCAACAAACACCTAGTGGCCAAGAGAGTGCCACAAAAGGTCTCCACAAGCAAGAGGCAAGGGGCCCTAAATCACCCCTTGATAGAATGATTTATATTGGAAACTTGGCTAAAAAAATTAGCCCCAAATGTACCTCCAAAATTTTTTACAAGATCAATGCCTTCACTTACAAGATTACCTCCAAACTTGCCAATTTTAATGAATGACTTGGCATAATGTCCCCCCCAAAGACTTAGAAAATTGAACCTTTCACAATTTTGCCAAACTTTTGTTCAAGAGTGTTAGATGCAACCGAAAATGCACTCTTTTTACAATATAAAACTTCAAGTCAAAATTTAGTTGAGTAAAAGGTCTCAAAACTAAAAAATAATTGCACCAATGGATCCCCCTCAAAATTCTCTTTCCAACGACTATATATAAGCCTATAGTCAAATACAAATTGATGCTTCAAACAAGCAAAAAACAAAGGCCCTAAAAAAAATGTGCAGCTCCAGGACTTCCCAAATGGTCACCCCTCCGAGATGTACTCTAGGATAAAATGCGTAACTCTAGAGTTTTTGTGGGATTTGGTGTCAGAAAAAACCCCTTGCAGCTTTGGAAAATATAAATTTAAGTGCATCTATTTTAAAATGATACATTTAGTTCAATGCCCTGAATTAAAGTTTTCCCACCGTTTAAAATATTAAAGAAAAACAAGGGCCCCATCGGAGGCCGCCATCTACGCGGCTAGGTGGCATGACGTCCACTTCTCAAGCTAGCAGACACTCAGCCTTTATGCCTTTGACTTTGAAAAACATGCACCCTTAGGCGATATTCCAAGTTCAACAGAAATCAACAACAGTTACAGGTCTTTCAATCAATCGCCCCCTGCACAACATTTCCCCGGGACTCGAACAGAGATCTGCAAAAAATCCAACAACAAGAAAATTTATTGCATGCCAATAGGTCTTGTAATATGCAGGAAAGTATGATAACGGTGCCTTGGGCCTCTTTGGGTTATGTCATATTTCAATCGCACCATTCCGAACAGAAAGGCAAGATTGGTTGACCAAGGTTCAGCCCACATCAAATCAATTTATTACTTTTTGTGATGAAAGTGCTCTACCCATTGAAGGTATTGGGGAGGCACCATTAACTTTGCATGATGGTAATAATGTTCCTGCAACAGATGTTTTGTATGTGCCTGGTCTTAAAAGGAGTCTTCTTTCTATTGGATAGCTTACAGATAAGGGCTATAATGTCTATTTTGAAAAATACAAATGCTACATTAAGGAACCCAATGGCAATGTCAAGGCCATGGGAGTGAAAAAATATGGTGTTTACTACCTCCTTACAAAATCTGTAACACAAACATCTTTGCATACAACTACTTTCTCTTTGGAGTACATGTGGCATGAAAGATTGGGATATTTAAATTTTAATAATCTTCAAATGATGGCTATAAAAGGATTAGTTAAAGGACTTCCACATCTTAAGGAGTCAAAATGTTTTTGTGAGCCATGTGTAATAGCAAAACACCACAGGCAACCATTTGAAACAGGAAAGGCATGGAGGGCTAATAGACCTTTGCAATTGATTCATTCAGACATTTGTGGACCAATGTCTATTCAATATTATACAGGGGCAAAATACTACATCACTTTCATTGATGATTACAACAGAAAGGTATGGATCTACCTAATTCAATATAAGTGGTAAGCCTTTGATAAGTTCAAAGAATTCATGGCACTTGTTGAAAGAGAAAGTGGCTATCAAATCTCCACCTTAAGATCAGATAATGGTGGAGAATATGTTTCTAATGAATTATTTAATTTTTGTAAGTATCATGGGATAAGGAGGCAATTCACAACCCCTTATACCCCACAACAAAATGGAGTTGCTGAGAGGATGAATCAAACAATCACAAATAGGGCAAAATCAATGTTACATGCTGCTATATTACCTAACTCATTTTTGGGAGAAGTTGTTCTTAATCGTCGCATACTTGACTAATAGGTCATACACAAAGGCCTTACATGAAAGAACACCTGAAGAAGCATGGACTAGAAGGACGCCCTATGTGGGCCATTTGATAATATTTGGATGTGATGCCTATGCTCATATTCCTCATAAGAAAAGGAAGAATTTTGATGATAAGAGCCAAAAATGCATCTTTGTTGGCTATAGTGATAGTGCCAATTCATATAAATTATATGAGCCTATTTCCAAGAAAATCATTTTATCTAGGGATGTTACCTTTCATGAGTATCCCCCATCTAATCCTCCTAAATCCCCCACTTTAGAAATAACTAATGAAATAGTTGCTCCATTCATGCATACAATATCATCTAGTTCTTCTCCTTCACTCATAAATCAAGAAATTCATCCACAAGAAGAACTTCCTACAAATGATCCGTGTCCTCCATCTCATCCTCCTAATGATCAAGTAACATCATCCAATCCTTTACCCAAGTGGGTTCAAGCCACAATAGATGAAGCCCAAAATCATTTGCCCACCTATACAGGTAAACGACCTTTAGCCCTAAGACACCAAGTGAATTTTTCCCTAATGGCAAAAGTCCTTAGCCAACCTGAACCTTCTAATGTCAAAGAAGCACTTGGTGATCCTAAATGGGTTCATGCCATGGATCAGGAATTGGCTTCCATTGAAAGGAATCACACTTGGGAGTTAGTTGATTTACCAAAAGGAAAATATACCATAGGCACAAAATGGGTATACAAGGCAAAATATAAAGCAGATGGCTCACTAGATCGCTACAAGGCTCGCCTAGTAGCTCAAGGCTATAAGCAACAAGAGGGAATTTATTATGAGGAGACCTTTGCTCCTGTGGCTAAGATGACTACAATCAGGATAGTTATTGCTCTGGAAGCTCAAAAACATTGGCCAATATATCAAATGGATGTCAAAAGTGCATTTCTAAATGGTCATTTGAAGGAGGAAGTGTATGTGAAACAACCACCAAGATACATAGTTGAAGGCCAAAACAACAAAGTCCTCAGATTAAAGAAAGCTCTATATGGGTTGAAGCAAGCACCCCGAGCTTGGTATGCAAAGATTGACTCCTATTTTCTCAACCTTGGTTTCACTAGATCTGCAGCAAAATCTACTCTCTATGTGAAACATTGGAGAAACCGCATCATTTTGGTTACATTGTATGTGGATGACCTTCTCATTATAGGTGATGATATAGAAGGAATAAGTTTGCTCAAGGAGGACTTATGCAAGAACTTTGAGATGACAGATTTAGGCCTCCTCCACTATTGCTTAGGAATAGAGGTATGGCAACAGCCTGGTAAGATTTTTAAGTACATTCAATCTATTTTGGAGAGGTTTTGCATGGAGGAGTGTAAGCCCTCTCTAACTCCCATGGAAACTAGATTGAAATTGCTAAATAATGATGAAGAAGAAAGGGTTGATGGTACACTTTACAAGCAACTAGTTGGAAGTTTAATCTACTTAACTTCAACTAGACCAGATATTTGCTATTCAGTTGGCCTTATTTCCGGATTCATGCAGGATCCTAAGAAGAGCCATTGGATAGCAACTAAGAGGATTGTGAGATTCCTAAAGGCCACACCTCATCATGGGCTTATGTATAAATCAAGTGAAAATTTTTCTTTGATTGGATACATAGACTCAGATTGGGCCAGTTGTCCTGAAACCAGAAGATCTACATCAGGTTATTGCTTTCAATTAGGCCAAGGTTCTATTTCATGGAGTAAAAAGAAGCAGCACACAGTTTCACTATCTTTAGCAGAAGCAGAATATAGAGCAGCAGTTGAGGCAACTAAGGAGGCAATATGGTTGAGGCAATTAATTCAGGATATTGGGCTATTCATACATGGTCCAACATATATATATTGTGACAATCAAAGTACCATCAAGATGACCAATAATCCAGTTTTCCATGCTAGAACAAAGCACATTGAGATCCATCATCACTTCATTAGAGAAATGGTCCAAGAAGACATTATACACATGGAATATGTACCAACTCAATATCAAGTGGCAGACATCTTCACCAAGTCACTTGAGAAAGACAAGTTTTCTGATTTTAGCAATTTGCTATATCTATGTAAAAGAATTCAACATTAAGGGGGAATTTTATCTAATGTTGATTTATCTTTTTAGGATAGTGCACATTGAGGGGGAATGTTAGAATATTATTGTTATAATGTGCACTATGCCTATAATTGACAGGTTGACATTTGTCTTCTGCCACTTGTCCCTGTCTTCAGTTTGAGTTGGAGTGGTGTCTTCTGAAAGACACTTGGAGTGGAGCTTATGACACTTGTCATATCTCCCTCCTAAGCTTGATGCTTATATATTGTAAGATAACCTGTAAATAAAACTATGCCTTATGTTCAGTCCCATTAGCAAGGAGTGCTACTTTTGAATCTATGGTTTTATAGTATGAAGAGTCAGTAAGTGAAGGTAGTTTTGCTAATAATTTCTTAGTTGACTGTGATTAGATAGAGGACCTTGTCAAATACTTCAATTCAAGAAGGTGTCCTTCATATATCAATGCTTCACAAAGAAGGAGATTCAAAATACAGACCCTTAGGTATGTTATGTTGCCTAGTGGGTTGTTCCATAAGAACATTGATGGAGTGCTTCTCAGGTGTGTTAGAGAATCAAAAAAGTATAAAGTTTTGGATAAGTTTCATTCTAGGTTATTAGGAGATCACCATGCAAGAAGACCCATGGCATTAAAAATTATCAAATCAGGTTATTTTTGGCCCACCCTTTTTTAGATGCATTTAAGGTCATTAAAAGTTGTGACAAGTGGGAAAGGTATATCGACAAGAGCAAAAATGAACCTTTGACTCTTCACCCGATACAATTAGAAGCACCATTTCAACAATGGGGTGTAGATTTTATTGGGGCCATTGACCCTAATTCGTCTGTCGAACATAAATATATTTTGACTGTGATCGATTACTTTACCCGATGAGGAGAAGCAGTCCTAAACAAGAAGGTAGACTAGGATGTAGTCACCACTTTCCTTGAAGGATTGATTACTCATTTTGGCATACTAGATGCAATTGTAATAGATAATAGAACCCCATTTATTGGTGCTAAAATTAGTGAGTTTATGGGTAAGTATGGTATCTATTTGAAAACTTCATCAAACTACTATCCACAGGGGAATGGTTTGGTCGAATCTACAAACAAGAACCTACTTAGTATTTTGAAGAGGACTCTTGGTAACAAGTGAATTTGGCATTTGCTCTTGAACCAAGCTTTATGGGCTGACTACATCTCAATAAAAAATTCTATCAAGACGTCCCCTATTCCTTGGTGTATGGTAAGGAAACAATCTTGCCCATTCATATTGAGTTGTCGACTCTTCAATATTTGCAACTACTTGATGATGAAGATGATGAATTTGATCCTATGAGTGTAATATTGGATCAGCTATTACAGTTGGAAGAAGGAAGAGAGAGCATTTAATGCTTTTATATAGCATGCTCAAATAACAAAGAATTGGTTTAGTAAGAAGACTTTAGAGAAGGCATTTAAGGTGGGTGATATTGTGTTAATATGGAATGAGAACAAGGCAAATCCATGCAAACATCACAAGTTTGAGGTAATCTTAGAGGATCCATTTTAGATTTCCAATGTGAATCCAATTAATTTGTATTATCTATAGGATATGGATGACCGTGTGTTGCCAATTCCAGTGAATGGTCTTCATTTGAAGGCCTACTACTAGTAAAAAAATTGGGATCAAGAATGTAAATATGTACATAGTTTTCTAATGTCATTTATATTTGAAAATGACCAAGTGGTTAAAAAAAAGGAAGAAAAGGTGATTTCACCCGAAATACGTTTTCACTCATGCAGATCTTCTATTTTTGGGGTGAAATTCAAGTTGACAACAAAAAAAATCCACTCACATGCTTTTTCGAGTGGATGAAGTGGCAAAAGCTATTTTAGAGTGAAAGTGGGTGAAATTGATTTTTGCCTTGCTTTTTAGCAAACTTTTGGATGCTGCTTTTTACCAACGAAAGCATAAGAGAGTGCTTTTAGAACTTTAGTTTAGTGAATACATCTACATGATCTGCTTTTTGGTGACAAGACTCTCAGTTAGATTTAAAAAAAATATATTTCACATGCCTATTTCGCCCAATAGATGTTTTAAAGATAAGCAAAAACATAGATTCACTCGAAAAGACATTTAAGTTTACATGACATGATTTTGGTAAAAAAAATCCAATTATGAGCATTAATTAAAGGTAATTTCACCAACAAAATGACCCAAAGGTGTTTTTGATGCCTAAAATAAAAAAAAAAAGAACAAGTTCACTCAAAAAGCACTCCAAGTACATAGTTCAAGGTGAAAAAGTAGTGAATCACATTCCCCAGGTCAACTACTGACAACCAGATTATGCCCTCAAAATTTAAAAGCAATTGGGCACAACATTCAAAGAAGATCTACAATGCAAGTCATTATGAGCCATAAAAATCATGAAAAAGCATGCCGAGCGAGGGAACCAAGGAGTATATTTGCTTGAATTTAGTGTGTGCACCGCATGCATTAAATCAAGTTGTTGAGGACGAGTTTTATCAAAAGGGTAAACCTGTGAAGCTTACAAATAAAGAAAAAATTAGAGTATTCTCTCAGGGGTGTTGCAAAATTATTGTAAAACTATTGTTGAATTGTTGCTTAATTGCAGAACTGTCAGAATATTGAAGCAAGGTTACTCAAGGGTGAAAATGGGGAAGAAATTTGTAGAATCAAAGAAGATACAAAAAAAACTGAGGCAAGCAAAAAAGCCAAGAAAGCAAAGAGGAATGAGGATGAGGAGTTAGAACCATACTATGATGCATTGGAAACAATTGGTGATTGCACCATTTCAAATAAAGGTGTGGAAGAAATGCATCGATATGTGGAGTTGTAGTGAAGCAAGGGTTAACACCAGAGAGCTTGATAACTATAGCATATCATGCACATATTTTCTAGTTCCTATGTACTCTAGTTCATGCCTACCCTAAACTTATTTTGGAAATTTCAAAATTTTATCATCCTACTACAATAACTATTCAAAATGCATATGGATAGAAGTTGTTCAGCATTTCAACCAATGTAGTCAAAGAAGCATTCACTTGTAGGACCATACCTCCTTTGGATGTAATATTCATAATGCTCAATCTTAGGGAGCAAGAGGAGAGATACTAGTCAATTGTACCATTGTGCTAGTTTATGGAGAGTCAACTGATAAAGACTCCATAGTTTGGATAGTTACCAGCTTTGCTAAAGCCCCTGATAGATTTTAAAAACCCAGACTTATATTCAATGATAGCATGGATCGTTGGGTTGCTCTCAGATTCTATGGTGCATAAATGGTAAGCATTGCTTGCATAGTGTATTTTACATGTGGATTTGTATGCCTCGACAACTATGAATACGAGCACTAATATAATTTTATTTGATTGGGAAGATTACATGACTTGAAGGATGCACACATAGTTGGAGAAGGTGCAAAGTGGAGAAAATATGATGTTCAGACACTGTTCGTTCTTGGTATGGTATTTCTTTTTTCACAAGCATCAACATTTTTAATTTATAGATGTGAAGTAGATCGATCAAGCATACAAAACATTACTTATTTATTTATGGACTCAAAGGTTGACGATAAGGGAGTCCTATTACAATTTCAACCACATATTCCTAGGCCCTACCCTCGAGCTTATTTTTGGTGCATGTGAGAGAGTGTCGATGGTGACGAAGGAGGAGATCATCATGAACGATAAAGGTGATATCTTACCTGTTAAGGTAAGGCATTGTGGTACATATTTTTGGCTTTACTGGTAAGTCGTTCCTCCCATACTTCATTTCAAAACACATTTTTGTGTTAAAGGTTGCTCGGTAGAGTGACTTCACAAATGACACATATGGGTCAGGCAGGGAAAATCAGGCTACGTGTGACATACCATTTCAGTTTGGTGAAATTGAAATAAACCAAATGGGGCAGAATGAGCTAATTGCCAAAATACTCTATGACCTTGGTTTGGTCAAATTGCCCCAGCAATGGAAATATGACCCTTTGGGTCATTTCATGAATTTTATTAAAGCAATGAGTTTTCATTGCTACCCCAAGGAAGATATTATGCAGTAAAGAAATAATTTAGAAGGGTGTGATCTTGAGTGGTACATTGAGAATATGACGTCACTCCCTCCATGGCATGACTTCTACAAGATGGAAGTCGAATATAATCTAAAATTCCACAAGCACTAGATTCCTCCTCTAAACCTATTTAGTAAAATGAAGAATCAGTTGTTTGATTGGTCTAAGGAGAAAATCACCAATTGGTGTATTATGAGGGCTCATCGAAGAAATATCAGGTCAGCTATGGCTTGGCGATGGATGAAGCATTTTCACTAATTTATGATGAGCATTATGACAAGTACTAATTGATCACTTTCATTGAAATTATACCTTGAAGCTTTCAAATATCTTACAGTGAAGAGATTATGGTTGGAGAAGAGCGACTGATAGCTGAAGAAGCACCATTTGTAGAAAAAGAAAAATATCCATCATCGAAATAACAACTTCTACGTAAGAAAAAGAGTGTGGGTGAGACACTTTCTTTCCTAAATGTCTCTAAGAAACTAATAACTAGTGCAATCTCATCATCTAACACAAACTCTCCTCTTGTAGTTTTAGCCACACAGGCTGACGTCTAAAAGATTGTTCCTTTGGTCTAGGAAGAGCAGCTTGTCCATAAGGTTGATATCATTTATATTGAGGAGGATGCAGAGGAATATTGGGTCAATAAAGAATCAGTAGTACAACCACCTTCATCATCGGCTCAAATGGTATCAAAGCCAGTAGTTACATTTTATCTATCTTCTTCCCCTGATCTTGAGCTTTTGGTGACCGTAGAGTCCCATTCAACAATTTTTACTTCCATTTCACACCCATATAGCATACCTTCCACTTTAGTTTCACTCCCTATTTCTCAGTCACTGATCACCAATGCTCCTTCTTCTATTCCCTTTCCTTCTATTTCCCTTTCTTCTAGTTCTTTTCCATCCGTACCCAACCCATTTTCATGTCCATTTTTACTCCATCTTCCATTCTGGGTAGTTATCTCATAGCTATAAGTACACCAACCCCTTCTCAAGTAAGTGTAACTGTAATCGAATCCTATGTTTTCATTTCTTCAACTACTTTGTTTCTGACTCTCTTTGTGAGAACCCTCAAGAGGCTCTTTTTTCGTTTTTCCCATTTATTGAATTGTAGGCACTACTAGAGTCAGAGATGAAAGTTGTACTAGAGAACCTTATTGTAGAAAAAATCAATCGAGCTCGACAGAGTTCATCACGATGGCTAAAAAATTGTAAGAGAAAGGAGACTCAAAATCCAACGAAACCATTGAAGAAGGTCTATTTTGATCCTGAAGCCATGGAGTCCCACATGGTGAAAATGATTCCCTAGGTCTAAAAGACCCAAGGAAATATGAATCTAAGCGACTATGCTTATGAAGTCATTATAGAGGACCTTACACAGGTTGATGCTACAAAAAATATGGGGAACATTCAAGTGGAGATGAGCTCAATCTATTTGCATGGTGAGCATTTTAGGAAGAACTTTTTTTAGGCTAAAGCAAAGATCGTTGAGTTGGAAGATGCTTTGGTCGAACATAAGGCATAGCTGGAAATAATGAAATTAGAGGTAGAGCATTGGCAGCAAAAGGTAGATGGATTGGTTAAAGAAATAGCAAGATATAGGCAAGTGACTGAGGAATACCAGAAAGCCTGATAAGGAGTGGAATAACAAGTGCAAACATTGGGTGCCTAACTTGAGACTTTACAAAATCAACTGGTTAAGAAGGCAATGCAATCAATGGTTTTATCCAAGGATAAAATCAAGGAAGCTTGTCATATTTTGACTGAAGACTATGCAAAATGGGAAATGAAAGCACTCTTGGTTCTATTGTATCTTTAGGAGGCTCAAATAGTAATTATATTTCATGGGGAATCACTACAATATACAGAGGAGCAGCTAGAACCAAAATTGGAGATGGCACTGAGGATTTAGTCATTAGCTCAATCTAACCTCTAATGTAAACCCATTAGTGGGATGGATCAAGCTTGGTCTAAGGCTCAAATAACATTGCGCAACTATTTTTCAATATTGGATATGGCTAGAGAAGGTTGTAATATTCTTGATATGTATGAGGAGTGTTGTATTTTGCTCATTTATTTTGAGGTTGTAGCTGATACTGAATTCTCAAGTTTCACTAATGACCATGGGGATATTTTACCAAAGAGAGAGCTATAGGTAGCTTGGAGATATTTCATAGAGGACATCCACAAATATTGATAGCTAGATAGAACCAATTATAGAAGAGTAGGTGTTGCCATTCATGAAGAAGCTCACCCGCATTGAGTTGTCCTTGCTAGAGCTAAGCCAAAGGGACAATCACATCATCTTGTTATAGATCCAAATATTTTACTTCATTACTGATACACTCTAGTATCCTTCAATACTTGATTCAGACTCTTGGGTTGAGGTAGTTGCAGTATATGAGACCACCAATGCACATCTCAAGGAGCAAGAGGAACAGGTACAAGTAGAAAAATAACAAGAGGACGCTACTGAAAAAAATGAAACATTTGATGCAGCAAGTGGAACTGAGAATTGAGCCCAATGGATAAAGTCCTGGGGTCAATTACATCCAGACAAGCTAAATACCCCAAGAGCCACCAAAAGTGTTGGTAGTTTTGCCACACTGGAATTTTTTGTAAAAAATTCCAAGTATAAAATATAAGATGTGCATTTTTGTTGTTCTTTTCAACATTTTGGTATTTTTGCTAACTTCTTTTGGCATGTTCACTGGTATAAATATTTCTTTCAAAGCCTCTTTCCATGCTTTCATCGATAAAGACATTTTTCTGGCAAGAGTCAAACTTCAGATGACTTCACTAAAAAGGTGTCTTTGCTAGCAAAAATAAAAGAGAGATGTATTTGTTAACAAAATTAAGGAAGGATGTTTTCACCAGCAAAAATAGAATTAAAATTTTTTCCCCTAGGCACAGTGAAATCCTCTTCTGGTGGTTTCACTAGTGAAAACCCCACTTGCAGTGAAAATATCTTTTGGGCAGTTTCGCCCCTGTTTGGAGTGAAATCACATTTTCACCCCTAGAAAAATCCCATTTTCACTCGGCTTCTCAGCGAAATTCCATTTTTTCGTGGCTTCTCAGTGAAATCACATTAACAAGATTCATTTTCACCTAGACACCAACAAAATCATATTTTTGGCATTTTCACCCCAGTCACAGCGAAATCCCATTTTCACTCCAAATTGGAACGAAATTCTATTTTCGCCCAATTCCTCAACGAAAGAATTTTTTGGGTGAAATGCCTTGGCAAAAACATTTTAGCAATAGCTCGAGTGAAAGCTCATTTCAGGTGCAAGATTGAGAAAAAGTCTGTTTTGAAAGAAAAAATCATTTCTTCCATGCTTTCAGTCGAAATCATTTTTGAAAAAGATCGAGGATTGGAAAATTCAATTCATGGGGCAAAGAAAGTAACATCTCCTGAATTATTGTTGAAGAGTGGCCAAAATTAAATGTTGCACCTTTGATATTGGTATGATCCTTTTGATTTCAAGGTGTCATTCACTGTGATAAACACTCATTTTTTATGCACCAACTTTTGGGATGAATTTCCATCGTCCCTTCTTGCTATTTTCCAAGGCGCTCTCTTTTGAAGAAGGATTGCTACTCCTAGGACGTTCGCTAATTTGTTCATTGTTGTTCCTGAAAAGAATATTGTTGTTGATCAATATTTGACTAGTTGACATTTTATTTACTGTTCATTAAATGTTGGAGGTGAAATCCTCTATAAAAACTAAGAAGCTTGATGTAAGAGGAGGATGAACATTTTGCTAAAAAACTCTTCGAGTCTTAATTTTTGCATCAATTGAAAGACGTTTTTCTCTGGTTCCTAGATTAGTGGCATATGTTATTCCTTTATGCCTGTTATTTCTGCTATATTCATTATCTTTGTTAGATAAATTAAAATTCTGCATTTGAATTTAATTTCTAATGTAGAAATATAAACCGGAAATTGTATTCGTGATCTGTAATTGGTTCTTATATTCTTCTTTTTTATGAATGTTGGTTAGAGTTTGATTTGATGAGTTAGTTGTTAGTTCATTCCCCACTCTATTTTTTAGGCTTACAGCCATATTTTCCATCGCTTTCAGTTAATTTTTCTCCCTAAGCTTTATTCTGATTTTTAGATTAGTACGGGAACCAACCCTCTCTAGAGATTGGTCCGAAGGACATCTCTTTTCTTCTGCCTTTCAATTTTGGCCGGGTCTAGGGCGCATATTTTTATACTTAGGCAAATTCGTGACCAACATATCCATGAGTAAAAATAGTTATTTTAATTTAGATAAAATTTCAATTATTTTCTAATTAAAAGTTCACTTGGATGTTTGTAATTGAATTACATTTTGTTATAGAGTAAGGAAAATAAATCCAAAATCTACAAGAAGGGTACACTTAAGTTTGCATCATAGTTATAGTAGCCTTGTGTTTGAATTCTAATATATATATCTTATATTTCATTAAACATGTCTACATATCCCCATGCAACATTAAGATGAAGAACATTATCTTCTTCCTTGTTAATTAGTAAAAAAAATAAACTACTAAAAATAATATTGCTAGTAATCCACTTTGTGGCAATTAAGCCCACAACTCTCATTATGACTAGACACAATGAACATCTTGATAAAAGTATATGAAATGTAAATTTTTTTCAATATTCAATAGAAGAAAATGACATACTAGAAATTATAATGTAATTATCTTTATCACTCATGCTAATTTCTAGATAAATGGATATATAATTACTAGTAGAATGCTTTAAAAATAAGAAATAAATAAAGTTAACACATAATGATTTAACAACATATAAAAACATATTAAGCAAATAATATTGATAAATATTCTAAAATCAGGACCAATTTTTTATTTTTATTAAATCAACTACGAATTAAAATAGCTAAAATCACATTAAAAGATTATAGAAAGCATATATTTTATTTGAAACAATAAATTTAAGCAATTTGGTTGTAGAGTTGAAATTTTATTTAATCTCATCTCTACATTAATAATTAGTATCCACATAAAACAAAGGTTTATTAGGATTTGAGGGAGCCACATATATCATCTTAACAAAAGAAAATTATTTGATCATTTTAGTATGAGGTCCATGATCGCTATGCAGTCAAATTCATAGTATGTCATGATCGCTATTACCACACATGCACTTCCCATAATAATTTCTAGATAAATGGATATATAATTACATGTTTGAATAGTGAATACATTGTGTTATTAGAATTGCATGTTATAGATTACCCCTATTAGTGTGTGTAGGATTGCAATATTGCAAGGAGAAGATAGAGTGTAGTTGTAGCCTGAATTGAGGCATTGCTCTAGTGGACAAAAAATAGTTTGAATGGATTTGTTGTTGTAGTTAGGGAAAATGTCATCCTATACCTTGAGAACACCATCTTGAGCCTATGTTGATATACAATATGTGTCATTACCATACATGCACTTCCCATACAAATGCATGATAAGGACTGTACAAGTAGTGGATGAGGTACCATTCAGGTGAAGAATCATCGTTAAGATAAATATGAAGTATCATTCCAGACCAAAACATCATTTAGAAAAATAATTTGGATATTTTTTGAACTAAGGGAAGATTTCCATACAAGTAGAAGTTCCACAATGCCATACAAGTGACTAGAAGGAACATCATGCTATACAAGTGGAAGTTACACCTTACCATACAAGTGGAAGTTACAATGTGTTGTACAAGTGGAAGTTGCACCATGTCATACGAGTGGAAGTTGCATCGTGATGTACAAGTGGAAGTGTCATTCAAATAGAATTACCCTCTCCATATTGGGGTACTATTATCTTGTGATAGTATCATCTTACTGATTTTTAGGGTAAAATCTTGGAAATTATTATCTTTCCAATTATCATATTGCCATCTAGTGTGTGAAATTTATAATGAAACTAAATATTACATTGTGGGTGTTAGTGAATCATGAATCCTTTGTGGCTAGGGAAGGTTGTTTTTTAGTTGACCTCCTTCCATATAGTCTACATTATTTGGTATCAAATCTAGTTAAAAATTTTAATAGAAATAACACAATGAGGAAGAGGAATACCACATGGTTTGATACCTCGACCAACAAATATATCCAAAATGGTGAGAGGAATCACCAGTAGGTTATATGTGATTGAGACTTCCCAAAGGAGAGGTGTTCATATTGAGGAGATTAGTGACAATGAAGAGGAGGAAAGTGGTCACATGAAGAGGAGGAAACTAGTCACATGAAAGCTTGATATGAAGAGCAAGGAGAAGAACCAGAGCAATGATTGATTTAGTAATATCAAGTATGAGAAGAAGACCAACTATGGATACTTCTAATTTTAATGTAAATTTGAATCTTGAAGAGTTGATTTATTAGATAATGGACATGGATATATTATTTGATTATGAAGCTATGGAGGATCCAAAGCGGGTCAAATTTGTGTGTATGCGACTAAAGGGACATGCTTTGATTTTGTGGAATCATGTCAAAATAGAAATGCAACAAAAAGGAAAGGATATAATCCAAACTTGGGATAAGTTTATAGTGAATTTAAAATCAAAATTTCTACCTACTGATTATCAGATCATATTCTTTAGGAGACTCCAAAATATTAAGCAAAAGGAGTTTAGAGTGAAAGAGTATATAGAACAATTTTATAAATTGACTATAAGAACAAGTCATATTGAATATGATGAGGATAATATGGTGAGAAAAATAAATGGGATAAGGTTGTCCATACAAGATGAAATTAGTTTGCTTTAAGTTAGAACAATTAAGGAGACATCTCAATATGCACTCAAAGTGAAATAAAAGTTGATTTGCAAGCAATAAAACAATTATAGAGGAAGAGGAAAATTCTCTAGAGGAATAGAACAATCAAATAGTGGTAGAGGGAAACATATGAAATAAGGAGAAGCTAGTACTTCTCAAGGCAATTTCAACTAGAGAAACAGAAAGGTAATGTGATGTTATGTCTATGTATGACTGTCATGTCTTCTTGGGAAGGCCATGGTAGTTTGATAGAAAGGAAATTCATGATGGTAGGATGAACACTTACACTATTGATAAATATGGTGAATGGTACACATTAATTCTATTAAAGGACAAAGGAGAAAAAGTGCATAGTAGTCCTACAGTGTGCTTGAATATAGATAAACAATTCTTGAAAGGTTAAGAGAAAGTTGAAGGGAGAAATTGCAGTTTTGAGAGGGCTTGTGAAACAAGTGGAGGAAAATTTGGACACAAGCAAGAGAATAAACATGGGAAAGATGTAATTGGCCTAGGTTATCAATAGTAGTGACAATAAAAATAACAATGTAATGATTTCTGCTTCTATAGAGAAAGAGAAAATAAATGATAAGGAGGCAATAGAGGAAGATGAATATCATCAAGTTATTAATGGTTGCAACGAAGACCATATTGTTGAAGAACATAGTGGGTATGAAAAATTTGGTTGCTTTGAAAAGCACACCAAAGGTATTGGTTCTAAGTTAATGAGAGGAATGGGATATGATGGCAAAGGATTAGGAAGATATGGGAAAGATGTAAGAAATCCCATAATTCTATAAATAAGGCTAAATAATGAAGAGCTTGGATATATAGGTCAAGAAAAAAGTATTGAGACTAAATTTATGAGAAGAGAATTAATACAGGGGATGAAGGTCCTAGTATGGGTTGTTGCAGTCAGTGTGGAAGATATGGATATGTATCAACTAGGTGTTGGAAAATAATAGAACAAACCACCCATAAAGCTTTTACAAAAATATCTAGGGCCTACAAAGCATCCACAAACAAAATAATTCCACAACACAATGCTAGAAAAGGTCAAAAAACAAGTTGATTCATTAAAATTACAAAGTAAAATTACATACAACAAGAATACACTCAATTGTTGACCCTCATATTGAGGTAAACTGCACTATTTATAGATTAATATACTAGCCTAGATAATGGTTACAAGGATAGATTATCATAGGTATGACAATATAGGCACAACTTGGCCCTGTTTGGATCTTGTGCTTGATCAACATGCTTGGAAGTAGTGGGAGTCATTTTTTGCTTTATCTTGACTAACTATATTGATCTACACCATTCAATATCTTTACTAGTTATGCGTCCTTAGTAAACTTATGTCACATAAGCATGTTCAACTTCCTCCACTACACCTTATTGTTATGCTAGCTATTAAATTTGTATGGCCCCCTACTTATGATTAGTGGTAACTGATGCTAAGGAGACTAGCTATCATTTTCCTATAACTACTTCACTCTGGATGGCTAAGAAGTGTCCAAGTGGCCTATTTCTCTGATGCACATGATCATATCCTAAAAAGGACATGTCCAGGAGCTCTCCTTCTTTTATCATCATCTACTATAACCTTTGCCTATTGTCAAGTCCCTAGGGACTAGGCTAGGACTTCATAGGCTTTTGCTAGTAAAAATACAGACACGCGACCATTGATTCTTTCAATCACAAATGTACCCAACCACTATTATACCCAATCAACCATGCTTTATTAATCCACGTGATTGGAGCCTTTGTAGACTTGGGATTCTATTTCTATTGAATATCCATGACCACTTTGTTCTAGTAGTAAAAATTTCCTACCTAGGTCAAATTTTAGGCTCAACAAGTAACTTTTAAACTTTCAGTCAACCATATGCAACAATTTCCAAATCCGATGGGTTTTTCTTGTAATAAAATATTACAAAAATAGATAGTCGAGCAAAATTTTCTACGAGCTATCCTTGTGGAAACTTCTAAGGACCCATATTATTGGTGCCTCTTGGGTATTTTTGCTTGCAAGAAGGAGAACCTAGATAGCTTTGTCCATTGGGCAATGGAATCAAGCAGCGCCATAGAAAAATACCTTTAAAAGAAAAGAAACAAGAAGCTTAAAATTAGTTGTTATATACCATTTTGGCCAAAATTTATTAGGCTTGATATGAGTTGGTGCAATTAGGCTCTTTTAGTCTATTTATCTTATCACTTTAATTCCTAAATATTGTAAGCAAAAATTTACTCATCTTAGCTCTTGAAATGTGGAAGCTCTTCCTACCATTTTATTTTATATATTCCAAGACCCTCTTGAAATTATGTCGATGTTTGTGCAAGTAGGTCCAAGATGAAAGCTGGTATCTTAATTAAAAATCTCTCCTCTTGGCTCTTGATGAAAAATTACACCAATGTTTATTCTGATCATCCATTACCGATGGGACATATCTATATTTTTATACCTATTGTTGACAACAATAAGTGTATTCAAAATCAGAGCATGGTTCCAAATCTTGCTATTGGTAGAGCCCTCTTAGTTGTTATCAAAAAGGCTCTAGAAATCTTACCAATACCATAATATAGCTTACCTATCATAAAAGGATATAAATATAGCATTAGTTTCCAATCTGGTGGATTAACACTGAGTTGATATTAGCTTCTTTCACATACCTTACTTTGTCAGTATCTTCAAGATATTTATAACATCAACAATCTGATAAATTTATGGGATGTCTAGGCCTTTCATCTTGTTAAGTGCTAGGCAATAAATCAACTCAACATATCCCTCAAACTTAGAAAAATTTTACTTGTAGGAGGTGAAGAACCCAGACGTAGAAGCCCTATCTCTTGGGCACACAGTCTATATTGGGCTTCTAGAACTTATAGTAGGGAACTATGAAGTTAAAAAATATGGTTGGCAGGTTTCTTTCTTAGGATGGAACTTTGCTTAAGACTTTATGACAAAGAACATTCCTTTTATTGACCTTTCTTGCCAAGAGATTCATTGAATCTATTTATCCCATATTCTCATGTGATTGTTGCTTTACTGCCCAATCTAACCAATAGGTTTATGCCACTTAGATTTTACTTTTATTTACTTGTGACCTACACTATCTGGGTTTTGTAGCCTTTATTTACATGTTGACTATTTACACAAAATTTTGGCAAGGTCTTCCTTGCCAACTATTTCACATGTTGTTGATTTATAGAAATCAGTAATATTTTGACCAAATTGTTTGAATATCTACTTGGTCTTCTAGTATCTTGGAATATATAATTGGTGTAAACTAGGGGCTATCGTCTATTTGGCTTTGGGTTAGAATCATTTCCAAAGTCTAAACTAGATATAGTATGGTTACACAACAAGGACAACTCATTCTTAATCCATGAATTTCCATTGGTAAGTATTCTAGGACTTTTGTTAGACTAACATTTCCTAGGCTCTTGTGACTTGTTGTATTTGACACTCCACCTTTTGGTATGGATTTTTTTGCAAAACTCTCCAAATATTCCTGATATGATATCCAGGACTTGTATCTTGTTGAATTCTAAAACTTACTACGATGGGCTTAGATATATCCCAGGTTCCCATGGCTGAGAAAATCATTAAATTAGAATTTTAAATGGGAAACTCTTCTCATATCATAAATCCTTGCCTTAATTTTCCTAAATTTTCCAAGTTTGCTTGCTAGAGCACATGGTTGTGTGAACCCTAACCTTGAATGAGTGACTTTGGCATGTGTTGAATTCTAGTGTGGACTACTATTTTGGGATCAATCACAACAAATTCACTTCCCATGAACTACTTTATATCCTCCATCCATCCTTCTATCTCCATTTGGGAATGCTCCTCGCTCTATTTTATAGTTATTTAGAACCTTTGACCACTAGGAATTTAGCAGCTAAGGTATTTTCTTAGGACAATTTAACACATAAGTCTGACCAAAAATTGGAAGTTATTCCATTATAGAGTTATAATTTGTATTAATCTAGGAACCCTCAACCCTTTTTGGTTGCTTTTCTACTCCTTGAGCTTCATTCAAGTGACATTTCTACTCCTTTTCTTGACTTTCATTGATAATATTATGTTCCTCCAAGATAGCAAGCTTATCTATTAGGCCCCAGACTGTAGCTTTAAGTTATTGTAGTTCTATAGATTCTACTAAATTTAGAGTGGTGATGGTGGTCACAGTACTTGCCAAAACCATATATTGTGGATATGATTCTAGTGAAATAGCTAGAGAAAGAGAAGAGTGAGCCTAAGAGGAACCTTGTTGGATCGAGTGTTGGACTTCAGAAAAATATGACATCATAGCATTGTAGGGATATTTACCAACTAAGATGAGAGTATTTTCTACTACGATAACAACTTGGAATATTTGGAAAAATATCATCTCATTGTACTACCAAATTTAAAGATTCAAATCTAGGGTATAAACATTGAGGTAATAAATATAGGCTTTAGCATGTGATGGCTTTATATTTGGAGGGATTCTCCCCCAAGTTTTGTTTAATCATACATTAAAATCTATGATGCTTTCTTGGGGATGTACTGAATGGATGTAAATTGAGTAGGCAAAATAAAAGGATCCCCTATGTTATTGAATCATAAAATGAAAGGTTCAACAAGATCAACCCAAGTGCTTATGTTGCTATCCTCAAATGTGTTGTACCATGCTAGTACTTTATCTTTAAAAAAGAGCATGAGGAGTCTTACCATTACATATTCATGAGAAATATCATAGATAATAGATAAAGTAGTAACATCTTGGTAGTGATCATAAAGTGTCCTTTCACTTCCATCATAGGTGAGCAAATACTTTATAGTAGCTTGAGGAATATCATGGAGATTAGGGATATTCAGGGTTCTAACACTATTCTAGGATAGATATATGCAACTAGACACGGATTTTGATGGGATTTGTTGGCTTTTGATCTCATCAATACATGATTCTGGAACTCATTCCTAGAGCTCGTTCCTTCAATAAAATCATCAATCTCAAGTTCTTTCAACAATGGAGTCACCAACTGAATGTGTATTCTCCACTTGTGAGGTCAAGCTATTCACTAGAACCTTGGGTCCTCTGGGTAAATGAGATAAATATTGAATGATGTGTCCCATCCAATGTGCTCAAAACTCTTGGTCTAACATGGTGAATGGATAGATTATTCACTACTAATTTCATTTAGTCCCATCATTAATTTCTTGTGAGACAAACTATGTCATTTTGATCTCATTGGGTATACCAAAAACTTTTGGTTTATGATATTCCTAGTGGATGGAAGTGCACCCTAGACCACAAGGTCCAAGATTGGATGTTTTATGATTTCTCCCTAGCCAACCTCTAAAAAGGTCAATTCCTTATTGTAAAATAACAAATAAGAGAAATTGGGAAATACTAAAGTGATAAATGGAGGGTTAAGAAGAGAAGGAAGAGAAATTTGGATTTGAATGTGGACAACATTTGGCTAACAATATTACCACATACTATGCAAACACACACTATAACTAAATATATACATGGCTTAATTGACTAGTTATTAAGCAAAGTATTGTAGAATGTAAATTAAGCTCATGCCCACCACTACTCTAATAGTCCTTAGCACCCTAAGTAAGCTTTTAAAAAATAAAATAAAATCACATGATGAATGTTGAGCATCCCTAATATTCCAATAGCCTAGAGTGACAATCCAAATAATTTAGGAAAAATAGAATATACCACCCATAAAGCTTGTATAGTGTTGAGCAAGGTGCAGCAACAGTATTGTCATTGTTGTCAACACAGTCAGATAGATCTGTTGATGCAGTGGATAGGAAGTTCAAAAGCTATTCAGATGCAGAAGATAGGAGTTCAAAGGTTATTCAAAGTATGTACAGTGATTTTCCAAGAAGACCGAAGTGGCCCATATGCAAAAGATCAAAGAAAAAAGACAAGTAAGAAAAGTGTCGCGATATCGTGACATATACAGTAGGCAAGAAAAATTGTCGTGATTTCGCGACATGTTGGAAGAGAGAGAAAAAGCAAGAAAAATTGTTGTGATTTCATGACATGTTGGAAGAGAGAGAAAAAGCAAGAAAAACTGTCACGATTTCGTGACATGTTGGAAGAGAGAAAAAGTAGGAAAAACTGTCGCGATTTCGGGACATGTTGGAAGAGAGAGAAAAATGCAAGTGGAAAAATTGTCGCGATTTCATGACATGTTGGAAGAGAAAAAGGCAAGTGGAAAAACTGTCGTGATTTCGCGACATGTTGGAAGAGAGAGAAAAAGGCAAGTGGAAAAATTGTCACGATTTCATGACATGTTGGAAGAGAAAAAGGCAAGTGGAAAAACTATCGCGATTTCGCGACATGTTGGAAGAGAAAAAGGCAAGTGGAAAAACTGTCATGATTTTGTGACATGTTGGAAGAGAGAGAAAAAGCAGAAAAAACTGTCACGATTTCGCAACATGTTGGAAGAGAAAAAGGCAAGTGGAAAAACTATCGCGATTTCATGACATGTTGGAAGAGAAAGAGAAAGTTGGAAAAGTGTCACGATTTCGTGACATGTCGCATTTTCGTGACTAAAATAGGAGAGAGAAAGTAAGTTGGAAAAGTGTCACGATTTCGCGACATGTCGCATTTTCACGACTAAAATAGGAGAGAGAAAGTAAGTTGGAAAAGTGTCACGATTTCGCGACATGTCGCATTTTCGCGACTAAAATAGGAGAGAGAAAGTAAGTTGGAAAAGTGTCATGATTTCACGACTAAAATAGGAGAGAGAAAGTAAGTTTGAAAAGTGTCACGATATCGTGACATGTCGCATTTTCACGACAAAAGAAAGGAAGCGTACGGAAGCAAAACTGTCACGATTTCACGACAAAAGCAGAAAAGCAAGACTTTGAAAGCAGAAGTGTCACGATTTCATGACAAAAGCAAAGAAGTAAAGTACGGAAGCAGAAGTGTCACGATTTCACGACAAAAGCATAGAAGAAGACTTCGAAGGCAAAAGTGTCACGATTTCGTGACAAAAGCAAAGAAGCTAAGTACGGAAGCAGAAGTGTCGCGATATCATGACAAAAGCAAAGACGAAGTCTACGGAGGCAGAAATGTCGCGATATCGCGACAAAAGAAAAGACAAAGTCTACAAAGGCAAAAGTGTCACGATATCATGACAAAAGAATAGAGAAAGCGTACGGAGGCAAAAGTGTCACGATATCGTGACATGTTGTATTTTCATGGCAACAACAACAAAAGAAGCTACAGAGGCAAAAATGTCACGATTTCACGACAGGTCGTATGTGTGCAAGACAAGAAGAAGAACCCAACTAAAATGAGAAGTATGATAGTGGACCGACATCTCTACAGCATTTACAAGGGCAGATATAGAGTGAATTCATGCAACTAAAATATGAAGAGTGAACAAAAGTCAGTGCGACGGCTATAGGGACTGTTACCGAATGAAATCTTTGAGCGGTGGAATTACCGAATATCTTCATGAGTTGAAGCCAACTAAGACCGATGACAACTGACTAAGATTAGGGTTTACAGTTGTTATGAAAGCCGACTAAGATTAGGGTTTACATTTGTTATGCAAGCCGACTAAGATTAGGGTTTTCATCATGAAAATATTGTTATAAAAGGAGGGTTGTTTGGAGAATTGTTGTGTTGTTGAATAAGTCATCGAATGCGTGTCAAAGTGTGAAATGCGGTCGTAAGAGCGCAGAAAGCGCAAAAGCGGCGAGATGATGGCGAAGTGTGCAAAGTGAGCAAAGAGTCGTGTCGAATTGTCCTAAGTGCGTCTATGAGTGCACAGAGAAAGCAGAAGGCGCAGAGAGTGCAAAGGGCGAAGACGAACGCAAAGTGCAGCTGTAAGGGCATAGAGTGTACAAAGACAGTGCGCAGAGGGTGCGTAGAGAAGCGACTCAAAGAAGGCAAAGTGCGGTTGTAGATCGTAGAAGATGTGTCTATTTCGTAAATAGTGAGAGAGATTGGGTAAGCAATAGACCAGTCAGGGTCTTGTAAAAGCGAAGGTATTTTTTTGTTAAACTTCTAGATTCAAAATTGAAGTCCAGGTTGCAGCTTGGCATCAGGGGTTGGTGCTCCTTCTAGTAGGTGTTGGTAAATCGGGGGTTGGTGCTCCTTTCTGTTGGTGCAGATAAATAAGGGGTTGGTGCTCCTTCCAGTGGGTGTTTGGTAAATTGATTGTAAAGTTGGTGCTTTGCAAAGGCTGGATTTGGATGGTAGTCCAAGCAGTCATTCTTGAGGAGTAGCCAAATTGGTGAACCTCGTTAAATCTTGTGTTGTGTGATGTTCTCTTGTGATACTTGCTTTATCTGGTTTTAAGGTTTCATTATTTCAATTTTAAGAGCTGTGAATTTAAGTTTAAAGAACTACACTGATTCACCCCCCCTCTTAGTGCCATTGTAAGACTAACAATTGGTATCAGAGCCAAGTTCCCTTCTTAGGCTAAATCAATCAGGGTTGATCTTGGATTAGTATGCAATGGGTAAGAAGAATAGATCCTCCTCCAAAAGGGAATCTCAGTCAGTTTTAGTTCCTATGGAAGAGAAAATTGAACCAGAAAATGTTGAAGACTTCTCATCAAACAAAGCACCTTTGTTTGACAAAACTAATTACGCGGTCTGGAGAATCAGGATGCAGACATATCTTTGTGCTTTGGGATACGACATCTGGGATTCAATAGACAGTGAATACACAATACCCATCACTCCTCCAACCGATGTTGTCGGTAAGAATCTGTTTGAGAATGACTCAAAAGCAAAGAATGCTATCAGGTGCGGATTAGTAGACAGTGAACTGGTAAAGATCATGAGTTGTAAAATGGCAAAAGAAATATGGGACAAACATAGGAGTATTCATGAAGGAGACGATGAGATCAAGGAGGCCAAGTTACAAACACATCAAGCTCAGTTCGAAGCATTAAAGTTGAATGACGATGAGAACATAGAGGCATATATGCTGAGAGTTAATGAAGTCCTAGAGGATGATTCTAAAAAGAAATAGGTGGAGGTCTTTTCATGACACTCGAAGAAGAAACAAAAAAAGAACAGGAATGTGATGAAGAAGAAATTGATGCAGAAATAAATTTGAAAGAGGAACTAATTGCAGCTCTGGATGAATTGAAGATAGAAAGAAAAAGGAATAAGGAAATCTCAAGAAATCTTGAGGATGCAAATGAAATAATAACCAGTTTGAAAGTACAGGTAGAATAATTCAAAAGGATTGAAGAAACTCTCAGGTCACAGATCAATGAGAAAGAGATTGGTTGCTGCAAACAAGAGGAAGAGATTGTTTTATTGAAGAAACAACTAGAAGAGGCCAATACAAATCTCAAATTCGAGAAGAGCACAAAGTTGCTAGATAAAATGATAAGCCAACAAAGAAGCTCCACGGATAAGCGTGGTCTTGGATATGAAGTTGAACAACCTTCATCTTCCAACTCTATAGAGAAGAAGAAGTTCACTATTGAAGGATCGAAGCAAGAAAATTTTGAAGTTGAATCTTCAAAAGGAAGAAAATATCAAAGGAGATCTACAACAAAGCAACCACAACAAAAGAGGTTCTATCACTCTCACTCTATTCATAATAATACTTTTAATGGCTATTGTTTCAGATGCAACCAGTATGGTCACAAGGCAATTTATTGTGGATTGAATAATAAATCAAAGAGTTATGCTGGTAGAAATACATCTGCATTTTTGAGTGAACACTATGTACAATGTTTTCAATGTAATGGTCATGGGCACATAGCAAGGTTTTGTCCAAGCACTTTTGTATCTAATCTAAGGCAAAACAATAGATTTCATCAGACACAAAGAACGCAACACAGACAGGGAATAAATCATGTACATAAAAAAAAGAAAAATAATCATTCATCAAGGATGCACAAGAGACAACCACACAAGAGAAATGTTTGAGTTCATGAAAAGGTGCAAAACAGGGATGTAGTTGAAAAATCCAAGCCCGAGTTCAAGAAAGTTTGGAGAAATATAGAAGAAAGGAAATCGTGTCTCCTTGGACTGAAGGAGACTACTCCGCTATTGCACTAAGCAACTCCAGGTAGCACATCCTCAGGGGGAGCAATCTTGAAGTTTCATTTTAATGCTCCTATGTATTTGTTTGATTACCTAAGGATGAAAGGCAAGTAGTCAAGGAAGTTGTCGTATAGTTGTCGAAGTGTGTTTTTAGTTCATGTAGTTGTTTGTGGAAGTGCCGTGAAGGGTGGTGATTAAATTGAGAGTTGTCATTATTGGTAGTATTGCTATATGTCATTGTTGTACTCGTTGATGGTTCTTATCGCCACTTGTCCAAAGTTAAGGATTATAACAGTTCAGATAATTTGGTTAGTGAAAGAATGTTGCCCTAGCCGCATATATGTGTTTCGATAAAAGCAGTGTGTATTTGAACTACACATTGACGTGAAGATTGTTAGATCTATTATGACGACAGGTTGCAAGTTGAGCAAGGATGACAAATCTCCACCTGTTGATCAAACCATGTACAGATCTATGATTGGGAGCTTATTGTACCTAACAGCTACCAGACCAGATATTTTGTAGGCAGTATGCATGGTAGCACGATTTCAGGCTAATCCCAAGGAGACTCATGTGACAGCAGTGAAGAGGATTTTTTGATACCTCAAGGGTACTATGGAGTATGGGTTATGGTATCCGAAAGGTAAGGACTTCACCCTTATTTCGTATTCAGATGCAGATTGGGCAGGATGTGTCGATGACAGAAAGAGTACTAGTGGAGGTGCATTCTATCTTGGAGACAGGTTGGTCGCATGGCATAGTAAGAAACAAGAGTCAGTTTCCTTATCGACAGCAGAGGCAGAATATATTGCAGTGACAACATGTTGTATGCAGGTATTATGGATGAAAAAAACCTTGAAAGATCTTGGTATTAACTTCAGTGAGCCAATATCAGTTAAGTGTGATAACACTAGTGCCATTAACATCTCCAAGAATCTGGTTATGCATTCACGCACAAAACACATTGCTATCCGGTATCACTTTTTGAAGGAGAAAGTTGTGGAAGGTGAGGTTAAGTTGGATTTTGTTCCAACTACAGAGCAAGTAGCGGATATCTTCACAAAACCATTGCCCAAGGAAGTATTTGAGTACCTTCGTAATAAATTGGGAGTGGTCACACTTCCCAAGAATTGACTAGCTACAGGGATCACATTCTTAGGGGGAGCATTTAAGTATTTGATTATCTTTTTGCTCATGTTCATGATTTTTGCTAAGTGTAATAAATTTTTCCTGAGAATGTTGTGCATGGACTCAAGGGGAGTCTGCAGTAGCCCTTTGGTATTATTGTCAAAGGGGGAGAAGAGTTACAAGAAATTGCACATGTGTTGCCAACAATTCCAAAGGGGGAGATTGTTGAGCAAGGTGCAGCAATAGTATTGTCATTGTTGTCAACACAGTCAGATAGATCTGTTGATGCAATGGATAGGAAGTTCAAAAGCTATTCATATGTAGAAGACAGGAGTTCAAAGGTTATTCAGAGTATGTACAGTGATTTTCCAAGAAGACCGAAGTGGCCCATATGCAAAAGATCAAAGAAAAAAGACAAGTAAGAAAAGTGTCGCGATATCGTGACATATACAACAGGCAAGAAAAATTGTCACGATTTCACGACATGTTGGAAGAGAGAGAAAAAACAGGAAAAACTATCGCGATTTCACGACATGTTGGAAGAGAGAGAAAAAGCAGGAAAAACTATCACGATTTTGCGACATGTTGGAAGAGAGAGAAAAAGTAGGAAAAACTGTCGCGATTTCGCGACATGTTGGAAGAGAAAAAGGCAAGTGGAAAAACTGTCGCGATTTCACGACATGTTGGAAGAGAGAGAAAAAGCAGGAAAAACTGTCACGATTTCGTGACATGTTGGAAGAGAAAAAGGCAAGTGGAAAAACTGTCGCGATTTCGCGACATGTTGGAAGAGAGAAAAAGTAGGAAAAACTATCGCGATTTCACAACATGTTGGAAGAGAAAAAGGCAAGTGGAAAAACTGTCACGATTTCGCGACATGTTGGAAGAGAAAGAGAAAGCTAGAAAAGTGTCACGATTTCGTGACATGTCGCATTTTCGCGACTAAAATAGGAGAGAGAAAGTAAGTTGGAAAAGTGTCACGATTTCGTGACATGTCGCATTTTCGCGACTAAAACAGGAGAGAGAAAGTAAGTTGGAAAAGTGTCACGATTTCACGACATGTCGCATTTTCACGACTAAAATAGGAGAGAGAAAGTAAGTTGGAAAAGTGTCACGATTTCGTGACATGTCACATTTTTGGACTAAAATAGGAGAGAGAAAGTAAGTTTGAAAAGTGTCGCAATATCATGACATGTCACATTTTCACGACAAAAGAAAGAGAGGAAGCGTACGAAAGCAGAACTGTCACGATTTCATGACAAAAGCAGAAAGCAAGACTTTGAAGCAGAAGTGTCATGATTTCATGACAAAAGCAAAGAAGTAAAGTACGAAAGTAGAAGTGTCACGATTTCATGACAAAAGTAGAGAAGAAGACTTCGAAGGCAGAAGTATCACGATTTCGTGACAAAAGCAAAGAAGCTAAGTACGAAATCAGAGTTGTCACGATATCATGACAAAAGTAAAGACGAAGTCTACGGAGGCAAAAATGTCGCGATATCACGACAAAAGAAAAGACGAAGTCTACGAAAGCAGAAGTGTCGTGATATCGCGACAAAAGAATAGAGAAAGTATACGAAGGCGAAAGTGTCACGATATCGCGACATGTATTTTTGTGGCAACAACAACAAAAGAAGCTACAGAGGCAAAAATGTCACGATTTCGCGATAGGTCATATGTGCGCAAGACAAGAAGAAGAACCCAACTAAAATGAGAAGTATGACAATGGACCGACATCTCTACAGCATTTACAGGGGTAGATACAGAGTGAATTCATATAGCTAAAATATGAAGAGTGAACAAAAGTTAGTGCGGTGGCTACAGGGACTGTTATCGAATGAAATCTTCGAGCGATGGAATTATCGAATATCTTCATGAGTTGAAGCCGACTAAGACCGATGACAGCCGACTAATATTAGGGTTTACATGTTATGAAAGCTGACTAAGATTAGGGTTTACATTTGTTATGCAAGCCGACTAAGATTAGGGTTTTCATCATGAAAATATTGTTATAAAAGGAGGGTTGTTTGGAGAATTGTTGGGTTGTTGAATAAGTCGTCGAATGAGTGTCAAAGTGTGAAATGCGGCCGTAAGAGCGTAGAAAGCGTAGAAGCGGTGAGATGATGGTGAAGTGCGCAAAGTGAGCGAAGAGTCGTGTCGAATTGTCCTAAGTGCGTTTGTGAGTGCATAGAAAAAGCAAGTGCAGAGAGTGTAAAGGGCGAAGATGAACGCAAAGTGTAGCTATAAGGGGGCAGAGTGTACGAAGACAGTGCACAAAGGGTGTGTAGAGAAGCAACTCAAAGAAGGTAAAGTGCGGTTGTAGATCGTAGAAGATGTGTTTATTTCATAAATAGTGAGAGAGATTGGGTAAGCAATAGACCAGTCAGGGTCTTGTAAAAGCAAAGGTATTTTTCTGTTAAACTTCTAGATTCAAAATTGAAGTCCAAGTTGTAGCTTGGCATCAGGGGTTGGTGCTCCTTCCAGTAGGTGCTGGTAAATCAGGGGTTGGTGCTCCTTTCTGTTGGTGCAGATAAATAAGGGGTTGGTGCTCCTTCCAGTGGGTGCTGGTAAATTGATTGTAAAGTTGGTGCTTTGCAAAGGCTGGATTTGGATGGTAGTCCAAGTAGTCATTCTTGAGGAGTAGCCAAATTGGTGAACCTTGTTAAATCTTGTGTTGTGTGATGTTCTCTTGTGATACTTGCTTTATCTAGTTTTAAGGTTTCATTATTTCAGTTTTAAGAGCTGTGAATTTAAGTTTAAAGAACTACACTGATTCACTCCCCCCTCTCAGTGCCATTTTAAGACTAACATATAGAAATATCTAGGTCCTAAAGAGAATCCACAAATGAAATAATTATACACCACAATGCTAGAAAAAATTAAACAAGAAGTTTATTCATTAAAATTTTAGAGTAGAATTACATATTATACAATAGGAAAACACTCATTGTTGACTCTCATCTTGAGGTAAATTATGTTATTTATAGATTGCTATACTAGCCTAGCTAATGATTACAAGGATAGATTTACATAGGCCTAACACTATAGGCACAACTTAGTCCCATCTAGAGCTTGTGATGAGTGCCAAAGTGTTACACTATTTACACTTGATTTACTTATATACTTCTTTATACATGAATAGATATGAATACTTTTTACTATTTTTTTACCTTAATATTATCATTTATGTGTTAATTAGATTAATTATTATAAATGTTATTTAATGTGTATTTTACATTGATTTTGTGTAAGTTTGTGTGTTATTAGGTAACTATGTATGAAGCTAGATGAATGACCGTGGATGTTGAACCAGAACACAAACGTATGAAGACTGGTTGGACACATGGCACACTCACAGGCATTGTGGATGGAGTGTTACGAAGAAGTGTTACTGAAGTGCTACAAAGAGCTAAAGTCAAAAGTTGACCAAGCTTTTGTGCCACATCATATCCAACGTGAGCACAACTTACACAATCATTCATTTGGTTGTCAATGTGGGCAACCAAATATTTGGCATATTCTATTTATTTGATAAAGTTGTAAAGTTTTATTAAAAGTTGGAAAGGATCCAAACTATTGATTTATTTTCGCCAACTAATATTCTCTTTCCTTGAGAATAGGGCACAAGATTATTTTTGTTGTTTCTTATATTAAGAAAGTTGTTAAGTAGATGCCACTTGGCCTCATAATGATTTGTCCAAGTCATATTTGTTAGAAAGTCATGTTTGGTTAGAACAAGTCAGTTGCACATGTGTTAGCACTGATTAGTCAAAGTTACGTCTTGTTACAAGATTATATTTATTTTAGAAAATTGTTAGTACTTAGTTAGGATTTATATTTAGATCAACTGGAGAATACAAAGAAAGTTATGAAAATACTTCTTTGAATATCATTGTATAAATTACAGTAGGCAGGCCATTGAAAAGGTCTTGGCTCCTAGCTCCTAGTTTGTTCTAGCCTTGCCTTACAAGGTTATGCATAAGGGGTCAGCCCCAAAGTGTATTTATAAAATCGGGGTGAATCTAGTCCTAAGGTGTATAAACATTGGGGTGAATTTTTCAATTTTTTGTAGAAAATTTATCAAATATTGGAAAAAAATTTAAAACTATGTAGCAAAATTTTCAACCTTAAAAATGGTGATTGACAGAAGCGACTGTCACAATGCGATTGACAGAAGTGACTATCAATAAGTGACTGGCAAGGGATGACTATCAAGGTGTGACTTCCAGGAAGCGACTGTCAAGTGGCGACTGTCAAGGGGCGACTATCAAGTGGTGACTTTCAAGCAGCTACTATCAAGAGGTGATTGACAAGGAGCGATTATCAAGAGGTGACTGTCAAGTGGCGACTGTCAAGGGGTGACTAACAAGGATGATTGTCAAGTGGTGACCACCATATGGTGACTATCATGAGGTGACTGACAAGGAGCAACTATCAAGATGCAACTGTCAAGTGGCAACTATCCAGTGGTGACAGCCAATATGTGACTTACAAGAGGCAACTGTCAAGTGGCAATTGTTACATGTCGATAGAAAGAATGTGCCTGCTAGATACCACCAATAAGATTCTACCATGTGTCCTCTCCTTTACCATGTTTCACACATCCATCAACTTTAGGCATGCAGAATTCTATAAATAGAATAGCAACATTATTTTCATCTTTTGCACGATGATTTCCAGAGTAATTTCAGAGCTTTTTCCAGTATTTTTAGTGCATTTTCTATAGCAATTTTATACCTTTTCCAGGCGGTTTTCTGAGTATTTTCTAATCATTTTTAGACCATTTTTTTATCATTTTCAGGGTGTTTTTAGACATTTTTTAGGCAGTTTTATGAGCATTTTTTGATCATTTTTAGGGTGTTTTTCTAGAAATTTCCTAGCATTATCAAAAATAGCTAATAGTTCCTCTCCTCTTCCTTCCAAGGTATCATTCAAGAGCTAATATTGCCCAAACGTCAATAACATTTTTAACACTCCTGGGAGAGATTCCAACTGGCTTTACACCTCTGTAGTTGCTGGAGTCATGAAGATGCCACAGTTGGACATCAATATTTCCTTGATGAAACGTATTGTTAGTTCCTACGACCATGATGTGTCCACTATACAGATCCACGTTTATAACAAGGATTTTGTTTTTACTGTGAACCCCTCGAATGTGCAGCGTTTAATAGGACTACCATCTTTGGATGGTCTTCCTATTAACAACCAATACGCGTTGACTAAATCTGACAAATCAACGCTGGAATCCAAATATGGCGTGAATCCAGACCATTTGAAAGGTAAGTTTTTGAAAATTTCATTTTTGTTTATCTTTAATTTTGATGTATTGTTGTTTCCAATGTCCATTCTCTAATAATGTTCTCTCTATTTTTTAGTTAATTATTCAAAATCAAAAAGGGGTTTGAACATTTCCAACTTTACAAATAAATTTCTTTATGTTTGTATTGAATTGTTCTTAGGTAGGCTTATTCTATAGGGCCAACCTACAGAAATGCTCTTTTGGGCTTTGTCATTGTTGATTCATTGTATTGATGGAGGGAGATATGATTGGTCCACACTCATTTCAAACCGCCTAAAATAGGACCTCCTTTCTACGCAGAAAATTCAATCTGCGTATACAGTAACCTCCAACAACTATATTCTTTGTCTTTTTTATGAAGCATATTACAATCTTCAACAAAAAAGTCCTCCAACTGCATTGCACCCAAATTTGTTGCGTATTGGGTTAAATGAGAATGAAATACATGTAAAATTATATATTGGAATAGTCTCTCTTTTTTATCTTTTCAAATTTTAATCAATCTTGTTATTTTCTAATTTTCTTTTGAAAACAGAGAAGAGCAACTCACTCGTCCAGTAAAAGGGATGTCGCCATCAGGATTCAAGAAGCGTATGGTGATTCTAACTTGTAGTTGCAATCATCACTGGTACCTTCCACCTGTAAACGTAGGAGGTCTCCTGATGGACAACATACATGTGTTGCTCCTCTTACTTTTGGATGTGCATTTGCTACAGTGAACATTGAAGATGAAACCTCTAGCTCACAAGGTAAACATATTTTTTAAAAGTTCTAATTTTAATAATGTATTAATCAATATTCAATTATATTTAGTTTGAGAAAATATTTTAACTGTTTCAGAGCAAAGGACAACACTTGCACCATCAACGACAATGGCTGCAGAGTCTGAGTCGGGTATGTTTAGTTAAATTATTATATTTTAATGGCATTGTTTTTAAAACTAGTTTTAATTTATAATTTTCATGTTAAATTTTGCAGAGGGACCAACTAGATTTAAAAGATTCAGAAAATAGATGCTTCCACCGAGTGCACAACAGGAAAATCAGCCATTCCTACCACAATTCCATCAATGTCAAGTTCATCTACAACAAGTCCAACAATCACCACAACACGCACCACCAGTGAGGAACCAATCTCGCATGCGTGGGAAACAATTTCTCACATCGTCGCATCAACCACTTCAGGGAACCAACAGTCAGTTAAATACATAGACTCAGATTGTGGGTCAATTTATTGTTTTAGGGATGGGGTTCCCAATTTTAACACTTGATAATTTATCAAATGCAGAAAGTGCATCTCATATGTCCCCTCTAGATGCCAATTTGGATGATGATTTTATGTATCAAGATATGAATAATTTGAATTTGCCACTAAAAACATGTGATCTACTTCATGGTCTAGGGTTAGGTGATGAAGCACAGGAGAATGTTGAAGGAGATGTTGCCAATGTTTCCTCTTCCCCCACCAGCATGTCGACACCGATCATCATCCGATCGATGATGATAAAATAAACTTTTCAAAAAATATTTTACTAGCAAACAGATGTAGGGCTAATGTTACTAATAATATTCTTGTAGATATTGATACATTAAGACAATGGGAATATCAGGCCAAGTTTATGATCAAAGCAATAAATGGTTAATACAAGAACTTCGAACATATAAAGGAGCTATTTTGAAAGGTAGAGAATGAGCCACAAAAGCTCGATGCTTTGTTACTAAAGGCCAAATCTAGCATCGTCAAGGTCGATTCTACAAGCAGTGATGAAGTTTTGGCCATTATACTTGACCGATTAGAGAACCTGAATGTCAAAGCCCAAGCATATTTCAATGAATGGGAATTAGATAAGAAGATAGTAGCATTGGCAGAAACTGTAAGACTTATAGCAGATGTAAGTTTTACACATATCTGAAAATAATTTTTTTAATTAATATTATTTTTTTTCTCTTGTATTTTGCAATCTAATTATCAGCATTTAAAGCAGCAGGTGTCAGCCATGAAAATGTGGATCAATATTGTAAAAATCAGTGTGACTAATACTGTTGAATTGAAGAAGAGACTACAACACACTATTCGAGAAAATAATTGGCTGGAGAATATTATCAAAGAAAAGGGCCTGGATGTCGATGTTGAAGTAAAAGAAAATGAGAAAGAGTTGAATGCACCATTTAAATAATATCCCACAAAGGAAGAAGGTTTATTGCTATCAAGGGTAAACACTACATTTGATAGTTTGGTATGGTCTGGTGCATTGGAAGCAAAGGATATTGAGATAGACGCAGTTGACACTTCAGGCACTTTGCAGCAAGAAAACTTTGAAAAGTAGAAATATTGTTTCCTTATTTGATGATTTTGGAATGTGGCATTGTGGTGAAAAGAAACATGGTTTCAAAGACTCGTATTTTAACATCTTTTAAAACATATTATTTTATATTACATAAATTTTATATTACTTTTTAGTTTTTCTTTCAATATTGTAATGTTTTGATCAGTTGTGTGGATGCAATAAATAGTTTTGAATTATGTGGATGCAATAATGGAGCACCAATATCTAGTTTGTTGTAAATGGTTTACTCAGTACATTGTTTTCAACACAAGGATTGCCATACATTATTTTCAATACATGGTTTTCATTACATGGTTTATTCAATACATGGTTTGCCATACATTGTTTTCAATACACATGGTTTCAATACATGGTTTATATACATGATTTCAATACATGGTTTCAATCAATTTGATATTCAATACATTGTTTGCCATATATTGTTTTCAATACATGGTTTGTCATACATTGTTTTCAATAAATTGTATATTCAATACATTGTTTCAATCAATTTGATATATGGTTTCAATACATGGTTTATTGTATACATGATTTCAATACATGGTTTCAATACATTGTTTATTGTATACATGATTTCAATACATGGTTTCAATACATGGTTTATTGTATACATGATTTCAATACATGGTTTATTGTATACATGATTTCAATACATGGTTTCAATCAATTTGATATTCAATACATTGTTTGCCATACATTGTTTTCAATACATGGTTTGCCATACATTGTTTTCAATAAATTGTATATTCAATACATTGTTTGCCATAAATGGTTTATTCAATACATGGTTTTCAATACATGGTTTATTCAATAGTTGGTTTATTCTTTATTCAATACATGGTTTATTTAATATGTGGTTTTCAATACATGGTCTATACTTTATTCAATACATGGTTTTCAAAATATATGAAATCATAATATATACATATTATGTTGACAACTGATAGCATAATATATGAAATTATAATACATGTAAAAAATAGTAATATCTGTGATTTAGTAATCAATATTCTATTCCAAAATACATGAAAACATGTTTTAAAATATAATCAAATATCAATATTTAAAATCAAATCAAATAAATGAATTAAATCCCAATATAATATTAGGAAATCCCATCAGAACTTCGTAGTTAAGCATGCTTGGGCAGGAGTAGTACTGGGATGGGTGACCTCTTGGGAAGTCCCGATGTTGCACCCTTTTAGAAGAAGGTCCGAGGTGTAGACCAATTGGTTCATCCAAACCCCATAAGGGGGCGGAGGTCCAAGGTTCAAATCTCGGGCCTCGTCAAACTGAACGCTTGTCCCTTTCCTGGTGCTTTCAGCGGCGTAAAAGGTTTAAAATGATTATGGCATGGCGGTTATAGGGGTGGACTACATGAAGATCTATGTGGCAGCTTCTAGGGTAGACAATGCAAAATACTATGGCGACCATAAAAGTTGGATAGCCTGCCCAGATTCGTGGCAGCTACCAATTCCACCATGTTAAAAAAATAATAATAATAAATATATATATATATATATTGGGAAATGAAAGCATATTTGCATCATAATGGTGAAAGCTGGAACAAACTCTTTTTAGATTATGCAAATTCTTTTGCACTAATTCAAAAAAATTATGTCATCACAGTGTTACCATTATCCTGATCATCCAAAGTATTCATGACACCTCTTCTCTCTGCCAAAGATTTCCAATATGACAAAGCTCTTTCATAAGGAAACTTCTCAACCTCATAGGTTGACACATATACTCTTAAACAATTTTCCAAATTTTTGTCCAATCTATTCCGAACTTTAGATTTTACATATGATAATGCACTAAATACCCTTTCATCCTCAACAGATCCTAAAATCATCGTTTGGCATAATTCATACAAACTAAAATATTCACTCATAGTATGTTGCAGGATACTACTAGGATATAAATATTTCTAGAAACATGAAATAGAACCCCTTTCATGGTGATTAGAAAATTGTGAAACTTGAGCAGATATTGTTGTTCCAAAATAGTTTGATTGGTTTGTTAAAAGATATTTGTTGAGAATGACGTTGATTTCAATACCATTGAATACCACAAGTTTAGAGAAATGGCTACCAGGATTTCCCATGTATTTTTGAAACAAATCACTTATATTCTGGTATTCATTACAAGAATTCCAAATTATCGGGTTAACCACACCCATAACCTCAAGCAATTCATCTCTTTGAAAATGATCTCTAATATTTTTTGGCAATGATTCTGCTATATGTTTCAGTTTAATTTTTATATTTGTTACAACTACATGAAATTTATTGTATGTTTTGGGCATTTGTTCAACTTCATTTGTAGTAATATCCATTTATTGACAAAAACAATATAAAGGAATTTCCTTTTCGTGGACATTAATACAAAGATGATCGTTTATATTGAACTTCAAAAAGTTTTGAGGATCATTCATGTTTGTCAATGCTCTCCAAATCTCAAACATGGGATCCATAAAAATTTCACCAGATGCGTACATCGTATCAATATGTAAGCAAATTTGTTTTCTTACCCTGATGAAATCCACAATATAAATTGACCTTTCTTGTGTAATTTTGATCAAAGTATTCATTTCTTCTAACATTGGAAAAATACCACACAATGTGAGAAATATTTCAAATTCACTCATTCGTAATAGCAAATCCTTAGCCTTATCAACTGCCCTATGATTTGCATACATAAACCCTACCAAGGATTGATATTCTTTGAAAACTCTATATACTGGTTGATACATTGAAATCCACCTAGTATCCACGTATTTTAAGAGTTTTTTACCATCAGTAACTCCAAGTACAAACTACTGAAACTCCAAAAATATTTTTGGACTGCATGAAAAATAATCATGAATTTCACAGATAAGGTCTTCCACTCTAGCTACATTTGTAAATGTATCCACAATTTTATATGTAAGATTAATTCTATGAGCCATGCAATGAATAGGGATCAAATATGGAGTAATTGATGTCTGTATTCTAACACAAATATCGTTCCTATGTCCTTGCATTGTAGCAACACCATCAGCTCCAAAACATATTAACTTAGTGGCTATTTCCATTTCATTCATTCCTGCTATTTCCTTTAAACTAGAAACAACAACATTGTAGATGTTTTATGCATTACAATTTTCCACCATCTTGCGTAGTCCAAGTAAATGAGGTTGCCTTAAATGATTTTCCAATGTGTAAACATGCATACAAATCCAAGATGTGTTGTCAACAATAGTCACCTCATCAATTGAAAGTGATATGAATTTGGCCTTTTTTATTTTATCTTTGAGGTCATCCTGCTCAACCAATGATAGACATTTTACAATTTCCCAACCACTTCGATCTGACCAATAGAATTTGGGTAAGTTCTGCACATCAGCTAGTCAAAATAGAGATTTATAATCAATGAAATCTGACATAGGTCTACACTTTTTAAGAATAGTGAGTACAACAACAAACTGTAAACTTTTTGAAGCTAAAGTGAACTTTTCCATTTTTTGAAATTGGGCTTGAATCGTTGTACCTTTCTCAACGAAAGTTTGTTTTTCTTTCATTTCTTTATCATATTCTTGTGCATATCTGATATGGGCACACTCTGATGCATCCTTCCACCTATAATTTTTTTGTATTGGTCCATCACTTTCTTTTGTTTTTATATAAACCTTTACATAATGTTTTTCTACTGTATATTTCTTAACTTGCAATTTGTGATCTTTTCTGTGCTTCCAGCTACAAATTATGCATCTTAATTCTGTTATTACCTCATTACTATTCTCTAGAAGCACAGGCTCAACAAATGGAAATTTTGAAACCCAATCAAGCTGAAATGATCTGTTAATTGTCCATTTAGATGACCTGACATGTTTATGTTTTTTAGAAGAAGATTCTTCGAAAGTGGGTACTGCATAAGAACTATTACTTTTTTTTCCATTTGGTGTGTTTTTTTTAGGAATCTCTTCCTGTTGTTGTTCCATTTCTTTAAGAAAATTTTCATCTGTGGACTTTTCATTATCATAGTTATGTGGAAGTGGATTCATACAAGGGTCAATAGTGTTTTCTGTAGAGATAATACTAGGGTCAATACTAGGGTCATTATCATTATTCTTTTTAAAAGCATACATTTTGTTAAAAGCATACCTTCTTTTAAAAAATACAGATAAACAATGGACAAAGCCATAAACCAAAAATCACCCTTCTTAATGAATGAAGACATTATATATAAAATTAACAATGAAGAAAAATTAACTGGTTAGTAAGTAAAGGCATTCATACCTTCAATTTGTGCAGATGCTGATGGCTGACTAGATTTCAAAATATTATAAAAGTATTTGAGAATACTCCTTTTATCGAAACTGGAAGACTCGCATCTCTTCTTTCCACTACCAACAAATGACATTTTACCTATATAAACAGAAGAATAACAAGAAAATCATTTTGAAAAATGGAAATAACTGGTTAAAGAGAACTATTCAAGACAACAGAATATATGACCCAAGGAAGCTTGATATTGGTGCCCAAATAATAGGAAAACCTCCTTATTGAGCATTAATGAACAAAAATATATAAAAAATAAACATAATTGATAATAGAAACTTATCGACAAATGGTGTGACAGTCACCTTTTGATAGTCACGATGTGTCAGTCACCTTGTGACGGTCATGATGTGTTACTTGCCTTGTGATAGTCGCGATGTGTTAATCACCTTGTGACAGTCGCAGTGTGCCAGTCGCCTTGTGACAGTCGTAGCGTGTTAGTCATATTTTGACAGTCACGGTGTGCCAGTCGCCTTATGACAGTCACAACGTGTCATTCGCCTTGTGACAGCCACAATGCATCAATCGCCTTGTGACAATCACGACGAGTCAGTTTCCCAATGTTAGTCATGGTGTGTCAGCCATAGCTTATCAATCGCATGTCGCGGCATGTCAGTCGCTTTGTGACAGTCACAGTGTGTTAGTCATCTTGTGATAGTCACGACATGTCAGTCACTTTTGTCGGTTGCCTTTTATCACTCGCTTCTACCAGTCACTTTTTGCGGTCGCCTTGTGACAGTCGTCTTGAGACTATGAGTGTCGCTCCCAGGGTTACCTATATATAGTGGGGGTACAAGAGGCAAATTGGGCGGGATAATTTTTTTAAAAATAATTTTAGGGCAAATATTAGGCGGGAATACATATTGTACCGGGGTGAATTTACCCTTAAAAAAATTAATTCTGTAATTTTCGGGCAAATGGGTCGACCTCTAGGGTCCCAAAATTAGCAAAATAAAAAATGTTAAAATCCTAAAATTCGCTATAAATTGTGAAATTCGTCCTTGTGCATAACCCTATTGCCTTACCTATTGTTCGCATTATTTTTTGTAATATGAGTTGAAGAAGTCAATTGTGGATGTAATCTTCAGCGATGTACCAACAATAAAATAGTACTACTTTTTCTTCCATGTCTTTCACAATCTTCATAATGATTTACTTTAGTCTGTAATCCTTTTATTTTCCTGCAATAAATGAATAATCAATAGTTAGAATAGGTAGATGGAATAGTAAAATACTAAAGTAAAAATAGCATAGAAAAAGAGGAAGGGGTTAATACTAACCTTTCGGAGGCAAGGCCCACTCCAAAAGGTTAGTCCCTAAATCTCTTCCCCCACTAACACAGTAGATAAAATTAGAACATAAACATTATTAAAATTGCATATCATAAAACTGTAGAATACATTAAATAAATAATGCATCAATAAATAATTACGTGGATCCACATTAGACTAAGTCATAAATTGCATTAATTTACATTAAATTCATTCTTGCAAACCTTTATTTTTTGTAACCTGATCTTAAGAAATTGAATTAAGTAAGTTGGTTAATGTCATGGAATAATCTATACGAGATTGTCTGTTCTTTAAATCGATTAACCTGGATTGACAAATTAAATGTAAGTTATTTTAGCATGACAACTTGTGCTTGATTAGCATGCTTGGAAGTATTGGGAGTTAATTTTTGCTCTATCTCAGCTAGCTATTTTGATTTACACTATTCAATATCTTTAGCAACCATGTGTCCTTAGTAGATTTACACCACATGAGTATGATCAACTTCCTTCACCATGCCTTATCGTTATTCCAACTATAATATTTATAGGTCCTCTACTTATGATTAATGGTGGCTAATGTTGTAGGTTTAGGGAGTCTGGCTGTCATTTTCCTATAATTGCTTCACTCTGTATGACTAAGTGTCTAGGTGGTCTATTTCTTTGATGCATATGATCTTCTAAAATGGAACCATCTAGGAGCTCTCATCCTTTTGTCACCATCTACTACAACCTTTACCTATTATTGGGGTCCTAGGGACTTGACTGAGAGTTTAGAGGCTTTTGCTTTTAGAAAGAAAGACACACGACCATTGATGCTTCTAATCACCAATGTACCTGGACACTATTGTACTTGATCACTCATGCTTTTAAAATCCTGGTGACTAAGGTCTTTAGAGACTTAGGTTGACATTTTTTTTTAGGATCCATGACCACTTTGTTCAGGACTAGTAGGGTGCTAGAGTGGCCAGAATTTCCTATCTTAGTTGAATTTTAGGCTTGACAAGCAACTTTTAAAATTTTGGCCAACCATATGCAATAGTTTCCAAATCCAATAGGTTATTCTTGCAACAAAATTTTACAAAAATTGATAGTCCAACAGAATTTGCTAGGAGCTATTTATGTGGGAACTTCAAAGGATCCAAATAATTTACATTGTATTTTTCAACGTATAATATAATAGGATTATGTAATATGAATGAGCAATAATTTTAATGTTGAATCTATGGCCTAACACCCCCCTCTTATTATATTTATTGAGAGAGCAAATGATGTAATAACTACCCCTTTGAATTTGGAGATATGTTGGAGCTCTCATCATCTCTAGAAAATACTTTTGGATCCAAATTGTTGGGTTTTCTTTTGTAGTGTACATAAAACATTTATTTTAGATGATGCCATTCTATGACGCTCATTCATTCATAATTGAACTGGATTTTTGTGTAATTTTATTTAGGAGCGATCCAATATTTTTTTTATGTATATCTAAATTTATGTCAATATGTACACCTATTTCTTGGAGAAGATATATATTGCGTGTAAGATCAACCTGTAGTTTATTTTCTACTTGTTCAATATGATCACTATGTTTGTCACAGATATGTACAATATCAATGATACACCTGTTCTTTATTCTAGTATTATTTTCTCGAACAACTTACAAGTTATTTGTGTCAAAACTAAGTCTTTTTTTTCAACTTTTAATTCATTAGTGTCACAACTGAAGTCCTTATACATTGCTTTTATTATAAGAAATTTCTTTCTTTGTGACAAGATCACCTATATCACACAATATTTTTCATCAATGATTGATTCTTCATTTGTGCAATAATTTTATCTTGTGTATTTTCTCATTTGCATATATCCATAGTGATAAGTGACATGTATATAATCTTGACTAAATCAGTAGGGAGTGTAAAATATTTATCTCTATTATCAACTTCTTTGTCAAGATGAAGACTTAAATAGGTCTTAAGTGTTGTGAATATATCAATATTAGCCTCTTGAAAGATTGATTGTAAATATTTTGGACCATCAGTTCTCTTGGTGACAATTTGTAACCAAGTTTTAAGCACTATATATTCATCATTTCTTATATATCAAAATTTTCAATTTTTTTTTGTTTTTTCTTCTAAAATATTTTGATTTATTAGTTTCTTTCTTGCATTTTTGGCCATTAGAGTTTTATCCCCCTTTTTTAGATTTTATATTTCTTGAAATAAAGGTGGATATGTAACAACACCTAAGGCAAATAATCCATTTTTTTATGATGCAATGCTTTCTAACTTTCCTTTTCCTGAGATAAAGCATCTCTTATATCCATTAACTACTTGGAAGTCAATAGAAAGTCCTTTATCCATCATTTAAGTAATAGAAAGTAAGTTATTAGACAATCTAGGAACATATAACACATTTACAATAGTTCATTCTCTTAAAGGCAACTTGAGAAAAATAGTTTCTATTTCTTTTATGTGATAACTTGTGTTATCCATTGTCATTGGCCAACCTTCTATTTACTTAAAAGTTTCAATCCAGTGTACGTTTCTTATCATATGATCACTAGCTCCAGAGTCTATGTACTAGTTATTATCCCTGATTTGTTTTTTTTATGCGTTATTAACACTTTATAAGCTATTTATGGTTCATCATCATGTTTTGACTCAGAATCTTCTTATGCCATATGCCCTTGTTGTGATGGTTAATTTGTTCTGTATCCTTGATTTATTCTAGATAGATTATTTGAATTTACAGATTGAAGTTGTTATTATGGTCTTGAAGAATTTAATAATTGATTCCACCTATTTAAAGTATTATATTTGCAATATCTAGCATTACTATTTTTTGTATTTCACATATATGACAATATATTTTTTTCCATTTAGTTTGATTTTGTGAAGAAGACGAGGATGCATTGATTGATACTTTGGTTTTTAATCAATGTCTTCTAGATATTTAACGATTTTTTGAAAAACCATCTTTTAATTGTATCTCTAGTTTATGTTGTTGGAGAATATTGATCAACTCCTCAAAATATATACTACAGTTTCAAACTTGTAAAGAAGTTACCAAAACACTACTAGTATTGCACATATTACAATTGATAAAGATAGATTATCATCAATTATTTCATTCAAAGTGTTTAATTTTCCTTTTAATTTTGTTCTCTTTGAGAAAATGTTCTACACTTTCATTTTCTAGCATTTGTAATGTGTATAACTATGTCTGTAAATGGTGAATAGTCATTTGATTTCTACTCTCAAAAATTGTACATAGAATGTCTCATTGCTCTTCGATGCACTAACTTCACTAACATGAGACTGGATTTCATTTGTTATGCCTAGTATAATTATTTATTTGGCCTTGTTATCTTTCTCATCAAAATTCATTTGTGCAATTAGTTCTTCAAGAGGTGGCTCATCCCTTGACAATATATTCCAAATTTTTTCTACCATAAAAAGAGTCCTCATTTTACTCTTCTAAGGGATGAAATTTGGATCTTTTAGTTGTTGAGATTCTGAAAGTAGTCTAGGATTAGTCATTTTTGAAATTTATCTCTCCAGCTATTATATAACTCCTTTGTTAATGATTTTAAAATCAACTCTATAAAGTTCTTTCAACTTATATGTCCTTATAACTCCAAAAAACTTAATGACATTTTCTAAAATAATTCTCTTTATTTCAAAGAAAAATTATTTCTTTCTTTCTATAGTATTGCTAACTATAGAAGCAAACTTTTAATTATTGTAAAATTATTTAACGTATGCTTTTAAAAAAATAAATCTTTCATTATCAACTTTATAACTTCAACTTCAACTTTATAATTTCAACTTTATAACCAAAGAATCATACCCGCAATAGACCCTCACATTTGTACCCAAAATAGAGGATCCACTAGCATCAATGTGGCATTAATTTTTTTATAATATTTTATTCTACTCATAGATATGTTTGTAACTTTAATGCAAGCATGAGTCTTTTTAACAACCACAACTTGTAACTACATGTTGGTAAAAGAATGTTATTGTGTGCTTCCTCTTAGGCAACTTTGCAAAACATTTTCTTTCATGTGTTTGAGCTCTCTTCTTGTGAGAGTTGCCTTTTATACCTTTTTCTTAGGGAATTGAACGAATTTCTCTTAAGGAACCAAATGTTTTTCTCTTACGAAGTGCTATCTTTTACACCTTCCACTCTGGGAACCGAGTGCCTTCCCTTCAGGGAACCAAGCACCTTCCTCTCATGAAGTGTTATTTATTGCATCTTCCTCTTCGATGTATATCTTTTACAAGATCTTAGTACTTGCAATAATATTCTAAAACATTAAAAAATTACTTCATATTTCTCATAAAATGAACGCGATACAAATCGTGTCATTCTTGGCATAAGAATTCATTTAAAAATAAAATTAAAGTAACTCCACCTTTACAAAAAAAAGTTATTCTCTTCGGGTCTCCAAAAGAACTTCCACACAACAATGATCTTATTTTTGATACATAGCTCTTATCTGGGTCTTCAAGAAGTCTTCTAGACAATGTCTTTTGACATAGTATGCTTTGTTCAAGAACTTGCTATCAAAACACAAATTTCTTCTCCGCCCATAGCTCAATACATGCTCTCATACCACATGTTGGTAAAGATATATTTTATTAAAATTTTCATACAATAAATTTAGTACATTTTCAAGTATATAATATGAGATACTCGTAGGAAATCCTATAAAAATCCTTAAACTAGCATGATAACAAGAAAACCTAAATAGTAAATAATTTACATAGTATTTCCCAACATATAATGTAATATGAGTATGTAATATGAATGGGCAATAATTTTAATGCTGAAACTATAGACTAACAGTTCCATCTTCACAACAAGCATAAACCCTTATTCTCAAATCAATATTATTGAATATTAGTTCAAAGCAAAAAAAGTGAGGAACCAAAAACAAAGAAGAAAATTGTTTATGTGAGGCACAAAATAATGAAAGCGTAATTATATTTATGATGATTTATAAAATCTTGGATATTGTCTAAGGAATAAAACCTCCTTGATAAGGGGTTGGATTAGCTTCTATTTGTCAAATATGTTGACCATGAAGCTGATGTCTATCATAGTTTGCGTGAACCTATTTATGGTGGTAACAATACTGAGATTGTCATCTCATGATGCTACAATAGATAAAGCTCTAAATAAATAGCAAAGTTGCACTACCTCTAGATCACTATAGATATACACCATATTATGAATATTATAAAATTTCAATTATAATTTGAATCAAAATTAAATAAGAATTGACAAACATTTATTTTGCCACATTGCAACAACTTTCTCTAATGCTATAGAAGATTTTTCAGTATAATGAAAATAAATATGTCATATTATGTTTACATCAACTATGACTATATCCTTCAAGTAAATTTCATGTGAACTTTTTGGATATTTTCTTGACTATTGCAAAAATAAGTATTTACGAAAATCTATTTTAAAATCCATCTATGAGTATGATATTGACTTTTTTTTTTTAACTTAAAATATCTTTTTTTTATGAGAATTTTCTATTTTTTAAATTAAAAAATTTCGAAACTCTATAAAACCACATAAAACATATAACAAAGAGTATAGAAGGAATTTTTTATTGTATTTCTTTTTATACATACATAAGGAATACAACGTGGTATTTATGATCCTATGTATAGGGGATATCCCTCTTATAGAAGGCATGTTGAGCATTTGAGAACTCAAACAAGTGTAACTCTGAAAGCTCAATAAAGGATCGAATCCTTATATTTGGTATATGCGATATAATATTTGTTCTCATTGTTTAAATATTAAGTTGATAGACTCATATGTGAAATAAAAAACACATAAGTTTTTTTTGTTATTGTTCTTGTGTTTTTTTCGTTCTTGTTCTTGGGTTTCTCTTTATTTGTGTTATTTCGTGTTTTTATGTGTGAGTGTTTTCTATGTTTTTTGTTTTTGTTTATTGTTTGTTGTTGGTTGTTTTTTATTTTTATTTTTTTATAGGTTTTGGTTGTGTTTATTTTCCATGTTTTTTTGGGTTATGTTTTTGTAGTGTTCTGTTGTTTTTGTCTTGTTTGTGTTTTGTTATGTGGTTCTTGTGTTTTTCTATTTTTATTTTTTTTATTTTTTAGGTTTTGGTTGTGTTTATTTTTCATGTTTTTTTGGGTTATGTCTTTGTAGTGTTCTGTTATTTTTGTCTTGTTTGTGTTTTGTTATGTGGTTCTTGTGTTTTTCTATGTGGTTTGTGTTGTGGTTTCTTTTATCTTATTGTGCATGTTTGGTTGTGCTTTTGTTTTTGACACACTCAAGGAGCATGTTTTTTTTGTTATTTACTTATTTTTAAATTGGTTTTGTGTGTTTGTTTGCTCCTTGAGTATGTCAAAGGTGGTAGGCCAAGTCCGAATCTTGGGCGTTTTTGGCGGAATGAATACCCCTGTCTCCTTGAGTCTTACCCGAAAGTGGCATCCCTTTTAAAATATTTTCCACAAATAAAAAATACATAACAAAAACACGAAAATAAAAAACACAAAAACACATATGACCAAGTTGATAAAGACCTATGTGAAATCAATAACCGACGCTTAGGGACGACCATAGTGGAAGTCGAACTCACGACCTTTGGCGACCACAGTTGATAAACACATATGTGAAATAAAAAACACATAATAGACACATAACAAAATCAAATAAAAAACACATAATAGACACATAACAAAATCAAATAAAAAACACATAACAAAATCAATAACCGACGCGTAGGGGCGACGACCACAGTGGGAGTCGTACCCACGACCTTTTGATCCGAAGTGGATAAACACATAATAGACCCAACAAAATCAATAACCGACACGTAGGGGCGACCACAGTGGGAGTCGAACCCACGACCTTTTGATCCGAAGTCAAACGCGCTAATCCACTGCGCTATGCGGCCTTAGATGAAAACAAATTTTCCAAATTACTAAGTTACATTCAGATCTTTATTTGAGTTTGATATATAAGGCAGCCTTGGAAGTCAACTCTTTTGCAAGTTCTTGTTTCTATTCAAAAGTAGCAGACCCATACTACAATGAACCAGATGCTCAACTTGAGGCTGAAAAACAAAATAGAAATTAGAGATACAGATGCCATTCTTGGTGCACTTCAACACCCAGATCCTAGCTTCACTGATATAATTATAATGCATTTTCATCATAAGAAAGATGAGATTATAGAACAGTGCTATAAGTGGGTCCAGGCATCTCGCTTTTACAAGAAGGTTGTAGAGACTGCTGAAAATGTAATGTTAGAGCTGGTAAAGGTTTAGCCACTCCAGCAGAAAGTTGTTTGTTATTATATCATCAAAGGATTTTTATGTAGGAAAAAATTTGAGAACATCTTAGTTAATTTTTTAATGTTTTATTTTACTTATGCACACCACCACTTAATGCACAAAGAACCAAAGCTCAAAGCTTCAAATACACATTAAGTGTTTGAACTTTGAATATTTTGAATAGTAAAATATTAATTATATTAACAATTTCAACCTTTAAAAAGAATATGTTTCTAGACCTTTAGTAAACATTAAGTGTTTGAACTTTGAATATTTTGAATAGTAAAATATTAATTATATTAACAATTTCAACCTTTAAAAAGGAATATGTTTCTAGACCTTTAGATTTAAGCCAACTTTTACTATTCTTTTTAAATTTAAATCGTCTTTGGGAGCGAGGGAGAGCTATGTTTTTTATTATATTTTTAAAAACAAAATGAAAAATAAGTTGGAAAAGGAAAAAAGATTCGTAATTAAATAGATATAAGAAGCAACAAAAGGAAAATAGTGAATATCCCTGAACTTATATATGTCCATGTCATGGCAAAATATTGAAAAAATATGTCTGTGTCTGATTTTTTTACATAGCCTCCGTATTATTTCTCTATTGACCTTTTGCCTATGGTAAGCGAAGTATTTGCGCTTCCTCTTTGCGGTGGCGTTGTTGGTTTTCCCGCCTGCCTGCAGCTCCCCCGCAGAATGTCTACTTTTCGGAGCTGCCATGACAGTTGAGTGAACAAGACAAAGAAAATTACGGACAATATGGGAAACAAGCCACGCTTACAAACGGTTCAATACGTTCGATGTCCAAGCAGCTTTGTATTTGCTCTGTGCATTTCCTCTTCTTATAGCCATAGAATGCTTCTTCGGAGAGACCTGGAACCCGTCGACCCGAACACATTACATGATACAACGCAACGATCTTTTAGAGAGAGACAATACAAACGTTTTGTCCGACGATTTCTCAAGCTCGAACAACACAGATTTTTTTTTTTTAATTAAACACTAAATGCAGAAAGAATTTATAACTGAACACTAAATGCGCCATTAGTGCGATCGATGTTGTGTGTAAGAGTTTCGTGGTCAATTGATGGCGATGAACTGTAAAAATCTTATACCGCGCGTGGGAGCAGATCGGTAGCGCCGCACCCGGTGAAGTATGGGTAGCCGCCACAGGGAATATAGAGCTATTGACCGTGGCTTTCTCATGTGCACATTTGTATGCGACAAGGATATAGAATCCCGATAAAGTTAACCTAAAAAAACAGGCACACAAAAAGGCTGGCCTTTATTATTATTATTATCATTTTTATGGATTGGTTACATCGACAATCGACAATTGACATTAATTAAGGTTTAAATCTAAAGGCTGTTTCTAATAGCACCTATTCCACTTGTTGTTTTATACTATCAAGGATTGATAAGTATTTTTCTTATCTTTGTATATTTGTTTTTGAAAGATCTAATATTATTTTGTTTATATATTTTAAGATTGCATTTTAGGTCAGTAAAGTGATTATGGAGCTCTCTCATCTTCAAGAGCTTATTGATCATTGGGGGAATGCTCCGTGCACAGTCAACTGAGTAGGATTATCCCCAAAGCCGCTCCAGGTACAGGCAGCATCGTCACTCGGTCCAAATTGTACTTTTACCCTAGTTTAAGGTCCCCCTCCTTACAAAGCTAGCCCTGGTAACCTGACTGCTTCTCTCTCCCCTAGCTCCTTAGCTTGATGCTTGGGTCAAGTTGGGTGCTTTAGTGTTTGATGTCAACGAGGATTTGTCTACACTTCTTTTGGACAAAGTCTCATGGTGATATCTAATGGTAGCTAAACCTACGTAACAGTTCTTCATCATTGCTGGTATTCCTCCTTTTGTTTATGTTCTTGTGGTGTGCACTCAACCATCATGTTTAGTATGTAATCATTTTGTTAGCCAGTTGAAAGTGTATGCTTCCCAGTTCTACAAAGCAATTTTGTTTAATTGTTAGTGGTTTCTTAGTTTCCCACACTATTTTTAGGACTGGTTTTTGGTTGATAACATTAACCACGTTAAATGTTTATTTGTTTTTTTTAAATGTATTTTGTTACTTCTTTAACATATACTTTTTACGTCAAAAAAATTTTAAACATTTTATTATATAAAAATTTAAAATCTGAAATCAGACCGCTGAAATCGGACCATGTCCGTTTTGACACATTAAACCTATTGTAATTTTTTTATAATAGATTTTATTTTATTTTCTTATTATTTTATGTTTTACGTTTTACTATTTTTATTTTTAATAGAAAAACACCACAATAATTTCAAAATTTTAATAAAATCTACTTTTGTTAATATGGAGGAAAATTTTATTTTAAGACTATTTAAAAAATTATGTTAAGTGTTGATAGTGGAAAGCTTGTGGAGGAAAACATCTGCAAGGACTTAGACTTTATGTGAGAGGAAGTCATGGTAAAAAAACTCAATCCTACAACAAGCAGGATCTTAAGGGGACAACATCATCTTCAAAGGATAAACTTTTGTTGAAAGAGATTCTTCTAACAAGAATAAAGCTAATGGCAAAGAAGACTTTTGCTAAAAGATAACATTACCCAAGTGGATATTAGGAATGCAAACATCAAAGAAGTTGATACTAAAATAACACAAATTAAAATTGAGGAGCCATCAATAGCTATAAACCTGACTTGAGGAGAAGTAATACAAAGAAAATATTCAGAGCATATTAGACCAAATAATTAAAGTAATGAAGTTCATGGATAAATTCTTTCTGGAGGGTTTTCAAATATGGTTCGTGGATCCGACATTCCACAATGAAAAGATGTGTGCCTATCTTTACAAGTTTATCTCCATTGAACCATCACTTGACAAAATGTTTGTAACCATCATGATGTAATGACCATTTTCAACTCAAATGGACGACGAATAACTTTGTAGTTTTCCCTATGACGACAATGACGGATGACTCTTGATGACTAATGAATCTTGGCAATGAAGAATGACTCTCGATGACTAATGGGTCCTGGAAATGATGGATGACTCTGATGACTAATGAATCTTTGTGTTGGCACTTTCAATTCAGATGATAGATGATTGCTAAGTTATGATGGTGACGATAGGATTTGATGATGGTAACTTTAATTTATAACAACACTCGACCACGTCAACAAGGGTCTTTCAGTCTATATGTTGGCTCTCCTTCCTCCACTCTGATGACATTCTTTTCAATGTTGTCATCCTCGTCAACGACTTACTCAACTGCATTAACCTACATACAAATTTGCATTTTGCAACACAAGTATCATCCACAAGATTTGGATCATAAAGATTAATATACAAAAAAATTATTGTTTTATTATTCAAGCCAATATGAGCTAGCTTTTGGTAAAAGTCTTTTTGCACTAAAATATGAGGTTTTCGAAGGCGGCTATGTGAGGGTTTCATATATGGGGCGAGCGTAGGTGGTCGTAGAGGCTATTTTTTAGGGCTTACAAGCCCTAGAAACTAGTTTATTTTTTGGTTATTTTTGCCAAAGATAAAACATTGGATATGTTACAGTATACCCAAGATGGGTTAGGAATCTGTAATTCAACAAATATTAATGTATGAACTTGATTGAAAACTGCTTCCAATTTGTTGCCCAAAAAAAAAGTAAAAGTCACACCTTTCCTCGATGTTTAAGGCATACATTAAAGAGACCCAGAAACAAGTTTCAAGCTACAAATCAAATAAAAGAATCTTCCTTAGGAAAAGAAAAAATGGTTTAGAACTCAAGCAATCTCAATGCTAAGGAACACCACCAAAATAGATCCACTATGTAAACCCCTTTCAAGGGTAAGGATTTTGGGGATTCAGCCCCAAAAATGAATTTTAGGGATGCCCTCCATGGTGGATAGTCCCAAACTAATGCTAACATTAATATTAAGGCTTCTCATAGACCTCTAAGAATGTCTAATATTGATCCCAAAAAAATTGAGTCGGGATGTCTAAGAGTAGTTGATGGAACCCCAATTGTTAAGCTAAAAATGGGCAACATTTAGGATGGCATAGAAGATATGAAGAGAAGAGGATTGATTTTCCATTTCTTGGGGTTTTATCCGAGCCTATCTACTTTCAAAGCGTGGGCTACAAAATACTAGAAAACACAAGGTGAGACACAAATCTCTGTTTATCCCAATGGTTATTTTCTTGTTATTTTTTCTAATGATGAAGACAAAGAGAAAATATTTCAAGGGGGTCGTTGGTTTAGAAGAAAGAAGAAATATAGCATAAAAATCCTAAGAATTCCTTAAGCAACATCAATAGTATGATGAAAGCGATTAATAATTAAAAAATTAAGATATCACTACCCTCGAGTCCTTAGTTTGTATGGCATATGTGATCCTGTGATCTAGCTGGCAAAGTATGACAAAAAGTTATTATTTGTTGAAGCTCTCCCATAGATCCAAACTAGCCAAAAATTACCTTAGCTAATTATGCTATAAGATTATCCATAATAGATTTATCATGGGCTAATCCATTCTAGATGTTATAGCTCATAAGACAACTGAAATAAGTAATAGTTAATAAGTATGCACAAGCAATTATCAAATATAAAAGGAATATTAAACCCTAAATGATGCTCAAGTGCTAAAATAATTACCAAGGGATAAGCAAAGGCAAGTAACACAACTATAATAGGAAGTGGAATTACTTAAAAGGGAAAACAATGAACTAAAGGTATAAGCAACAAAGAAGAATGAGCTAGACCCAAGTGTTGTAGGTGAGTTGGAGATGAGAGTGCAATCCTCCAAGGGAGGTCCCAGGTTCGAATATCCACCCTACCAAAAAGCTGAATTGGGTACCCAAAATCCAATTGATAATGTTGGTGCGGGCAGGGTTGGGTGCAACCCCCGGGTGACTTTGATGGTGTAGAACCCCATGTTCGTGGTCTCTTAGACCAAGGCGGCCCCGCAAGGGGTTTTTCGCTTAAAAAAAAAAAAAGAATGAGCTAGAGAAGAAGTTGGAAGATTTGAAAGGGAAAGACTAGCTAAAGCAAATAATTCAAAAAGGAAATATAAGAAAAGTAGCCTTTATTTATATCAACTATAGGCAACCATGCAGAGTAAAGACAAAGATATTAAAATGTTGAAGAAAATAGATGAAGAGATCTGAAATAAATCATAGGTTGTTGAATCCAGACTTTAGTAGTTAAACAAGTAAATGCCATAGGAGATTAAGTGTATGCAAAGACTTCCCATATCAAGACTTGATATGTCTCATTCACCAATCTTCTAAATCAAACTACTATAATGATTCATCAAGGAGAGAATGAGTTGGATACCAAAGCAAGATACATTGAAGTGTTTCTATAGTTATCCAAAAAATAATAAAGTACCTAGGGGTGTCTAATAAGAGAAATATAGTAAAAAAAATGAATAATATACCAAATAAACAAAGGAGACTATAGGAATGCAAATCTACTCATGATGCTTTGAAGCTACATGTTCAAGAGGTAAAAACGAAAATATGATAGTCGATGAATATTGAATTACCCAATATTTTCTTAGGTCAAGGATGACAACCCACATTAGAGTAGATAAGCAAAATATTTAATTTGGAGAAACCCAAAGTAGAAGCCACCACAAATAAGGTCATTAAATTGGAAAACTTACAAATAAGCTAAAAAGTAAACCAAGTTAGGGTGAGAGCCTCTAAAAAATATTAGTATGAGGAACTTGTGTTGGATGTAGATATGCTTGATAACTTGTAATTATCCTTTGACATTTCTTGGCAAGAACGTTTAATACCATTTCCTTGATAATGAACAATACATGACCCATGATTTTACAATTTTAGACTTTGTGCCTAAGGATAAATGTAGGACCTAGGATATCTCACCAACAAAACCCAATGAAGTCTCCATAAATATATTAGCTTGGTTACTATGTTCAAATTCATATAGGGAATGCTCCAACAAAGTTGAGAAGGATGAATATTTAGTCTTAAAACTAGTAGTGCAAAGATATTTTTGGAAATTATCTAAAATATTAGCTAAATTGCAACAAAAGTGTGACCATATTCCAAAGTATGGTTTGATCTAGATAGATTGTGAGTCATAATTTTGCTAAAATTGTGAATCATAATTTATGGTTTAAAGCAGAACAAGGCTAACATAAGATCTAAGGAAACCACCCAACAAGCAAAATTTTATCTCCGTATGGCACCAATTAGGAATTAGAAATTCACTAAACTATTGGACATCGTCATGCAAAATTGATTAATTTTTAATCAATTAATTAAAAATAATAAAATAATAATAAATAAATAAAGTATTATTATGTATCTACTTTATTATTTTAGAATATTGATTATTTTTACAATTGGATCTTATTTTTAGCAAATGTAAAAGCTAGGATAACTTAGGAATTAAGTTATATTTTTTAGGACTAACTTTAATTGAGTCCAGTTTTATTTTTGGAGTGCATGCATATAAATTGCATAACGTAAACTCAATGTATAATTCCCATAATTATAAATGGGTGAGTGCTAAAAGTAAAAAATTAAGATAAAAATAAAAAAACCATATATAAAAAATTTGTCTTATTAATGTCATGTAAGATGTCTATATATTGGATGTAAGGCACCTATTGTAATAAGGATTCAATTGAGGAGTCACTTGGACGTAATCAATTCAAAAGAGTTATATTGAAGAAAGAGTGTTATTGTGTAATATTCAAAACATCAGATATGATGTTGTAAGTGAACATATATTATATAATTATCTCTTCCATTAATAATACAGATTTTAGAGGTTTTCAAGCCTAACAACTTGTATGATTTTGGTTTTTTTTAATTTTTCTACTATTTTTTTTGTCTATATCTTTGGTTTATCTTGAGCCTCACCTCTTTTTCACATCTCCTTGAGTTTTCATATTTGGTATCAAAGCAGGACATAGAAATTATTTGGAGGAGACAGTTATTTATTGGTAAAATATTTGATCTAGGTTTTCTTTAACTAGAAACCTAAACAAAACTTTTAGAGATAATATTTCTTCATCATATGAGTTGTGATGACACTTAATGGTACACCAATGAATATTCATCTATTCAAAGGGGAGAAATTTGACTACTATAAAGATCAACTGAAAAGGATCTTGGTGTGGAAAGGAGCTCAAGAGACTATGACAATATGTTATGAGGCTCCTTAAGACTAGAATGGTTTAGATAAATATGTGAAGATGAGGAAATATTAATAGAATCCTAATGCTTAGGCATTTTTATTTATTCAAAATACCATTAATCCTAGCATTTATCCTTAGATTTTTGGTTGCAATAATGCTCTTGAAGCGTGGATAACCTTGGAGAGTTTCTATCAAGGTAAAGAAAATATGAAGGCAACTAGACTTGAAACATTGAATATGACCTTAAAAAATATGAGAATGGATGACAAAGAAGATTTTTAAGACTATTGTATCAAGATCAGTGACACAGTGAACAAGATGCAAGTTTATGGAGAGACCCTAGAGAAGAAGGTAGTAGTAAATTTTTTAAAATATTTTCAACTCCAAGATGGCTCCATATTATGGTGACACTAGAAGAGTATCAATATCTGAATATCCTAATGATAGGAATGTTTGTAGGATCTTGATTATCCTACGAGGACAATATGAAATACTACATACCCAACTTGGATCAAGATCTTGAATCTAAGTTGACAATATTAGATTCTCAAGGAATAAGGTAGTCATATTAGCATCAAGCAAAAGGAGATGGCTCTTTATATGGTTCAAATCAAAAGATAAAGAATAACTAAATATCCAAGGAGAAAGACAAGTTGAACATGAAAGAATTTACCGCTACTACTATAAAAAGTTAGACCGTATGAAGAAGGATTATAAAATATTGGCAACCAAGAATTAAGGAAATCAAGGAGGTGACTAGAAAAAGGCTTTTCAAGAAGACCATGAAGGTGTGAATTCAAATTATTCTCTTTCATGTAATATTTCTTCTAATTCTATAAGAGAGTTATGATATCTAGACTTTGGTTGCTCGAACCATATGACAAGTTCTAGGGAGGCTTTTGTGAAACTAGATGAGGGTTTCAAAATCCAAATTTTGTTGGGAGATGTCAAGTTTGTGTAGGTTGTTGAAAAGGGGAATTTTCCCCTCAACACAAGACAAGGAAAATGATATATTTGTGATATTTACCTTACTCCCAATACTATGCATAAATCCATGAGCATAAATCCTCTCTTAGAAAATAGCTTCAAACTTATTTTTGATAATAGTGAGTGCTTGATTTATGACAAGAAGTAGGGAGAGAAGTTGGTTGGAAGATATTTAATAATTAGAACCAACATATTTTCTTTGATATTTGACACTTTAGGAGGAGAAGTATATTATGCAACCATTGAAAACTCAAATTTGTTGTGACATGAGAGGTTTGGACGCCTGAACTTTGGTTGCCTATATATTTTGTTCAAGAAAGACATGTTGCATGGTCTTCAAAAATTTCATATAAGGAGAAATGAAATGTGCAAAGGTTTTACACTTGGAAAGCAACACAGGGATAAGTTTTCTTCAAACATATTGAGAGTAAAGAATCCATTAGATTTGTTTCACTTTGATTTATGTTGTCCTAGTCATGTGCAATTATTGGTATGAACTTGTACTTTATTTCCTTTATTAATAATGCAAATATATTTATGTGGTTTTTCTTTTTGAAGAGTAAAGACGATAGAATTTTAGCCTTTACAACATTCAAAGCAATGGATGAAAATGAAAGTGGAAAAACCATCAAAATTTTAAGAACAGATAGAGGAGGGGACTTTTTCTCCAAAGAGTTCCAACTTTTGTTCATCAAAATGATAGATTTGTGACTTCTTCATTATTTTCTTGGTTTGGAAATTCATCAAGATGAAAATAATATCACAATAACACAAATAAAGTATGCAAAATTGTTACTCAAAAAATAGAGGATGCATAACTATGAACCTACAAAGGCAAATATTTGAAAGACATAGGATGCAAGAAGATTGTAGTTAGAGTTCACAATAGTATAACTACTTATAGAAATCAAAATTATGTATAGAACAACAAATTTCTTATAAGACACTGCATAAGACAACAAGGATCCATAAGGTGTTTGAGATGGATAAGCATGCACTTGTAAGGTTCAAAAGTAAGCTTTTGCAAGGCACTACAACAAGGTGTTCATAAGGCATTACAGTAGGAATTTTGCTAAAGAGGAGCACATAACATGTTATGAGAGAAGCACATAAGGCACTAAGAGATAAGCACATAAGGTGTTAGGATAAAGCGCTAGTGGAAAAATTACATAAGGAATTGGAGGAGAATAGCAGGCACTTATAGAGTGTTAAATGCAAGATAAGTCATCATAAAGCAAGTCGAGCGTCCAGAGAAATTGATGCTATAAAAAAGCAATCTAGAGAATGTGCTACAAGCCAGGCCTCTAGAGAACATGTTGTCATCAAAAATTAAGCCAAGCCTCTAGTGAATGTGCTACCGAGCTATCAGGAAAAAACATCTAATATTAAACTAGACAATAGGCCACATGAGGATAACCTAACAAAAGAGTTAGCCATTGGATATCTAGCCACCAAGGAAAGTATCATCGAAATATAATACAACAATGAAGAGCTTAAGCCACCAGGAGACATCCAAGGTTGCCATTAGGAGCAAGGATTTGCTCATCCCAAGTGATGTAGAATGCTAACCAGGTAGCAACAACAAAATGGAATGCAGTAAGGTGGAATAATAAATGTTAAGGAACTTTAAACATTCCAAATTTACTTGATATTGCAAACAAAAATAAAGGAGCTAAGCAACTACAATTTCATTGATGCGTTCTCAGATAATGAATAGATGTTACAATTTAGTGCATGTTATTTTGGGTGGGAATAAAATAAGTTTAAAAATTATTCCAATTCGTAGTTAGAAGGTTTACGCATTTTAATTTTAAAAGGTTATATTATATTTGAAAGATGTGGAGTAATAAGATTTATTTAAATATTTGATTATTAAGTTCTTAAATTTTATTAAAGTGAAGGCGTTATAAGGATTTAAAGTTTTTTAAGTGCTTTGAAGTTTTTTGACTTGAAGTATTTTGAAGAGTTAAAACTATTTGAAAGTTTTTAAAGTATTTTAGAAAATTTGAAAAACTTTAAAAATTTAGAATTTTTGAAATTTACAAATTTACAAATTTATTTATTAGGGATTTAAAAGGAGTACTACCTCAAAGGTCTAGATAACTTAAAGATTTTCAAATTTATTATTTGAGTAATTATTTAAATATGGAGATATAAGGATTTCAACTTCAAAGGAAATTCTCATGGATTATTAGTATTTTGACTCCAAAGCAAGTAGGCATATGATTGGAAATAAACAATGGTTCAACACTTTTCAAGAGAAAAATGAAAAACCGGTTATCATAGAAAATAGTATGACTTATGAGGTCAAAGGATTATGAGATGTCTTAATTGATCTATCAAATGAAAAAAGAACAATTAGCAATGTGCTATATGTTCCTAGATTAATTGTAAATCTTATTTTAGTATCTCAACTTATGGACTAAAATCTAGCAATTGAATTCAAAACTATTTAAGATAAAAATAGGCCTTATTACCAAAAAAGGTACAATTATAGATTTTGGTTCACATAAAAATAGTTTATTTACTCTAGATACATTATCAAACAAGGCTCTATCTATAGGTATTTCAAAAATAAGAGAACTTTGGCATAAAAGGCTAGGACATATAAGTGCATCTTCATTAAATGAGATGAGTAAACATCAAATGATTAAAGGATTACCTAGAATTTCTTAGGAATCTACAATCTATCAAAAATGTCTAGAAATAAAACAACATATAATACCTTTTGAACTTAGTCAACATCAAATTCAAGAACCATTGGAATTAATATATACAAATTTATGTGGTCCAATGAACATCACTAGTATTGGAGGACATAGATATTTTCAACTATTTTTTGATGATTACTCCAAGAAAATGTGGGTGTATTTTATGAAATTCAAATCTAAAGCATTCAATTATTTCAAATAGTTCATACTACTAGTGGAAAAAAGAAATAGGAAAATCAATCAAGAATCTTTGATCAGATAGAGGAGGTGAATTTTTACCAAAAGAATTTAACCTACTCTTATAAACCAATGGTATAAAAAGACAACTTACCACAATATATTCACCACAATAAAATGGTATTGTAGAAATAAGAAATAGATTAATTGTGGAAATGGTTTGTAGTATGCTAAATGAAGCTCCTATTGATTGTCAATATTGGGAAGTAGTTAAAACAACTGTAAATACTTATAAAATAGATCATCTATAAGGATTCTAGAAATGTTACCCCTAAATAAGTATGGTCAAGACAAAAACTAATAGTAGAATAGTTAAGAATATTTGGATGTAAGGCATACATGCATATCCCAAAGCAAATAAGAACTAAACTAGATGACAAAACTATGTGTGGAATATTTTTTGGTTATGATGATGATTCAATAGGTTATAGAATAATTGATCCAACAACAAAGAAAATTTACATAAGTAGAGATGTAGTATTTGAAAAAGTAAATAAAAGTGTTATTAAAGAATAAAAAGCTGATTCAAATGCAATTTTGAGATTTTCAGAAGATGACTCATCAAGTGAAGACACATAATAAGATATATATATATATATATGATGATGAAAAAATTGAGAACTCAAATACTACTACAAAAGAAAGAACCAATATGGCTTAGAGATACACTTAAGGACTCAAAATTAGAGCAAATGCCATATCTCACTACCATAAGACCCTAATATTATAGTCTAATGAGAATGAATAGGGGATTTATAAGTTCTATAGTAGAACCTACAACTACAATAAATGCTTTAAGTCATGTAAAATGGAAGACAACCATGGAATCAAAATATGCAACATTAATGAAAAATTAAACATAGAATCTAGTAGATTTACCTCAAGAAAATAAAATAGTAGGGTTTTAATGGATCTACAAGATCAAATATAAAGTAAATGGTTCACTTGAAAAATACAAAGGTTGACTAGTTGCAAAAGGATATACTCAAACAAAAGAAATTTATTATGAAGAAACATTTACACCAACAATAATAATGAGTACTATTCGAACAATTTGTGATTTAGCATCATATCATGGATGGAAACTACATCAAATGGGTGTAAAAAGTAAATTTATTAATGATTATCTTGATGAAGAAGTATATATATATCACAACCAGAAGGATTTGTGATCAAAGTACAAGAACAAATGGTTTGCAAGCTAAACACATCCTTATATTTAGGCTAGTCCCTTTCGCAAGTTGACATGTTCAACACCTTGAGGCAAATTTCTCTACATCCCTCTATAAACTTGGCCAATAATATATTTTTCTTCAATTACCACATAGTTTTTTCTCTACCAAAATGTCCACCGAGACCCCCTCCATGCATCTCTGTTATGAGATTATATCTCATAGAGCATTGTGGTATACACAAATGTTGATTCTTGAACAAGAATACTTCTTGGATAAAAAGTTCTTTTCACACCTTCGTATCTTAGAACTCCTTCCATATCTTGAAAAAATAGGGCCCTTGTACAAATACTTCATGTGATCCAGGCTAATTACTTCAACCTCCATGGTTTTCAACAATAATATCCTTTAGCACAATGCATCGAATACCTAATTAGATTGCCCTAGACTATGCTTCAAATCAAATCAATAACTCTATGTTGTTTGCCTCTCATTCATTTTGGCTTGGCTATTTACATACTACAATACCTTATGATCTCTGTGTACGACAAACTCCTTTGGTAGCAAGTAGTGCCTCTATTTCCAATTCCTGGATAATAGCATAAAATTATTGGTCATAAATCGAGTATTTTTTCTTTGCCTTAGTTTCTCATCGAAGAATGTTGTAGGTTTGCCTTATTGAATTAACACAACACCAATTGCCTTTCCACTAGCATCACATTCCACTTCAAATACCTTTTCAAAATTAGGGGCTGCCAATATTGGTTGTTCAATCACCTTCTTCTTTAGTAGTTGAAAGCTCCTTTATGCTTCAACAGTCCATGTGAATATCCTCTTCTTCATGTGAGAGGTTAATGGCATATGAATGCTACTAAAATTTCTTATAAACTTTTTATAGAAGCTTGCTAACCCATGAAAACTCCTTACCTCTATTGCATTTCCTGGGGTTGACCACTCCTTAATTGTAGCTACCTTTGTAGGGTTCATATTTAACCCTTTTCTTGAGATCATGAATCCCAAGTAAATTAGTTCCTCCTTCAAGAATGAGCATTTCTTGAGGTTTATTAGCAGCCTCTCTTCCTTCAATTTTTCCAAAACTTATTGTAGATGTTGAAATTTCTCTTCCTTACTCTTGTTATATATTAGTATATCATATAACAAATTTACCTAGGAATGAATTCAATACTTCGTTCATCAATCTCATTAACTTTATTAGGGAATTAATTAACCCAAATGACATAAATAGCCACTCATAGAGTCATTCTTAGTCCTAAATGAAGTCTTCCACTTCTCACCCTCTCTAATCCTAATTTGGTGATAGCCACTTTTTAAATCTACCTTGGAGAAGTACTTAGCACCATTTAGAAAATCTAGCATATAATCTATTCGAGGAATGGAAAATCTATATCAAATGGTAATCTTGTTGATGGCTCTAGAATTAGTGCATATTCTCCATTGTCCATATTTATTTGGTGTCAACATTGTTGGCACTACACAGGGACTCAAGTTCTCTTGAATCAATCCTCTATCCAATAATTTTTTTACTTATCAATTGAACTCTATAGTCATCTTAGAATCCATTGGATGAGGTGCCTTGTTGGGAAAATTAGCTTCTAGAATCAAATCATTTTTTATGAGAAATATTTCTCATAGGTGGTAGTCCTTCTGACAAGTCTTGACTAACAATGTTTGCACACTCATCTTGTATGCTTATTACTTCAACTAGTATCTCTTCTTCCCTCTGTTCATTTTGATGAAAGATGACATAATATACATGAGTCTCCTCGGCTTCTCTTAATAATTACTTGCCGATCAACATTATTGTTCCATTCCTAGTCTCCTCTATTTTTTATTTTTGTGGCAATAACTCAATTGTTTTGCTATCTTTGGTAAATTGTGAATGTATTCTTTGTTCCATAATGGACTACACTCTGGTCATATTGCCATGGTCTTCCCAAAATAACATGACAAGCATCTATCAAAATCACATCACACCATACTTTTTCATAGTAAGGACCAATTTTAAAATTAATTTTACATTTTTCTATCACCATTACTTGATGACCCTTCTATAACCATGAAATCTTGTAGGGGTTTGTATGTGTCATATTCTTCAATGCTAGATTCTCTAGTATGTTGATTGAGACCAAATTATTAGTGCTTCCATTATCGACGATCACTTTGGAGGACTACCCTTCAAACTTGCATTTAGTCTTAAAGATGCTTCTCCTTTGCCATGGCTCCTCTATTTGTTTTCCTAGAGTTACCAATGTTCTCCGAACCATTAAATGTTCTCCAGTCTTAGATGCTATAGGTGCAGTTGTCTCCTCTCTCACCTTTGTTGCTTGGGAAATATTTTTTCTATTGTCACCCCTTCGATGCTCAGTTCTATACATTCAAAAGCTCGATGTCCTTATGCTCCACACTTATAACACCCTTAAATCCTAAACCACATCATTTGGATCCATATCCTTTGTCTCTAGAAGGTTGAAATCTTCCTCATTATGAGTGACTTACATCTTCCTCTTCATCGTTCTTGGGATTATTTTCATCTTTGCCTATTTTCTTTCATCATCCTCTTCCTTTACTTGAGCTTTGTTGTATTTTCCTAGCCAAATTTTCCTCTACCTTCAAGGCACGTTGGTAGACTTCCTCCATTATTTGAATATTTAACAAACAAATCTCATATTGGATTTCCAACTTCAATCAATTAACATATCTTGAAACCTTTTCCATGGTTTCTTTTGAGAGACCAACCCTAATGGTCAATCTATCAATATATTCCTTCATCCTCAACTCCTTCTTCTAGATATTTTGTAACTTCCTAAACAACATCATTGAATAATCAATTGGCAAGAATTTTCTCTTTAGCTTGCTCACCATTCAATCCCAAGCTTTGATATTTTCTCTTCCTTCACATATTCTTTCTTTTTGCACTTGATCTCACCATAAGGATGCATGACCCTTTAATTATGTAACAACTATATTAACATTTTTAGGGTCTTCGATCTATTCTAGATCAAAATATTTGTCCATCTCTGAGATCCAATTTATCAATTTCTCTAGATCTAGACTCTCAACATAACTAGAAAAATTCATCTTTGGTCTGTTTCCAATATTTGAAATTACCTTAATTACACATATTTTTGGTTTGTCTTCCTCCTTAAGTTCTTCTCCTTCAATACCTTCAAAGTCGCTTCTTCCTTCCTTCTCCTTCTCTAGGCAGTTTCCATGGCTTCCATTTTAGCTTGTAAACCTTTAATTGCTTCTAGCAATTTTATATTTCTATTATCCATAGGGCTTGCTCCTCCATCCCTATTTGACACATCTCTAGCCTTGCCTCTTCGTTCCATTTTCCAAGCACTAAGAATCAACCTTGGGCTCTAATACCACTTGACATAGTCTATCAAGTTGTTGGAAGGGTTTTACCCTTCAAACGGACCTAACACTACTAGATCACAATACACAATAATCCTATATATATATATATATATATATATATATATATATATATATATATATATAACATAATCAACTTAAAATATAGATAACTGATTTTTTTTTCTTCTTTTAACATAACAACATAAATAATTACAAAAGTAACAATGTTGCCATAATTACCCTTGAAACGGACCTAACATTACTAAATCACAATACACAATAATCCTATATATATATATATATATATATATATATAACATAATCAACTTAAAAAATAGATAACTGTTTTTCTTTTCTTGTTTTACATAGCAACAAAAATAATTACAAAAGTAACAATGTTGCCACAATTACAACAATTTTCTTTAACTTTTCTTTCTTTTTGAGGTTATAATATCCACTAAGCCTCCTACAAGCACTCCATAAAATACCAAGTGTTTGGCTCCAACTCTAAACTTTAGCAATGTTCTTTTGAGGTTATACCAACTATACCTCTTACAAAAACTCCATAGAATACCAATATTTGGTTTTTATGATTTGTATTTCTTCTTCATTTCACTCTTCCTTCCCAAAATAAATCAAGTTAACAAATATCTAGCTTTAGCTTTAGACTTTCAAAATATTCTCCTAAAATTATACCAAATATACCTCTTACAAAGACTCTACAAAATACCAATTTCTAGTTTCTATGCTTTGTTTTCCTTTTTCATTCCACTTGTCTCCCTTCCCAAAATAAACTAAGTTAGACAAAACACAGATGTAAAATACCCAAACTACGTAAACCATGCAATATAAAACACCCAAAATACTTAAACCATGCCATGCATCAAACCAGAATGACCAAAAACCAGGATGACTAAGTTGACAGATCTGAAATAAAAAACACATAACCAAGTTGATAGACACATATGTAAAATACCCGAACCACATGTCTGCAGAACAAGTTCATAGACACATAACCAAGTTCACAGACAGACACATGTGAAATAAAATAACAAAAACACGAACAAGTTGATAGACACGTAACCAAGTTGGCAGACACATATGTGAAATAAAAAACACATATAACAATAAAACTAAACGACGCGTATAGCAGCGACCACAGTGGGAGTCGAACCCACGACCTTTTGATCCGAAGTCAAACGCGCTAATCCACTGCGCTATGCGGCCTCAGATGAAACGAATTTTCCAAATTATTTAATTACCCAATGCAACAATCGTTTAGAGAGACAATACAAACGTTTTGTCCGACGATTTCTCAAGCTCGAACAACAGATTTTTTTTTTGAATTAAACACTAAATGCAGAAAGAATTTATAATGAACACTAAATGGACGGCGATGAACTGTAAAAATTGTATACCCCGCGTGGAAGCAGATCAGTAGCGCCGCACCCTGTGAAGTATGGGTAGCCGCCACAGGGAATATAGAGCTATTGACCGTGGCATTCTCATGTGCACGTTTGCATGGGACAACGATATAGAATTTAGATAAAGTTAACCCTAAATAACAGGCACACAAAAAGGCGTGTTTTAGTTATTATTTCTGAAATTAAAATAGCAAGGGTTCTATTACCATTTGCAGGGAATGTAAGTTTTTACTATTTTTATTTTCAATAAAAAAACCTCACACTAATTTCAAATAATTAATAAAGTCTTTTTTAAATAAGGACGAAAATTTTATTTTAAAGATTATTTAAAAAAATATACTGGGTGTTGATAGTGAAAAGCTTGCGGAGGAAAAATTCCGCAAGGACTTAGAATTTTTATGGTATAAGAACTCAATTTTTTTTTGGTTAGGTTATTGTGAAAAATTTCTATAACCGACAGCAGTCTCCTCTTAACCATGACCTCTCGTAGAACCGAGAGCTATACTTATCAATAGAGAATTAACACAAAGCCACCACACCCACCCCCTCACACACTCACCCACGCCGTGGTTTGAACCTTGGACCTCCCGAAGAAGAGCCAAAGCCCCAACCGTTACGCTGCACCCCACACCATCTTTGGAGGATAAACTTTTGTTGAAAGAGATTCTTTTAAAGGGAATAAAGTTAATGGTAAAGGAGACTCGTGCTAAAAGATAATGTTGCAGAAGTCGATCTTAGGAATGTAAACATAAAAAAAACTCGATCTTAGGAATGTAAACATCAAAGAAATTGACACTAAAACAACAAAAATTAAAATTGAGGAGCCATACAATAGCTATGAACCCTACTTGAGGAGAAGTAATACAAAAAAATGTTCGGACCACATTAGTACAAATAATTGAAGTAATGAAGTTTTGGAGAATTTTTTTCAGGAGGATTTTCAAATGCGGTTAGTAGATCCGACATTCAACAACAAAAAGATGTTTGTTTATCTTTGTAGGTTTATCTTCATTGAGTCATCACTTAACCTCTCATTTGCATAGGTTGTCATTGTAGTGGTGGAAGTGGTGGCGACATATAGCCTCTCACAGGTTGTCGTTGAGAGGTGCCTGAAAATAGTCAAAAATATTTTGCTAGAATTATTTAGAAAATAAAATAGAAAAAATATATCTTAGTTCAAAGTAAATACACATTGATTTACAAAAAGATGATGAAATCTAATGAATTTGGATGCCGACGAGGATGGGAATGATTCGAAACCTTTATATGGCCTCTACAATGGTGATACTTGTGATGCACTATCTTCAAATTCACCAGTTTGTTCTTGGCCTATGAACCCTTAAAAAAACATCTTGTTTACTCCTTGTGGTGGTTTCCCTACTCAGTATTTAGATGAAAACATAAACTAAAAAATGAAAACGTGTTAAAATATAAAATACTATTTGATGGTCAAAAAGGACTTATTGCCTTCAATTCCTAGGGTGCCATGGCAATGGTGTGTAGTGTTGGATGCACTATATTTGGTATTTTTAAATTATGAAAACTTTTATAATGCAATGCTAAAATGTAATTAATGTTGCCCACATTGAGACTGGATGTTGTGATGGTTTGCAATTGCATGTCATGCAACTCTACTTTGATTCAATCTAAAATATATGTGCATCGGTCCAACTTCTCACGGTGCATACATAGAACAATATAGGTCAGTGTTCAATACTAAATTTTCATTCTCTCATACAGAATTAGTCTTGCTAGGAAGAACTCAATAATGGCCTTCAAATTTGGACGTTCAACAAAGGTGATTATTAACCCTATTTTTGACTTAGCAATCGAAGCTACAAAAAAAATAGATAATAATTTACACATTTGAAAAATTGAACATTAATAGAATCTAAGTAAAAATAATTATACCTTACGATAATTCTGTGTCGAGATTGTATGTTGTCTTAAGGTATCCTCTATAATCTGGAGATAGCACGAGCTTCGATGTCACCAGACGATAATCCTGGAAAGGAAGATCTGTCAATATTTGAATGTTTGCAGGCATAATTGCGAACAACATATTTCTATTTTGTAATTTCATGTTGACTGTGGCATGGTCATGGTCATAAGAGGCTACAATATTATGTAGGAGGACTTTATCAATTTTGAATTGGGACATTGAAAGTAAGTTCTTTAAACCTGCATTATTTATCCATGAAAAGTCTGAACTTGAGATTGTTAACAATTTTGAAATTGTAGTGCAAGAAAGGTTCTTGAATTTTGGAGTAGGGGTGTAAGCGGTGGCTATTGCTAGAAGTTGTGGAAGCAAGAGAAATTGGATTGGGAAGGTTGTTGGGTAACGGTTCGCCCTGGTTGGGTGCAGTTATAGAAATGAAAACTAAAAAATAATAGTTGATACCTTTTTATAAAGAGAATACATTGGGTTTACACATGGTAACATGGTATTTAACATGCAATATGGGTGATCGATCATGTGACACGTCGTTATCGATCCATGGGGGAATGTGTGTTAACCTGGTCCAAGGCTAGACCATTGTCTGCACCCGATTTGAGGTCGGACTATTATCTGCACCCAATTTGAGATCAGACTATTATTTGCATCCAGTCCAAAACTAAATATTGATCTACACCCAATCTAAGGTTGGACCTTGTTCTGCACATAGTCTAAGGTCAAACCTTGATCTGCACCCGACCCAAGACCGGATCTTGTTTTGCACGGTCCAAAACCAAACAATTTTTTGCTCCTGGTCCAAGGTCGAACCTTGTTCTATACCTAATCCATGGCTAGACCTTGATCTACACCTAATCCGAGATCAGATCAACTTTTACACATGGTCTAAGGTCGAACCTTGTTCTACACCCGATATGAGGCCGGACCATTTTCTACACCCAATCCAAGGTGGGACCTTTTTTTACACCCGGTCCGAGGCTAGACTATTTTATACACTTAGTTCAAGGCCAAACCAGTTTTTGTGTTAGAATATTAATGTGCACTATGCCTTCAGTTTTAGTTTGACACTTGTCATATTCCTTGACACTTGTCATGTCTTTCATATAGGCTTATGCCTATATATTGTACTCTTTTGTATCAATACAATATCTCATCTTTTCTCATTTCCAACATTTGGATCAGAGCAGACTTTCCCTGCCATGTTGGTTTGAGGGGTATTTCCCTCATGGAAATCCCCCCCTTCATTTTGTTCCTAATTTTTGTCAAGTTATGTTAGAATATTAATATGCACTATGCCTACTTTTTGACACTTGTCATGGTGTCCTTGATACTTGTCATCTTTTCATATAGGCCTTCTACCTATATATTGTAACTTATTTATGTATCAATATATCTCATATTTTTTATTCCCAACAAATGTAATCAATTCAAAAGAGTTGTATTGAAGAAATAGTGTTGTTGTGTAATATTTAAAACTTTAGATCTGATGTTGTAAGTTGAACATATATTATGTAATTATCTCTTCCATTAATAATATAGTTTTTAAAGGTTTTCATGCCTAACAACTTGTATGATTCTCTTTTTTATTTTTATTTTTCTACTATTCATTTAACTATATCTTTGGTTAATGTTGAGCCTCATCTCCTTTTCACATCTCCTTGAGTTTTCACATTTGGTATCATTGTAGGATGTAGATATTATTTGAAGAAGAAAATTATTTATTGGTGAAATATTTGATCTAGGCTTTCTTTAACTAGAAACCTAAACAAAAAATTTAGAGATAATATTTCTTCATCGTATGAGTTGTATTGACACTTAATAGTACACCAATGAATATTCCTCTGTTCAAAGGAGAGAAATTTGACTACTATAAATATCAATTGCAAAGTATTTTGGTGTTGAAAGGAGTTCAGGATATTATGGCAATGGGCTATGAGGCTCCCTAAGACTAGAATTTTTTGGATCAAGATATGAAGATGAGGAAATATTAAGAGAATCTTGATGCTTAGGCCTTTTTATTTATTTAAAATTCAATTTATCCTAGCATTTACCCTCATATTTTTGGTTGCAAGAATGCTCATTAAGCTTTGACAACCTTGGAGATTTCATATTAAAAGAAAGAGAATATGAAGGCAACCAGACTTCAAACCTTGAATATGACCTTAAAAAATACAAGAATGGCTGAAAAATAATATTTTGAAGACTATTGTATCAATATCAATGACACATTGAACAAGATGCAAGTATATGAGAGATAAAAGAGAAGAAGGTAGTACTAAATAAAATTTTGAGATTTTTAACTCCAAAATGGCTCCATATTGTGGTTATACTAGAAGAGTATAAAGATATCAATTCTCTAATGGTAGAAGCGTTGGTAGGATCTCGCTTATCCCACTAGGACAAGATGACATACAACATACCCAAATTGGATCAAGATATTGAATCTATGTTGATGGTCATAGGTTCTCAAGGAATAAGGCAATCATATCAACATCAAGCAAGAGGATATGACTCTTTAGATGGTTCAAATCAAAAGATAAATAATCATGAAATATCCAAGGGGAAAGACAAGTTGAACATAAAAAACATCTATTGCTACTAATATAAAAAGTTAGGCCATATGAAGAAGGATTATAAAATCTTGGTATCCAAGAATCAAGGCAATCGAGGAGGTGATTAGAAAAATGATTTTCAACAATACCATGAATATGAGAATTCAAATTATTCTCCTTCATGTAATTTTACTTCTAATTCTAGAAGATAGTTATGATATCTAGACTCTGGTTGCTTGAACCATATGACAAGGTGTAGGGAAGCTTTTATGAAAATAGTTGAGGGTTTCAAAATCCAACTTTTGTTTGGAGATGGCAAGTTTGTGTAGGTTGTTGGAAAATAAAATTTTACCCTCAACAAAAGACAAGGAAAAGTATATAATTGTGATACTTACCTTACTCTCAATATGATGCATAATTCCATGAGCATATATTAGCTCTTAGAAAAGAGCATCAAACTTATTTTTAATAAAAGTGAGTGCTTGATTTATGACAAAAAGTATTGAGTGAAGCTGGTTGGAAGATCTTTAATGATAAGAACCAATATGTTTCATTTGATAATGGACACTTTAGGACAAGGAGTATATTATGCAACCATTGAAAATTCAATTTTTTTTGCATGAGAGGTTTGAACACCTCAACTTTGGCTTCCTTTATGTTTTGTACAAGAAATACATGATGCATGGTCTTCAAAAGTTTCATGCAAGGAGAAATGGAATGTGTAAAGGTTGTACACTTGGAAAGCAACATAGGCATATGTTTTCTTTAAACAGGTTGAGAGTAAATAATCCATTAGATTTGGTTCACTTTCGATTTATGTTATCCTATTTCATGTGCAATTATTAGTATGAACTTGTACTTTATTTTCTTTATTAATGATGCAACTAGATTTATGTGGGTTTTTTTTGAAGAGTCAAGACGAGGAACTTTTAGCCTTTAAAACATTTATAGCAATGGATGAAAATAAAAGTGGGAAAACCATCAAAATATTAAGAACATATAGAGGAGGGGACTTTTGCTCCAAAGAGTTCCAACTTTTGTTCATCAAATGGCATCAAAAAATAACTTACAACACCTTATACTCTATAGCAAAATGGAATGGTAGATAGAAAGAATAGAACAATTATAAAATTATCTAATAGTATACTTGAGAAAAAGGGATTAGAGAATAGATTATGGGCTAAAGAGTCAAGACAAAAGTGTATATTCTTAATAGAAGTCCCATAATTGTAATGAAGAACAAGACTCTTTATGAAGCATGGTATGGTAAGAAACCCAACATGGCTTACTTGAAATTTTTAGGATGTTTATCTTATGTGCATGATAGTGATGAGAAGAGGAAAACATTGATCCTAAAATTATTTCCTACATCTTTACTGGTTATAGTGAAGAGAAAAAATCATACAAGTTTAACAACCTATAGTTAAAATAAATATATTATTTTGATGGATTGCATTGTTTTGAGATTGGTGCTTATGAAGACCATAATAAAAAGAGAGAAGAGGTTTTAGTTGAAGGGGGTCAAGGTTGGAGTGGATATTAGAAGAAGAATAACACTCATGGTTCTAAACAAACACCCATGGAGGTATCATTTACACCATCTACTAGCATTGTAGGACTAGCCACACCATCTTAAACAACTCAAGTCAGAAAAGGAAAAATATTGTTACTCCCACATCCACCATCATAAATGGTGGACTAAAAATTTGAGAGAAGAGTAACAAAGAGGCAAGCAATGCAAAATGAAATAGATTAATCATTATTATGATATTGATGAAAATTTAAATTTATCCATTGTCTTGTGTTGCTATTGAATCTAGAAGTTATTACGAGGTAGCTAAAAGTAAGGTTTAGGTAGAGGTAATAGAAAATAAGATAAATTCCATTGAAAGAATGATACTTGGAAATTATTTCATCCATCAAGTGATAATGATATCATTTGTACCAAGTAGGTATACATGACAAAATTCAAGAATGACTGGATAATTGAAAAACACAAGGTAATATTGGTTGCAAAGGATTTTGCACAAAAGTATGCCAAGTATTATGAGGAGACTTTTGATCCTTTTGTAAGGTATAAAACCATAAGGTTATTGATGACCATATTAGAATAAAAGTAATAAAAAGTACATCAACTGGGTATGAAGAGTTTATTACTCAATGGGTTCATTGGTGAGGAAGTCTATGTGGATTAGCCATAATGCCTTAAGAAGAAATGTAAGGATAATTGGTTCTACAAGCTCAAGAGGCCCTATATGGACTCAATCAAGCCCCTAGGATTGGTACTTTAGGATAGATAAATGGTTATTGAAGATAGGATTCATGAGAAGCAAAGATAACCGCACTCAAATAACATCTTCAGGTAATAATGTTCTTTATATTTGCTTTTATGTTGAGAAATTTTAGATGTGTGAAAGGTACCAAGGAGTATGAAATACATTATATCAATAAAGAATGCAATACTAATTGAATTTATAGATTCAAATTAGGTAGGATTAGTAGATGATAGAAATTTTTCATCAAGACACCATTTCTCTTTTGATAGTGGGTTGATTTCTTGGAGTTATAAGAAATAAACCATAGTTGCTTTGTATAAGAAAAGTGGCTAAGAAGAGTTCTTGAGGATCTTAGAGAGGATCAAGATGAGCCAATAGAGATATTTTATGATAATGTAGGAGTAGTTGAGTTTTCTAAGAATTATGTGTTTCATGCAAATATGAAATACACTAAATTGAAGCATCACTTTCTAAGATATCCAACACAATAAAATAAGGTGGTTATTTAGTATGTTAAATCTAAATATCAAGGGGCTATTGAAATATGCCCATACAAAACATAGCAGAGACAATCCAACATACATTGAAGTATCCCCAGGAACCCCACCAACAATTAGAATAGATCATGAGTAGACTAAAAATTATTCCAAAGGTTGATAATAAACAAATAGAAACCATAAGGTACACAAAAGTAGTTGGAAATGGGATGTTGTAGCCTCCCTCAGAGGATTAGAGAAAATTTAACATGGATGGAGCATCACAGGAGAATACAAGAAGAGCTAGTGTGGGAGGGATAGGAAGATAATAAAAGAGGACCTTTGTAGAGAATCTTGACATTTTTTCCAACAACCTAGCAAAGAGAAGAGGTAGTTATGATAGGCTAGAAGAAGGTCTAGATACAATTCAACTCACATGTTATGATCAACCATTTGAAGAATTCAAGCAAGAATAGGAAGCTTAACTAGAGATTTAGGATAATCATTAAGAAGTTTTAGATAGTACAGGTAAGCTTTTTATCTATGGAATATAATGAAAAAAACAAAGTTGTAGATGTGATGGTCAAAAAGGATCTAGACAAAGGCAATCTCACTTGTTACAATTACCCCCCTAGATTATGGAAAACACAGACCAAGAAAGATATTTCTATCCTATCTTTTGATGGTAGCAATATTAGATGTATTTGGTTTTGTCATCCATTGTATTAGGATATTCCTATTACACATGGGTTACTAAAGCAGATCAGTTGATAGAAAAAAAGTTACATCATATTCTAAATCCTAGATCAAAAGCCTTTTTATGTGGAAAGACAAACGGGGTATCTCTTCTTTTTTAATATCGTAATATAAATTGTTTTTTTATCCAAAAAAATAGACCCATACAATTTTTGAAAAAGGATTTGAATATTTCTCCATTTTGCATCAAAAGGGGAATGTTGGAGATTGTGATGCAAAATTAATTAATTAATTAAAAATAATAAAAATAAGTTATTATTTATTTATTTTTATTTTAGAATATTGATTATTTTTTACAACTAGCTCTTATTTTTATCACATGTAGAAGTTGGGATAACTTAGAAATTAAGTTATCTTATTATAGGAATAATTGTAGTTGAGTCTGGTTATATTTTTGGAGTGCATGCATATGAATTGCATAATGTAAACTCAATGTATGATGCTCATAATTATAAATGGGTGAGCACTAAAAAAGTAATTCTAAATATAGAAAAATAAGATAAAAGTAAAACATAAGGAAACCAGATATAGAAAAGTCATGTTATTATTGGCATATAAGATGTCCATATATTGGGTGTGAGGCACCTATTGTAATAAGGATTCAATTGAAGATTCAAGTGGATGTAATCAATTCAAAAAAGTTATATTGAATAAAGAGTGTTGTTATGAAACGTTCAAAATTCTAGATTTGATGTTTTTAGCACAACATATGTTATGTAATTTTCTTTTCCATGTATAGTATAGATTCCAAAGGTTTTCAAGCCTAACAAATTGTATGATTTTGGATTTTTTTTATTTTTCTATTATGTTTTATCTATATCTTTGATTTATCTAGATCCTCACCTCCCTTTCACATCTCCTTGAGTTCTCACATAGACATGTTTAGAGGTTATTCAAAGCTATGCAAAGTTTAGTGATGCATAATGTTTTCTAAATATGCTACTAAAAAATTTTACAAGGAGTAGAAAGGATTTACCTTCAATTACTCTTACATGAATAATTTACTATAAATAGGAACTATGGGATCCATTGTAAGGATATTTTGACCATTTGATAAAGTTAAATATATACTTTGTGATACTCCATTTGTCCCTATGAGATCATTTTATTAATAATAGAAATATTGTACATTACATCTACTTATTGATTGTACCACTAACCTTTTGATATGTTGATTTATGGTGGTTATAACACTATCCTTTCACTTTTTGTTAGTCCTTTATTCTATTATCACAACCTTATTACATAATTGGAGTGCAATGATGTTATTTTATTCCCTCCAAATATGTTTATTGATCAACAATAATCCTACTATGGTTTAGCCATATTTCTTTTATTGCATTCACTTTACATTTTTCACATTTCTTTTCTTTTAAAATTACTTTTATGTGTTTAGACTAGTCAATTCAACAAGATTAGTGGGGAGCCATTCTCAATATAAAGATTAGATAGGATGCATCCTCTCCTTCCAATTTTTGAAATGATACATGCAAGTGCATACCATTGTGCAAATTCAATAATTATAGTTCAATATTTTGGTGTTGCCATTGGAAGTCCACTATATCTCAATCTTCTATGGAATTTGAGTTTATTCAATTAATGAGACTTACAAATATTTATGATGGATGCTAAAAATTATTGAAGAATTGGGACTTAACAATTTCTTGTCACTCTATGTTATGATAGTCAAATATTTGTCAAGCTTGTTTGTAGTCTTATTTTTCTTCAATAGACAAAGCACATTAAGGTGTAGATGCACCTTTTGTTGGCTTTGTGCTTGTGGGATGCTTCATATAGTCTATATGTATTTATTAGATTAAACCATAGATAACCTAGACCAAGGATATGTTAGAAAGACACATGACCACTGATGCTTCTAGTCACCAATGTACCTAGCCACTATTGTACTTGGTCACTCAAGTTTTTCCAGTCTGAGTGATGAGGGCCTCTGAAGACTTGGGCTGACATTGTTGTAGAAGATTCATGACCACTTTGTTCTAGACTAGTGGGGTCCTAGAGTGGCTAAAATTTCCTACCTTAGTCAAATTTTAGGCTCAACGAGCAAATTTTAAACTTTTGGTCAACCATATGTAATAGTTTTCAAACCCAATGGGTTTTCCTTGTAATAAAAGCTTACAAAAATTGATAGTCCAACAGAATTTGCTAGGATCTTATCTATGTGGGAACTTCTAAGGACCCATAATAACTAATTTACATTGTATTTTCCAACATATAATGTAATAGGAGTATGTAATATGAATGAGGAATTTTTTAATGTTGAATCTATAGCCTAACATCCCTCTCTTATTACATTTTGAGAGAGAAAATGATGTAATAATTACCCCCTTTGAATTTGGAGATGAGATGGAGCTCTCATCATCTATAGGAATTACTTTTAGATAAAAAATATTGGGTTTTCTTTTAATATTTATTTTAGATGATGTCATTCTATGATGTTCATCCATCCATAATTTAACTAGACTTCAGTGTAATTGTGTTTAAGAGTGTTCCAATATTTTTTTGATGTATATATGAATTTATGTCAATGTATACACTTATTTCTTGGAGAAGACATATATTGTGTCATAAGATCAACCTATATTTTCTTTTCTGCTTGTTCAATATAGTCACTATGCTTGTCACAAATTTGTACATTATCAGTGATACACCTATTCTTTGCTCCAATGCTATTTTTTCGAACAACTTACAAGTCATTTATGTCACAACTGAAGTCTTTTGTTTCAACATATAAGTCATTAATATCGCAATTGAAGTCCTTTGTATGTACATTGCTTGTATTACAAGCAATTTCTTTCTTTATGACAAGATCACCTATATCACACAATATTTTTCATCAATGGTTTATTCTTCATTTGTGCAATAATTTCATCTTGTCGTGTATTTTTCTCTTTATATATATCAAGAGTGATAAGTGACATGCTTAGTTATCAAGTTCGAGTTCGTATTCGAGTTCGATACTTTTAAAGTTTGAAATAAATTCAACATGTTTAAAAATTCAAAATAAAATTTGATGTATATATATTTTCATATAATTTTATTTTTTATTTTTATATAAAATTTAAAAATCAAATATACAAAATTATAATATTTTTTTAAATATATACTTTAAAATATATTAAAATATTTTTAAAAATATAAACATATTTATAACTTTATGTAAAATAGTAATTTTTTAACACATGAGAAGATTCTTAAAAGTTAAATCAATAATTTTTTTGAAATATAAATTATAATTTTTCTACCAATTATAATAAAAAATCATAAAAAATTGTTGAGATCATGCATAAAAGAAAGCACTTAAAATATCTTATATTATTTAAGTTTAAAAATTAGAAAATTTTAATTTTAGGTTTCCTTAGAAGCTAGGGTTAAAGAGCAATGTTTTTTCCTTTTATTTTAGGGTTAAGGAGCAACAATTTTTTCCTTTTATTTTAGGGTTAAAGAACAATGTTTTTTTTTATAGGGTTAAAGAGCAACGTTTTTTTCTTTTATTTTGAAGAACTCGCACATTATTTGATACAAGGAGCATTTCAAATAGTAAGTGCACAAATAATGAACCCTCCATGGGAGATTTTTTTGTCAACTACAACTTTTAGAGCTATCCATTCTTTTAAATGATGATAAAGAAATAAAGAAAATAATATCCCCATGAGGTTGGGAATAGATTGAAAACAATATCCATTCTCTCAAATGAGAATAGTGTCTGCAAAAAAAACAAGCTTCTAAATTGCATGTTGTGCAGGAGGGAGATTGTAAGAAGGTTTGTTTACAACTACCGTGTTTATAGTGCTTCCTCTGTATTTTTTTCAACAGCTAAAAAATAATTTTAGGGTTTTTGATGCTTGTTTTTCACCCATTTTTTGGCTGAATTTAGGGTTTTTTTGGTGAATTTATGGGATAGGATTTTAAATTCGACGATTTTTGAATTTCATATAGAAAATTCGACAAATTTGATAACTAAGGTGACATGTATATAATATTTATTAAATAAATAGGGAGTGTAAGAGCTTTATCTCTATTATCAACTTCTTTGTCAATATGAAGACTTAAATAAGTCTTAAGTGTTGTGAATATATCAATATTAGCCTCTTGAAAGATTGATTGTAAATATTTTGGACCATCAATTCTCTTGGCAACAATTTGTAACCAAGTTTTAAGCATTGTATATTCATCATCTTCTTGTGTATCAAATTTTGTACTTTTTTTTGTTGTTTTCTTTGAACTATTTTGATTTATTAGTTTCTTTCTTATCTTTTTGACCATTAGAGTTTTATCCCCTTTTCTTAGATTTTATACTTCTTGAAATAATCGTGGATATGTAAGGACATCGAAGGCAAATAATCCATTCTTGTATGATGCAATACCTTCAAATTTTACTTTTCTTGAGATAAAGCATCTTTTATATCCATTAACTACTTAAAAGTCAATAGAAAGTCCTCTATCCATAATTTGAGTAATAGAAAGTAAGTTATTAATCAATTCAAGAACATATAACACATTCATAATAGTGCATTCTATTAAAAGCAACTTGAGAAAAATAATTTATATTTCTTTTATGTGATAAACTATGTTATCTACCATTTTCACTAGACAACCTTTTATTTATTTAAAAGTTTCAAATCAATGTATGTTTCTTGTATATGATTACTAGCTTTAGAGTTTATGTACCAATTATTATCCTTGATTTGTTCTTTTTGTGTGTCATTAATACTTTATAAGCTATTTCTTGTTCATATTGTTCTGACTTAGATTCTTCTTGTGCCATATGCCCTTGTTGTGTTGTGATGGTTCCACCTATTTAAAGTATTATATTTGTAGTATCTAGTATCATGATTTTCTTTCTTTTCACATATGCGACAATATATTATTTTCTGTTTAGTTTGATTGTGTGAAGAAGATGAGGATGGGTTGGTTGATACTTTGGTATTTATATTATGTCTCCTTCTAGATATTAAAGTATTTTTTGAAAAATAATATTTTAGTTGTATCTCTAGTTCATGTTGTAGAATATTGATCAACTCCTAAAAAGATATTCTACGATTTAAGACTTGTAAAGAAGTTACCAAAAAACTATAGGATTTTGGTAGTACACATAGTACAATTGCAAAAAATAGAGTATCATCAATTATTTCATCTAGAATGTTTAATTTTCCTTTTAATTTTGCTCTCTCTCTAATAAAATGTTCCTCACTTTCATTTTCTAGCATTTGTAATGTGTAAACTATGTTTGTAAGTGATGAATAATTGTTTGATTTTTGCTCTAAAAAATTACGCATAGAATATCCCATGCATCTTTCGATGTACTAACTTCACTAATATGAGATTGAATTTCATTTGTTATGCCTAATAGAATTATTTATTTAGCACTATTATCTTTTTCATCAAAATTTATTTGTGTAATTAGTTCTTCAAGAGGTGGCTCATCCCTTGAAACTATATTCCAAAGTTTTTCTACCATAAGAATAGTCCTCATTGTACTCTTTCGAGGGATGGAATTTGGACCATTTAGTTGTTGAGATTATGAAATAAGTAGTTTAGGAGTAGTCATTTTTAAAATTTATCTCTTCAACTATCATATAACTCCTTTTTTGAATATTTTAAAATCAAATCTATAAACTTCTTTTAACTTATATCTTCTTATAACTCCTAAAAACTTAATATGATATTTTGTAGGATTATTCCCTTTATTTCAAATACTTTTTTTTCTTTCATTCTATAGTATTGCTAACTATAGAAGCAGAATTTTAATTATTTTAAAATTATTTAACATATACTTAAAAAAATTAAATCTGCCAATATCAACTTTATAACTTAAACTTCAACTTTATTTCAACTTTATAACCAAAGAATCATAACCGTAATAGGTGCTCACATTTGTACCCGAAATAGATGCTCCACTAGCATCCATGTGGCGCTAATTCTTTTCTAAGGTTTTATTTTTGCTCATAGGTATGTTTCTAAATTTAATACAAGCTAGAGTATTTTTGACAACTACAATGTGCAACTATGTGCTAGTAAAATAATACTACTATGTGCTTCCTCTCAGGTAACTTTGCAAATGACCTTTCAGGTGGTCGAGCTCTCTTCTTGTGAGCATTGCCTTCTACACCTTTTGCTTAGGGAATCAAAAAAATTCCTCTTAGGGAACCAAATGCCTTTCTCTTAGGGAGTGCTATCTTCTACACTTCCACTCAAGGAGTTAAGTGCCTTCCTTTCAGGGAACCAAACACCTTCCTCTCATGGAGTGTTATTTTTTGCATCTTCCTCTTAGACGTATGTCTTCTACAAGATATTTAAACTTGTAATAATCTTCTCAAACATTAAAAAATGTATGTCGTACTTCTCATAAACTGAATGGAGTACAAATTATACCATTCTTAGTATAAGAATTCATTTAAAAATAAAATTAAAGTAACTTCACCTTGAAAAAAGGGGCTATTCTCTTTGGGTCTCCAAAAGAACTTCCAAAAAACAATGATCTTATTTTGGATACACATATCTTATCTAGGTGTTCAAAAATCTTCCAAACAATGTCTTTTTACATAGTGTTCTTTGTTCAAGAACTTGCCATCAAAGCACAAATTTATTCTTCATCTATGACTCAATATATGCTCTTATACCACATGTTGGTAAAAGAAGATATTTTATTAAAACTTTGGTACAATAGATTTAATACATTTTCATGTATATAATATGAGATCCTCATAGGAAACCCTATAGAAATCATTAAACTAACAAGATAATGAGAAAACCTAAACATTAAATAATTTACATTGTACTTTCTTACATATAATGTAATATGAGTATTTAATATGAATGATCAATAATTTTAATGTTGAAACTATAGCCTAACAATTCCATCTTCACAACAAGCATAAACTCTTATTCTCAAATCAATATTATTGAATATTAGTTCAAAGCAAAAGAAGCAAGGAACCAAAAATAAAGAAAAAAATTGCTTATATGAGGCACAACATAATGAAAGTGTAATTATATTTTATGATGATTTCTAAAATCTTAGATATTGTTTATGAGAAATAAAACCTCCTTGATAAAAGGTGGGATTAGCTTCTATTTATCAAATATGCTAGCCATGAAGCCCATGTCTATCATGGTTTGCATGAACCTATTAAGAGTGGTAACAATAATGAGATCATCATCTCATGATGCTACAGTAAATATAACTCTAAATAGCAAAGTTGCACTACCTCTAGTTCACTATAAATACTCACCATATGATGAATATTATAAAGTTTCAATCATAATTTGAATTAAAAGTAAAAAAACATTGACAAACATTTATGTTGCCACATTGCTATAGCTTTCTCTTAGGCTATAGAAGATTTTTAAAATTTTATTTGAACTCTTTGGATATTGTCTTGACTATTGCAAAAATAAGTATTTTTTAAGATGCACATACGTAGACATATTAAAGTATTTTTCCACATTACTATAGCTTTCTAGAAGGCTTAAATTTTATTTGAACTCTTTGGATATTGTCTTGACTATTGCAAAAATAAGTATTTTTTGAGACGCACATACGTAGACATATTAAAGTATTTTTAAATCCATCTATGAGTGTGATATTGAATTTTTAATTTAAAATGTTTATTTTACAAGAGAATTTTCTATCTTTAAAATTTAAAAATTTCAAACCTTATAAAAACCACATAGAAAATATAACAAGGAATATAGAAGGAATTTTTATTGTATTCCTTTTTATACATAAGAAATACAATGTGGTATCTATGATCTATAAATAAGGGATATCCCTCTTATAGAAGGCATGTTGAGCATTTGAGATTTCAAACAAGTGTGTAATTGTGAAAGCTCAAGGAGGGGATCAAATCATCTTATTTGGTATATATGATATAATATTTGTTCTCATTGTGTAAATATTTATTGTGTTATCTTTAACCATTATTTATCTTTGTTTATGTTACTATATATGTTTCATTTGCATTTAAGTATTGTATGTTAACATTCCATCAACTTCTAAAGTTTGTACATCGAAATAAAAGACCATAGCAAGAGGAGAGATTGGAAGGATATTACGTTTGTGCCAAGGATCAATAGGTGCACCCAACAAGGTATCTTCAATGACACTAGTCTCAAATTTTATGAAGTTAATGGTGTTAAACATGTATCCATTAATGATCAAATGGTAAGATTATGGGCACTTACCAAGAGGACGCCTCAGTTCAAACCTCGGGGGCATGCACAATTTAGGCAAAGGTAGTAGTCTGACCTGAGTCCACTCCCTCACTCTAGGTCGTGTTTACTGAGGTAAGATAGGGGTTAGAGTGGTAGCACCATGATTTGATGCTACAATCGAAGGCAATGCGACTTAACCCTATGACCAATTGTTCAAAAAAGAAATATAGTTGTCGATTCCTCTATGTATAAAAAAAAGTGTCAAATTGCTAATAGGGATCAAATTTGAAAGGATCCGCGTTTTATATGGAAGGTAGTTTTAATGACACCCTTCAATGGTGAAGGGTTGATAATAATTTTTTCATTTTTATTACAAGTAAAAATAAAAAACACACTTCATCTTTTACATAATAGTACATTTGATTTTCAAAATAAATGTGGTATTACAATAATTATCCAGTTATAAGTCATAATCATATTACTACAATTAATATAACAAACTACCATTTTGAATTCAAGTAATTTTCATACACTTACAACAAATTTACTATTCCTTCATAATACCTTAAACACATACTACTATTTAAGTTCTATTATGTTAAATGACACCCTTCAATGGTGAAGGATTGATAATAATTTTGTCATTTTTATTGCAAGTAAAAATAAAAATCACACTTCATCTTTTACATAATAGTACATTTGATTTCCAAAATAAATGTGGTATTACTTCATAATACCTTAAACACATACTACTATCTAAGTTCTATTATATTTCCTCTATATACTAGAGGAACCATAACTCTAACTCGTAACATTTTATCATCACCACATCATGGATTCGAATTCTACTCTCTGTTGCCACTATACCTCTAGTTTTTTTTTAGTAATACTTCTTATACACATCCACCATGGGGATTGAACCCGGGTCACATTACTGATAATGCAAGTGGTGTCCTTGCCGATAGACCACACTCACGAGGATATAACCTCTAATTGCATCGGATAAAAATTTTAACATAATCGATAAGACTGGCACGATACGCCCTCAGATACTATGAGGTCTAGGGATTCGAACCAAGGTCTTCACACTCCACGAGAGTGTTTTGATTCGAACCAATTGATCTAACCCTCATATACTATTAAGTTATCTATATTATTTTAGTTAAAATGTTTTTAATTGATATATTAAATTTATTTATTCACTTATTATTATATACATTATTTTTTAATTTTATAAAAAAATATTAAATTTCATAATAAATTTTTAATAAGTTATCGTAAATTTGTTTATGTGAAGAATAATTTACTTGGATCAAACACTCCCTACTCCTTCCTTATCTCTATGTTCATTATTGTAGTGGTGTGTCCTTAAATTTTCATCCAGATCCAAGTTCAAATTACGGTATAATAGATCAAGACCCGTTTTAAAAAAGACCTATAGTTCAAACCTTGGAACAAGGAAATTGGGACCCCTTTCAAAAATACACACTTTACCCTAAAATTTATTACCAATTCTAAAAAAACAACATAAACCTCCCTCCCCACGATCCAAACAAAGTTGACGAAACATACTTGCATATCCCCACACGGACAACCACTTGAATTTAAATAAATAAACTGAAACAATAAAATTAACTTATGGTAATAAAACCTTTGAAATCTAAAATCCTCAATCCCAGCACACAGAAATTATTGGTTACCACTTCTGAACAGGATTAAAGTTAAATTTTATTACGCTACAAAATCAGCCTAGAATAAGGTGGTTCGTGTATTCTTTTAGCATTCAGTGAACTATTTTTTTTGAATCGATCTCTCGGGCCAAACTGCTTTTTGAAAGCTTGTCCCGCGCTCGTGCTCATATAGAGCTCGAGGTGAGGAGCGATGTTTTCTGCGGCATAAAACATTACATGAGGAACTCTGCTATCACTGTGATCGTACAAAACGTAGCGCGCAGTCAGATTCGGCAGAGAGCTCCTGCATATAAATCTGGTTACGTTGCCGCAGGCAGAGGCATCTACCTTGAAGCCCATATCCTCCCCACCTGCCAAACCCAGTGTCGAGACCTCAGAAATCGGGAAAATCATCTTGTTCTCGGAGATTTCTGCATCTGCGTTGGCAACGAGGTCGCCCGTGAACTCCGCCAGAAACGCGCCTTCTTCGATGAAGTCGAGGGTTCGAACCCCCCAATCCCTCCTCGGCGTCCTGAAGACCTCTAGCTTATGCTTCAGCCCATGCTGCGCAACCCTGTTACGGCACTCAGCCGGACACCTGCAACAGGGCCCGCATTCATATACAACAGGGTTGCCCCCCACAAGCACGCCATTGCCGCCGTAAGGAAATTCACCGCCGTTCCTCCTCGCACACAGACACTCTGTGGCGTCCTTACATCCGCCGACGCAGCGGCAACCCTCGGGCAACTCCCCGGGCTTCTCCAGCCAGTCCGGGTATTTCACGGCCAAGATGTAGTTGAAATCGTCTATGGCGTGCACGCCGTCAACAGAATTGACAACGGGAATGCGGATCTTCTCCCGGCCTTCAGCAATGTCTTCTTTGATCACGGCCCGGACGTTCTTCCGCTGCGAATTGCGGACAAACGAAACCACGCCGGAAACCAGAGGCGGTTGCCCCTGTTGCCGCCTCAGCTTAAACTTGAACACATTGAAGCCAGAGCACCCCTGCTGTTCCCACCAGTCCCCCACGTCGTAGAGCCCGTCATATCTGAAGATTCCGCAAGATGAAGATGATACCTCCCTTCCGTGGCAAACCCTAAAAACCCTCACAGGCTTTTTCTCCTGAAAGCTATTCGCTAAAGCTTCGTTCCCGGCCGTGAGCTTCTGGTCCTTGATCTGCTTCTTGCTCCGCCCGTAGTCGTTGCCGCCATGGCCGGTGTAAATTAACACGTCTCCGTTGTCAATATTATCTTCGTAGCCTCCAGCCACGACAACGCTTGTGGCCAAGGGGACACCGTACAAATTTTCATGGGCCTTAAGGTAGTCTATACCGGCCTGAGGCGGCCTGTGTAGGCCGAGAATACTGAGCAGTACGCGGGATTGGAACTCGTCTCCGACTTTGATTCCCGGCACGGACCCCAGGTTTTTTTTTGAAAGATGTTTCCAATAAGGTCTCAGATTCTCAGCAGCCTTTTGGTACAGGTTGTTTGTGTAATCCTCTGTTTCCCTAGCTGCCTTCATCGTAGTATTCTGCTGCAGTTCCAGCCGCCTCACTTCGGCACAAAACATTGACACGATTGCCTTTATTTTCTTCTCAAATCGGTTCTCGTTCTGTTCCGGCTTGTTGCCTGCAGCATCCATGGAGTCGCTTGATTTTCTAGAAACTGGTTCTTTTTCGGATTCGCCTCTGCTGCTGCTTCTTCCGACGTTGGCACACTCGAAACAGAGCTTCATGGCGGCATTTAAAGAAGATTGCGAATTTTTGAATTTATGGCACGAAGAGTCCAACCCCATTGCTGATGCTTCTTTCGCCCTTGCCTTTTTATTTTGATTGAACTTTTGCCTAAGGTAAGCGAGGTATGAGCGCTTCCTCTTTGGAGCGGCTCTGTTGGCCTTCCACGGCCCTGCCTCCAGATTTCCCCCAGAACGTCTCGGCGCTGCCATGACAGTTCAGTGAACAAGACAAAGAAAATTACTGACAATATGGTAAATACGCCACGCTTACAAATGCTTCAGTGCAGAGCTTAGAATTTGATCTGTGAATTTCCTCTTGTTATAGCAATAGAATGTTTCTTCGGAAAGGCTTAGAACCCGCCGACGCCAACAGATTACTGGAACATTACAGATTTTTTTTTGGAGAGAATACAAAACGTTTTCTCAGACGTTTTTTGAAGCTCGAACATTACAGATTTTTTTTTTGAATTAAACGAAATGCAGAAAGAATTTACAGTTGAACAGGAAATGCGCCATTAGAGCGATAAATGTTGTGTGTAAGAGCTTTGTGGTCAATTGACGGCGATGAACTGTAAAAATCGTATGGCGTGCGTGGGAGCAGATCGGCAGCGCCGCACCGGGGGAAGTACCGGTAGGCGCACAGGGAATATAGAGCTATGGACCGTGGCACATCAGTATTTAAAATTTAAAAAAATTGAATCCGGACACTGTATATTTTAAATATTGAAAGAAAGTGGTATAATCAAATGGCTAAAATATTAAAGTTTTATCGATAATTTTTATATTTTTTATTACATTTTTAAATTTGTTTCATAGTTTAGAGCTTTGTCATCAATATATAATTTATAGGAGACTCTTCAATGTTCACGACTCTTGCTCTTCTCAAAACTCTTCTCAAAACTCAAGGGAGATGTAACCTTTCATATGCCCCATAATATATAATGACAAAGAGTCTTTCATGATTACATAACTTCCTACTTCTAATCTTGACACATCACACATGACTCTTCACTTACATATAAGACACCTCACATTTATAACTCTTCACTTGCACACAACACCTCATACAACTCTTCACTTGTATACATAATACTTTTCACTCCTAACTTATACTTGCACACACGACACCTTTTACTCATAACTTACACTTGCACACATGACACCTTTCACTCATAACTTATACATGATTATATGACACATAAACACATTCTCTAATTTAAATATTTACAATGGTACTCAAATTTACACATAACTTATACATGATTGTATGACACATAACTGACACATACTATTTACACAAATAATAAATACACTCTCTAATTTAAATATTTACAATGGTACTCAAAGTACCAAATAATGAAATACCTCCAACACCTCCTATTACATTATTTGGTGAGAAGGCTTTTTGCCTTCAATCTCGTCTTCATCCTTGTCTTCATTCTCTTGATGTTAACTCTAGTATTCCTTTATGTTTGGACATTGAATATGTTCTTTTGGCTTGATGTCTATCATTCTTATAAGCAAGTCATCACAATAATATATTATATGAATGTTTAAATCCAATGACTCTTTATTATCAGTCCTATTGTTGAAGTTAACATATGTTGAATGCACCAACATATCATCCTATTCATCAATATTGTTTGTACATTCTTTGGTTACACCCAAATTTGTTTCTTGAAGAAAATCATTTGCTATCATATGCCATAAGTCATTTGTGTCACAACTAATATCTTTTGTCATTGGTTTCTCCTTCAAGGTTTTGATCAACTCTTCTTGTTTTATGTTCTTGTCTTTAGAAATTTCAAAAGTAAGCAATGCCATATATATTATCATACCTATATCAATAGGTAGTATAATAACATCTTTAGAATTTTATTTTGCTTCAACAAGTTTTGAATGTAGATAATTGTCAAATGTTGTAAACTTTTCATCTTTGGCTTCTTTGAGAATTAAAGATAATTTCTTCTTCAATTTTATTGGAATATCTCTTTGTTCATCAAAATTCTCTATCATATGTTGTGTGTAAAATTTAAATTTTTCAACATCTCCTCACTATCCTCTAAAATACATTTTGAGTAATTTATTCCAACATATCTCACTATCTTCTCACTTTCACACTTCCTTTTGGTGTTGCTTAGGTTCCAATCTCCTTGGCATTCCCAAATACTTCTCTTATAATGATTTCAAGCTCTTCTCCATCAGTGTCTCAAGTGTATTTCTTTTAGACTTCTCAACTGCTATTCCAAATGATCTCACATGATTCTCCTCCAACATATCTCCATGAAACTACAAACTCTTACATATGTGTTTACAGGTACTTTGAATATTAACACTCATCCTTCGTGACCACTTCTTCAATATTCATGCTCTTCCCATGTTGTTATCTATATCGATGTCTCCTCTCACTAAATAGTCTTCCAACGTTTCTACTCAAATATTTTTGCTATGTCAATCTCCAACAAATGTTCAACTTCAAAAGCTTGCACTTAATTTTCTCTTCCTTTGTAATATCGACTTTCCTTCTCAATGCTATCTTTGTTGATGCTTCCTTCACCAATCTTCCTCAAGTAAACCTTTCACCTTTCCATAAATATTTACACGTCCACTTTCAACTATATCTTTGTGTCCTCCCTATTGCTACGTGGTTCTAATGCCATTACTGGTAAATAGACCCAAATATCATAGGTCTATATCTCTCAGGATCGTATAATCACATGCAAATAATCTCATTTAATGATAACACCAAAATTACATAAATAAAAAATTTCTTGATAATCCTTGCATTCTCTATTACATTCAAAAATATATTTCATAGACCCAAGTGTTGTAGGTGAGTTGGAGAGGAGAGGGCAATCCTCCAAGGGAGGTCCCAGGTTCGAATCTCCACCCTACCAAAAAGCTGAATTGGGTACCCAAAATCTAATTGATAATGTTGGTGCGGGCAGAGGTGGGTGCGACTCCCGGGTGACTTTGACGGTATAGAACCCCCTGTTCGTGGTCTCTCAGACCAAGGCGGCCCCGCAAGGGGTTTTTCGCTTATATATATATATATATATATATATATATATATATATATATTTCATAGCATAGAGCTTTATCATCAATATATAACCTTACATGAGACTCTTCAATGCTCCTAAATTTTGCTCTCCTCAAACTCAAGAGAGATGAAATCTTTCATATGCCTCATAATACATAATGACAAAGTCTCTCATGATTACATAACTTCCTACTTCTAATATTGACACATCACATGTGACTCTTCACTTACATATAAGACACCTCACACTTATAACTCTTCACTTGAACATGACACCTCACACAACTCTTCACTTACACATATGACACCTTTCACTCAACTCACACTTGTACACTTGATAACTTTCACTCATAACTCACACTTGCACATATGACACCTTTCACTCATAACTCATACTTGATTATATGACACATAAGCACACTTCATAACTTGGCATATACTATTGACACAAATAAGCACACCTCCTAATCTAAATGTTTATAATTGTACTCAAGGTACCAAATAATGTAATACCTCCAACAAATGATGTACACTTGTATATAAAAATAATTAGAATTGTATCGATAATTTTGCATTATGAGTGATGAATATTTAAGTATAAAGCATTGTCAAATATGACATAATTAATATCCATGTGAGTAAAGCAACTAACTTAGACTCTCACTTCTTATGAAGATAACAACACTTAACTAACTTGACCTATGGACCTTATGAGTGGTAGTTTCCATGTAAGGACATTAGTTGACCTTAACTAACATGAACTCCTAGATCATGTGAGTGGTAGTTGTATCCACTCTAATTCATATGTCACTAAACTATGATGATAATAACTCCTAATATTTTCCTCTTATTACATCATAGTTTAGAATTTCTTGGATTAGAAATTTTATAATGTGTCAAACTCAATACATGCAAGTGACTTATTGTATATTTTTTTTAATAGGGAAAATTTGAGTTCTAGCTCTTGGCTCTAACTATTGGTTCTGGCTCTTTGGATCTGGATCTTGGCTTGGCTCTTAGCTCTTGGCTTTGGCTTTGACTATTGGTTCTAGCTTTGGCTCCTAGATCTAGCTCTAGACTTTAGCTTTGGAACTTGCTCTGAAACTTAGATCTGACTTCTAACTCCTATGTTTGGAGCAAAGGAAAATTCCCACCCTCATTCACCATGATTCAATTATGGATATGGATCAAGAATACTTGAGCAATAGTGGGATTGACCTCACTTTGCTTATCCAAGGATAGGTATGATTTCTTCTATCCATGGTTATACATTATTGTGCCCATCACTTATGATTGGGACACATATAATCAATCATAGATTATCATTAGGATTGGTTATTATTGATTTTTGTATTTTTAAAATATAACAAACATAACCATTCATCTTGAGTGAGGCATATGCCTTCACTAGTCCACATATATGTGAACTTTCAAGTTTTGGTTTTATTTGCTTTTCTAACTACAAGTGTCCTTATGGTAGCCTTCTCATCCTACTATATTGCATGGATAACCAGTCATTATAATTTCTAGATACAATAAAGTAGATAACTAATTATAATACTTTGTTGATTTTACACCAAGCCTTCATTTTCTTAGGATTTTTAGTTGCATGGTGCTTACAGAATTCAATCTACAAATATATAATTATTAATTGTAGTAATGAATATTATGAAGAAATAATATTTCATCCCCCTTAATGTGAGCTCTACACTTATACAATATTGAGTGTCAAGTATAACCAATTATGGAATCCTATTACATAATTGACTATTCATCAAGTATAGTTTATATTGTGGTGATGTTGATCACCCCCTTCTGAATAGGGACCATAACTATTCACAAAGGATGAATTATTGAATTAATTCAAGAAATATGTGCCTCCTCCAATGTCTTCATGTGGAGGATTTTTGTCATGTGCTACCATGCATCCTATGTTGACTATTGAGTTGATTGGTCATCAATTTTTGTCTTGAATGTTTATTATGGTGAGATCAATCACCTCTTACTTTTTCTTCTAAATATTAGTCTTGTTTATTTGACTAAGCCTTTGCTTGTGATATGTGATGTATTCACTCTTCCTTTTATTTGTGGTGCAATGTGTTGCTAATGAATGTAGTTGAATATCGAGTGCCTTATGCAGTGACTCTTGGTCCTTTTGGCTAGCCTCTATTTATAGATCATTTAGATTAAAATATATAAATGAAGAGGAATCACATTCAAAATGTACCTATTTGACTTCAAGTTACTCTAATTGAGTTTACTCATTTTTCTAGTTCTTCTATTGTTTCTCTGGTGACTTGAGATAATTGATCGATACAAATTTAATATTGTTTTGATCGCCACCTATAAGAGTTGGCCAAACCTTACCTCTATTGTCTGTAGTCGAGTATGCACTATGCCATTAAGGGCATAGTTAATGGACTCTTTCATAATAATTTTCCTTTGAATAATCATGATTATAAGCATAATGTTGAAGACTTGTCCAATCATCATTAGATTGACTTAGTTGAGAAATAAATACATGGTCCTCTTCTCTACAATGATTTGTTTCTTCTCCTCTAGAATTATTGTCTTCACAATATTGTTATGATGGCTTATTCGGTTGTGAATTTTCTTGTGAAGAAGACCCATTTCAGAATGAATTATGCCAACATTCCTTCACTGTATGGAAGTTTTTTCCATAAAGTTCATACGTTCTTTGTGTGCGAGGATTGTTCCTTTATTGTTAAAAGTGAGATCTTGTACCTCTCCTGAATGGTTGCTTCCCTCTTTTATTTGAATAAGAACTTGCTCTTCATCTTGAGTTGGTTGAGAGATCTCTACTTTTTGGAGTAGATTCACCAACTTCTCAAATGTTGGAGTTCTATGACATTCAATATTATCATGAACATATTGTAATGTGAAAGGATATATCTCAAAATAATGAAGACTAATGTTTCATCTGACACTTTTTCTTCCAAGTCTTGTTGTGATGCTTGTAGCTCACCAACTCACCTAAAAAATTGTTTAAGTTTTTCTCCATTCTTCATCTTTAAGAAATAGAGCTAGCTTTGAAGGAATAAGATTTGGTTCTTGTTCTTTGCTCAAACACTATTTTAAGCTTGTCACATGCCTCTTTGACTGTAGTCAAATCATGAATGTATTATTAGACTTCTTTCACAACACTAAACATTATGATCAACATGGTATTTCTATTTGCTTTGTCAAACTTTATTTATTATTATTCACCTTATTCAAGATGAGTAGTGGATCCATTCACTACATTCCAAACTTCTTTGAACTTTAGTTGAATTATGAGTTTGGTCTTCCAAGCAAAATAGTTATCTCCTTGCAATATATAGGAGGTAGAAATTAGGAACTTTGGTGCACCACTAACCATTTTAAACCTTCAATACAAAAGTGGAAATTTTAAATTCAACTAGATTATCCTTGAAAAATACTTTATGATGAGTATATATAAGCCTATACTTGTGTCTTGATTTATGCCTTAAATCAAAATAAACTAGTGTCTTGTTGGAAAAACAATATAGGTGAAGTTTCTTTCTCCTACCAAAATCTTCAAAAAATATTCTTCCAAATATTCTTATGCATTTAAAATATTATAGGCACCTTTAATTTTCACTTGCAATCAATCTACGAAAAGAAAAATAACTTATTGCTTTCAAATATCTTTCCCACTATCAAGGTGTGTCAATTTTATCTTTTGATTGTGTATGTCCACGTAGGCTATTATCTCATATGTCTATATGTGAAGACTTTAGTAGAGGCTTCTTACATGTATTGCATAATCAAACACACACTTTTAGTCAAAAAAATTTACTTATGGTGCCCAAATAATTCAAGCAATTTTTAGATGAAATATCCAATAGGAATTCAAATGTCTTTTTGCATTGATCTTTTTTCTTTTCTAGCAACAAATGACATGGTCTCATTGAGTTGGTGAATTTTAGTGATTGGATTCTAAATATAAAACTAGCATAATGGTCATTTTAAAACCTACACAATTCAATGAAGTTTATGTTTCTTCTGTTCTAGAATAAATATCTCTTTTAAAATACATCATCCACCTTTAGGTCTTACCTACGAAGTAAGAAAATACTTATTTATAATTGTTGTTCATTATCTTCTCTAGTGTAGTGTGACTGAGTGTTCTATATATTAGACCTTTGAGGTTTTTGTCTTTGATTTATAATTTTCTTTAACTAATTAAGAATAAGCTATTCAAGGTTAAAAAATTGATGGTACTTGCCTTTGTGCTCATCATGAGTGACGACCAGTTCTGATTTTTCAAAAAATATAGAGAATGAGCTAGCTTACACTAGTCATGTTTGAGAGTGTTTGTCTTCTCCTCTACTTTTTTAGTTGTATTTTTGGTTTCGTGCCTCTCTTGTGTAGGCAACAAATCTACCTCCCAGAAGAAGAAGAAATTATAATATGTGGATTTGCACAATTTTGGTGAAAGTATATTTTTTTCTAATTATACAATGTAGGGTTTGTCTAATTGTACAATGTAGGGTTTGTTTAATTGTGCAATGTAGGAAATAAATGTGAATGCATGAAATAAAATGAAATAAGTTGTAATGTGCATGAAATGTAATTTTATGAAAATCAAATTAGAACCTTAGTAAAGCATTAATGAAATTAAGTTGGTTGGGAAGTTGCGGGTGGTAGTTGTAAATGATGTGATGCCTTAGGAACCACTTTGGAATGGACTGGACATGCATTATAAGCCCCCCATTCAATTTTTGTAGGTTGTTTAGTATAGTTCGGGCTTATTTTAATCTATGAATAGTTGATCAATGTTGTCTATAATTGTTCAAGATTGTGTTGATTGCTAAGAAGAATTATAGGTCATAATTCTACATTGTTGTGTATGTGCATGTTATTGGTTGTGTATGGATTGTAGACTTTCATGTAGTTTTATAGATTATTATTGTATTGGAATGATTCTACAATGAGAATAAAGTATTGATTGATACCCAACTATGTATGAGAATTATGGATGAAGAATTGTTCATTAATTTCTTCCTATACATTGTAATTGCCATGTTTGCAAGGAGTTGTACAATTTTTAGAATGAGCAATACATTTTGTGTTGGATCTAGAATGGTATTTGTGATTCCAATTATGCATGATGGATTACTAAGTCAGTAATCCCATCATTAGAGTTATACAATTCCCATTATGTCATAATATTATATCAGACACTACAGATCTGAGATTAAGTAATTGCGTGGAGGGTTTACTATAATCGCACAAGTAGCCTCCCTAACCATACAATTGATCAATACCTTTACATTTGGATGGTAATTGCATGTTTTGTACTTGCCAAAGTAGAATTGATGATTGCCAAAGTGAACGATTACAAAATGATCAATTTATTGCCCAATAACTAAGTTTGGCAAATTGTACAATTGGAAAATCATACAGTTTAGGCTATTGTACAGTTATAACCGTATAATTGAACATTTTGTGACCGTACAATCACTAATTGTATGTATTGGGAATCATACAGTTATAACCATACAACTGTATAGATTGGACCATATTGATTGTAACTTGAATCCATCCCAAAACCTTCCAATTCACCTCCCTCATTGGGAATACCACCACCTATGCTACATTTGGTACCATTGCCTATTGAAATTAGGTCAAATTGTTGCAATCGAGAAGGACCTGTAATTGACACTTTTTTAGAGGGAACAAATTAGAATTGGAGGTGAATGACATATACAAGTCTATGAAAATATGGGACATGATACCGTAGAGAAGAACAAGTTCTAGTAAGAAGGAGTACCATAATTTATCAAAGCAAAAACATGAACAATTCAACACATGACACAAATGAACTAGTATTAGAACAAGTATGGACTTCAGACGAGGAAGACATTGAAATGTGGGAAACATTGTTGATATAAATGGAAGATAGGGTACAAGAATCACCAAGAGTTAAGGAGAATGTTAGTGCCCAAATAATTCAAGCAATTTCTAGATGAAATGTCCAATAGGAATTCAAATGTCTTTTTGCATTATTTTTTCTTCTTTTCTAGAAACAAATGGCATGGTCTCATTGAGCTGGGGAATTTCAATGAAGTTTATATTTTTTCTGATCTAGAATAAATATCTCTTTTGAAAATACATCATCCACCTTTAGGTCTTGCCTACAAAGTAAAAAAATACTTATTTATGATTATTGTTTGCTATCTTCTCTAGTGTAGGGTGATCGAATATTATATATCTTAGACCTTTTAGGCATTTGTATTTTATTTATAAGTTTATTTAACTAATTAAGAATGAGCTATTGAGGGTTATAAAATTGATGATACTTGCCTTTGTGTTCCTCATGAGTGACGACCAGTTCTGGTTCTTCAAAAAATATAGGGAATGAGCTAGCTTACACTAGTCTTGTTTGAGAGTGTTGATGTCTCCTCCTATAGTTTTGTAGTTTTATTAATGGTTTGGTGTCTCGATTGTTCCAATATGAAGAACACAAGCTTATACTGAGAGGGGGGGTGAACAGTATAGCGCCCACTTTTTACTTTCTTTCCAAACCAATATCAATTAATGTCCTTAATTGCAATAACCAAATATAGCAGTGTGCATTAATAACTCAGATAGCAATAGTAAGCAAGAGCACAAGTCACCACACACAATTTGAGACACAAGATTTAACGTGGTTCCCCCAATGTGGGGTACTCCACAAGATAATATCCTTATAATATTTCACACAGAAATAAGGATCCTTATCCAATACAATGATTACTTTGATCTGCTCAAAGCTAGGCAATACACTGATCTGCTCAGGTAGGCAATCCACTGATCTGCTCAGCTAGGCAACACACTGATCTGCTCAGGTAGGCAATCCACTGATCTGCTCAGCTAGGCAACACACTGATCTGCTCAGGTAGGCAATCCATTGATCTGCTCAGCTAGGCAACACATTGATCTACTCAGGTAGGCAATCCATTGATCTGCTCAACTAGGCAACACATTGATCTGCTTTAGAATATTTCAATAGGCAATACACTGATCTGCTTAGGTAGGAAATCCATTGATCTACTTAGCTAGGCACTCATATATCTCAACAAGCTCACATAAAACTTGTCCAAATTTGCTCAACAAGCTCACATAGAACTTGTCAAAATCTACTCAACAAGCTCACATAGAACTTGTCCAAATCTGCTCAACAAGCTCACACAGAACTTGTCCAAATCTTCTCAACAAGCTCACATAGAACTTGTCCAAATCTGCTCAACAAGCTCACACATAACTTGTCCAAATCTGCTCAACAAGCTCACACAAAACTTGTCCAAATCTTCTCAACAAGCTCACACAGAACTTGTCCAAATCTGCTCAACAAGCTCACATAGAACTTGTCCAAATCTTCTCAACAAGCTCACACATAACTTGTCCAAATCTTCTCAACAAGCTCACACAAAACTTGTCCAAATATCCAAAAAGTAAAAGTCAAAAAAATTTGTCCAGAAATCTATCCCAAAAGCCTTCTCAAAGGCTCAATCAATCATACTCAAGTAGTACTCAAATCTCATCCACAAATCTTATGAAGGCAAGGCTCAAATATGAACTCAACAATGAATGGTAATACACTCTTCAAAGGATGACAACTATGATCCACAATGATCTCAACTCAAATCAATCTCATAGAAGCATAAAGAGAATTGTTAGAGACTCAATATGTTCTATACTCAAATCCAATATCTTTCTCAACTCAAGGCAATCTCATAGAAGCATAAAGAGAATTGTTAGAGACTCAATATGTTCTATCCTCAAATCTCAATCTCAACTCAAATCCAGAATATAGAATAGTTTGTTTCATGGAACTTGAACAACCACTTCACACAATCACTTGACTAGGCTCAAACAACTCTTCTCAACCAACTACCACAAGGAACAACTCTTTCTTACAAACCCTAGTCCAAGCATGTATCAACCAACTCAAATGTTTCCAACAATGCTCAACCACAAATCTCACATAACAATGATACTCATGTTCTTCTCAAGTTCAAGTTCTTTGCATAACCAATGGGCTTCAACAACAATGCTAATAAAATATTCTTCACATAACAATGATACTCATGTTCTTTTCAAGTTCTTTGCATAACCAATGGGCTTCAACAACTATGCTTATAAAACAAGGTTTAACCACAACTCTCAAACTAGAAAACCTTGAAGCATTCAACCAACCACTTTCGAAAAGGAAACCACAATCAATCCTTTTCTCTCCAATGATATTTCAGAAATCAACCACCATAAACAATCAATAGGAGAATGTGCCCATACCTTTTATGAAGATGAAGAAACCCCTTTGGAAATCTGCCACACTCAACACACTTTGAAAAAGAACAAAACAACCTTCACTTTGAACCCCTTTACAAAAATAGAAATATCTCTTTACATACACCTTATTTCTCCATCTAATCAAGTTAATCAAATAGCCCTCGAAATAAGCTTTCCAACGATATATAATATGGTATACTTCTAAAAGAGGAAAACACCAGAAATTTCTCTTTTTCTAAAAGTGCATTTCAACCCTTATATCTTGCCTTCCAAGTAAATAAAAATTTAATCAAACATTATTCCCTTAGCATCACCTTATTCCTCCAACATTAGGCAATAATAAAAAAATATTCAATAAAATGTTTACTTACCTCTTAGAGGGAATCGAACCCTCATCACTGCCCACTCAACACCACAACCATGGCGCCAAAGACCACGTGAGCTATCTGCTCACATAGGACAAAGAGCAAAAATGCTCCCTATATTTCGCTGCCCTTGCTCATGCCAAAAACGTGCGCCAAATGCTCTTCTTCCACACTCTACAAAAATCGAACCCGGTGGGAATCGAACGCATGCCCTGTCGCAACCAAAAACTCCACGCTTCCCAAGCTCACCGTTGGACCACGCTGTCACATCGAAGGATTTCGGGGCTTCCACTTTTTGTTCTCTTCGTTCGATGCTTAGACTTTTGAATCGAAAGCCTTTGCATATATATATGCAACCTTCCTTTAATTTCACATACGTCGGCACCTTTAATTATTAATTTCCTTTTGATGGCGCATGGTTTTTATGACGTCGACGATGACTTTAATTTTAATTTTAAATAATTAAAATTTAAACTAAATATTTAAAATTAAATATCTCCATCATCGGGGCACCTTTTTCGATGAAACGAAAAGCCAACCTGGGTTTTAAGAAAAACCCATTTCAAATCTGCCATCCATGGTTTTAAATAAAACCTTTTATTTTTCCTACCTTGGTTTTCACAAAAACCTTGTATATATCCATGCTTTCCAAAATATCATAAATGCTTATTTATGAAATACTTTGGCCACCAAAACTCAATGTGATCCATGTGACATCAATGACAACATAAAATACCTCAAATTTCCAACAATCTCCCCCTTTGTCATTGATGGCAACACCTCTAATGCAAATCACCACAATCACTTCAAAAACCATTTCTGAGAATCAAAGTTGCTCCCCCTGACTCAATACTCTCTTTGGAGGCTGCTCCCCCTAACTCAATGCTCTCTTTGGAGGCTGCTCCCCCTAACTCAAATCTCTCCCCCTTTGACATCAATGGCAAAAGGGACACCTATGGGGCTAAAATATATGACTCTTAAGCTTAGCCCCCTCACCACCTTCTCTCTTGAGGTGATTAATTTTGGGGTGGGAGTACTTTTACTCCCATATTACATTGTTTCTTTCCTCTATCAACTTCCTTCCATGTTTTCTTGATATCCTTCTCTTGATGAATTACTTGATCTTCTTGTCTAGAACCTGTTTGACCTTCTTGCCTTGAACCTATTTGGAATTGAGTCCTACACCATTTTGCAATATGTCCAAAGTTATTGCAATTAAAACACTTGATATTGTAGCCTTTGGATGGTGCCCAAATCCTGAATTCTTTCTTGAAATAATTTCCATATCCATTCCTTTCTTGAACCTTGTATTGTGAAGCTCTGTTTTCATGACCATTATGACCATGACTTCTGAATTGTGTAGCTCTAAAACCAAAACCATGTTGCTCATTATCTTTGCACTGAGAAGCTCTATGACCAATCCTATTGCATAAGAAGCAATGTCCCTGAAAACCATACCTTCTTCCTTTGAAGTTTCTTCTAGCAAAATCAAACTTCTTTGATCCATAGACCCTACAGTGTATAGCCCTGTGTCCAAATCCATTACAAGAAAAACAATATCCTTGAAAAGCCCTTTGTTCATGCCTTGGTTCCTCATACCTTTCTTGACCATTATCCTTATGATCATTTTCAACTTGTGCATTGCATCCTTGAACCTTCTTTGTAGTATCTAAATCTTCTTCCTTAACTTCTTCCTTGCTTTCTTCTTCAAGAATTTCTTTGCCTTTTGAACTTGATTCACCTATCTCAAAACAAGATCCAAATTGGATATTTGGAGCCATAGGAACTTTGGAACTTTCTTTATAAAACTTAGGTGCTTCCTTGCTTTCATCTTTAAGAACTTCCTTTCCTTTTGAGTGTGATTCTTTTTGGAAGTGAGATACGACCTTAAAATAAGTTTCCACTCCTTTTTGAACCTTTTCATCTAACGTGTCATGTCTTGCCATTATTACCCTTAGTTCTTCATTCATCCTTTCTTCTATTATTTTTGCATTTTGAAGCTCTTCTCTGAGATTACTGATTGTCTGAAGTAGTTCTTCTCTGATTTTGACATCTGTTCGAATCTTGTTTTCAAGATTTTTGTATTCTTCTTTTAGCCTTTTGACTTCTGATTTTTGTTTTCTTGGCTCATCCTCTTCCTTTTTTATTACCAAAAGTGAGACTTCTTTATCTTCATTGTTACTGAGATCATTATCATCTTCTATAGCAAACAAACTCTCATGATTTCTTTGACCATGCCTGTTTCCTTGATGTGTCATCTCATCTTCACTATCACTGAATCCATTGCAATATCTCGATCTGTGATCTCTTTGACCACACACAAAGCACTGTTCTCTTTCACCTTCTATTCCAAGGAATAGATGTTCTTCCTTTTCATCATCTGACTTGTCTTTATCACTGTGATCTGAGCTATCACTTGCTTCTACAATGTAGTAAGATTTCTTTACCTTACAAAAAATTTTCTTCTTCTCATACCTGTTTTGCTTGTATCTGTCATCTTTGTCATGCTTATGCTTTCCATATTCTTTTCTTCTGTGACCCTATTTTTCATCATCACTATTTTCTTCATGTGGACACTTGTGTGCATAGTGACCAAGATCACCACACTTGTAGCATCTGACTTTCCTCATATCCCTAAAATTCCTTGAGTCCTTATTCCTTTTGATGAAGTTAGCTTCCTCATCATTAACTGGATCTCTATCTATCTCTGGAACCTTCCCTTTCTCTTTCTCTGAAGCCTTGAATGCAATCTCTTTTATTGGAACCTGATGCTTACTCACCCTCATCTCATAAGCTGTGAGAGTTCCTTGTAGTTCTTCCATTGTTAGCTTGTTGATATCCATTGTTTCTTCTATTGTTGAAACCTTTGCATCATACTTCATGGGAAGTGATCTCAAAACCTTTTGAGTAACTTCTGATTCTTTCATCTCAAATCCTAGGCCTCTCATGGTGTTAGTAATCTCATCAACTCGAAGTAAAAACTTTGCAATATCTTCAGAATCTTCCATTTTCAATTCCTCAAATATTTTTCTATGAGTTTGTAGTTTTGACAACTTTACCTTGGAATCTCCTTCATAAGTATTCCACAACTTGGTCCACATTTCATTAGCTGAATTACATACCATGACCTTTGCAAAATCTATCTCACGTAGCCCACTCAAAATATAATTTATTGCCCTTGCATTGATCTCAACCAATTTCCTGATAGTCTTATCTACCTCGGGATCACCTTCAACCTTATACTCTTTTTCAACCATCTGCCATACCTCATATCCTTGTGATATCAAGTAGTTCTTCATTCTCATGCTCCAAAAAGCATAATTGTTACCATCAAATAGTGGTGCCTTATTTGTAGATGATCCATTCTGTGAAGCCATCTGTGTTCTTGTAGAATCTACCCTCAAGTTGTTAGCCTTTTTGAAGGAACCCATCTGATACCAATTGAAGAACACAAGCTTATACTGAGAGGGGGTGAACAGTATAGCACCCACTTTTTACTTTCTTTCCAAACCAATATCAATTAATGTCCTTAATTGCAATAACCAAATATAGTAGTGTGCATTAATAACTTAGATAGCAATAGTAAGCAAGAGCACAAGTCACCACACATAATTTGAGACACAAGATTTAACGTGGTTCCCCCAATGTGGGGTACTCCACAAGATAATCTCCTTATAATATTTCACATAAAAATAAGGATCCTTATCCAATACAATGATTACTTTGATCTGCTCAAAGCTAGGCAATACATTGATCTGCTCAGGTAGGCAATCCATTGATCTGCTCAGCTAGGCAACACACTGATCTGCTCAGGTAGGCAATCCACTGATCTACTCAGCTAGGCAACACATTGATCTGCTCAGGTAGGCAATCCACTGATCTGCTCAGCTAGGCAACACATTGATCTCTTAGGTAGGCAATCCATTATTCTACTTAGGCAACATAATTGCTCGTAGTCTATCTCTCAACAAGCTCACATAGAACTTGTCCAAATATGCTCAACAAGCTCACACAGAACTTGTCCAAATTTTCTCAACAAGCTCACACAGAACTTGTCCAAATCTGCTCAACAAGCTCACATAAAACTTGTCCAAATCTGCTCAACAAGCTCACATAAAACTTGTCCAAATCTGCTCAACAAGCTCACATAGAACTTGTCCAAATCTGCTCAACAAGCTCACATAACTTGTCCAAATTAAACTCCCTTTCCAATTTCAAAGCTCACACAGAACTTGTCCAATTCTCAACAAGCTCACATAGAACTTGTCCAAATCTAAACAAAAAAAAAAAAAATCCACAAATCTGTCCAGAAATCTATCCCAAAGACCTTCTCAAAGGCTCAATCAATCATACTCAAGTAGTACTCAAATCTCATCCACAAATATTATGAAGGCAAGGCTCAAATATGAACTCAATAATGAATGGTAATACACTCTTCAAAGGATGACAACTATGATCCACAATGATCTCAACTCAAATCAATCTCATAGAAGCATAAAGAGAATTGTTAGAGACTCAATATGTTCTATACTCAAATCCAATATCTTTCTCAACTCAAGGCAATCTCATAGAAGCATAAAGAGAATTGTTAGAGACTCAATATGTTCTATCCTCAAATCTCAATCTCAACTCAAATCCAGAATATAGAATAGTTTGTTTCATGGAACTTGAACAACCACTTCACACAATCACTTGACTAGGCTCAAACAACTCTTCTCAACCAACTACCACAAGGAACAACTCTTTCTTACAAACCCTAGTCCAAGCATGTATCAACCAACTCAAATGTTTCCAACAATGCTCAACCACAAATCTCACATAACAATGATACTCATGTTCTTCTCAAGTTCAAGTTCTTTGCATAACCAATGGGCTTCAACAACAATGCTAATAAAATATTCTTCACATAACAATGATACTCATGTTCTTTTCAAGTTCTTTGCATAACCAATGGGCTTTAACAACTATGCTTATAAAACAAGGTTTAACCACAACTCTCAAACTAGAAAACCTTGAAGCATTCAACCAACCACTTTCGAAAAGGAAACCACAATCAATCCTTTTCTCTCCAATGATATTTCAGAAATCAACCACCATAATCAATCAATAGGAGAATGTGCCCATACCTTTTATGAAGATGAAGAAACCCCTTTGGAAATCTGCCACACTCAACACACTTTGAAAAAGAACAAAACAACCTTCACTTTGAACCCCTTTACAAAAATAGAAATATCTCTTTACATACACCTTATTTCTCCATCTAATCAAGTTAATCAAATAGCCCTCGAAATAAGCTTTCCAACGATATATAATATGGTATACTTCTAAAAGAGGAAAACACCAAAAATTTCTCTTTTTCTAAAAGTGCATTTCAACCCTTATATCTTGCCTTCCAAGTAAATAAAAATTTAATCAAACATTATTCCCTTAGCATCACCTTATTCCTCCAACATTAGGCAATAATAAAAAATATTCAATAAAATGTTTACTTGCCTCTTAGAGGGAATCGAACCCTCGTCACTGCCCACTCAACACCACAACCGCGGTGCCAAAGACCACGTGAGCTATCTGCTCACATAGGACAGAGAGCAAAAATGCTCCCTATATTTCGCTGCCCTTGCTCATGCCAAAAATGTGCGCCAAATGCTCTTCTTCCACACTCTACGAAAATCGAACCCGGTGGGAATCGAACGCATGCCCTATCGCAACCAAAAACTCCACGCTTCCCAAGCTCACCGTTGGACCACGCTGTCACATCGAAGGATTTTGGGGCTTCCACTTTTTGTTCTCTTCGTTCGATGCTTAGACTTTTGAATCGAAAGCCTTTGCATATATATATATGCAACCTTCCTTTAATTTCACATACGTCGGCACCTTTAATTATTAATTTCCTTTTGATGGCGCATGGTTTTTATGACGTCGGCGATGACTTTAATTTTAATTTTAAAATTTAAATTTAAAATTTTAAATAATTAAAATTTAAACTAAATATTTAAAATTAAATATCTCCATCATCGGGGCACCTTTTTCGATGAAACGAAAAGCCAACCTAGGGTTTTAAGAAAAACCCATTTCAAATCTGCCATCCATGGTTTTAAATAAAACCTTTTATTTTGCCTGCCTTGGTTTTCACAAAAACCCTGTATATATCCATGCTTTCCAAAATATCATAAATGCTTATTTATGAAATACTTTGGCCACCAAAACTCAATGTGATCCATGTGACATCAATGACAACATAAAATACCTCAAATTTCCAACACAATCCTTACTTTTTACAGATCTTTATAATCTTATTCTTCAAATGGATTCAAAAACTTTGTCATCTTGATTCTGCCTTCCATACATTGTATTTATCATGAATCAACTTTTTTACTTATAATTTTATATTTTTAAGATTGAAAAATACTTTGAGCAAGAGTGACAATATTTTGTACTTGTACAATGATTTAAAATTGATTAATGGATTACTTTTCTTGAATACGTCTTTATTTCAAAATTCTAGAAAAAAGGAATTTATATTGATGGTTTTTGCCTTGATTAGAAATAGGAATACAAAGTAGATCCACTATAGTAGTAGTTCTCAAATATTGACATTTATATTTTTGTATTGAAGTGCTTGTTGACTCATAAGACTCATCGAGAACTTTGCTAAAGCAACATCATTCACTTTGTGCATGCAATTTTACTCATTGCTATGATTTTGATAGCTGCTTTGATTGTCCCATTAGCCTTTCTTTTATGTTTTCTAGACCATATTTTAATTGAACTAATGGACTTGGTTTGTGGTCACTATGTACCCGAGATGGGTCAATATTTTCTCCAAATGCAGATGAAATTCTATTTGCTTAATTTCAAAGGGATTGTAGAGGGTCTAGACCACATGTATTCCTTTTTATTTATGGGGAGATGCTTATACAATCTCCAACTTGGTAATGAAGTTTCTTTGTAGCCTTTTCAGATCGAAGTAAGAGAAGAATCAATTAGAAGGAGAGTTGACTCTACCTTCAACCTATCTAATACCACAAATAATATTTATTTTGAATATTTTGTATTATGAGTGATAGATAGTTAAGCACAAATCATTTCCAAATATGACATAACTACTATCCATGTGAGGATAATAACTAACTTGGACTCATAGTCCTTGTGAAGATAACAACACTTAACTAACTTGACCTATGGACCTTGTGAGTGAAGTTTCCATATAAGGACATTAGTTGACCTTAACTAACATGAACTCATAGATCATATGAGTGGTATTTGTATCCACTCTAATTCATATACCACTAAACTATGACGATAATAACTCTTAACAAGAAGAGAATTTTGTTTCTCTAATTTCAATGTGTTAGTGTTAAAATTTGATGGGTATCAATATTGAATATATTATTTGTTTATCCATCATGTTGTGCATGTGCAATTAAATTTTAAACTAATATTTATATTTTAGATATATCCAAATTTTATATATCACTTGTGTATATATAAAATGTATGCAAATAATGACAAATAATTTTTCAGGTAAATTAGTTGACATTTAATTGTAAATGCAGTTACTATCTTTATTGATGTAAAATCTTGGTGTTATCTTTAAAAATTTCAAATATTAAACTACTATTATAGAAGAGAAGTGTATGCATGTTTAGAAAATTAAAAGAGGCTATGATATGATAGAATATCTTATTATTAAAAAGTGATACCAAAGAAGAAATTTTTTCATAATTAATTCTATTCATAATATTATAAAGCTAAAGAAAATAAAGGGACCAAAAACCTCCAAGATTTGTATGGAAAAGGACATAGAATTGAGATAAATTTAACCTTTAATTGTCTTAATAGGAGATGTTATGTATCTAATGTATGATTATCTAGCTATATTTTATTTACCGAAGCATGGTGTACAAGCCTACCCCTATAAGGTTTAACCTTGGACCTCTATTTAGAGTTGTAAATCTAGAAAATTTGGACTTATTCTAAGATGTGAGCATATGCTCTTCAAGAAAAATTTGCACCAATTAAGGTGCCACCTTGAGGTACTTAATTGGGTCCAATTTGTGCTCTCATGAATGGAGTACTAAAGCTCATAGTAGTGGGTTTTCATACCATTTGCAACAAAAGAAAATTTTTATAGTTAAATGTTAGAAGCTTAATTAAAATATATGGTCCTTTTCCTATGAAAAGAGAAAAATCTAGCTCTTATGTCCAAGACTCAATTTCCATGTCTGAAACTTTTAACAATTTATACTTTCATTTAACTTAGAGTATACAATTTTAAATGTTTCATTTTACACATTGGACTCCACCTTACCCTTTATTTTTTGTCTTACATATTATTTTATGTTTTATATCTTATTATTTTTTATTTTCAATAAAAAGGCTTATGGTAATTTTGAATTTTTTATAAGGTCTAGCTTTGCATTCAATGAGAACTAGTTTTATTTTAATGATGACTTTAAAAAATTTACCAAGTGTTGATAGTGAAAATATTATGGAGGAAAATGTTCACAAGGACTTTGGCTATTCATCAGATAAAGTATGTCTGATAGAAGAACTCAATCCTACATACGGGAAAGATCCTAATAGGAAGACATCGTCATTGGAGGAAAAACTTCCATCGAAAGAGATTTTTTGACAAGAATAAACCTAATGGTAGAGGAGACTTCTACGAAAAGATAATGTTTTCCAAATAGATTTCAAGAAAGCAAACATCAAGGAAATGGATAATGGAGTGATAAAAATTAGAGCCATACAATAACCATGAACCCTACTTGAGGAAAAGTAATAGAGAGAAAATGTTTAGACCATATCAAACTAAATAATCAAAGCAATCAAGTCCAGGAAAAAATTCTCTGGAGGATTTTAAAAGGTGGTTCATGGATATAACATTTAACAATGAAAATATGTGGCTATTTTTGTGGGTTTTTCTCCATTAAGTCATCACTTGAGGAGAAGTTCATAACCATCACTTTTGATTTCCAATGCATTTATAATTAATTGATTGAAAAGTCCTACCATTAGATAAAGGTAGTTGTTATCTTAACTAACTCTATAGTTGGTTAACTACATTTTAGAATCTATGTTAGGGAGAAAGATAGAATAATCTAGGATTAGTTTGGACTTATTTTTAATTTCATTGAAGTTCAAATACAAGCACTTGAATGTTATTAGCTTTTGTTCTATGTTTATCATTATAAATCTTATTCAAGTTTAGTCTAGTCGATTTTAACAATGCTTGTAAGGTATTTTTCTTCTTTTCATGAATGTGACTACTTTTCATTTACGTGAAATTGAAAGTAAACTCTTAGATAATAGATTTTAGTGCTTGCTAGCTAAAAACTTGTTAATTGATATGATTTATGTGAAGTGTTTGATGAATGAATTATGGTATATGGATTTCTAATTATTATTGATCCAAATATCTTTCTTCGAAAGAAAATAATTGATGGATGAATTAGGGTATGTGGATTTCTAATTGCTATTGGTCTAGATACATGTTATTTTAAGTGAATAATTTTGTTAGTTCAAATAGTTGTAAATTGTAGATTACATACATAAATATTTTTATTGTTTAATAGAGAAGAGAAAGCAACCAATGATTTGAATCTAAGTAGGGTTGTACACTATACTTTCATATCATCATGGTCTTATAAGGATAAAAAAAAAATTACTTTTGCAAATAATTATTTTATTAAGGTAAGTATTATTAAATTCAATTAAATGACATTAGTTCAACTGGTTAGATTCCTCAACTTTCAAGGAGGAGGCCAAGGTTAAAATTTTTCCAAGAGATACATGCATAATTTTCAAGCTTGTTGTAATACCACCATATGGTCATGATTTAATACAAGTAGGATTCGTTCCACATAACCAATTCAAAAAAATTATTATTAAATTTAAATTTAAATTTAATTTTGAAATTGTTGCAAAAGAGAAATTTTATTACATTTAAAACATTCTAGGGAAAGAACTTAAAAATAAATGTTAAAAATAAGTTATTTTTTTTAAGTGAGTGATTGTGCGACGGTTTCATCTATGTTGAGGGCAAGCAGCTACAAAGGTTGTTTTTTTAGGGCCTTTGGGCCCTAATGACCAATATTTTTATGGTTTTTGATCAAGATTTTAGCAGGAGATATTGTAGGGGACCCAATATGGGTTATAAATATGTCTTTCAATAGATATTCATGCTACAAACTTGATTGACAATTACTTCCAATTTGTTGTACAAAACAAAAGTGAAAATAATACATTTTCTCAACATCCAAGGCATGGATTAAAGATATCTCGAAACAAGTTTCAAGCAATTGATCAAAAATTGATTTCAATCTTAAGTGAATATGGTGCTAAGAAGCACCCCCAAAACAAATCCACTATGGAAACCCCTTTCAAGGGCAAGGATTTCAAGGATTCAGTATCAAAAATGAATTTTAGATATGTCCTCCATGTTGGATAGCCTCAGCCTAATGCTAACATTAATACTAGGGTTTCCTGTAAATATTTGAGAATGCCTAAGATTGAGCCTAGGAAAACTGTGTCAAGATGCCTCAGGGTAGTTGATGTAACCATTAGCTTTTGAGGATATATGCAATGGAAGATATCTAACACAGGTCCTAATAATATGCAATAAATATGAAAGAAAGTGAGTTTGCAATATGACTGAAATATACTATAAATAGAAATGATGAAATTACAATATAGTATGGAGGAAATGGCCATTCCATTACTATGAGCTAAAGAGCTACATTGGGCTCCATATAGGAGCACCACTATCTACTACACTGCACTATATAAGAACTTGACTTCTTTGCTAACTTGATCTATGACGTCCTTTATATAGAAAGATAGATTCATTGGCCAACACTCTACCTAGTTGTACAAGGGGACACATTGCACATTACAACTTGCACATTGCCACTTGTGTATTTATTACATTGCTTGAAGTAACTAGCCAACTTTTCCCTAAAGTAATATCCTACTCTAACTATGTACCTAAGGTGGTACATTTACATGATCCAAATTATGTAATATACTCTAACTCTTACACCCCCATGTATTACATTATTTGGGTATTGAAGATTTCAGTCTTCAATATGGATCTTCTTCTTTATCTTGGAGCTTTTATTCTTCTTCTCTATTTTCTGTAACTTGTTCAAGCAAGTAGTTAGTGTTTTCATAACCTGTTATTATTTTTTAAAGAGATTTGACTTCATAATCATCTATAGATTCTTCCAGTTCTTTGATTTCCTCTATCCTTTGAGCTAGGTGTCCTTTTTTATTCACAATTTGATACTCCAATTGGGGATAATTGGTTGGATGTTGGGTTTGCTGCTGATTTTGATATTGTTTTGGTTGAAATATGCTCCCATTTTTTATCTGATTTCCTTGATTCTTATTTTAGGGATTGAATCTGCAATAGTTAGTGCTATGAAATTTTCTCTTGCATATCTGACAATACATGTTATATCATGGTCTTCGTAATTTTGATGATGAAGCAATATTTCCCTATGGATTATCTTTTGATTTCAATGCAGTGTTAGTCATTTCATCTTTAGCTATATTTTCTACCTCGTATTCTTGAAGAATATTGATTAAGTCATCAAAAATAATATCTTTACTTAGGACTTGTAAATATGCTACCAAATATTTGTAGCTATCTGGAAGTGCTCTCATGTTTACTTGAGTAAGAAGTTCATCTTTAATTTCTTCTCCTAAGGTTAATATTTTCTCTTTGATATTTGCTACTTTCCTTAGGAATAGTTTTTTTCTATGCTCTCACCACTGTTCATTTTTAAAGAATGTAGTTGAGTTTGAATATAAAGGATAGTGGCTTTATTTTTTCCTTAAAATATATTTTTTAAGCTTTCCCATGCTTCTATAGATGTCTTTGTTGAACTGATAGAAGGTTGTATTTCATCAATGATAGAAAAAGTTATTATCATTAGGGCTTTTGCATCATTGTTATAAAACATTTGAATTTCAGTATCACTTGTGCTTGGTCTTTTTGTTGTTCCTTGAGTTATCTCCCAAAGTTTTTCATATACTAATATTATTTTAACCTTATTTTTCCAGGAGGAATAATTTGGTCCCTTAAGTAATTGGGATTCCTCAAGAAAGAATTAGTTTGATGCCATGATGATCCTTGTGGTATTATTTTAATTTCCCTAGTATAGATTTGATGATGTCTTATGTCTCCCTAGTAATTATTGCATATGTTGAATGATAGATAAAGTGCTTTTAAGAGTAATAGTTCAATTTTGATATGATTTTGTAAAGTTTTGTGAATAGAAAATATCAACTTCTTTTACACCTTATTTCTCCTATTGAACTTAAGCACTTTCTATTTTAATGAGGTTCTATTTTTTGGAATTCTTTTGTCCCTTTAATGTAAGTTTGAGACAAGTATAGTAATTAATTTCCAACTCTTGATTTTCCTTATAGAACCTTCTTTTATAGCCTTTGATAATTTGATATTTAATATTTCTAAATTCTAACTACCTAATTGGTGTAGTATTCCTTAGAACTCCCCAATATGGAATTTTAGAAAACAATGATATCTGCAATGCTAGATAATTAATCTATCTAGGTAGAAATCCTTATTTCTCCTTTGCTTTAGATTGCAAATATTAGGCTATTAATATATAGCCTAATATTTGTAATCTAAAGCAAAGGAGAAATAAGGATTTATCTTAATGTTTTAACCTTATATTATACCTTATATCTCCCTATTAATTAAAGCAAATTGGAATATAATCTAGTCTTACCTTTGTGACACCCCAAACCTCTATGTATCTAGCACTAACTCTTAGAAGTATATGACACCACTCTTTAGTGCTCTTTTGATCGTTATATCCAATGTATGGGCATAGGTTGTAGCTTCTCTTTGACGATGGTTGGTTTATTTGACTGCACTCCTCGGACAATTGGTGTTGACCGCTTTGACTAGGATAATTCAATGTTCCTGTCTTACTACTACTATGACGTTGACGCTATTGTGTAATTCTACCATGAGCTCAACTTTGGATACTTCTACAAACTTGGCCTTTAATTCTTAGCTTTGCTTTGACTGCATTCTGATTTTTTTCTGAATCAGGATATCTTCAAGAACTCTTTTTTAGAGTATGCTTCTAAATCAGGAATCTATCTTTTGAATTAGGAATTTCTTCTAGAATTTTATTTATAAATCTCTTCTTTGGAGTCTTCTTCTTAATCAAGAATTTATCTTTTGAATCAAGAAATTTTCTCTGAAATTTTCTTCAAAAATTCTTCTCTGGAGCTTACTTTTGAATCAGGAATTTTTCTCTGAAGTTTTCTTCAGAATTAAGGGTTATATAGCCTTCTTCTTTATCAAGGCTTCTATGGCCTTTCTTCTTCTAGGCTTCTCTAGCCTATTCTTATTCTAGGCTTATTTATCATTTTCTTCTTCTAGGTTTCCTTGGCCTATTCTTATTCAAGGCTTCTTTGGCCTTGTCTTCTTCTAGGCTTCTCTAGAATTATTCTTCTTCTAGGCTTCTTTGGTCTTTTCTTCTCCTAGGCTTCTCTGGCCTATTATTAGTCTAGGCTTCTTTGGAATTTTCTTCTTCTACACTCTGCAGGTATTAATCTTGAATGGAGATCACCAATATCATATATCCTTATATGACTCAACTCCTAGAGTCTCTTCTTCCTTGAGTTTGCTATAAGACTACTGTGGTTTTTTCTTTACTTCTGTATTTAGGATTGCAACTCTTGAAATATTTAGTCTTCTCCTTGTTGCTGTAAGTTTTGGAATGATTCTAACAAGATATTCTTCCTAAATTTAGAGTAGGAATCTTTCCAACCTTTTGCTAAATCTCCTTTTCATGCAATAAGCTGTTAGAAACTGGAATTGAAGAATTTATAAATCTAGAGATAATAATCTTCACTAGTTTATTTATCAATCTAGTGGTATGAATGTTGAGTCATAGTCTTCATGAGTTTTTCCACAACTTTGTGGAAATACTCTAGCTAAATATAATCTCAGGATTTTTACAATTGAGATTTATTTCATTCCTCACTTTTCTAATCTTGTTGGCTACTGTGGCTATTTCTATCAATTGATTCCTAATGGCAACTTTTGCATTCTATGATGCACAACGATAGATCCAGTTTGTGAATATGTAGGTTAATAGTAGTAATGATGACTCTCCTTATTCCTCTTGATCTACTAGACTTCTCTTATGATGGATGTAGGCCCTCCTATCTCAATTCATCGTGGCTCTTATACCACTGTTAGCTTTTGAGGATATATCTAATGGAAGATATCTAACATAGGTTCCAATAAGATGCAATAAGTATAAAATAAAGTGAGTCTGTAATATAACTAAAATATACTATAAATAGAAATGATGAAATTACAATGTAGTATAGAGGAAATGGTCACTCCATTACTATGAGCTAAAGAGCTACATTGGGATCATACAGGAGCACCACTATCTACTAAATTGCACTAGATAAGAACTTGACTTCCTTGCTAACTTGATCTATGAGGCCCTTTATATAGTAATATAGATTCTTTGGCCAATATTCTACCTAGTTGTACAAGGGGACACCTTGCACATTGCCACTTGTGCATTTATTACATTGCTTGAATTAAATACCTAACTTCCCCCTAAAGTAATCTTCTACTCTAACTATGTACCTAAGGTGGTACATTTACATAACCTAAATGATGTAATATACTCTAACTCTAATAGGAACTCCATTTGTTAAGATAGATATATGTGTCATTCATACTAGCATAGAAGATCTAGAAAAAATAGGACTAATTTGTTATTTCTTGGGTTTTCATTCGATCCTATCTACTTTCAAAGTTTGGGCTGCAAAAAAACTGGAAAACAAAAGGTGAGTTACAAATATCTATATATCCAAAAGGTTATTTTCTTGTTTTATTTGCTAATAATGAAGATAGAGAGAAATAATTTCAAGGAGGACCCTAGTTCTTTGGAAGGGTAGGGCTTTTCATGAAGCCTTTGCATGTTAAATTTAAAGCCAAAGAAGAGATGCCTTCTACAGGTCTTGTGTGGGTTAAGATCTTTGGCCTCCTAATTAAGTTTTGGAATTAGGTTATTTCTTCTTCAATTGGAAACTCTTTGGGAAATTTTATGATGATTGTTTATTGTACTTAAAAAATTGAACATATTATTTATGCTCAAATTTATGTTTTAATGGATTTTGACAAACCCATACCTGAAAAGATATCATTACAATTTGGGGAGGACACTTGGGAGCAAGTGGTGGACTATGAGAACATTTCTTTTTATTGCATAAATTACCATGAATATGGTCATTTGGATAGTGTCTACCCAAATGAAAATCTAGATTAAAAGAAAGAGGATATAAACTTAGCAGGTTTCCAAATGCCTAAGAAGAAGAACACTAAAAAAACAAGTTATGAAGGATCAATCGAAGTTATCAACTAATATATTTGAAATTCTTTTCACAAATGATGTTCTAGGTGAGGAAGAGGAAATAACAAAAACAAAAATATTAGAAATGCAATTTAAATATGTAGATAAGGACTCGGAGATAAACCAGCAAATTAAGGTTTTCAATAGGAAAAAAATGGAGGAAATATACATAAGAAAAATAATATTTTAAATGTTGAGACTTCAAATAATACAGGTCCCAAGATAGACTCTATTGAACCTTATATGATGTAATAACCAACAACACCTCTAAGAAGATTCAATTAATATAACATCTTCTTCTTTAATAACCGAGCGATGACACTTAAGGAAATAATGGGAAACTATTCAATCTTGCAAATTGTACAACCCAAGGTAATCATACACTCTAAACTACAATCGAACAATCTGGGCAGTAATAATTCAATACCAGGTAATCGTACAACCTAGGAAAATTATACAATATAAATTGTAATCATACACCTCTGGGAAAATCATACAATACAAACTAACATCCTTCAATTTGAACAACAATCATTCAACCTTAGGTAATCGTACATTCTAGGGCAATCATGCAATCTATATTACAATCGTACACCTCTGGTCAAATCATACATTCTAAGCTAAAATTGTACAACTCTAGGAAATCGTACAATGTAAAATGCAACCGTTCAACCTAAAAATCAAATCATTCAATTGTACGAGGGTTCCTTGATTTTGCATCATAATTGAACACTCCTAGCTCAATACCTAATAGTACACTCTTCCTCTGTAACACTGGATAGTTGGATTTCACTCATAAGGTTAGGATGGAGTTGGTTCTTAATAGGTCGGTTACATAATCTATTGTGTACAATATCCCTCTTTCCTATCTAGCTCCAATGTGAGCAGTACCTCCTCATTGCATATTAAAATCTCATGCACTGCCAGTTGGAAACAAGTTCATAATTCCTTAACGAGACTGCATCTTGATGGTATTGTTATTCTTTATTGTTGGTGACTATATTTAGTGTACTCATTCCTACTTTTATTCAAAGGGCTCCACAAATTGTTAGGGTAAATGTCATTGTTCTTCCTTACCGGGTTGTAATGTGCCCAATGATCCCAAATAACCTACACAATGGAACAACAAAATACGTATGATTTTGAATATGCATTCCACAACAATAAAATCACAAAGGTAAATGAATGGAAACTTTTATTTATTTATTGAAATTACAAACTGATTGAAAACCTCCCTCTTCCTCTCTTCACCAACCCACTCTTAGACAAAAGCAAACAATTTATAGCCCTAGTTGCACAAGAGGTGAACGGTTGGCTTTTCATTTCCATGACTATTCATCTTTTAGATATTGTCAGGATGCTCCCGCATCATACTCATTAGGTAGAAGAAATGGTTCATGAGAATTCAACAAGTCTTCAATTTGAACCCCATATTTGGAAATCTTAGATGCGTTCATCCATGTGGCATCCTCAATTACCTAATTCTTCCACTTGACTAAGTATTCATGATATTCCTTACCTCTCATATTTTTGGCAACCCTAGAATCTATGATCATCTCAATTTCATCACATTCCTTTTCTGGTAGTTATTGTACCCAATCAATCTTTGAAAGTCTTGAAACTACATCCTCTTGTTCACAAGTTGATCCTTCATGGTAAGGATATAGATCTGCTACATTGAATATGGGTGATATATCCACTCCTTTAGGTAGTTCTATTTCATAAGCATTAGCAATAAACTTCCTCAAGACCTTACAAGGTCCAATCTTCTTCTAGTTTAACTTATTGTAAGTACCTTTTGGGAATCACTCCTTTCATAAATATGCTAGAACCAAATCACCAACCTAAAATTCTAGCACTCTTTGCTTGTGATCAATGTGTTGTTTATACTTCATGACACTCCTTTCTAAATCACTTCACACCTCCTGATGTAAATCATGAATATAGTCAACAAAATCCTCTGCAATAGCACTTGGCCTCTGTAGATCAATTGTCTTTCGTAACTCATCTACTCCATGTAGACGTACTCCATATACAATATAAAATGGACTTTTACCTGTGCTTCGATTCACTGAGTTGTTGTATGCAAACTCTTCTTGTGCCAAAACAATATCCCAAAGCTTCACCTTCTTGTCGACCAAGCATCTCAAAAAATTTCCAAGACTCCTATTCACCACCTCAGTTTGTCCATCGGTTTGTGGATGATAAGCCAAACTAAATGCCAACTTAGTACCCAATTTCTTCCATAATGTCCTCCAAAAATGACCCACAAATTTGCTATCCCTATCTAAAATAATACTCTTTGGTAACCCATGTAATCTCACCACTTCTACAAAGAATAAAGTAGCAATATGAGTTGCATCATTCATCTTCTTGCAAGGTATGAAATGTGCCATCTTTGAGAATCTATCAACCACAACAAAAATAGAGTCATTCCCCTTTTGTGTCCTTGGAAATCCAAGAATAAAATCCATGCTTATATCCTCCCATGGTCTCTCTGGAATTGGTAATGGCTGATATAATCTAGCATTTTGACTCTTTCCTTTTGCATGTTGGCATACCTGACAACCTTGCACAAATTTTCTTACATTCATATTCATTCCAGGCCAATAGTAACCTTCTTCAAGTTGTCTCATGGTTTTGTCCATCCCAAAATGTCCTACAAGTCCCCCACTATATTTTTTCCTTATCATATTTTCTCTCATTGAACTTCATGGTATGCATAGTCGATGCCCCTTGAATAACATCCCTTCTTGGATGAAATATTCAAGCCATGGAGACCTATATCCTATCGTAGGATAACTACATGCTACCCAAGCTTCCTTGAAATCTTCATCATCCTTATAAATCTCCTTCATGGCATCAAAACCAATAACTTCTACCCTCATCATATTTACTAATAAATTTTACCTGCTCAAGGCATCAACTACTCGATTTGATTTACCACTTCTATGCTTCAAGACAAATGAATATCCTTGCAAGAATTCTACCCACTTCATATGCCTTTGGTTCAACTTACTCTGATTATTAATAAACTATAAAGCATGATTATCTATGAATAAGACAAATTCTTTTGGCAGCAAATAGTGCCTCCACTTTTTTAGGGCTTGAATGATAGCATAAAACTCTTGGTCATAGACCGAGTATTTCCTCTTTGCTTCATTTAGCTTCTCACTGAGATAGGTAATGGGCTTACCTTCCTAGCTTAAAACTCCTCCTATTGTTGTTCCACTTGCATCACAATCCACCTAAAAAACCTTGTTGAAATATGGCAAGGCTAGAATTGGTTGCTCGGTTACCTTTTCCTTTAGGACTCAAAAACTCTTTTCTACTACACTTGTCCACTTAAATTCATGCCTTCCTCCTTTTAGGGTCTTTGTAATCGGTGTACAAATCCCACTAAATTTTTTGATAAACTTCCTATAGAAACTTGCTAGACCATGGAAACTCCTTGCCTCAAACTTACTCCTTGGTGATGGCCAATTTACAATGGCCTTAACCTTCTTGGGATCCATTCACAATCCTCCTGGTGAAATCACAAAACCCAAGTACACCAACTCTTCTTTCATGAAACTACACTTCTTCAAGTTGACCAACAACTTCTCTTCCTTCAATATTTGTAAGACCAATCTCAGATGTGTCAAATGCTCTTCCTTGCTCTTACTAAATATCAAAATATCATCCAAATAGATGACCACAAACTTGCCAAGAAATGGCTTAAGCACTTCATTCATTAACCGCATAAAGGTACTGGGTGCATTTTTCAATCTAAATGGCATAACCAACCACTCATACAATTCATACTTTATCTTGAATGTAGTTTTCCACTCATCTCCTTCCCTAATCTAGATCTGATGATAACCACTCTTCAAATATATCTTTGTGAAGTACTTTGCTCCACTCAAGCAGTCCATCAAATCATCCATGTGTGGCAATGGAAATCTATACTTTATGGTTATCTTATTGATGGTCCTTGAATCTGTACACATTCACCATTCTCCACCTTTCTTTGGTGCAAGTATAATTGGTACTGCACATGGGCTCAAACTCTCCCTGATCAACCCCTTGTCCAACAACTCTTGGACTTGTCTATTTATTTTCTCATTCTCCATTGGTGTCAGTCTATATGTTGCCTTATTGGGTAAACTCGATCCTAGAATCAAATCGATGTGGTGGCTAATACTCCTTATTGGTGGTAATCCATCTGGCAATTCTTCTGATAAAATTTTTGCATACTCTTCCAATAACTTCTTGACTTCACCTGGAACCTCATCCTTTCGGTTTACTATCCCACCCTCTATGGGTTTGGCAATCAATGCAAAACACACCTTCTTCCTTGTCATTTCCTTTAAAAATTGCTTTCCAGAAATCAAACATACCTTTGGACCATTGTCCTCTCTTTCATCCTTGTCCTTCAATGGACCCAACACATACTTCTTACCATCCTTCATAATTGTGTAGGTGTTTTTCCTACCATCATGTACAACCTTTCTATCAAATTGCCAAGGTCTTCCCAACAACACATGGTAAGCATCCATAGGCATAATATCACACATGACCTCATCTCTGTAAGATCCAATTTGGAATTTCACCTGACATTATTCACTGACTAAAATTTGGTGTCCCTTTTGCAGCCAAGAGACTTTGTATAGATTGGGGTGCTCTATCCGACTCAACCCTAGTTTCTCTACCATTTCATTGGATACGAGATTATCCATACTCCCACTATCTACAATAACCTTACAATATTTTCCCCTTGATTTGCATATTGTTCTAAAAATACTTCTCCTCTGAGCAGGTTCACATTCTCTCTTTTTAGGTTTTAGAAGAACTCTCTTCATCATGAGAGATTCTCCTTGTTTTGGCTCCTCCATGTGTCTTGGGGAAGCAACACTTTCCTCATCTGCTACTACAACATGGTTCCTAATCTCCTTTCCTTTACTACCACTTTCTTGTGCATTTGGACATTCAAATGCCTGATGACCATCTTCTCCACATCTATAACACCTTCCATAGAATCCTCTATCCCTTCCTCTACCAAAGCTACCTCTTCCCCTTGAGAAGTATCCTCCTCCTCTGGCATTCTAGCTAAAGTCATTATGAGAAGTACTAGCTTCTTCTTCATGTTTTTGTTGTCCTCTTCCATTGCTTGCTTGCCCTCATCCTCGTGAGGACCACCCTCTTCCTCTTTGATTATTTTTTTGTCTTTACAACAACTTCTCTTCAACCTTCAAGGCATATTGGTAGGCTTCCTCTATCATCCTTATCTTTATCATGTTGACTTCATCTTGTATGGACAACCATAGTCCATTGATATACTTTGAAACCTTCTCCTCATCACCTTCCACATGGTCGACCCAAATGGTGAGCTTATAGAATTCTTGTGTATAATCTTTCACAGTCATTTCTTTTTATCTCAAATTTTGCAACTTCCTAAAAAGCCCAATTGGTAATCTGATGGGAGGAATTTGACCTTCAACCTAGTGACCATTTTCTCCCATGTCCTTATCTTCTCTTTTCCTTTTCTTTACCTTTTAGTTTGAACATGGTCCCACCACAAGGATGCATGCCCTTTCAACTTTGTACAAGAAAATTTCACTCTCTTGGGGTCTACAATTGACTCAAAATCAAAATATTTTTCCATATCTGCAATCCAATCGATGAGTTCTTCAGGGTTTAAATTTCCATCATATGATGGGGTTTCTAACTTTGGTTTCCTACCCATGTTAGCAATTGCCTAGATTAACCTTTCCCCTGGGTCTCCTTCTTCTTCTTCATTGTGAACTCCTACTTGGTTTGCTCCCTCTTCTTCCTCTTCTTCACTATCACTCACATATTCGACTTGGGTGCCCCTCCTCTAGGTGGTTTCCAATGCATCCAACCGAGCAATGATTCCTCTCATCATCTCCACCAAATTTATGGTTTGAGGCCCTCATGATCTCCCTCTTCCTCATTGTGCCATCTCTCCTTAGGCACATATCACTCCTTGCTCCTCAGAGATCTTCTGGCTTTGATACCAAATGATGTAGTAACCAACAACACCTTCGATAAGGTTTAGTTAATATAAAATCTTCTTCTTTAATAACATAGCGATGAAACTTATGGAAATAATGGAAAACTATTTAGTCTTGCAAATTGTACAACCTGAGGTAATCATACACTCTAAATTACAATCATACAATTTGTGCAGTAATTGTTCCATCCTAGGTAATTGTACAATCTAAATTGAAACCGTGCATCTCTGGGTAAATCGTACAATGCAAACTACCATCATTCAATATAAATAGTATTTGTTCAACATTAGGCAATCGCACATTTTGGGGCAATTGTACAATCTAAATTGCAATCGTACAGCTCTGGGCAAATTGTACAATGCAAACTACAATCGTTCAATCTGAACAACAATTGTTCCACCTTAGATAATCATACATCCTAGGTAATTATACATTATAAGCTACAATCATACATATCTAAGCAATTGTACAATGTAACTACAACCGTTCAACCTAAAAATAAAATAATTCAGTTGTACGAGGGTTCCTTTATTCTGCATCACAACTAAACACTCCAAACTCAAACCCTAATGGTACACTCTTCCTCCATCACACTGAATAGTTGGCTTTCACTTGTAAGGTCAGGATGGAGTTGGTTCTTAATAGGTTGGCTACATAATCTATTGTGTACGATCTTCCTCTTTCCTGTCTATCTCCAATGTGAGCAGCAACTCCTAATTGTGTATTCATATCTCATACATTGCTAGTTGGAATAAGTTCATAATTCCTTAATAGAACTACATATCGATGGTGTTGTTCTTCTTTATTGTTGATGACTATCTTCAATGCATTCCTTTCTCCTTTTTTTTGAAGGGCTCTATAAATTGTTAGGGCCAATATCATTCTTCTTCCTTATCGAGCTACAACGTGCCTAATGATCCCCAAGAACCTGCACAATAGTACAACAAAACACATGTGATTTCGAATATGTATTCCACAACAATAAAATCACAAAGGTAAATGGATGGAAAGCTTTATTTATTTATTGTAATTACAATTCAATTGAAACCCTCTCTCTTCCTCTCTACCCCTCCACTCTTAGACAAAATAAAATAATTTATAGCCCTAATTGCACAAGAGGTGAATGGTTGGCTTTTCAGCTTCATGATTGTTCATCTTTCAGGTATTATCAGGATGCTCCCTCATCATTACAGTAACACTTTAGCTTTCTACATGCATTCTTATAGGTTACAATCCATCCCAAATTCAATTGGGATAATTCAAGAAATAGAGAAAAAAAAACTAAAGATGGATTCCAACCAAAAGGCAGGTTGCAAGACCAATCAACATCATATGGTAAAAGAAGGTGAAAAGCTTGTAGAGGAAGGTAATATTAATACCTTTGCCAGTTTTTTAAGCTTTGATATTAATGAAGATCATCACTTGGAATATTAGAGGACTCAAAGGGAGTCTTTCAAAACAAAATAAAATTAGAAGAATGATTTAGACAAACCATCCACATCTTGTTTTCCTTCATGAAATAAATATTTCAATAGAGGAAATGGATTCAATTGCTAGTAAAATTTGGCTAGCTAGAAAAGTTGCTTCCCTCATTTCCCAAGGAACTTTTGATGGTATTACTTGCCTTTGGGACCAAAAGAGGTATTTATTCACCATATGGTTCAAATATAGGGTATTTTAGCTATAGCTATTCAAAGTAGACATTCTAACCAAATTATGCTTTGCATAATTGTTTATGCTTCAACTACTTTGGAGGAAAAGAGAAGATAATGAAATGATGTAACTTATATTATATCTCATTTTATTGAATCTTGGATCTTGATCAGAGGCTATTTCAATACCATCTTCTCTATGGATGAGAAAATGGAGGGAAATAGAAATTTGGACAAAGGTACTAACTTCATGAGTGAATATATTGTAAACCTTCATCTTGTGGACATCCAACTAGATAATGACCTTATAACTTGGTTTGATAGAAGGTAAGGTATAGCTTGTATCATGGAGATATTGGATAGGTTCTTGTTCTCTGACAATTTCTTAATCCATGGTCGCATTCCTAAGGTGAAGACTCTTAACAATACTGGTTCGAATCACTAGCCAGTCATGGTGGAAATTTGGAAAACCAATGTGAGTTTCTCACCTTTTTATTTTAGTTAATGTGGCTTAGAGATAGTTCATTCAAACCTCGAGTGCAGCATTAGTGGAAGGAAGGTAAACCAAGGTATAGGACTAAGATGTTTTATTTTTCCAAAAGGTTGCAATACATTAAATCCAAATAAAGATTTGGAACTGGAAGGAGTTTACAGATATTTGGAAAAAAACATAAAGTTATTGCTCAGCTTGAAATTTTTTTTAGATGGCCTCATAGAGAGTAGAAGTACAGATGAAATTAGACTCACAACTCAGTTAGAGAAATGGAAAAAAAAAGAACTTTTATGCAAGCAAAAATCTAGGATCCAATGGCTCAAATAAGGAGATTGAAACACAAATATCTTCCACAAATATATTCTAGATCGAAGACCTCACAACTTTATATCTTCTCTAAAATATGATTTTGGAGATGTTGTCTACTTGGGATGGCATGAACCCTATTGTTGTCAATTACTTTTCCAATATTTTTGTTGTTACACCTCTTGACTCGGCTTATCAATAGAATATTCTTCAAGTGATCCCTACTCTTATCACTTTTGAAGAGAACTCTATTTTGACTACTCCAGTTACTATCAATGAGCTTCAACAGTTGGTTTTTAAAATATAAAAATAAAAATCCCAGGTCTTGATGGTTTTTCGATTGAGTTCTATCAAGAGTTTTGGGATATCCTTCATGCTGATTTATTAGAGGTGGTGGAAGAAGCTAGGAAAGCCAAATATATTTTGAATGTTATCAATAAAAATTATATTGCTATTGTCCCAAAATCTCAAGAGGTAGATCATATCTCAAATTTTAGACCTATAGCTTTATGTAATGTTCTTCTCAAAATCATTATAAATATCATGGCAGAAAGACTAAAATCTCTTTTGCATAAGATTATTTCCCCTGAACAAGGGGGTTATGTGGAAGGACATCAAATAGTGGATGAAATAGTTATTTCTTAGGAAGCCATCCATTCCATGGAATTGCAAAATTATCCATCTATGTTCATTCATTTAGACTTATCTAGAGCTTATGACATAGTGGATTGGCACTTCCTTGTCAAAGTATTAAGGCAATTTGTCTTCTCTCAGGATTGGATGGACTAGATTATGGGATGTATCTCTTCAGTGTTCTAATCTATTCTTATCAATGGTATGCCTTCTCATCTATTTCTTTATTTTAAAGGTATTAGGCAAGGTGACCCTCTCTCCCCTAATTTCTTCATCATTCTTGTAGAATGCTTGGGTAGGACTATAACAAAAAATAGAGAAAATAAAACCCTTGAGGCAGTAACCATTGCTCATGGATCTAGGCCTATTTCTCATCTTCAATTTTTTGATGACTCTACTCTATTAGGTAAATCTACAGTTAAGGAAATTATAGAAAAGTAAAGTGCTTGAATGGAAAGGACAGAAATGTAAAGTGCTAAAAAAGTAATGTTGCTAAATTGAAACAGCAAAACAATATTGCAATGTTGAAAATGAAAATGGAATGCTAAAATAAGAATGCTTTGACAAAAATGGAAAACACAAGCATGAGTGGAAATTGGCTAGCTATGAATGAGACAAAGCAAAAAAATGTGCAAACAAGGGGAAAATAAGGGAGAAATAAGGGAAAATAGAGTATTTAACCTATTGTAAGAAATAACAAAAATAACAGTAATAAAACCTATAATTACAATATAGATTTCGCTCCACTAGCCCCAAGAGTGGTCCCTTGCTCCTAGATCTAGCAGAAGGTGTAAACTCACCAAATCCTAAGCTAAATTATGATATCAAATTAACTTGAAAGACTATAAAATAAACTAGTCTAAAAATGCTACACTTTATTGACTATTTGACCGTTACAACAATTAACTAATTCACATATTCATGTTCTAATTTTCTATTAGCCTTCAATGAGGGAATAAAAGAGTATTTATACTAAATCCTTCACTTTTTTTTCTTACAATTAGGAATTAAAATAGAAATGCTCTGATGTCTCTTGATTCCTTCAATTCTGTATTCAACTGCTAACTTGTCCTAAATTAGGATAGAAATGTATTATGGATAGATATTTGTATTTTTACGCCTCCAAATGATATGGAAAGTCTTAGAATATGTCATAGTAATATTCATGATTCATCCCAAGTTTCCAACTCACCTTTCCTCCTTGGAAATTGGTTAGGAGTTAAGTTTACTTTTACTACAAGAATTCTTGCAACTACTCTAGAACATGCTGTTGATTATCTGTTGTGTATAAATGCTTCAGTCGTTGGTTGTTTTATTTATCTTTGGTGCTTGGACATATTCTCCCTTATCTTATTTGTGCTTAAAATTTTATTTTGATCCCAAAATTACGTGCAACACTCGTTCTTTAGTATTTTGCAGCTTGTTACCCAAATGTTTCAAAGTAGAACCTACAGGTTCAATTACAACAGATTGCATAGTCTAGATTTGGTGTAGTTTTGACTCTCTTAATGTCACATAATCTAAAACCATTTTCTAAGGGTAGGATAATTATTCAAAAACTTTATCATGTTAGTTTTTCAAACTTACACTAATACCTTCATTCTTATTGCTCTTTTCTATGCCTTTTTTATGCCTATTAAATACTAAAAATCATGTAGAATTTATGACAAAAATGCAAGAAGATTATCTAAACAACATAATAGTATTTCTCATCACTTTACTATGCTAAAATTAACATTATCATGCATGATAATAAAAATACTTGGCATTATACTATAACATTTTGACAAAAATGGTAGTTTGTATGTATGATAACATCAAAATAATGAGATATTTTGGTGTCTCATCATTCCCCCCTACTTAACCTGATGCATGCCTTGGTGGGCTACAGCAGCATTCATGTCTAGTTCCCTATGCATATTTTCTCCAAAAAAATTATTTTAAGAATGATACCCTTTGTTTCTTCTAATCTTTGCCAATCAGTTCTAAAATTATTATTTTGGTTTTGGATCTAAATCAAAATAGTAGGATACTGGTGTACGTATGGTGGGTGGCCTAAAATGAATACCTATCCATTCATGTCTCATTGCAATCATCACTTCTACTAGTGTTACTACCCTCCTACAATACCACATTAGATTAGTTGGTGATATGGACTCTCTTTTCCTTAGAGAAATAAATAGTTCATCCCATATATTTTTGCATGTTTACCCTAAACTGTCAAAGGTAAGTAGCTCTAATATTCACATTTCCCATAAAATAAAAGTGTTGAATAATCAATGCTTTTGGGTTAGGTTGGTCATATCTGAGTAGAATTCTAGGTCCTATTTCCATTGTCTTATACTATTGCCATTCACTTTACCAATATATTTGGTTGTTAGAGTGGAGGTGCAGGCTCTAAGTTGGACATCCCTTGTGTAGATATACGATGAAATTTGAACATCCTCTACTACTACAAACTTATGTAAATAGAATTCACAAAGTTTATGTTCCTCAAGGCTTTACAAATATGCATCAATGAAACATTGCTCAAAGGACATCACAAGAGAGGTTAGAACAGATTTTTATTACCTACCACCTATAGTATTATTCCTTGAGGAGCAAGTTATAAATTTTGGTAGGCCTCCTGCATTGTATTATTTGTTCTAATATGTGGTACAGGTCTCTCACCTTGTTTTTTAGAACTCTAACTTCCTATATTTATCTTATTTTTTGCTCCTCCAATAGTCATAATGCTACAAGGTATTCCTCTAAAGCATGGCATCAGGCCATCTACCTTGCCACTGGTGTATTATGATCTATCAATAAAACCATGTTTTACTAAGGTGCAACAACTAGTGGTGCAGTAGGCATGTGAGGTATTTCATATTGTACTCTAAGCCCTACAACTTGGGTTATAGTCACAAACTATACAATCACATGTTTAACTTCTTTTTCATTTGGTATTTCAAATTTTCCTACCCCAATATAAAATTCTAAAGTTGTATGTACTCTAGTATTATGCTCTAGAGATATTGTTTAGGTGCCCTATTGTGCTAAAGCCTCTTTCTGTTGTTTTTGTTTTGGTGCTTCTTCTTGTGCTTAATGTTTCAAAGTATTCTCCTGTATTGGATGTTTTGGATTCTGCCTCTATCCTAAAGTTGCTTCTTCTAAAACCAATTTTTGCTCATGTTCTTGAGCATCTTATTTCTACCTGGAGAATTCTCCACCATCCATGGGCTCTTTTCCTACCTTTTGAATAAACATTACTTCCTCTTCTAACCTCATTTTTTTTGCAATAATAGTATCTATAATAGGATTAGATGGGTTTGGTTCTTGTTCTGAAATAGTAGCTTCAATCCTACCATGGTGTGATGGAGTTGTTTCTTGTTTATTCACTTATTGGGCATGTTCTACCAAATTGAGCAAAATTTATATTACCTCTTTACCTTGGATGAATTCAGATGTTTCTACTACCTCTTTACCTTGGATTATATCCCTTAGCTCATAGAGTTCTTACAGCAGTTTATATATGTATTTATCCTTCTCCTTGATCTTCTATTTTATCTCTTCTATCCATTTTTATTGCTTCTTAATAATTACCCTAGTAGCTTTCATGGGGTCCTATAGCTCCATTTCTATGGTCATTTTCTATTCTGTTGATTTTTAGAAATAGGTGGGTATTCTTAGGTCAGGTGGGGAATCCTCCTGTATTAGTTCTTCTATTTCTGTAGGAACTCCAACATCTTGATCATATTCCTCATCATATTTTTCTTATGTTGTGTTAAGAGGGCTTAGGGGGTGTTGCCTATTTTTCCTAAGTGATTGCATTTATTCTTTGCCTTAAGCTCCTCCTAAGAGGAGGTGGTGTTGGTGTAGCCTGTTGCTTTCCACTTTCCTCTCCCTCTTATGTACTAGAACTATTTTAATAGATCTTGTTGCGTGTTTAGTTGATCTCACCTATTTTCTAGGCTTTTATACCTCCTTTCTGCATATTACCTTAGTCCCTGGTTTCCTCAACCTATCTCCTAGCAACAGACCTAGTCTTGTCTGCCTAAGATTGCTACTCTAGCTAGTACTCTTCCTCTATGGAAGAAGAATATTCCTAAGAAGCATCCTCCTTTATGGTAAACAATTCTACATGATCAAAATATTTGTCTGATACACTTAACTCAAAAGGTTCTTGCTAGACAGAGATATCTACCTGAGCATACACCTTTGTATCTCCTACTTTGATAAAAACCCTTCTAGTCCTTCTTTTCTCGATAGGGGCTATTTCAAGTTTTCTCTTTCTCTCTCCTTCTAGCCTTGCTGTAGTAGGTGATTATTTGCTAGATGAGGAAGGGCTTCCTATAATATTTAATTGTTCTATTTTATTTCTAGAAGTTGCCTTGCTTCTATATTTTTCAATAGGGACTTCTACCCTACTATAATCCCTACTTATTTCTTTTTTTGAGTAGTTTTAGAGGGGATTTGTTCTTCCCAAGGCTCAAAAAACCTTTTAAATTTTTTGCAATTTCCTCTAAAATGATGTTTACATACTAGTTTAATCAGTCCATGGTGCTTGACTAATCCCTGCCCCTCTTAACAATATTTGGCCACATCATGCAAGGCCTAGTGTAAATATAAAGGTATAGTTATCCTAAGTTTAGGTTTGCTTGCACCATATCTTAGGTGGATCAGTAGCTTGATGTGGTGTCGAAATAACATAATAAACTGAGCTTCATAGGTCAAGTACCGAATTACCCAGGTGGCAACCTCATCCCATGGTTGTTTTAAACTAGTCCTCTTTACCCCCTTACATATGTGGTTACTCATATGCATTTGGGGTTTAGGGTCCCCATTTTCTTTGAAAGTGTTCACTATTTTTGGCAATGTGGCTTTAAAAGCTTTAATTAACTCCATGCCCTCATAAAGAAGTTTAAAAATTTAATTGAGAATAGGGGGGTTTCCTCAATATGCATTCCATTTATGGTTACTTGATTGTTATATAGAGTGCGGGAGAACTATGCTACCAACCCTTCTTGATGATAATAAAATTTTTGGAAAACCCTCATCCACCCTACGCACCTAAAATTTACAACAATTTTTGGATGACACTATAGCTCCTTAGTGTTGTTTGGTTTAGCCTTTCATTTTTGTCCCCCATATTGGTCCATCATGCATTCTATTATGGATTCTACAATTTTTGAGATGCCTTGTTATTTTTTTTGCAATGCTTCACTCAGTGCTTCGGTTGTGCTCTACAATTTTTAATTATTTTCCTATTGTATGCTTTTTTCTATGGTTGTAGTACACCATTTCAGGGTATGTTCATATAATGATTACAAGGAACCCAACTATGCCATCATACCTAAGCATGATGACTTGCTCTGAAAGATGGCAAAAAATTGTTTGAAAATATGCATGTAGAATTCATGTGATTCCCATGCTCCGATTGGGCATGTGGTAGATGGTGACTCAATCACCACAAAATTTTAAAACTTAGCACATATAAATGTAGCGGTTGGAAAGAAGTCTCACTCAATATGTTGACAAAGTTACAAAACATTTATCATAGCTTCTTTATGGGCTTGAGAATTCTGTAAAAGTTTTAAGAGTGGAATTTTTGCTGACTCATCCATTCTGTATTGTTTTCCCTGAAGTAGTTGTTATCATTCCAACCATGTTGTTATTATATTGGTATGATACATTGTTATAAGACACTTGATTAGCTTGTCTCATTCTATTTTTATTTGATAGGCTATTACAATACTTAAAACTACTTGTGTTAATGCGACCAGAATCAATTAAGTCTTGAACCATATGTTTCAATATTTTACAAGAATTAGTCCAATGTCCTTCTACTCTATGATATGCACAATGTTGATATGCTTTATACCAATGAGCTGTAGTATATGGAGGTCTTACTGGAGGTAGTTTTATTGCCTTAGCATCTAACGATTGCTTTAAAATTGATTTCATAGGGATACTAAGTCTCATGAAATTCCTTTGAGGAGGTTTCTAAAGCACAATATTTTGTAGGCTATTATTGAAATTATTAATAGGTCTACTATCACCATTATCTCCTATATGTTTATTCTTAGGTTAAGACTTAATGGGCTTATCTTATTTAACCTTGAGTTGATCTCTCCTGATGAGGGCTTGTTCCACTTTTCTTGCTAACTCAATTGCTTGGTCTAAAGATGTGGCAATAGTAGTTTCTAAAGCATAAGATAATTGTTCTTGTAAATTTCTCGTAAATATATAAAGCATATCTTTCTGAGACATAGGTTGTCTTAACTGGCCAACTAAACTTCTCCAAAGAGCTAAAAATTTTGAAAAACTTTTCTCTCTACCCTGCTTTAAATCATATAGATCTCTCATAGTCACTTTCTTTTCAATATAAGCATTAAACTTATGAACAAATATCTTTGCGGTCTTCTCAAAGCTTTTCAAAGAATAGTTGGGTAACTGATAGTACCATTCTAATGATACTTTGGCAAGACTCTTTGGAAATGTTTTCAATAAAATCATATCATCATAAGGTAACCTATTTTGAATCCTCTCAAATGCTCTATTGGATCTTCAGTCCCTTTTTAGATCGGTAATACTGGCATAGGGAAATGCTTAGGATAAGGCATGGCAGCAACAATAGGATCCAGTGGTTGACTACAAATATCCCTATAGTTGTATGTAAAAACTAATGGTTGAATCATATCCATTCTTGAGATCAATTGACTCACCATATTTGTCAAATTCTACATTTTTGAGTTATGTGCATTCCCAATATTCCCTTGACTTAGGTTGGACATGTGAAGGTTTTTTTTATAGGTGGTGCCTTGTGAGAATGGAATATTTACTTGTGATGGAATAGAGGAAATATTGTTGATATTAGAGGATGGAAGAGGAAATTGAGAACCAATTTAAGTGCTACTACTAGTTGTATAACTTGTTGAATTCATTTCAATGTTGGTGGTCATAGTAGTCGCATAAGTAGGTTGGTAAGTTTGATAACCATGATTCAGATATTCACTCAAAGGATTCTGAGGTGGGACGTCCTTTTCAAGCAATGTTTCTTCTTCTAAGACCATATCCAAAGCATGTTTATGATATTTATAAAAGGTCCATTTATGATCAAAATATTTAAATATGATATTCCCATTAGGATCTTAGATAGGATCAAGATGACTATTAGTCTCTTCTTCTAGGTTATGATTTTCTCTATCAATTTTATCATTTTCTTGAAAAATTTCATCAAACCTAAGGAGTCTTCTTCCTCCCTCAAGGTCAAAAGCCATTGAGAGAGGATAAATACAAGAAGGACTAAGACCAAAAGAAACCTGTGTACTTACACACAAAGAAATTATCTTTTAAATTATTTGGCACACAATTTTAATGATCTTGCTTAGTGTTTAAAATAAAATGAGGTGTTCACGTCAGGTTCACCAAATATGTAGAGGGGGAAAACTGCCCTACCACATACAATTCCCAAACAAAAGGGCTAGATCCACAAGGAGAGAACCCTTTTGTGGGGTAAACCACGGGGGTATGTTGTACTCTACGCTCGATGCTAAGGGGAAAGGTTCACTAGGAACGGTTTCAGGACTCGCTCCAAGTCCTCAGAATATTCAGGATTGTATGTTGTATTCAATTTCAGGCAATCACCTAAATTTGGCCTTTCTAGATCTAAACTAGAAAAGATAAAGGGCAATGCAAAATATATAATAATGCAATTGGAAACAGAATGCAGGCATACAAGAGCTATCCTGGAATGATTATTTCTTTTGAATGCTCACTAAGCTAGGGTTTTATTTCAAAAAACATTTAAATAAAAAATATGTAGGAGTAAACACACATAAATTATACCTAGATGCAAGCTATATGCTTTTCACTTTCAAATACCTAGAAATCAACAATGAAACCAGATTCTCAACCAATAAGATTGATAAAACACTTATTTAGACCAGTGGTTGATTTAGCCTTTTTTTGCCTCTTGTCCAATGATATAAAAAATTCATGTTCCTGCAAGATCACTTATGAAACACTAAAAAATGAAATTAGTATTAGGGGGCCTGCATAGGTCGTTGTATGACAGTTCTGGTAGCATTCAAGCCCCCTAGGTCCTTTTAGATGACCTTTTAATACAAAAGCAAAATTTGATCTTTGGAGATTTAATCATAAATCAAAAATATAGCAACAAAAAATAGAAAGAAAAGTATAGTAGTATGATCTAGAGATAGAATGAAATGTAATAATGAAAGCAAAATCTAAAAATTGCCCTCTATGTGTCCTAGGACAAAATCGTACCTCGCCTAGAGCAGGCATGATATCGTAGCAACAAATTTGTACCTTGCCTAGACGGGGCACGATTTCACTTCTACAAATAAATTTTCCCTAATTAAGGCAAGCGAAGTCATGCCTCACCAATGCCAGACATGATTTTGTTGCAGACTAAAGAAAAATAAGAAACGAATGCAGAAGATGAAATAAATGTAGATAACAAAATGATCAAAACCTAATGGATGTCGCAAAAGTAGGCAGAAGAGAACCAAGTATCCATACAAGCACTCTGTCTCTATAAGCTATGCCATGGATCCACCAAGTTACACAAAAAATCAATCCAATCCATGCAATAGAATATCAATCTAAAATTCACACTTCGGGGGTTAGCTTACCGCAAAGAAATTAAATCAAAATGAACTATAAATAATTTGTATATAGATCGTACATAAAAATTTTGCATATCACACTTGCACTTAAACTTCACATGTCTCTTGATTTGGCAAGAACATCCTTCCTTTTATAGATAAAATCGAAGGAAGGAAAGTGGGCACAAATAAACTCACAACCGATGCCAAAACATGCAATAAGATTTAAACCTGGGTCTATGCGGGCTTAAAAAATAATAAAATAAACTAAATTAAAAAACTAGATTAAATAGTGAAGTCATGCCCAGTCCTTATGGGGTGTGATATCGCTGGCGTGAAGCCACGCCTCATAAATACAGGGCACGATTTCGCTAAAATACAAACAAATTAAAAAATGGAGGGACAGAGGTCTTCCCTTGCACTTGGCAAGGGGTGAGGGCCTCTTAGGGGCACTAAGGAAGATTGCCCACTCAAAGTGGGTCAATTTTTCATGTCTACACAATTATCTCTATTTTTTGTTGCCACATATTTATGGAAATCATGTGGGCACATGTGAGCGAGGGGGTGTTCAAGTGCAAAGTCCAATGGGACAACTTGGACCATGATGGTGTGGTAAGGCCCAAATGGCTACCATGTGTAGATCATTGGACTTAGTAGCATTCATATACAGACTGTTGGGTCTTATCATACTCACCATCAAAGCTAGGTGAAGAGTGGTGTTTGATTTTTTTGGATGTGCATGCAAAAAGCCTTTTGAAAATGTTTTGCATGTGTAAAAACTTAAACATAACCAAACTTATGTGATTTTTCATTTTGGAGCATTTGTTTTATCCACTTTTCAAACTACTTGAGCTGAATTTCTTATCATTGATGATATGATAGGATATATTTTGAAGTGATCAATGGGGTATGTCAATTTTTACCAATTTTGTACATAGTTATGCCAAGCATTCAATCATTATTCATGTAATATCAAGGCTAACTAATAGTAAAATTAAAGAAATACACACCTTACTATCTTGAAGGGTTTTCATGCACTCTTTGGATCATTTTGCTGATTGTGTAGGCTTTCTAAAACCTAAAAAAAATATTACATAGGTGTAGTAATTAGAATTTGTACAATGATGAATATTCAAAAAGGAAAACAAGCCAAAAACCGGTTTTCATGTAAGCCTTAACTCAATAGCACCTTAGAAAGGTTTTCACTATTGAATTATTCATTTTTTGTTTTTTTCATTAGAAGATACTACCATTTTTGGTTTTCAATCTTCTTCTATAATGATTCTTTTCAATGATGTTATCGTTTAGAATTTGTACCAGAAGAGGAAGCCTCTTCTATCACACATAGGTCATATGGTGCAAAATGTAGAGCAAACTTCTCCTTTGTCAATGGCTTATGGCACACTCGTAAACGATGTCTATTTACCACTAGTTTCCTCCTTGAATCATCTATAGGATAAATTTGAACAACTTCATTGTCGAACACTTCTTCAATTTGATTGTTCTGAGCCACCAAGTTTGTAACTTGCTAAGAAAATCAGCATATCAAGAATCGAACAATAGTTTCCAATCCCCTAGTTCGTACCTACTGCTCTTAATGTGACTATCATGCCATATTTTTGTTTTTGTTGAATGACCTCCATTTGGTGAAGTGTCTCCAATTAAATTTCATCCAATACATTTAATTGTGTAATTCTCTCTTGTTGTACCTATGACAACTCAATACCAACTTCCAAATATGTATGAAGTGTTAATAATTCAAATTCAATTGGAAAAAAAGATTTCTTACCATAGACTAGTTCATAAGGTGTAAATCCCATGGTGGATTTCCATGTAGTGTTGTAAGCCCAAACGGCCTCAAGTAACCTGTTCATCTAATCTTTCCTATGAGAAGCCACTATTTTTGTTAGAATATTCTCTAATTCTCTATTTGTGACTTCCACCTAACCATTTGCTTTAGGGTGATAAGGTGATGATTTCTTATGTTTAATTTCATATAATTCAATAAATGCCTCTATAACATTAGATGAAAATTGGGGTCCATGATATGTAACAATAGATCGTGGAGCACTAAATCTTTGAAAATTTTGAGTGTATAGAAAATCAATGAGCTCTTCATGAGCATGTTTAAAAGCACATACTTTGCTCCACTTTGTTACATAATCGGTGTACACAAGAATGTGTTGTTTTTATTAATAAGGTGGGTCAATGGGTCCGACAAAATCTAATCCCCATATTTCAAATGGTTCTAAAACCACTTGAGGTTGTAAAGGAATTTCATTTGTGGCAATTGGTTTACCCATTATTTGACATGAATCACAATGTTGTACATACTTCTTTACATCCTTATGAAGTGAGGGCCAATAATAACTTATTCCTAAAAAAAACTAATAGTGTGTTTTACTGAATAATGCTATTCTAATGGTTAATCATAACATACCCGAATAATTTCATACACGTCATCTCATCGAATACATCAACGTAAAATATACTCAGGTCTACATTTAAATATTAGACCATCTATCCGTTGAAATGATGAGTTTTGGTTATCAATTATCATTTTTCTTAAGAAGTAAAGTGATAGGGAACCTTTCCTATCACTAGATAGTTATAAATATCATCAAACCATGGTGATTGTACTAAAATTGTAAATAACCTCTCATTAGGAAAAGAGTCCTCTATTGGTTCATCCTCTCCTATGATATTTAGTCTAGATAAAAATTTAGCTACTACATTAGCTTTTCCTAGTTTATCTACTATAGTGATGTCAAATTCTTGTAATAGTAGCAACCATATTATTATTCGACCACTAACCAATGGTTTGTTCATAAGGTATTTGATTGCAACATGATATGTATGAACAAATACTTGATATCCCGTGATGTAGTGACAAAATTTATTATTGGCATATACTACTACTAAGAATTCTTTTTCAATAGTAGTATAATTCTTTTCAGCTTTTGTTAAGTTTTTTCTAATGTAATAGATGGCATAATGTTCTCCATTTTCAACTTGACCTAAATTTGCTCCAATTGTAGTGTTAGATGCATTAGCTTGAATGTGAAATGGAAGTTTCCAATTCAAACCGTGTAACACAGGTTTAGTGGTCAGTTTTTCTTTTAAAGTACCAAATGCAATTTGACTCTTTTCTATCCATTTAAATTCTAAATCTTTAGTTAAAAAGGAAAACATAGGGTTTATAATGGTAATAAATTTCTTAATGAATGACCATAGAAATCAATATATCCTAAGAAACTTCTAACATATGTTTGCATTTGGGGTGCAGGAAACTTTTTGATAATCTTACACAATGCGGTAAATGGCTATCGAAAAATGGGGTAAATGAATCCTACTTCTAGCAATTTTTCAATTTCATCTTACACAATATCGCGTAAAGCAAGATTTAATCTCCATTGTGGTTATCATATAGTTTTAACCTCCTCTGTATAAATTCGATGAGTACATATATCTAAATGAATTCCTATCATGTCTTTGTATTCCCATGTGAAAGCATTGGGATGTTGACTCAATATATTAAATAATTTTTCCTCCTGGTCATATGTCAACTAACTATTGATATTCAAAAATTTATATAGTTGTATTTCAATTTGCTTTGTACCAGGTTGTATCGAAGTGGTTCCTTAAAAATTTCTTATTAATGAGTCGAGTGGGCAATGGTGTGGTAAAAGAGAATAAAAAATTTGAGTATCTTTATCAAAGGCAATTCTTGATGGAATTAAATTTGATATAGGACAATAAAAAGATGAGAGAATATGATGATGTCATTCATGTGGTAAATTAAAAGAATTATCTTGTATTGGAATGGAAGATAATGGTTCAAGTTCTTGTTATTCATCCTTCCATAGTAATATAGTAATAGTAACTAGTTTGTCTTCGATTCATGAATCATATAAATTATTCATCAAGATAGTCTCTTTTTTAAAGATAACCCTCTCATATGGATCCAATTCTTTGACATGATCTTTCATGACTATGGTGGCTAACATTGAAATGTTCTCTTCATTTTCTTCATCCGATTTAGGAAACCATAGGTTACCAGTAAAATTGATTGAAGGTTTTTTAGGAGGATATAGAGATATTTTCTTTGAGTCAATTCCATTTAAAATGATCATATCTCCATATCTACAATCAATGAAGGTAGTTGTCATAGCAATCCAAGGCCTCCCTAGAATTATTGGATAACCATTCATAGTATTTTGAGGTTGTAATACCAAAAATTCAACTGGATATTCCCATGATGAAATTGATATAGGAATATTTTCAATTATTCCTTCTGGTTTGGCAATTGACCTATCAACCATTTCTAATATTGTGGATGTAGGATGTAGGTTTTTTAATTGTAACCTTTGCATTGTATCCTTTGTCATAACGTTGATAGTTTCCCCTAGGTCAATCAAAATATTATATATTTGCATTGATCCTATGGCTACTATGACTACAAGGCTTCCTGGATCACCATACTTTGGTGGAATAATCTTTCTTGCAAGGTCTACTAACTTCCCATCTACTTGTATGGTTTTAGGTAATGTTTTCTTCTTTCTTATTGGTTTTATAATACACAATTCATGAATAGTTTTGTTGATTAATGATACATCTTTTATAGCTTGTAATAAAGGAATTATGATATCTAAATGTTTTAATTCTTGTACCACATCTAATTCTGAAGATATTGATTTTAACTTTTCAAATCATTTAGGATATGGTACTTGTTCTAATGAAAAAGGGATATTATCTTGAGGGAAATTTTATTTTTCTTTCCCTTTTTCAATATTTTTTTGTGGTGGTTTTGATGTAGATGGGTCCTCTAATTTAGTTTCTTTGGCTTCCATTTCTACAATGATAGGTGTATTAGGTTCAATAAGTGTATTTCCTGAATGAAATTGGATATTGTCATAATCAATGATGTTTACCATGGTTGTTTCTTTTGGTTCAGCCATGTAGATAGGGGCTATCTGTCTAGTATTATTTGGATTGGCCACAAGTTGAATTGTAAGTGGGGGCTAATTTACCTACTATTGTAATTATTTTTATTAACCCTAAGGGTAATTCTAAGCAGGACTAGGCAATAAATTTTATTGTTGATTTTTATACCTGTGTTGCCCTTGGTATGGTTGATATTGTGGTCCTCATTGTTGTCCTTACATTTGTATATGCATCCATGGTGGTTGATTTCATTTTTGATTCATCCATCCAAGTTGAGTCTATTCCTGATATGATGCCCATGGTGGTTGATTCTAAGGTAGTGGTTATGAATCAGACCATGGCATAGACCAAGCATTGTTTTCCCAATCTATGAGAAATCGAGAAGCATTTTGGCATGGATGTTGAGGGAAATTATCCCCTTGTTTTGGTCCTACAAAGTTAAGTTCTTCTATAGGTTGATATTGTTTCTCTAAGACATTCTTAAGTCTCGATAACAATTGACATTGATATATAGGATATCCTTTGTCACAAATGCTACATATAGCAAATATGGAAGTTTTTTTCAAAGGACACTTATGGATAGCATTTTTGTTCCTACATATTTTACAATATATGACTAAAGTTTTAGTAGATTTAGCCTTTGCATTTAATTCACCTAATTTCAAGTTCAATTGCACTAGGATGTAAGTTTTAATATTAGAAAACTCTTCCATCAATTCTTTCAAATTATTCGCATTATTACCATTTTTCTTCTTCTATGTTTTGTGCAAGAATATTTTTTGTAAAGTTCTATAATTTCATCAAGTGCCTTACATATCTTTTTCTTATGAGATCCAATACTTCTCTGTATTCGTCTTGTAATCCTCTCAAGAATATGGTTTTTCTAAGTTCTGGTTAGACACCTCCACATATTTTATGGACAAAGGCAAATCTATCCAAGTATTCTTCCAAGGTTTCATCCTCTTTTTGTTTTATCCTATATAATTTATCCTTTTAATTCTTTACTTGATAATATTCTTGATATTTCTCAAAAATACTCTTTCCATTTCATCCTAGGTTTGAATTGAATCAAGTTCTAAGTTCATGAACCATCATAAAGTTATCTTTTAGCATAGAAGAAAATACTTTGAGTTTTTTGTTATCATTTTTATAGTCATAGGTTTGGCATACAACCTTAAACTCAAATAAAAATTGATCAGGATCCTCAATCGCAACTCCCTTAAAAGTTGGTAATATTGATGGTGAAATGGTTTTCATAGGATATTTTTGAGTGGGATTCAAGCAGATAGGATACTCAAAGGTTTGATAAGGGGTATGGGTATTATTCATATTAAGAATTTTACTTCCCTTATCCACATTTCCTTGTATATATACCATGATACATTCCCAACAATAAGTATAGATTTTCCTAAACTAGTATGATCGTATAGATCTATCAGGAGTAGATGAGGATGAACTAACAATTTGATCTTCTCACAATTATCTCTTAGGTGTTTCTTCACTTCTTAATGATGATGATTGTATTTCCAATTCAATTTTTTTAGGAATTTTCAATCCAGGTAATTCAGGCATATGTTCAACCTCTTATTGTGAATATTGTCTTCTTATGACTAGTGGGAGGTTTAATCTAATTAATATACCTCTTTCATATCCTAACCTATTCATACATTCTAGGAAAGAAATAACTATTCTAATATCCCAATATATGAGATACAATCCCAAGCAATGCAACTATTTTCATGTAAAGTTGTTGGTTTTTTTTTTGTGTGGTTTTTGCAACTTCACAAGATAATAATTTAATGACTTCTTTGTTCTCTAACAACACCAATTTTTTCCCTAGAAACGGTGCCAAAAATGATGAGTTTCATTAATGTTCATCATTTAATTTTATTTTTCAATCCTGTCAAGACTGAAAACTAAAGGGATTAATTTTATTGATACAAATGGTTACAATATATAGGCATAAGCCTATATTCAACACATGACACTTGTCAAGAGAAACTGACAAGTGTCAAGGTGAAGGCATGGTGCACTTTAACTCTAACATTCCCCCTTAAAGTGCATTATCCTAACTAAAGAAGAAACAAAATAGGTCAACATTAGGTAACATTCCCCCTTAATGTTGACTTCTGGAAAACAACCTATCATCCTCTATTATTGCTAATTTGGTCTAGGCTCGTGCTCTTTGTGCTTGGCTCTCCAACTGTGAATAATGCTAGATTCACTGTGTATACATCTCGGTCTGTTGCCTCAGGGTCAGCCACTTCCATGGGTCTGTTGCCACTAGGTCAGCCGTCTAAGTGCCTTAGGGTCATCATGGGTGCCTCAGGGTCAGCCACTTCTGGGTCTGTTGCCTTTGTAGGTGGGGGCAGTTGAAAACTTGGACTAGTGGAGTGGAATGCCCACATGGCCTATGTTATTTCTCGATGATGAAACATTTATCATCATGAAGTTTTTTTATTATTGACCATAGTATGGTTTTATTGATCATTTTTTAATTTTCACATGGAGAGTAGAAGTGGGCGTTGAAGGCCTAGATGGCCCATGTAAATCCCCTACGTGGGAAATTTTAATGCTATTTTTTTTTTCGCTTGAGAGCGATGCCGCCATTGAGCGATGTTGTCTATTTGCTGCCTTAGATAGGCATTATGGTTTTTTCACATGATGCAGGCCCCTTTTATGGTGGAATATAGGGGTATTTATAGTCGTTGGAAACGTTTTTCCATGACGAACACAATGGTGGTGTCATATTGTAATTTTGAGGCTGTTTCAATTCAATTTTTTAGCCTCAAAGTTTTTCTACCTTGGAGTGCACTCTCGGTTGAACCCGACACTCCCAAGGTAATTTTATATGTGATCCTTGTACCTAGTGATCTTTTCTATACACTTGGTGAATGCAACGGTTGGTTACCCATGCATTTCGGTAGGATGACATGGTCACAATAAGGACACTTATTCTAGGGACTACAGACATAGACACCCTAGACTCTATCCGAGGTTTTTCCGGATCTACTTCTGAAGACTACAGACGAAGACACTTCAGAAGATTCTCTTCTTTTCTTCTTCTCCTCCATATTTGGATCTATGGCTCATTTTATTGTATTGAGTGCATTTTCGGCAGAGACCGACACTCTTATATGGCTCGTTTTTCTTTTGTATTAAGGTGTATTTTTGGCAGAGACCGACACCTTCTATATTGAGTTCACCATAAGGAGGGATTTGATATTTATGGTGAATCTAGTCAATGACCTACGAGAGGCAACATCCTCTGAGGATGACCTACAGAGGCAATAGACCCAGAAGTGGCTGACCCTGAGGCACCCATGATGACCCTGAGACACTTAGATGGCTGACCCAGTTGCAATAGACCCGTGGAAGTGGCTGACCCTGAGGCAACAGATCGAGATGTATACATAGTGAATCTAGCATTATTCATAGTTGGAGAGCCAAGCGCAAAGAGCACGAGCCTAGACCAAATCAGCAATAAGAGAGGATGATAGGTTTTTTAGAGAAGTCAACATTAAGGGGGAATGTTACCTAATGTTGACTTGTTTTATTTCTTCTTTTGTTAGGATAGTGCACTTTAAGGGGGAATGTTAGAATTAGAGTGCACTATGCCTTCACCTTGACACTTGTCAGTTTCTCTTGACAAGTGTCATGTGTTGAATATAGGCCTTCTGCCTATATATTGTAACCATTTGTGAACGCGAATACGGCGAGTAAACAACATCTTCAACAGGAATGCCACCACTCAAAATTTAAAAAAAAATGCTCCATTGTCCTCGAAAAATATGCCAACAAAAAATTCTTCGTATTTGTTTGCAGCAATCTTCGATGGGTAGCACTGTCCGTTCCCTTCACCATGGATAATTAAAAAAAGCATGCTTCACAGAAATATCTGTGCCACCCCGTTTTGCAGCACTGGCTATCGTTAGATCAGCAAACGATGTGCACTACTTTGTCTGCACAGCTCTGCAAGATAGGCGGAAGCAGCACAACGCGCCTCTATAATAAAAAAAAAATGGAATCTAGTATTTTCGGTTGGCCTGCGTCTTCTCCTACAACTCTCGAGCGTCTTCTCTCAGTCTGGGTTGCCTCTTGAAGATAAAAAATAGTTGACGAAGACAATTTGTGTTGAAGGGCATAATGAAGGCCAGAACACGTTGCATGTGGGTCAACTATCGGTGTACTCAGCTCTTCAAAAAAAAATAGCAATCTCTAGTTGATAACTTCAACCTACGGTACTATTGCCACATTGACGTTCATAATGTAGACTGTGCAGGCCTTTCAATGCTCCTAGCTTGCGCGGGATTTTAATTTCAATTTTTGACGGTCCTTGCGGCTCTTTCTGCTTATCGCTTTTACTTTCCTTGTGTTGTGAGTAAAGCATCTCCCGTGCACCTTAACTTGACCATTTGACGTTTCTTTCAGCATCTCAAAAAAACCAGATCGAAAAACAAACGGATACAGGAAGATGTATGCAATGCAAACGTAACAGGTGCTCCAAATGAGCATGCTACAAGGGGCTGCCAGAAAAAAAAATTGTGCAGTATATGGTGCAACAAGAACGGTAGCGCAAGAAATTCTGTCATCTCGACATTGTGACAGCTCCGTGGCGCTCTGGTCCAGATGCAAGGAAACCTGAAAAGAAAATAAAACAGAGAAAAAAAATGACACTATCCCAAACAATGAGATTAAAACAGAGAAACTGTTTTCTCCTCAATGTCTTATGGCTCCAAGGGCAGTCATGAATTTTTTCAAGCTGTCTGGTTTCTGATCCATTTTAAAAAAAATAGAGAGCATACTCCCTAGGCTTCGAAAAAAATGGGGGAAAAGGATGAGATGAGGGGAGGGAGGATTTCCATGAGGGAAATCCCCCCTCAAGGGTTTCACAGGGCAGGGAAAGCCCGCTCTGATACCAAATGTCAGGACTAAAAATTGAAGGGATTAATTTTATTGATACAAATGGTTACGATATATAGGCATAAGCCTATATTCAACACATGACACTTGTCAAGAGAAACTGACGAGTGTCAAGGTGAAGGCATAGTGCACTTTAACTCTAACAAATCCAAGGTGGCATCCAAGGCTATATACGATAGAGAATTTTGGAGTTGTGGCTTAGAAATTAGGGCACTAGGATACTAAACCAAAATAGGGAATCACAATATCTTTACGAAAATGAAACTAAATAGTATACTTGTAGAAAGGGAAACTAAGTAATTGCATAATTGAATTTGCTAAACAAAATATGTTAAATTGTGTTTGCTGGAAAGGAAATGACATAAATTTAAATTGCTTGAATGGAAAAGATAGAAATGTAAAGTGCAAAAAACCTTGAGCCGATGAAGCGTAAGAAGCTCCAACCAAGATCCAAGCCCCTGGTATGTATGTATTTTTCTTGTTTACAACAAAATTCTGAATCCAGTTCCAACCTTATCACTATGAAATTAGCATAATACTGCTAGGGTTAAAGTAAGGATTTTTTCAAAGTTTTGATTATGAGGAGGATTCACACAGGAGAATACAATAGGAGAATCCTTAGTAGGAGGGTTCACACAAGGGACTTCTTTGGGAAGGACTCTAAGTCCCAAGGGACCTAATACATAATCCTTTATGGAAACGGTCAAAGGCAGTAATGAAAAGAGAGATGATATAGGAGAACAGGCCTAAAAAATCCTACAAGTCGTGGGTAAAAGAAAAGAGACTGCAACTAAACAAGGCAAAAGAAATAAATGTTTACCTCAGACAGAAATAATCCCAGTGCTAGAAATTGTAGAAGAACTCATAGCATATGAGATTGTGTATAAATCCAAGCATGCTATGCAAATTTGTGGGACTTCGACCTTCTGCAAGGTTCTTGTACTCCTTCGCCAGAAAGCATTGGGTACCATAAGTGGAATTGGATATCTTCACATTATTGAATGGATACTTCGTAGCTGAATTCATAATGATATCTGACAAGGATAGAGCTTTCGAGGGTATAACATAGACCCTGTAGTTCTATTCATGTAACCATGGTGACCCGCTTTTGATCCTAAAATTGAACCCTCGGTAGCTCCAATTTGGCTAAAATTATTTGCACTTCCTTTATAATACTGGAAAGAGGAAATTTTGGAGTTGAAAGGTAATACCTTGGTCAAATACATAGGCAGATTAAGAGAATCAACGGGAGGAGTATCAACAATGTATTCCAGAATTTGTGTGGATATGGACTTGGAAAAACCATTTCCAGGAGAAATTGACCTCAAAGTTAGAAGGAATATATGGAGACAACAAATAGACTATGAATCTATACCTTTCAGATGTAGATAATATCATGAATACAGACATGTGGTGAGATACTACCCCAAACTAGCTAAATGGGAGACAAATCCAACAAATCTAAAACCAGGAAACCAACCTCAGCAAAAAGAAAACGAACAAGTATTTCAAAAATTTATGAGAAAAGGAACAAATAATAATAACCAAGAAAGAGGAAGAAATCAGTAGAAGGGCTCCATCCAAAAAATATGATATCCTCGGGCTAGATGATCCAATGGAAGGAGAGGAACTATCACACTCAAATCAAACAAAAAATCTAGAGAAACCGATAGGAGAAGAGGTTCATCATCCACAACATACATATACAAAAAAATAACAATACCTAAAAGTAATGAGAGGGGTAGAAGAAGGACAATCCATACAGGTACAATTTGCATCAACCAAAGAACAACATATATAATATAAAGAGCAACCACAACCAGATACAGAAGGAGCACTAGTACTATATAATAAAGATCCATATACATCTAAGGAGGTAATTATGGGAATAGCAGAGAAAAATAGAGAAAAGCCAACCCTTGGGATAATCCAAATGGAGAAAAGGCTAAAAAATACAAACTCTCAAGGAGTAGGTAGAAATACAAATAAATAAAGAATACAACAAGGAGAACAGTTGAGAGAGGTTGGCATGGTTAAATCAATAGCCAACTTCTACAACATGGGTTCCCAATGATTATACACACATGGAATGTAAAGGGATTAAATGTTTGCCCTAGACAATTGCTTGTTAAACGTATGATAGAAGATAACCACCCAAATGTGCTTTTATTACAGGAAACTAGAGCATCACTAGAAGCAATGCAAACAATTTTCAAGAGATGATGTAGGAATGGAGACTATGTGGCCCAAGCTTCCCATGGTTTCTTCGAGGAATGGCCACTTTGTGGAATAGAGACACTTTTTAGTAGTTAGAAGGAGCATCAGCTAAAGGGAACTTGATGACCAAATTGAGAGATAGAGAATCAACCTCACTCTGGCTGATTATTAACTTTTATGGAATGCAGGAATTGGAGGAACAAAAAACCCAATGGAAGTCAATCCAAGCTATTAGAGAAGCTTTCCTAGAATATAGGTTCCTAGTGGGTGGAGACTTAAATGTCAATATGTTAGTGAATGACCAATAGGGAGGCCTAAATCATCTCAGTGAGAAGGACAAACTCCTAATTTTCCAAGCTAATAATTTAAATTTGATTGACATTCCACCTCTAGGATGTGGTACTACTTGGACCAATAAAAGGAAAGGAGACCAAGCAATAAAATCAAGATTATATAGGATATCGATAGAGGAAGAAATTCACCAGTTATGGAGCTGTCATTCGGAAATCATAAACCTGTTATCTTCCAATTATTTCTCGATACATCTAAATATCACAAACAGAATACCCCAATCCAAAAACTGCCCCTTTAGATTTGAGAACTTTTAGCTTCTAAACCAGGAATTACCAGAGTTAGTTCAAAAATGGTGGCAACAAGGGAAACCAACATTTGGAAAGACACAATTTCAGCTACACTCTAGATTGAAATATATCAAATATAAATTAAAACATTGGAGCAACTTCCAAAGATCATATTTTTAGCAACAAAGAGCAGAGCTAGTCAAGAGAATGCAAGGAGTTGTAGAAAGAATTCGTTCGAAACCCCTTTTACAGGAATTACTCTCCCATGAAAATATCTTAATGCAGGAAAAAGAGGATCTAGATAAGAAAGAAGAAACTTATTAGAAGCAGAGATCTAGAATTACTTGGCTTCAAAAAGGAGATAAGAATACAAAGTTCTTTCACCAGTCGGCCACAGCTAGAAAATAGTATAACTGGATTGATGCTTTAACAAATGCAGAAATAATCCTAGAAACCACCACTTCATATATGTAAAAATTAGCTAATGAGTATTTCTCCTCTTTGTTTACTGTAGATCCACATCTGTCCAAACAATCCTAGGAGTAAATATTGGGAAGTATCCCCAGACTAGTCTCTCAAGAGAAGAATGAGGAGCTTATGAAAGAGATCAAAGAAGATGAGGTGAAAGAAATAATCTTCTCCATGCAATTAGGAAAGGCCCCAGGTCCGGATGGATTACCAATAGAATTCTACAAATATTTTTGGGATATTATAGGAGAAGATATAACTAGAGTAGTAGAAGAAGCCAGATCCAGTGGTAGGATTCTCAAATCCCTCAACCATACTTTTCTAGCTTTTATTCCAAAGGGAGGAGAAATGGATAATATAACCAATTAAGACTAATAGCCCTTTGCAATGTGATCTACAAGATCATCACCAAGGTAATATCCAATAGACTAAAAGCTATATTACCAAATATCATATCTCTTGAACAAGAGGGATTTGTGCAGGGCAAACAAATATTAGATGGTATTATAATAGCACAAGAAAATATACATCAAATGGGCTAAATAAAGAACAAAGGAATGTTCCTAAAGTTAGATCTATCCAAGGCCTATGATAGAGTGAGTTGGGAATTTTTGGATCAAATTTTGCAAATATTTGGATTCCAAAAATATCGGATCAACTAGATACTTGAATGCATCTCTATAGTCTCCTTTTTAAAGCTCATCAATGGAACCTCATTCCCTCTGTTCAAGGCCAATAGAGGAATTATACAAGGATATCCTCTCTCTCCATATTTGTTTATTATTTTTACAGAAGGACTAGGAAGACTCATACAAAAGAAAAAAGCAGAGAATAACATTACAGGAATTCAAATAAACAGAGATATAGCTATCACTCTTCTGCAATTCATAGATGATATAGGATTATTAAGGGAAGCAACAATAAAAGAAGCAACCAGTATTAGATAAATATTATATTACTACATTGCAGCCAATGGCCAACTTCTAAATGAAGAAAAATTCAAAGTTGTCTTCTTTAATGTACATAAGAGAATCAGAGATCTGATAGCAAATATTCTTAGGTTCTCAATGGCCTCATGTCCATTAGACTATTTGGGAATTTTCTTAACATAAAAAATCCTAAAAAACAAATATTAGAAATCCATAAAAGATAAAATTATCTCAAAGTTGTCACACTGGTCTCATAGATGGTTAAGCTTTGGAGGCAGAGTCACACTTTTGAAGTCAGTGTTACAAGCAATACCAGTTTTTTCCATTTTAGCAGCCCCAAAGAGCATACTCAAATATTTGGATAAATTAATGAGAAAATTCTTATTGTCAGAAGCACAAGAAAATAAGAAAAATGCTTTGGTAAGCTGGGATAAAGTATGTCAACCAAAGGAAGAGGGAGGTATTGGAATCAGAGTTGCAATAACAAATAACCTAGCACTAATAGGGAAGTTATATTGGAAGTGGATCACAAACCTAGATCAGTTATGGATTCAAGTTATAAAATTTAAATATTACCCTGCACAAGAAATGGAGGATGTCCCACGATTGCCAGTTATAGGTGTGGGATCAGATATATGGAAAACACTCAAAAGAGATGCCTCACTGATTAAGGAAAACTTACATTAGAAAGTAGGTGATAGGAGAAAAGTTAGTTTGTGGGATGATTCTTGGGAATTCCTCCCCATTATCAAACAATACCCTCATCTTAGTGGCATCAGAGAGACTCTTCATAATCATGGCCAAAATACTATCTCATCCCCCCAAGCCAATAACTAGCAGCTTCAGGAAGATGGCAAAATTTGGACCAATGGCTAGGTGAAGAATGGGAAGCCAAAAAATGTGAACTAAAAGAAATCCTAGAAAAAATAACATGGTTATGGAAATATGGATCTCACCAACTAGGATGGGGATATGGGAAACAAGGCACTTACATAGTGAAAGCAGGCTATCGTAAGGCTCACCAAAGTAGCAAGAACCAACCCCAACAACAAAATCCCTAGAAATGGAGGATGTCCCACGATTTTCAGTTATAGGTGTGGGATCATATATATGGAAAACGCTCAAAAGAGATGCCTCACTGATTAAGGAAGACTTACATTAGAAAGTAGGTGATAGGAGAAAAGTTAGTTTATGGGATGATTCTTGGGAATTCCTCCCCATTATCAAAAAATACCCTCATCTTAGTGGCATCAGAGAGACTCTTCATAATCATGGCCAAAATATTATCTCATCCCCCCAAGCCAATAACTAGCAGCTTCAGGAAGATGGCAAAATTTGGACCAATGGCTAGGTGAAGAATGGGAAGCTGAAAAATGTGAACTAAAAGAAATCCTAGAAAAAATAACATGGTCATGGAAATATGTATCTCACCAACTAGGATGGGGATATGGGAAACAAGGCACTTACACAGTGAAAGTAGGCTACCGTAAGGCTCACCAAAGTAGCAAGAACCAACCCCAACAACAACATCCCTAGAAATAAATATGGCAACCAAAAGGTTGGCCAAAGGTTAATGGTTCTATATGGTTGTTTGCTCACAAAAGCATTATGACTCAGAATAATATGAGGAGAAAGGAGTTCATTGGACCCAGTAGATGTGTAATGTGCTTCCAAGAGGTAGAAACTATAAACCATATCCTTTTTTATTTCTCCTATTCTTACACAATCTGGAATTGGTGGTACTCCATCTTTAGCCAAACAGAATGGTATCCTCCTAATGGTAGTAATTTTTGGGACTATTGGTCACATAACACCTTCAAATCCAAAACACTAAGCATAACTTATAATTTAGGGATTGGCTTCATCTGCTAGCAAATATGGTTGGAATAGAATAACATAATATTTAAAGAGGAATTCGGTTTAGAAGAGAGGACTTAGGGGATTATGTTAAGGAAGTTATCAAGAAGAATCTCTTATGACAGAGGTAGAACAAGACATTTGGACACAACTATGGAATCAAATGCAACATGAAAGCTATCAAGAATAGAAAAAAGAACAAAGAGGGCTTCAGTAATCTTTGTTGGAAGAGGACATATACAGTTGAAGAAGGAGACAAATTTTAAAGAACAGGGGATTCAGAGATCCTGGGAAGATAAAATAAAATAGAAAATTTACATTTTGAGCCTTGCCAAGAAAGGCAGGATATCAAAATGGATTTGTATAAGCTAATCAATTTTTTTGAATAAAATTTTTACCTTTTACTCAAAAAAAAACTGCAATGCTGAAAATAGAAATGGAACGTTGAAATAAGAATGCTTTAAAAAAATAAAAAATAATAGTATGAATGGAAATCAGCTAGCTGTGAATGATACAAATCATAAACATGTGCAAATAGGGGGAAACAGCGGAGAAACGGAGTATTTAACTTGTTGCAAAATAATGACAAAAATAAGAGTAATAAAACCTATAATTACACTACATATTTCCCACCACCAGTATTAAGATTGGGACCTTACTCCTAGGTCCAACATAAGGTGTAAACTCACTAAATCCTAAGTTAAATTATGAGATCAAATTAACTTGAACGACTACAAAATAAACTGGACTGAAAATGTTGCACTTTATTGACTATTTGATTGTTACAACAACTGACTAATTCATATATTCCTATTCTAATTTTCTATTAGCTTTCAAGGAGGGTAGACAAGGAGTATTTATAATAAATCCTCCACTTTTCCTACTTACAATCAGAATGAAAATAGAAATGCTTTATTTTCGCTTGATTCCTTTAATTTTGTAGTCAACAGCTAACTTGTCCTAAATTAGGATAGAAATTTGTTATAGGTAGATCTTTGTGTTTTTACAACTCCAAATGATATGGAAGGTCTTAGAATAGGTCCTAGAAATATTCGTGCTTCATCCCAAGTTATCAGCTCACCTTTCTTCCTTGTAAATTGGTTAGAAGCTAAGTTTGGTTTTACTACAGAATTTCTTGCAACTGCTCTAAAACATGCAGTTGGTTATCAGCTATGTATAAATGCTAAAGTCATTGGTTTTTGGGTTGATCTTTGATGCTTGGACATATTCTCCCTTATCTCCTTTATGTTTATAAATCAATTTTAACCCCAAAATTGATGTGCAACACCCATTATTTAGGATTTTGTAGCTTTTTGCTCGAATGTTCTGAAGTAGAACCTACAGGTTCTGTTACAATAGGCTGCATAGTCCAGATTTGGTATAATTTTGACTCTCTATGTGACACATCATCTAAAAATATTTTCTAAGGGTAAGATAATTATTTAAAAACTTTGGCATGTTAGTTTTTTAAACTTACACTAAGACCTTCATTCTTATTGTTCTTTTCTATCTTATTTATGCCTACTAAATACTGAAAATCATGTAGAATTTATGATAGAAATGCAAGAAAAGTATCTAAATAGCATAATAGTATTTCTCATCACTTTACTATACTAACATTAGCATTATCATGCACAATAATCAAAGTACTTGGAATTATACTATAACATTTATACAAAAATGGTAGTTTGCATGTATGATAACATCGAAATATTGAGACACTTTGGTGTCTCATCCAATAACTTGGCACCTCTGAATAGGAATCATAGATGAGATCCTCGTAGGAATAATGTGTTGGTACCACCTCTTGTACCCCAAAGCTACCCCAACATTGTCCACCCTTGGATCGACATAAAGTTGATCATCGATGTTCTCCTCCAAGAACTTGATAGCATTAGGATCCCCACCTACTCCTGTTGGGTCTCTCCTCACCCATCTAAACTAGTGATCCCCCAAGTCTAGTATATATTCTTGGATATCAAAATACCTTTGTACCTTATCAAAATGGTATAACTCCTACTCATTCTAGTCCATGATCACCTATCTAATTTTTTAAACCCTAGCTAGCTCAAATGTGTCCTCTTCCCACCCTAAGTGTTGATGCCACAAGTATCAAATCATATTTTGGCCTCATAAGTCACCAAACATCCTTCACCCTAGTGTCAGCATACCCATTAATTTCCTTTGGACATACTTATAATTTCATGCTCATATGTATGTTTCTAGCCTTTCTGGGTTGATCAGTGGTCCTGGTAGCCCATGTGGTCTATGCACTACTATGTGCTCCCAAAACCACACCTCAAGAAAGGTAATGCAAGTGAATTTATGTGCTCTCTTGTACATGATATTTTATAGAATCCTATACAACCTAGCTAATAGATAAAGCCCCCATAAAAATTATACTTGTTGGTCTCACATGTATACCACCACTACTACCAAGGCCCATGGCATATACCTCCTACTAGTGTGGCATAGTAGTAGTCTTGCCACCAACCTGTAGAGTACGTAGGTTAGAGCATCAACCCTATAGCACTCAGGCATCTCATCGACATGTACTCCACTCTATTGAATCTCATGATTTGGACCCCTTAATAATTGTTGCACCACTGTGTGGGGCATGTAAGCCCTATACACTACCCTTCCTCTAATAGGAACCCTCAAGATCTATCACACATCCTATAGTGTGATAGTCACCACCCTTATCAATAACTAAAATATTGAAGACTCTAGGTACCACCTCTCAATTAGAGTAGTTAGGAGCGCTTTGTTGCACTCCACTCAAGGCATATCTATCACGTGTAAAATTCCCAAGGTCTTTAGGACCTACTTGTCTACTGTTGTCATCTCCCTCAAGGATGACTCGAGTATCCATGGTCTCCACTCTCTGCTCTCTATAACATCTAGATACATACCAAATAAAACAATTTTTCATCATTTATCATATCATAAAAAAAAATAAAACATTTCTACAATCAATTTATGCATCTCAATTTCTATCCATTTATTTCTATTCCTAACCTTTTCTTTCTCTTCTCTCTTTTCTTTATCTCTTCTCTACTTCCTTTATTTCTTTTCTTCTTTCATGAATTTGTGCCCTATTTTTCCAAGACATAAATTTGTAAATTTGTGGTTGATATTTTAGGGCTGCAAATTTGGTAGCCATAGTTGACCATAATTTTGTAAACCCCCATCTGTAATTTTGTGCTCTCATCAAGAACTTGTATCCATGGCGATTTTCTTATAAAAATATTTAAAAATAAAAAATCTAATCTAATCTAAATCTAACCCTAATCATAGCCTAGAAATAAGGTTTAGATGCTTACCCAAGCTTGCTCCATCATTGTTCCAACCTCACCCCTTGCTATCGTTACCCAGTGCATCGATCATGTCATTTTCCTCAGAGCTCTCCTTCTCTTTCACCTAGTGAAAATAATTTTCATTTTCACCCTCCCTTACCTCTCCTATATTTTCCTTATTTTCCCCTTTCTCCTTCGTCCTTCTCCCTCTATCAATTTGAGTTTCCTCACAAAGTTTACCCAACCTTGGGGGCATTGATGTCATCATTGCCTCATAAAACATGAAAATATTCAAACTGTTCATAATTACATCATTTTTGCACCCTCCCTCTGCCTAGACTTCCTACCCTTTTTTAGTACCTACTTTTTCGAGCCTGAAGGTATCTACAACTTCCTTTGATGCATTTATTAGACCATAAATGTATCAAAGAGGTAACAAAATATAGAGACCAAAAATTGACCCATCCAAATAAGTCAATTTACTCCTAGATGCCTAAGAAGCCTCTCAAAATTTTCAAATGCAATTTTTGAGCCCCTCAATCCTCAACTTTGAGCCCTTCCTTCATCCTTAGCGAATTTGTGGCCCTCTTGGATGGGACACAAAATTGTGCAGTCTCCTCACCCTCAACGAATTCACAGTCCATGTTAGTGGACTACGAAATAGGTTTTTGGTTCCTCCTATGACCCCCAACAGTCACTTTCACGAATTCACGATCGAACCATATGGACCGCAAAATCACATTTCCAAGGCAAAGGACCCAAATCTTGGATCTTCTGCCCACCTCAATATTTTGGTCCATTTAGGCTTTCAAACCCTAGGTGTCCTTGCCTTGCATCCAACTTACCTTTCTAAATTTTCAAGTTTAATCTACCCTTCTTTAATGCTTTTCTTTCTTTTTTTGTGCCCTAAAATCCTATAAATAGAGGCATTGGTCTTCCTTTTCAACACTAAGCAATCACTCTCAAGCTAATTAAACTCTTACAAATTTGCTTCTCAAGTTCTCAAGTTTTACATCATTTTGGAGGGCTCCTTAGATGGATCGATAGGCTCATCTTAGAGGACCACTCCTCTAATGGTTGTTGCTTCTCTTCTTATTTTACCTTCCTAATTTGGTTTTTGTTTTATCATTTTGGTTTTCATAGATTTCTAGTTTACTTCAATTTTCAATCTCACCTTTTGTTATAATTTTGCTATTTAGGCCCTTGTGCAGTTGTATGTAAACCCTAAGAGGGTCTTCCTTTGGCTTTAAGTCTTGGAAGAACTTCACGTAGCCTTATTTTTACCTTGGTCCTACTATTAATGTGAATTTATGGTCCCCTCTTACAAGGCTTGAATTCGATAGGAGCCAAATACTGCCTAGGTCTTCTCGGTCTCTTTCACCATTCCTTGAAAAACCACTAGCCCTCTCTTCAGTTTGTTCCAGATAGCATAATTTCATGGCCTGCCCGAAAGGACCATTAAATTGGCTCAAGAGACTTGGGGGCAAGTTTATCCTCCCCCTTTTTATTTTCCCTTTGTTCTCTATTTTCCATTCTATACAACATGAATTCATCATCTAGACTTAGGGACCACAAAACTGGTTTGTTACCCTTATTCTTCTCCCTACAATCATTTCTTTTTTTTTCTCTATTTTTTTCCCACTTTGCATCTTTTTTTATTTTGCGCTCTATTCTTCCTGAATGTAAATTTGTCCTCTTACTAAAGATCATCAATTTTAGGCTTATTTGTGATCATCTAAAGGACCTAGGAGGCTTGACTGCCTCTCTTGCAAGCTTAGTCTCCAAAGCAGCATAAGCAGGCCCCCAAAACACTAATGCCAAACTTTGAGTTTTCACATTTCGTAATGCTCGCTTGAATTTGCAGTTACTAGTTCTAGGGTGCAAATTCAAATTCGCGATTAGGGTCTATAGGGCATGAAATTGGGACAATCACCAAAATCAAGTAAGTGTTATATTTAGCCTTTAGATTTAATTTTAATTTTGATCTGTCTGTTTCTCTATTTTTATTTTTTTTGTTTGTGTACACCAAATAAAAAGGACTAAAAAAAAAGAAATATAATTTTTTTATCTTCTCTTTCTTTAGGTATTTTAAGATCAATTTGCATATAGGTTTCATTAGGTTAATTTTGTATGTGTATTCCCTTGTCCCCTTTCTTAAAAAAAAAATATTTACTTTTATACCTTAGGACTAGTTTCATTCAAGATAAAGAGTTATTTTAGGCTAGTTTTTGTTCTTGCACAACTTGTCTTCTTATATCTTAATTAGATAGCATCTTTTTGATTAGTTAGCTCAGCTTTCAAAAGGTTAAACTTAGGTGTTTTTCAAAAGATACATCAAATACCTACACATACTTGGAATGAGTCTTTAGAGCACTCCTGGTGAACCCCTCAAACCCTAAATCAACCACACAAAAATAAAGGTGAGAACAACCCTGTGGAAATTTTAGCCCCAACAGATATGCTAAGATATTCGCATGACCTCATCATAGCTTGATATAGTTTTTATATCTTCATCAAAGTAAGAAATGTATATTCTAACCAATATCATGCTCGAGGTCACTCTTATGCACATTTGGGAGCTACTTGGGGTAGGAGATTATCTATTAAGGGGAGATGACAAGTATGGGTCTCTCTATGTCCCCAATTTAGCTTAAGAGGGGATCTTGGAATATATGGTGGATAAGCTTCTCTTGAGGCCACAAATAAATTTTGTATTTTATTGTTCATATTAGCCTTTGGGCCTTTGTAAACCTTGAAAAGGTTATTTTTTGTAATTCTTTATTATTTTATTCCTAAAGGTCAGTCTCACAACCTTGATATAAATGTAACATGTACTTGGTTATAAATACCCCTTCATACCAACTATTTTGTTATCAATTGGAGTGTAATTCTATTTGTTGATAATGAGATTATATGGTGTCAATGAACACCCCCATATATTTTGTCATATTTATTTTATGTGTATTTCCTTTTCAACAATAATGGGTAATGTATTGATTCTATTCATTTTAGGAAACTATTGTGAAATCTAAAAGATGAGAAAATGTCGGAACCCAAAAATACTTTTGTTATAGTGTCGTAAGTTCTAAGAAAGCCTCACATGCTAATTTTGGTAGAAAAAATATATTTGGATGACCAACAGTCCACCATGGGCTTTGTGTTCCATTTGGGATCTGACTCTATTTCTTGGTTTTCTAGATGCCAATCCATTATATCTATCTTCTATGAAGTTGAATATTGTTGTCAATGAGGCATCCAAGTATCTTAGGTGGATGCTCATAATTTTGGATGAGATTGACATTCCGTAGAGCCTTATAGTCACTCTTTGGTTTGATATTAGAGCACCATCCAACTTGTTCATAATATACTATTTCATCAATGGATAAAACACATAGATATTTGAATGCACTTTATGAGATGATTTCATGCATGAGGGATGCTTGATCTAGGTTTTATATCTTCATAAAAGTAAGCAGTATATATTCTAACTAGGATCATACCCGAGGTCACTTTTGTGCATATTTGAGAGCTATTTGGGGTTAAGAGAGTGTCCATTAAGGGGAGATGACAAGGGTTTCTCTATGTCCCTCATTTATCTTAAGAGGGGATGTTGGAATATGTTGTTGTTAAGCTTCTCTTGATGCCACGAAAAACTTTTTTATTGTATTGTTCATATTAGCCTTTAAGCCCTTGTAAACCTCGAAAAAGTTATTTTTTGTAATTATTTATTATTTTATTCCCAAATTTCGGTCTCACAACCTTGATATAAATGTAACAAGTAGTTGGGTATAAATACCCCTTCATACCAACTATTTTGTTATTGATTAAAGTGTAATTCTATTTGTTGATAATGAGATTATTTGGTGTCAATGAACACTCCCATATATTTTATCTTTGTTGTACGTATATTTATTTTTCAGCAATAATGGGTAACGTGTTGATTCCATTTATTTTTGGAAACTATTGTGAAATCTAAAATATGAGAAAATTTTGGAGCCCAAAAATACTTTTTTTGTGCCGTGAGTTCTAAGAAATCCTCGCATGCTAATTATGGTAGAAAAGAAAGAAGAGTGTTGACTTTTACCTTTGAGTCTTTAGGCCATTTATGGTTTTGTATTGTTAATGATGACTCTAAGTTTATTAGGATACTCTTCCAATTATAATTTTATTTTATATATAAGTTCTTTCCAACTTTATTTCCCAACATCTAAGAATATTGGGTTTATATGGATGAACATTATCTAAGAGCTAATTATCCTAAGGCTACTAATATAATTGTTGTTATTTGTAGGCCCAAATATATTGAAACTTCCAAATATTAGGCTTTGCCTCTAAGAATGGTTTTTAAATATTTGATTCATCTCTATTCAAATTTGTAAGCAAATGCATGCCTTGGGGCTTGTGGTAAGGACATAATTTTCAATTGAAAAACCTCGGAATGATCTATAATAATATTCATTTTAAATTTTATATCCCAATGATTATTCAAAATACGATGAGTTTGGGAATGATTTTTATGCACTACCTAAAGTGCATATTACAAGTGTCATAGACATAGTTAGAACCAAAAATTTTAAGTAAAATTGGTGAAGACAACAAAATAGGGTTTTTGTTGATACAATTGCATTAGATTAAGGCTTTTGTTGGTGCAAATACATTATATTATGGATTTTATTGATGTCATTTCATGCTATAGATTTTCAAGTTATCTCAAAATTATTTGCACTCCTATTGTGAAGGCACCACCTCAAAAAGTAGCTCAACAAAAAAACTAAGGACTTAGGTCTTCACTTTTCTCTAAGTGATATGATCAAACAAGTTAGAGTAGAATAAGAAAATAATACGATACGGTAAGAGGATCAAAGTATGTTGAGGATTGTTTGAATGACAAGGTTTTTGCTCTTAGAAAAAATGCTTTGACATTCCATCAATATAAAAATCAAAGTAATTTTTATAGAATTTGTCAACCTTTGGGGTCTTCAAAATGAATAATATAGACATTGTTTAGAATTCCCTCCTAAATTACCATAATAATGAAATTGGGATTTAAACTCCTCTACTACATATTTTGTTAAATCATTTTTCTAGTTTCACCTTGCGAGAAATATTGATTAGCATCCTAATCTAAAGTAATCTATGTTCTATCAATATAACTATTACACTTTTTTAATCAGTTATATGGGATTGAAACAAGTCCCACACATATCATATAATGATCACATAATGCTATTACAATAGCTTGGAAATTTTGCATGTATCACTTGGAAAAATTCAAACCTAAGTCTTCTTAAAATTTGAGAATTTAATTGATTGAGCTCATGTCTTTTGATTACTATTATACCTTTACTAATCATATGGAAGCTCTTTTTGATAAATAAATTTTGATGGCTAAATATTTAGTGGCTGAAAAGAGCATTTGCGTGTTCAAAAAGATCATCCACATATAAATAAGTGGAACCCACAATTTTTTGTATCTAATTTATATATTTTTTCAAACTCTTCTGATGATGTCACATATGGAGAAAAAATATGATAATTGTTGTGTCGTTAATTAGTAATATAACCTTATATTTTAATTATGTTTAGAAATAAAATCACTTTTCTTTAGCTAAAACATGGTTAGGGGATCAGATACTAATATTGATCATGGAATACCATTCAATTCACTAGCAAAGCTAAATATTATCTCTCGTTGTTTAGGACTTTTCCAAAGATTTCATAATCTAATAATTATCCTTTTTCCTTTAATCCAAGTCAAATTACTTTATATGATGCTTGCTATGGAGATAGCAACAAACAAAATTGCCCCAAATTTTTTCAACATCTTTCACTTTGAATAATTGCACTAGTACATCATCCAATAATTGAAGAAGTGCTCTCGACAAATAGGCTTTTTTCCCTTTAATTTATGTGCTTTATAGATATCTCATGAATGAAATTAAAAATAGTTTATTTTATTTAAAAAATCAATTGATTTTCTTAATGCTTTCAATTGTATTAGACAAAAAAATTTAAATACAAACATTTTGCAATCATAAATACCAATCACTATTCGACATTTATTTTATGTAAATTTACTATAGTTTTTTATAATTGGTTACATGGGATTGAAATAGACCCTATATATATTTCATCATAATGAGTTACTATAGTATTTTAACAAACCATAATGGTTTTTTATGAATTATACATATATCACTTAACAAGATTTGAATTTAGGTCTTCCTATTGAAAATTTACATTTTTAACCAACTAAGCTCATGCTATGAGATTGAAAACTTGGTTTTTGATGTAAAATTCCTTGTTTCCCATCACTTCATCTAAACCCTATGGAAATAATTTTAATATAGTGGTTCTCTTAAAATATAATTTAATTTGACCACAAAAAATAGCTTAAATAAAAACATCATGTAGTAATTATGAATTATATATATTATTTTGGACCAATTTGTGTGAAATTTGAAGAGCTTAAAAATGAGTGGTCATATAAAGGAACCCAAGAAATATTGAGAGAGATACAACCCTATGAATTTATCCATCCAGAACAAGGGCAATGATGAGTTTTCAAGTCAAACTTGTAGATATTTTTCAACCAGGGTTTGGATGACGGGAGGAGCAATGAAGGGCTAGGATTTCAATGAGGCAAGAATTTTTGTCTAGTTATAGAATTTTTCAGCTAAGTTTCTTCTTCCCTTTTTTCTTAGAAATTTTACTTGCAATTTATTTTAGGTTTTTTTCCTATTTTATAATTTCTATAGGATTTTCTTATAATTTTTAGTATATTTTGAGTTTTAGTTTCCTTCCCATTGATTGATTTACAACTAAATCCTTAGAATCGTCTCTAGTAGTAGAAGTTAGAGAGCACCTCATAGATAAGCAATCCTCATATCTCAAAGAGAATGAGGTTTTTGGTAAATTTATTGGGTCTTTACCAGGGGCTTCAACCTTGAGAAAATAGATTGATAGGAGTTAGAAATCTCTAGGAGTGATTCTATCCTTTCTTCTCAAAGGTTTATTCCTATCCATTTTTTTATTCTAGGAAGGGAAGAGATAGAATCCTAAAAGGAGGTCCTTAGTTTATGGGAAGAGTAGGACTCTTCCTTACCTATTGGTATGAAGGCTTTGCACTTGAAAATGTAAATCTATTCCTACTACCAGTCTAGGTTAGGATGTATGGATTACTCATTGAATTTTGGGAAATAGAAACCTTTAAGGCAATAAGAAACACTTTGGGAGAATTACTTGATATTTTAGAATCTACAAAATATGGATTCTTGGCTATTAATGCTTGGATATTGGTCATGATTGATATAAGTAAACCTGTACCAGACTCAATCATTCTTAAGTATAGTGGTAAGTTATGGACCCAAACCATAGATTATAAAAACATATCTTTTAGATGTAGAATATGTCATGAGGTGGGGCATATTGAAAGAAAATTATCTAAGAGAGTCCAACAGAATCATATGTAGAAAACCACAAGAGAAAATTACAAATGGATACGAATGAGGATGGTTTTCAACTTTTAAAAAAATAGGTCTAGACAAATAAAAGTAAATAAGCAATTGAGACCAATATGGAAGGATATTGGAAGAAATTTCAATTCTTTTAAGGCTTTAGCCTATGAATAAAAAGCATATCACAACTTAGATAACACAATACAAGTTGAAAATATTAACAAGGAACTTTCTATTCAGCATGGTTCGAATTTAAGGACAAACATTCTCAATGAACCTAAGGAATGTGTCTCATAAAATTTTGAAGATTCTCTTGAAGTACCATGCACCATTAAGGAGAAGAAATTTGGTAGAGAAAATGTAGTGTTAGATGTTAATACCTCTACCATTAATAAGGAAATACTAGAAAATGAGTACGACAAATCAAAAGTTTTTGTAGTAGATCTATAAGAGAATAAGTCTAATGAAAAAAAAGTTGTGAAAGAATATTGAGGAATAGAATAATAAGACCTACAATGACAATAATGATAATTCAGATGATTCCTTGTCTTTTTAGGTTAGGCCAAAGAGTGCGTCCAAGAAAGGATCCATGGAGGGAACCTCTGGTAAGCCTCCTCTATTGGCCTCCAGGGTGTCTTGCTAGCCCAACCTCTTTGATTGGGGTCATCTCCAGGACCTCCATGACATCATGAAAGCTCTTGAGATGGTATCCAGGATGACCTTGTCTCTCTTTTCTCATGTGAAAGCTCTCCTGGACAAATACAAGGATCAATACAAAATCTTGGAGGAGTTCAAGATCTTGGCGGGCACTAATCGTACTAATGGAGGCTATGACATTGGACACCCTAGTAATTGACCATGCGGATTTGTTTTCCATAGTTTTTTGGCTTTCTATATTTTTGTAGAGTCTTACGTTTCTTTCCTGTTCCTATTTTACCCCTGCGTGGGCTTCCTCTACGTCTTCTTGGGTTCTCTCCTATTCCCTTGCATGGGTTTTCAAGTTTATTTTTGGTGGTTTATCTAATGACCCTTAGTGGATGGGTACTATTATTTTCTTTTTGCTGAGGAGAGATTTCACATTTTTTCTCCGATATGTAAAAGGTTACGAGACCCTTTCAAAACCCCTCTTACCAATCAAAAAAATATATCGGGTCCTAATACAAGCAAGGCAAAAATATGAAACCCTCAAATTATCAAGCAAGATCCAAGAAAGCAAGAGAAAATATTGAGAAAGGAACACAAACTAAGTTGGTTAAAATTCTCTTTACCAAACAAAAAAATGATATTGGTAATTTGTAAACAAGGCCAGTAGCCCCTAATGAAACATGATTACCATATCATGGAATATAAGGGGTGCTAATGGCCCCTCAAAGTAAAGGTGTATTAGGGACCTTTGTTTAAGTAATAAGCCTGATATTCTTTGTATCCAAGAAACTAAAATGACAAAGGAAGAAGTTTTCAAAACTATGAAAGTAGTATGGGCAAGATGTTAATGGGATGTTGTGGATTCTAAAGTGATAGGAGGAATTCTAAAATTTTGGAATCCTATTAGAACCTCCTATGTAACCATTCATAAAACTAGGTATAGGATAGCCTCTTTAGTCACTTGTTACTTTGTAAACATTTATTTCATCTTTTTCAATGTCTATGGACCTAAAACTAAGTCAGGTAGATTAGAATTATGCAGTGGGTTTGAAGCCTTTATGAGAAGTAAAGATCAAGAAATACGATTCATGATCCTAAGATATTTCAATGACATTACCAATATGGATGAAATATTTGGGGGAATTACAAAATTAACACAAAGTATGAGAGATTTATCAGCTTGTATTTAAAATAATAATCTATGGGAGGTTGAGTTTGAAGAAATCAACTATACATGGACCAACAATAGGAGAGGTCATAACCTAATAGCAAAATAATAGATAGATGTATACTCTCATATCATTGGCTAGATGAAGGGACTTGTGCTAAAATTAATACCTTGACAAGGATTAGTTCATATCAATAGCCAATAAGAGTTAAAATGGTGGTAAGTGAATTCAAAAAATATTTTTTTTTTATATGAGCAAATATGGGAAGACCATCCTTTATTTTTTGATATGATATCACAAACATAGAATTCTTCAAGTTATAGTGGGTTTTATACACTTCCTAAACAAATAAAATCAATGACATCTAGATTAAAAGAATGGAAAAAGAACACTTTTGGAAATATTTTTTAGAAGAAAGAACAAAGTGATAAACTTTTAAAATTATAAAAAGGTGATAATAATAATCTAAGCTTGGAGGAAAGGGAGTTTCTTAGTGAATATCATAGTATTTTGAGTAAAGAAGAGAAATTTGAAGATTAAAAATCAAGATAGACTTGGTTAAAAGGAGAAAAATACAAAGTTTTTTCATAGGATGGAAATAGTACAAAGATCAACATCCAAAATTAGTAGAATTAAATCAACAGAAGGGGTTTAGATTGAATACCAAAGTGAAATCAAAAATAAGGTAAGGTTTTTTAATCAAAATATTCTAGGATTAGAAGATTTTGAAGTTCTTAATGATAAACTTCTACAAGAAGTACCTTCAATTATAACAAATGAAGATAATAGAAAACTAATGGAGCCTATTACTTTGGAAGAATTTCATTAGTTGTTTTCTCTTTTGACAAGGATAAATACCCAGGTCTATATGGGCTTTCTACAGCATTCTATCAATATAATTGGGATATAGTGAAGGATTTTTATTGGTTGCAGTGGAACAGTCTAGGGTAAAATAATATTTTCCTTATAATTTAAATGCAACATATCTTACCCTATTTACAAAAAGAAGGATGTAAAATTATTTGATTTATTTAGGCTCATAAGTCTATGTAATATGACATAGAAGATTATCTCCAAAGTTATGGAAAATCGATTAAGACCTGTTAGACAAAATCACTTTAGAAGACTAAGGGGGATTTGTGAAAGGAAGATAGATTTTGGACAAGATCATAGTAGCTCATGAAGTTATGCATTCAACAACTTCAAGAAAAGAGAGAGCATTGATCTTAAAACTTGATGAGTAAATCCTATGATATCGTTAAGTGGGAATTTCTTTTTGTAGTATTAGAAGAGTTTGGATTTGGCAAGAAATGGATCAGATGGAAAAGCTTAAGTCTCTATAGTTTTATATTCAATTTTGGTCAATGGGTTAGTAACAAAATCATTGTAAGCCAAGAGAAGTCTTAGATAGGGAGATCCTCTATCACCATATTTGTCCATTATTATGGCAGAGGTCTTGGGTAGGAACTTGAAGAAAACTAATAAATATGGGATAATAAGTGGTCTTAAGGTTAGTAATAACATCAACATCACCCATAAACAGTTTATAGATGATACAACCCTTTTTGGGATGGCAAGGGTAAACGAGGCTAGAGCTTTGAATGACTTATTAAAGGAATATGAAAGTGCATCAAAGTAGAGAGTTAATAGGACAAAATCCAAAATTTACTTCCTAAACACCCCAGCTAGAATCAAAGCATGGCTACTTAAGTTACTTCAAATATAGGAGGCAAATTTACCAGTAACTTATCTAGGGATGCCCTTATTTCAAGGGAGAATGAGGATAGAATTATAGAATCCAATTATTAGTAAATTTTAAAATAAACTACCAGGATAGAAAGGTAGATGGTTATCATTAGCAGGAAGAGTGCAACTAATTAAATCAATCTTATGGGTCATTCCAACTTATTATGTCATTATGTACTATGCCAAAATCGATAGAAAAAAGTTTAATATATATTATGTAGTCCTTTTGTGGTCAAGTTTACATGATAAAGAAATTTCCTTTGGTGAAATGGAGCAAGGTGTGTGATGATAAAACTAGGGGATGTCTTTGTTTAAGAGTTCTTATGGATGCAAACTTAGCTCTTAGGGAAAAATTAATTTGGAGATCTTACAAAGAGAGTCAAAGACAATGGACAAGAATTCTTCTAAGTATATTGAGTCCAATGACCCAAGCTTAATATTTACTGTATTCTCACTTCCAGGTGGTTTTGCTCTATGGAATGATTTAAAAAATATATTGAAGTAGTGATTAAAGGTCTAATATGGGTGGTGGGAACTAGAGAAAATATTTCTATTTGGAGGGATACTTGTGATAAAAAAACCACTCAATATAGATCTAATTTTGAAACCATGGATGAGATTACTCCAAGATAAATATGGTGATAGGGTTTCAAACATTATGTACATGGATAGGGAAGGAAGATACAAATGGAAAGAAGATTTTTTACAAGTATACAAGGCATTGATGCAAGGAGGCAATTGAGCAAAAATATAACAACATTGATTGTTCTAGGGGGAGCCAAGGATAAGCTAATTTGGGAGTTGAATAACTCGGGAGAATACAGAACAAGAAGTGGATATCATGTAAAGCACCAATAAAATAGAAATATCACAAGAATATGGAGAGATGTTTGGAATAGCTCGAACATTTCTAAAGTCAAAATATTTGTTTGGCTTGTAGGTCATAAAAAAAAATTATCCTAAGATAACCTTATAAAAAGGGATTTGCATGGCCCCTCACAATGTGTTATTTGTAAACAGGAGGAAAGTATAGACCATCTCTTGGGACACTGCTCAATAGTATGGAATCTATGGAAATAAATTCTTAATATGTTTGGTAAATATATGGTGATCAATAGAAGAATTGAAAATTTGTTAAAGCAATAGTATAGCACTTTTAAAAATGAGGTTTTATAGACAATCTGGGATATATCAAAAGATACAATACTTTGGACTGTATGACTAGAAAGGAATAGAAGAATATTTAAAGGAAAGAAAAGTAGTTTATAGGTAATGAAAAGGAAGATATGTTTTTCCATAGAGGAGTCTAAACCAACCCTATCAATTCACCCAATCCATAATCTAGAGAGCATTGATCGATGGAGTCAAATCATCAAATGGAATTATGATGTTGGGTATTGGAGAAACAAAAAGAAGGTAAAAAATATGAAGTGGAAACCACCGGATGTGGAGTTGGTCAAATTGAATTTTGATGGAGCATCTAAAGGAAATTCAAGACCAGGAGGAGGAGGAATAATTAGAAATAATATAGGAGATATTTTGTCTCATTATGCTTTGAATATTGGATTTAAGACAAATAATGAAGTTGAAGCTTGGGCATCTTTGGAAGGGTTAAAAATATGCAAACAAATGAAATAGAACAGAGTATAGATGCAAGACGATTCACTCATAGTAATAAATGCAATTTTGAGGAAAGCAAAGGCTCCACGAAAAATACAAGAGATAATTGTAGAAATTGAAGACCTTGCTATAGAGTTTGAAGAAATCAGGTTTACACATATGTTAAAGGAAGAAAACAAATGTACAAATAAGCTAGCCAAAATAAGGGTTTTAATTGAGGATCGTGAAGTTAAATTTTCTTTGCCATGGTTAGAGGAAGTAGTAAGTTTAGTTGTAGCTGACAAGAAAATGTTGGCTACCTAAATCAAATAATGATTAAAATTTACTTTAATGTTTTCATTGGTAATATTTGCTTTATTTTATAACATTAGTGTGTACTATTTATTACAATTTTTATGGTTGCATTTATGCTTTATGAAGGAAACTAGCAATCTAGATCTGGTAAAGTGGGCTATGATAGTGCAATGATTTGAAAATATTATTCTACTAAGATGCAATGCATAAATAGTAGAGGTCGAGTTTTGGTATTATGAAAGTTGTACAAAAATATCAATAAGGATGCTAAATTCTAGAATATTTTTACTCGCACAAAAAATTGAAGGTCCAGAAAATGAAAATAAGAATTCAGATATTTTATAAAAAATGATGCAAGTATATAACTGTAGCATCTCAATTGAGATAAGAATTGAGTTTGTTTGTAAACTCTCAAGATCTGAAGGAGAGAGTTGTGGCTTGTCAAGGGTGAGGTACCCAAGTACAACCCCTTGTTATCCAAGAATAAAAATGAATTATATACATTAAACTAAAATAAAAAAAAATTCCATTAAAAATGTTTTACAAATGCATTTTTTTAAAGCAAAAAACCTCTTGCGGGGCCGCCTTGGTCTGAGAGACCATGACCAGGGGTTCTACACCGTCAAACTCACCTAGGAGTCGCACCCAGCCTTGCCAGCACCAACATTATCAATTGGATTTTGGGTACCCAATTCAAATTTTTGGTAGGTGGAGATTCGAACCTAGGACCTCCCTTGGAGGATTGCCCTCTCCTCTCCAACTCACCTACAACACCTGGGTTTACACGTTATGTATTTTTCGGCATCATTAGTGATTGACGGTAATTTGTTAGTTGGTTAGCTATCTTAACGATAGCAATTTTTTAGGCTATCTTTAGCCTATGGAATTGTGTTTAACCTTAGCATTATTAAAATATTTTTATATTTTTTTGTTCTCCAATTTATTTTGTGGTATCAGAGCAAGCGACGAGCAAGGTAGGTAGATTCTTCGAAGAAGCAGCTAACCTAGACAACGGGGCCAAAATCCCAAATTGGGACCCCCTCCTCGAGCTTTGCACGAAAACCCACGCTTCAGCAAGCAACCCGAGGTAATAATTCCTCTGGAATTTCTCGGTGAATTTGTTGGACACATAATTTGAGATGACCTATTGGGCTCAAAAATTGAGGCTTGCATAGAATTTTTCAAGGTTTTTGATGGTATTTTTTCCATGTTGAATCAACCCACAAGCCCAACAGCCACCTGTTGTCAGACCGTAATCCTGCAAGCCCAACAACCACTTGCTATTAGACCGCAGGACCGCAAGCTCGACAGCCACCTATTGTTAGACTGTAAGCCTGTAGATCTGACAGCCACCTGCTTTCATACCTACCACGTGGGGTGGTCCACATCAACGGGCAGCCCATGTAAGGGCAGGCGGCCCGTAGTGGAAGTGTGGGCGACCCACCTCCTCCACAGGTAGGAGGAGACCCATAAACCTCCACGGGTAGGAGGCCCGAAAACCTGATGCGCATAGATCCTAAAACCTGATGTGCAACCAATGCGCACAGATCTTGAGATCTGGGAAGACTCCTGACTGACGTGCTGATCACAAATATTGAGACCTGATTGGACTTGATCGAACGGATTGGCTCGACACGTGGACGTGACAAGTGAACGATACATATCCTGACATGGACGCGAACCTGGACTGTTGACGTGGATGCAACACCTAGACTAACACGGACCTGACAGGTCAAGGACTGATGAATACAACACGTGGACTAACACGGAGGACTGACGGACACGTGGAATGATCCAGATGCGACACGTGGCAAACAAGCCACATGCCACTTGACGATCTGGACCCCTTTGATCTCGCCACGTGGATGTTGGTAAAAGGAGGTCCGAGACTTTGATTTCTCGAAGGCAATAAAGACCAAATGGATGGCAATCGACTTTTATACACATAAAACTCACCCCGCACCATCCATGTGGGACTAAAATCCCAAGCAAAATTTACTTTCGTTGTTCGGAGGTGAAGGATTCAAAAGGGAGATTGTCTCCCTTACTTCCTATCCAATGCGGCAACTAGGTTGGTCAAAGCCTTGTCGCTAAGATGTTGCGTTGGACGTTGCGGGATCAATCCCCCGCGATCGCGCAAAACAATATTTTTTGCTAAAGCATAACGATGACTTAAGGTAAATAAAAAATTTCACATGTTTTTTTTTCATTTTTTTATTTAATTAAAGTTTATTTTAATATTTTTTTAATATTTTAAATATAAATATTGTTTTTTAAAATCAATTTCCTTTTAAAATTTAAATTGATTTTATTCAAACACTATTTTTCTAAGACAATATTTACCTAGATAATTTTTTTTCTAAAAAAGATGTTGAAAGGCGATAAAAAAAGTTTAAAGCAGTCGAAGTGGAGATGACATGTGATCTGATTGTGGTTCAAGTGAAAGCATTGCATGAAGACTATTTCCATTGGTAGAGGAGAGTAAAATATGAAAATTAATCTATATGATGTAGAAATTAGTATACTTTTCAATATGAATGTTAATCTAAAGATAGGGTCAAAGTTATATTGTAAATTATATATATACATATAATATCATAAAGTAGTTAAGTTAAGTTGAATTTATTAATGTATAGTAAGTTTAAAGAAATTAAATACTTCAATTTTATTGTTTGGGAAATTATAGAATTTAAATTTTTTGGTTTGGTTTTGCATGCTAGTTTAGACAGTAGCTTTAAATAAAATGTCTTATCAACTTTAAATCTACATAATTTAACAAGAAAACTAAATAAAAATAAAAATGTTAGTATAAATTTAAAAAACTTAAATAGTCAAGGGTTGTCCTAAGGGACTTGGTAACTGATCTGGTGTTTTAACGATCAATATTTGAAGGCTGAAGGAGCGTGGAAGGTTGGATGATGAGTTGATTTTTGGAGTGTCAAGGCTAAAGGAGCATGGAAGGTTGGGCTAGTTAAAGGAGCTACAGTGAAAGGTTGGTATGTTGGGTGGAAGGCTAGGATGGTTGAAGGAACATGAAATACCGATAAGGCTGAAGGAGTGTGGAAGGTTGGGTCGATTGAAGGAGCTGCAGCGGAAGGTTGGAATGTTGAGCGGAAGGCTGGGAAGGTTGAAGGAGCATGGAAGGCTGCTTAGGCTGGAGGATCATGGAAGGCTGGCCTTTTTTGGGTGGAAGACATGTTTGAGGCCAGATCAACCGAGGGAACCACAGCAGCAGGTTGGGTTGTTGAGTGTAGTGCACCAACAGGTCGAGTTGTTGGGTGGAAGGCTGGGTCAACTAAAACCCCTTGTTTTTTATCTTTGGTGTGCTTGTGGGTTTGGAACCCACATGTATTGGGGTGGTTTTCCCCCCTCTTTACAACAAAAAAATGTGTGAAGGATTAGGGTTTTTTAAAAGCATCTCATTTTTTAGGAGCCATATCTTCGCAAAAATTTATTTGATTTAGCTGATTCTTGGACCAATTTGTACGGAATTTGAATAACTTTAAAATGAGTGGTCATATGCAATAATATGAGCAATATTAAGGGAGATTCGACCTTGTGAAGTCAACCATTCGAAACAAGGGTAGTGATGATTTTTCAAGTCACGAAAAATGAAATTGCAAATATTTGTTAGCTAGGGTTTGAATGATGGGAAGAGCAATGAAGGACTAGGACTTCAGTGAGGAAGGAAACTAGCAATTCATATTTGGTAAAGCGGACTATGATAGTGCGATATTTTGAAAATATTACTCTATTAATAGATAGTAGAGGTGAAGTTTTGGCATTGTGAAGGCTGCTATAGGAAAATATCAAGAAAGATGCTAAATTCTGGAATAATTGTATTCATACATAAAATTGAAAAGATCCAAAAAATGAAAATCAAGAATTCAAATATTTTATGTAAAATGATGTAGGTTTCTAGCTATAACATCTCAATTGATATGAGAAGTGTATTTATTTATAAACTCTCAAGTTTTAAATAAGAGAATTATAATTTTTCAAGGATGGGGGACCCGAGTACAACCCCTTATTATCTAGCAAAAAAAAAGAAATTAAATAGTTAAATTCTGGGAGATACGCACATGAGAAGACAACCATCCAAAACAAGGGTAATGTTAGGGTAAAGTTTTCTAAAAAAAATATCTCATATTTCAAAAGCTATATCTTTGAGAATGATTGTCCTATTCAAATGACTCTTAGACCAGTTTGTCCAAAATTTGAACTGATTTTAAATGAGTAGTCATATGAAGGAATTTGAGCAGTATTAAGGGAGATGCAACCCTATGAAGTCAACCATCTAGAATAAAGGCAGTGATGATTTTTCAAGTCACAAGAAAAAAAAATTACAAATGTTTGTCAACCAAGGTCTGGATGATGGAAGGAGCAATGAAGGGATAAGGCATCAGCAAGGCAAGACATTTCATTTGGATGTAGAATTTTTTCAGCTAAGTTTCTTTTATCTCTTCATTTTCTTCAAAATTTTGCATTCGAATTATTGTAGTTTTATTTTCAAATTATATAATCGCTATAAGATATGCTAGCAAATTTTAGTAGATATTGAGTTATAGTGTTTTTTCCATGGATAGTTTTACAACTAAATCCTTAGAATCATCCCTAGTAGTAGATATTGGGGAAACTTCACAAAGCAAGAATCCTCATTGCTCAAAGATAAAGTAGTCTTGGTATATTTAATGGGTCTTGGTCAAGGGCTTCGGCTCTAAGAAAATGAATTGATAGGAGATGGAATTATTTAGGAGTGAGTTTATCCTTTCTTCCCAAAGGTTTCTTCCTAACCATTTTTTGTTCTAAGAAAAGAGATAGAATCTTGAAAGGGGGTCCTTACTTTATCGGAAGAGTAGGACTCTTCCTTACCTGTTGGTTTGAAGGCTTTGCACCTGAAAAACATAAATCTATCCCTAGTACCAATCTAGGTTAGGATGTATGGGTTTCCTATTGAATTTTAGGAAATGGATACCTTCAAGGCAATATGCAACACTCTGGTAGAACTCCTTGAGAATTTAGAAACTACAGAAGTTGGAATCTTGGTTATTTATGCCTAGATAGTAGTCATGATTGATATCAATAAATCTTTACCAGAATCAATCATTCTTAAGTATGGGGGTAAGTTGTGGATCTAAACCATGGATTATGAAAATATATCTTCATGATATGGGGCATAATAAGAGATGATGCCTTAATAAGAGTTGAGCAAAATCATATGTACAAAACCATAAGATTTACAAATAGATATGTATAAGGATGGTTTTCAATTTCCAAAAAATATGTCGAGATAGATGAAAGTAAATAAACAATGGATACTGGTAAGTAAGGATACATGAAGAAACGTCAATTATTTTTAGGATTTAGCCTATGAAAAAATCAAATTAAAGCTTAGAGGATATGGTACAACAGGATCAAAATATTAACAAGGAACATTCTACTCATACTGAAACCAATTTATGGATGAACATTCCTACTAAACCTAAGGAATGTGCCTCATTAGATTTTGAAGACTCTCTTGAAGTACCATGCAGTACTCATGAGAAGGAAATTAGTAGAGAAAATATAGTGTTAGATGGTAATACCTCTACCATTAACAAGGAAATACCACAAAATGAGAAGAATAAGTCAAAATATTCCTTAGCAAAGCAAAGAGAGAATATATCTAATGAAAAGGAAAATTGTGAAAGAATATTGAGGAATAGAATAATAAGACCTACCCTTGATACTGGAAAGGAAAAAAGAGGAAAACCTTTAAATTTTCAAGCGAGAGCCAAGGAAGAAAGAGTAAACAAAGAGAATGGAATACAATCTATGTTGGTTGAACTTCTTTTTAACAAATAGCAAAGTGATGTTAGTAATTCATAGGAGGGGCCAACAACCCCTAATAAGACATGATTACCATCTCATGGAATATAAGGGGTGCTAATACCCCCCAAAGCAGAGGTTTTTCATGGACTTTTTTTAATTAAAAATCTTATTATTCTTTGTATCCAAGAAACTAAAATGACAAAGGAAGAAGTTTTCAAAACTTTGAAAGCAACATGGACAAGATGTGAATGGGATGTCGTAGATTTAGAAGGAGCAACAAGGGAGATTCTAACATTTTGGAAATCAATTAGAACCTCCTATGAAAGCATTCATAAAAATAAGCATTGGATAGCCTCATTAGGCACATGTTAATTTGCAAATATTCATTTCATCCTTATCAATGTTTATGGACCTCCAACTCAATCAGGTAGATCAGAAGTATGGAGTGAAACTAAAGCCTTTATGAGAAGTAAAGACCAAGAAACTCAATTTATGATCATAGGATATTTTAATTCCATAACCAAGTTGGATGAAAATCTTGGGGGAATTAGAAAAATAACCCAAAGTATATGAGATTTCTCAACTTTAATTCAAAACAATAATCTATGGTATGTCGAGTTTGAAGATGATAGTTATACATGAACCAAAAATAAGATAGGCAAAAAATTGATAGTAGAAAAATTGGACAAATGCATACTCTCAAATCATTCACTAGATGAAGGAACTTGTGCTAAAATTAATACCTTGACAATGATTGGTTTAGATCATTGGCCAATAAGAGTTAAAACAGTGGTAAGTGAATTCAAAAAAAGATCATATTTTAAATATGAACATATGTGGGAATACCATCCTCAATTTGTTGATATGATAGCACAAACATGGAATTATTCAAGAAATTGTGGGTTGTATACACTTCCAAAATAAATTAAATCAATGATATCTAGACTAAAATAATGGAACAATAACACTTTCGAAAATATTTTTTAGAAGAAACGAGAACTAAAAGAGAAGCTTTCAAAATTTCAAAAATATGAGCACAATAATCCAAGCTCATAGGAAGGAAGTTGCTTAGTGAATATCAAAATATTTTAAAAGAATTTTTTAAGATTAAAATCGAGACAAACTTGATTAAAAGGAGATTAAAACACAGTTTTTCATAAGATGGTAATAGTACAGATATAAGCATCTAGAACTAATAGAATTAAATCAATAGAAGGGGTTTGTATTGAAGACCAGAGCAAAATCAGAAAGGAGGTAAGGCTTTTTTACCATAATATTCTAGGATCAGAGGAGATTGAAGTTTTTAATGATAAGCTACTGCAAGAAGTAGCTTCAATTATAATAGATGAATACAATAGCAAACTGATGGAGCCTATTACTCTAGAAGAAGTTCATTCAACTCTTCTCTTTTGATAAGGATAAATCCTCAGGTTGAGATGGACTCTTTGTGGCATTCTATCAACATAATTGGGAAATAGTGAAGGATTTTTATTGGTGGCAGTGGAATAGTCTAGGGTAAAATAGTGCATACCTTATAAAACAAATGCAACATATCTTACCCTAATTCCAAAATAATTCAGACCCATAAGCTTACGTAACATGGCATATGAGATAATATCCAAAGTAATGACAAATTTTTTAAGACCATTATTAGAAAATTATTTTAGAAGAGCAAAGAAGATTTGTGAAAGGGAGACAAATTCTAGACAGGATCATAGTAGCTCATGAAGTAATGCATTCAGCAGGTTCTAGAAAAGAGAGAGCAATGATCTTAAAACTTGATATAAATAAAGCCTATGGTAGGGTTAAATGGGATTTTTTATACAATATTAGAAAAGTTTGGATTTGGGAAGAAATAGATCAGATGGATTAAAGCTTCTATCTCTACAGTATTATATTCAATGCTTATCAATGGGCTAGTAACAAAATCATGTAAATCCAAGAGGGGTCTTAGACAAGGAGATCTTTTGTCACCATATTCTTTCATTATTATGGCAGAGGTATCGGGAAGAAACCTAAAGAAAGAATACAAATATGGGCTAATAAACAAACTTAATACTAGTAATAACATCGACAACATCACCCATTAATAAATTGTAGATGATAAACCCTTTTTGGGAGGACGAAGGAGAACAAAACTAAAGTTTTACATAAGTTATTAAAGGAATATGAAAGAGTGTTTGGACAGAAAGCTAATAGGACAAAATCCAAAATTTACTTCTTAAACACTCCAACTATAATTATATTAAGGATATGCAGGTTACTTCAAATTGAGGAGGCAAATTTACCAAAAACATATCTAGGGATGCCCTTATTTGAGGGGAGAATGAGGATAAAATTATGGAATTCAATTATAAGTAAAATTCATAATAAACTACCAACATGGAAAGGTAGATTGTTATTGTTAGCAGGAAGAGTGCAACTAATTAAATCAATCTTACAGGCCATTCTAACATATTATATGTCCTTGTATATTATGCCAAAATCAATAGAAAAAAGTTTAATCTATATTATGTGGTCATTTTTGTGGTCAAGATTACATGATAAAAGAAAATTTCCTTTGGTGAAATGGAGCAAGGTGTGTGATAATAAAACTAGGGGAGGTCTCGGTTTAAGAGTTCTTACGAATACAAACTTAGCTCTATGGAGAAAAGTAATTTGAATATTATACAAAGAGAGTCAAAAATAATGGGTAAGAATTCTTCTATGTTGATCCCAATAACCCAAGCTTAATATTTATTGCATTCTCACTACAAAATGGTTTTGCACTATGGAATGGTTTAAAAAAATCAATTGATCTAGTGATTAAAGGTTTAATATGGGTGGTGGGAACTAAAGAAAAAAATTCTATTTGGATGGATACTTGGTGTGATAAAAGACCACTCAATCTAGATCCAATTTTGAAACCATGGATGAGATTACTTTAAGAAAAATATGGTAATATGGTTTCAAACATTATGTACAAGGATTAGGAAGGAAGATACAAAGAGAAAGAAGGTTTTTTACAAGTATATTGGACATTGTTGCTAAGAGGTAGTTGAGTAGAAAGGTAACAACAATGATTATTTCAAGGGGAGCCAAGAAGGTTTTTCACAAGTATATTGGACATTGTTGCTAGGAGGCATTTGAGTAGAAAGATAACAACAACAATTATTCCAAGGGGATCCAAGAAGCTTTTTTACAAGTACATTGGACATTGTTGCTAGGAGGTGGTTGAGTAGAAAGATAACAACAATGATAATTCCAAGGGGAGTCGAGGATAAGTTGATTTGGGAGTTGAATAGCTTAGGAGAATACACAACAAAAAGTGGATATAATGTGAAGCACCAACAAAATAGTAATATTGAAGGAATATGGAGATATATTTGGGATAGCTCGAGCATTCTGCAAGAAAATTTTATCTTAGGATAACCTAATAAAAAGGGGTTTTCATGGGCCCTCATAATGTGTTCTATGTAAAAAGGAGGAGAGTATAGACCATCTCTTAGGACACTATTCAATAGTCTAGGAACTATGGCAATGTATTCTGAATATGTTTGATTAATGCATGGTGATGAATGGTGGAATTGAAGAATGGTTAAAGCAATGGTAGAGAACTTTAAAAAGTGAGGCATTATAGTATTATGAGAACGAGCATTAGTGACTTTATTCTCATGGTATAAAATATATCATGTGATGAAATCGTTGATGCAGTTCAACAGATTCCAACGAGAATTCCACCACCCTAAATTCCTAGATTAAGCGCTTAAGAAAATGCGCTTAATAAATAAAATATAATGTAATAAACCTAATAGGCTATGTACTATGCTAACATCCCCCCCTTATTACATGATTTGGATATACAAAGACTGTTGCGAAACAATTCAAAATTGACACGTGCAAGTGCCTTAGTGAAAATTTTTGCAACCTGTTCATCAGTGGGAATGTATTGGAGTTGTATGTTGTGTTTTGGAACTTCATCTCGAATGAAATGACATTAAGTGTCAATGTGTTTGGTACGTTCATGAAATATTGGATTCTTGACAAGCTTCAAAACACCTTGGTTGTCGCAAAACAAGTGAATTGGAAGATTCTTTGGAAGACCCATACTTGAAAGAATGCAACTCAACCATATCACCTCGTAGATTGCTCCATGTGCTGCACGATATTCTGCCTCTGTAGAAGATAAAGCAACCACCTACTGCTTCTTACTATGCCAAGAGACAGAACCAGATCTAATATGGAAAATGTATCCAGAAGTTGATTTCTGATCATCAATGGATCCAGTATAATCAGAGTCTGTGTATCCCTGTAAGAAGAAATTGTCATTCTTTTTGTAATCCAGGCCATATTCTGTACTACCACGGATATAATGAAGAACTTGTTTTGCTGCTTTCAAATGACTCACCTTAGGTTCCTACATGAACCTTGAAATATAACCCACATCAAAACTGATATCTGGCCTGGTGTTGGTCAGATATATGAGACTGCCAATCAGCTGGCGATAGAGAGTACCATCTACCTATGGAGAAGTATCATATTGCGATAACTGAAGCCCTGGTTTCATGGGGGTTGCTTTAGGCTTACAATCATTCATGCGATATTTCTCAATCAATGTCTTGGCATACTTCTTCTGTCACTTTGATATGATTCTTTTTTTGTGCCACTTCTAAACCAAGACAATAGTGAAGAAGTCCTACATCTGTCATCTCAAATTATTGTTTCAAGTCATATTTCACTGCATCTATCATTTTCTTTGAACTGCCAGTGATGATCAGATCATCTACATAGAGTACTAGTATCGCTATGGCAGAACCATTGTTCTTGATATAGATATTAGCATCTGAAGGACTTCTTTTGAATCCATGTTGCACTAGGTCACTGTCCATTTTGATGTACCAAGCTCGTGGAGCTTGTTTTAACCCATACAAGGATTTAACCAACTTGCAAACTTTCTGCTCTTGGCCTTCAACCACAAATCCTTTAGGCTGGGTCATATAAATTTCTTCTTACAAATCACCATTTAAGAAGGCACTTTTGACATCCATCTAATGTAACTTCCACCCGAACTGAGCTGCCATAGCACAAAGTACACAAATGGTAGTCATTCTTGTAGTGGGTGCAAAAGTCTCTTCATAATTAATTCCTTATTTTTGAGCATAGCCCTTTGCAACAAGATGGACCTTATGCTTATCAATAGTTCCATCTACCTTATACTTCACTTTGAACACCAATTTTGGGCTTCTTTCTTGAAGGTAAATCAACTAGCTTCCATGTGTTATTTTTCATGAGAGATGTATGTTCTGCATCCATAGACCTTCCACTGAGGCTCACTAAGTGCATCTTGAACTGTTGTGGGTTCATTCGCATCCAATGTAGACATATAAACCCTTTCATCATCCATATATGCTTCTCTGTCTTCCTCTGCATGTACAGACAGTTCATCAAATTGTTGGTAAAGCTCGTCAACCTTTGAAGTTGATGCCTCTGCTCTCATCTATTGAGTCATGCTACGAGTACAAGGTCAATCTAGAGTTAGATCTAAAAGTGAAGTCAACTTTGAATCTCTCAATGTGTTGGTATACCATTTTGGAACCTTTTTTCTATGGGGATGGAGTCTCTTTCTTAGGCTCCTCTTCATCCAGGTATACAACTGTAGATGTGTCATCTGATGTGAAAGCTTCATCAAATACATCTCTACTTAAGTGAGTTTTCTTGGTTTTAGGATCTATCAACCGATATCCCTTTGAATGCTCATCATAACCAAGAAAAATACACTGTAGGGATTTCTCATCTAACTTCTTTCTCTTTGCCTTTGGAATATGCATGAATGCCTTACACCCAAAAATCCTTAGATGAGAAATGGAGGGTTTCCTACCACTCCATGCTTCTTGTGGAGTCATTCCCTGTAGAGCTTTTGTGGGTGATCTATTCAGGAGGTACATTGTTGTATTAACTGCTTCTGCCCAATACTACTGCTCAAGATGTGCCCCTTAAGCATACAGCGAACCATTTCCATAATGGAACGGTTCCTCCTCTCAGCAACTTCGTTTTGATGTGGAGTATAGCTTGTTTTTAGTTGTCTCTTAATCCCATGTGAATTCAAAAATGATAAAAATTCTTTGGAGGTATATTCCCCCCTCGATCTGAGCGGAGGGTCTTTATGGAACATCCTGACTCCTCAACATTCTTCTTGAACTGTTGAAAATATACAAAGGCCTCTGACTTCAATTGTAGAAAGAAAACCCACATATTTCGTGAGTAATCATCAACAAACAACTGAAAATACCACTTTCCACCATAATTGTTTGGTATAGGACCGCACATATCGGTGTGTACCAACTCCAAAGGTTTTTTAGCTCGTGAAGAACTTGCCTCAAATGGTACTCGGTGTTGCTTCCCTGCTAAACAGTCCGATCAAACTAGCAAAGTGGATAAAAGGTTGGGAAGTCCTTTCACCATCTCATATTTACTCAACTCGAGCAAATATCCTAAACTTAGATGCCCATATCTCTTGTGCCAAAGAGAAGTGGCCTCCTTTGTGTTTTTCGCCATGGCAACATGAGGTGTAGAAATGACATCTAAGATAAACAAGTCATGCTTGTATGAACCTGTGGCTACATGCTTTCCCTTTTTGGTGATGAAGCATCCCTTCCTACCATCCTCAAATCTGAAAAGCATCCATGTTTTTATCCAATATCTGAGGGACGGACAACAAATTGTTTGCCAATCTAGGAACATAGAAAACTTTCTCAATCTAACATTGTCCATCTGGAAGAGTGACGAAAACATCTCCTTCACCCTGGACTTGGTAGGTCTTATCATCAACGATTGTCACTGGTTTGCCTTCCTTTGCTTCAAATGTCTCAAACCATGATCTATCACCAGTCATGGCTCTGGAATCAATATGCCACACAGGATCCTTCTGCTGAGAAGATGTGTGATTCATGAGCACCTTGTGTGCCCTCTCAAAATTTGAGTCTGATTCCTCATAAGCAACATGGCCCTTGGGTTGCGTAGTCTGCTTCTATGGTTTTTATTTCCCCTTTCCCTTTTTCTTTTGATCTTGGTCATTGGGTTGTTTATTCTTGAACCAAAACCTGTTGGTGTCATGGTTATCAATATCATAGATTTTGCAATATTTCTTTTCTTTTGGTTGAGGTTGTTTCCCTTTTGAACCTTTGGAAGAAGATCCTCCCTTCTGAAAGTTACCCTATCTTATGGACCCTTGTTTGGAGTAAAGTGTGTTTTCTATCACTTCATCTCTTTGGAGTTGATTTGCCTCCTCAGTTTGAAGCAAATTTACCAACTCCACAAAAGTAACTTGTCTCATGGACACTCGAAGGGATGTGATCAACATCTTGTAGGAATATGGTAAAGCTCTCAAAATTATCGAAGTCAAGAGCGTATCCTCTACTTTTTCTCCCAAAGAATTCAACTTGGCTTTCAATTCTACCACTCTACATAGGAACAGTTCTACTGATTCACCAGACTTCATGCTGAGAGTATGAAGTTGTGATTGAAGGTTAAGAATAGTGGACTGATTCTTTCCTTCATAGATGGTAACTAGTGCATCCCAAGCTTCTTTACCAGTTTTAGCATCACAAATGTGAGGTTGTATCTCATCAGTAGTAGCAAGGATGATAAACATGAGGGATATTTTATCCTTTTTATCATATTCATCCTGATATGTACCTGGTTTTGTAGGACATTTTGTTGTGTCAGTCCCTACATCCCAAATCTTCAACTTGAAGAATAACTCTCATCTTTGTTTTCCATGGTGCAAAATTAGAACCTTTGAGCAACTATGAATCTGACAAATATTTGTGAACAATGGTCATTGTGAAGGTTCCTTATATCACCAAATGGTCCCCCTTTCGATATACTACAAAGAGTACGTGAAAGGAATTCAATCAAATTGATAACACCTGCCTCAAAACCCTTTCGAAAAAGGATGATGAGTTGGAGGAGTTTAATCCAAGCAATAAGAATGAATTAGGGTATTTTATGGAGTGAATATCAAAATATATATTTGGCTTTCCTTATTTCTCCCCGACGATTTATAGAGAACAATAGCTCAGACGTTGTTGTTGCAGCTATGTTAGGCGGCAGATACAGTAGCCCAAAGCACGACAACATTACCTGTAAGTGTGGGTCGGAGGTATCACATATACCAAACATTGCGGTGCAATAAATTGCACAAAAAGGTTTAAAATTTGGGGTCTTTCTTTGTTTTTGAATTTTAACTTATGATTGAAATGCAAAAAACAGGAAATTAAATGCAATAAACAATCACAAGTGCCCACAAATTTAAAACTTAGGTGTTGGTTTCCACCGAAAATGCACCTATTACAATGCCAAATTTTTAAGATGTCGGTTTCCACCGAAAATACATCTTTTGTTACAACTCCACAATTTTCCCCCCTCTATCTTAGAATTTTGCAAGAAAAAATAATGTTTTTATCCCCCTTTTAGTTGCAAAATAAACAAGGGTTGAAAATTTTTTATGTACCTTTTCAAATTTCAAAAGAAACAATGTGCATATTGGTTGCTTATCCCTCCATGTGGAAAAATGCTCTAAGGTTCTTTTTCTTGGTTGTAGTTGCAAAACAAATGTTTCTTGCTACCTTCTTGGGCAAAACAAAAAGTATGCTTTGCAAAAACAAATAAGCCTTGCTTGCTTAAGTAGGTTATAATTGCAAAAGAAAGAAAATTTGCAAAAAATAACTTGAGGTATTATAAAAAAAATACCTTGTAAAGCTTTTGCACTCCATGCGAATTGAACCTATGCCAATCCAACAAGCGACTTAGCAAAGACCCCCCGACCAACTCCGCTATCAAGGTGGATGAAATCAATAAGGCACGATGTGCCTTTTATTCTTCAGGGGCCGTCAAAAGATTTAAAAAAAAATCTTTTGGGACGATTTGTCCCATATACAGCACAATGTTGCACTAGCACTACTTTTAAAACACTGATGCGTAGTAGTTACGTTGATTGCCTTCGGGCAGTCAAAACAAACAAGTGTTTTGCCACCCGTTGTCGTCAACCAATGATGCAGAAACACATCACACGAACCGCCACGTCATCCGCACAACTGGTATCCATGTCAGCAGCACAACTGGTTTCCATGTCATCAGCACAACTCCACGTCAGTAAAGACTACAATCGCCACGTGTACCTTGGAATGCGAGCTCCACATTAGCCAAATTGGTCTCAGATTCCTACCTCGTACTTCATGCTCGATTTGCGTGCTCGATGCTTAGTTCGTGTCTATGTTAGAGAATTTGCAGGTATGCAATCACGTGCGGGTTTGAAACGAAATATGTTGTGCGCGTGGGGAGACTGCTTCGATATTGGAGTGTTGCCTGCATCAGTGGTAGGTTCTGCAGGTTATGGAGTGGTTGAACCACATTGTCCAAAAACCTTCACATTGCCCAAAATCGAATTCACTTTGATACCATATTATGAGAACGAGCATTAGTGACTTTATTCTCATGGTGTAAAATATATAACATGCGATGAAACCGTTGATGCAGTTCAATGGATTCCAACGAGAATTCAACCACCCTAACTTCCTAGATTAAGCACTTAATAAAATGCGCTTAATAAATCAAATATAATGTAATAAACCTAATGGGCTATGTACTATGCTAACATATAGGCAATCTAGGATACATAAAAAGATACAATACTTTGGATTGTATGGCTGGAAAGGAACATGAGAATATTTGAAGGAAAGGAAAGCAGTTTAGAGGTAATGAAAAAGAAGATTTGTTTAGAAATAGGGGAGTCTAAACCAGCCCTATCAACTCACTCAATCCCTAATCTTAAAGCAGAGAGTCTTAATAGATGGAGTCAAGTCATCAATTGGAATTATGATGGTGGGTGCAGAAGAAACAAAATAAAGGAAAAAACATAAAGTGGAAATCACCGAAAGTAGAGGTGGTCAAATTGAATTTTTATGGAGCTTTTAAAGGGGAGGAATAATAAAAAATAATTAGGGATGAGATTTTGTCATATTACGCTTTTAATAATGGATTTAAAAAAAATAATGAAACTAGAGCTTCAATAGCTTTGGAAGGATTAAAAAAATGCAAACAAATGAAATGGGACAAAATATGGATGGAAGGCAATTCACTAATAGCAATAAATGCAATTTTGAGGAAAGCAAAGGCTCCATGGAACATGCAAGAGATCATTGTGGAAATACAAGACCTTGTAGAGTTTGAAGAAATCAAGTTTACACATTCGTTAAGGGAAGGGAACAATGTGTGGATAGGCTAGCCAATAGAGGGGTTTTAATAGACGATCGTTAAATTTAATTCTCTTCTTCATGGCTAGAGGGAGTAGTAAGTCTAGTTGAAACTGACAAGAAAAAACTAAAAGTGGCAAATTCAAAATAATGTTCTAGAGGATTACAAAATGTTTCTGGGGATCCATTTATAGATTAATGCATTGGATGAAACTAACAGTCTAGATTTGATAATGCAGACTATGATTCTGTGAAACGAGTAGGACTTTTGTATTCTGAAGCAGGAGAAGATATCATAGGGACTTCACGGTTGAATGGATAATTTGGGTTGTTGGTTGGATTATGGGACAAAGTATGGATTGGAAAATTAACTTTTTAGATTGCTAAACTATTTATTAAAATAACACCATTATGATTTGTTAAAATGATATTATATTATGAATAAGATTTATTTCATTACTCATTAAAATGATAAAATGTTTTTTTAATTGATTATTTAAGATTAAAATGAACTACACCTCTATTATATAATGGCCCATTGTTAAGTTATAATGCATATATTCCTTGATAATATTTAATGATGAACTTTCAACTTTTTGACAATGTTAAACTATTTATGACCGTTCTTGTGGTTGCACTTATGCTTCAAAAAGGAAACTAACAATCTAGAGATAGTAAAGCAGACTATGATAACGCAAAGTTTTGGAAATATTATTCTACTAAGAAAATGTCAAGGTTGCTACAAGAAAATGTCAACAATAGAGGTATAGTTTTGGAATTGTGAAGGTTGTTGCAAGAAAATATCAAGGAGAAATGCTGAAATCTCGAATATTTGCATTTACAAAGAAAATTGAAATTCAAACTTTTTATGAAAAGAAATATATCGAAAAAAATCCAGAAAATGAAAATTGAAGAATTCAAACTTTTTATGAAAAGAAATAAATCATAGGTAACTATAGCAACTCAATTGAAATGAGAATTGAAATTGTTTGTAAACGCTCAAACTCTAAAAGAGAGTTGTGATTTGTCAAAGGTGGGGTACCCAAACACAACCCCTCTTTCTTAAGCCAAAAATAAAAAGAAAAAAAAATCCTCAACTTCTTAGGAGACACAAGTTAAAATCTCACCAGCCATATATGTATAATTGCCAAAATATTGTGATACTATAATAATATGATTATGATGTAATATGAATGAGACCTGTTCAAATCCTATATAACAAATTTAAAAAAATACAACTTTCAACCACTTTTCTCAATATAAAATGCTACGCCCAAATAGCACTACACAAAGGTATTATATTAATTTTAACAATGACCTGAATATGGTATACGATGTCATGCTATTATTAAAAAGGTGTAACGTAGTGTAATTTCTATATAATCTTTTAAATTAATAACATGTAATTTCTATATAATCTTATAAATTAATAACATGTAAGCCATAAAGAAATGGAGCTGAAGGCGATATGTTTTTCTGTTTTCAAGGATAAATGATCATTTTTTAAATATTATTTAAAGTAATCAAATCATGATTTTCATGTTCATAACCATCCATCACTAAGTCAAAAATTTCCATCTAACAAAACAATAGATACGTACACTTGGGCTATGGCTATTGAAAGAGAGATAAGAGAATGGCACCTATCAAGAAGATGGTCTAGATACTGGTTCCAAATGATCTTAAGGTTTGTAACTTAAATTCCTCAAGCCAAGAATATGGAGATTTCAAAATTGAAAGGATAAGACTGGAAGCCATGAATAAAGGATCTCTGCAATAATAAACAGTGTTACATGTTAAATTTGTCCGATTGAACATATTCATATTGATTGCATTACAACAAAATTAGAATCCAGTAAATCCATACAATGATTTCGTAGGTGTTTATGTATATTGAGTGAATCTAGAAACCATTCACAACAGATCAGGATACCCAACGTTGGACTTCAGAATTTTGGAATACACAAGCAGTGAGTTGAAGTATTTAAGCAGTAAAGTAACATTATCAATATGTATGCAAACCGAAAGGGTCAAATTTATTGGATTATCATCGCATATATCTTATTCTTGTTGAATCTTGAATAATCTATTCTAGTTGAAGCACTTTCGGCATAACCTACTAGAACCCATACAGATAGGCAAAAGGCAACAACTTCCAAGGAAGAATCTTAAAGCGGAAAACTTCTATATTATCCAGCTTCCATCTTAAAGGGATAAGTCTATTACCATGGATTCTATTTAAGAACATGTACCAAAGCCAAAAACTGTCTCACCAACAAACACCCATATTTCATTAATAGAGAGATCCCACTAACCAGCACAACATTAAATGCAGACTCGGGCAAGCCAAGAATTGGAGAAAAACAAAAATCAGCATTATAGTACACCTACATTTGCCCCATTATATCCATTAAGAATCTTACATCATCCTGCATTGCCACCATCACTCCGTAAAATTTATTGTAGAAAAACAAATTATTGGGCCAGAGAATAAAGTCACCACCAAACAATGTCATAAATTAATATTTCAGCAACTCCACAATATAACAAATTCCAATCAATGTTATAAATTGAAGGCTTTAATGCTGGATCGTAAAGTATCTCTACATGGTAATTAGTCTGTATTTTTTTTTCTTTTTTTATGGGTATATTTTGGCTCCAAGACAAAATCCTAATTGCTTACTCTAAGATTGCCGAGCCAAAAGCACTTAACAGGAAATCAACCATTTCATATTGTGCACAGCATATCACAAGCAACTTACATCCACTGGCTTCCCTCTCTTCCACATGCTGTATCGTTTCTCTCCACACAAGTTGCAACTCTTTTCTCTTTTTGCATTTGGAAGCTCTTCATTGAATTGGTGATGTACAGTCTATACAACTCTGCATTTAACCTCTCTGATCCCCTTGCATTGGGTTTCTTCTTTCTAATGGTGATTCATAACCTCGTTGCTGCCCCTGCGTATCGTCTCTTCCTTCCATTTGCCTATTATCATGCCAATCTCCCTGCATGTTGTCCCTTCCTGTCATTGGTCTGTAATCTTGCCTCTCTCCCTGCATGTTGTCCCTTCCTGTCATTGGTCTGTAATCTTGCCTCTCTCCCTGCATGTTGTCCCTTCCTGTCATTGGTCTATAATCTTGCCTCTCTCCCTGCCTGTAGTCTCCTCTTTCTCTCGGCCTATAGTCTTGTCGCGCTCCCTGCAATGTAGTTCCTCCTTCCCTTGGCCTAAAATCCCGACGATCTCCTTGCATATTGTCTCTCCCTTCCATCGACCTGAAATCCCTCTGCCTGCCATCTCTGTCATATCTTGGCCTATCATAGTTTCTTGATCTCTCATAAGCTGGCCTAGGAGGTCGAGGGTCCGGTGTTATCACCCCATTGTCATATCTATCCCCTGAACAAATAATCTATCAGTAAGAATTCATTTCCCTATTATCAAACACTGCAGTTTAAGGTTCCATGATTCATTGAAATATATTTACCTGCAAAAATACCATTTTCTGGATCCCCATATCCATCTGGAAGAACCCAACTCACAAGAGGTTGATCTGTAAATGATACAAGTTGTCAATATAATTTATTTTAAAAAGACTTGTTTGAAAAGAAAAGAAAACAGTTATTTCAACAGGAAAGAACACAATACCCTTGAGTTTTTCTGATGTAGCTTCATCAATATTGCATTGAAATCCCGTGTAAACTGTTGTGCTCAATGCATATATTTTCTTTTTGGCCTCCTCTAAACTGTAAGACGTTATATATGTGTCAATGCTTTAAGTACAAAATTAACAAACTCCATACAATAAAAAACGCTTTTCTGTCAAGTACCAGGGTAAGTTGTTGGGAGAGGACATAGTTCAAGCACTTTCTAAAATCTAAAGTAGAATATTACGTCTCAGCCTAAACAGTATTCATGACTGAAATAAAAGACTCCCTAGTTTTCACTTTACCTTATGTACATATATGTGTACCTCTTTGGATTTCAAAATTTTCAACTCTTGGAGTAGAGTTGTGTAGAGTAGGTTTTTAAGGTTCAAGAGGAGAGAGGCCATATGGGTCGGTGTGGTTTAGCACATGTGTTTATTTAGTGTTTACCAATCAGACTTTGGTTACCTGAGTATGGTGTACAACCCTAACCCCTATCCGATGCAAACTATGGAACTTGTATTTGGGGTTCCAAAGTCTTAACTGTTAGGCCCACTCGAGTTCAGTAATCATACAAAATTGAGCCTTGTCAATTGGTCTAACCGCAACATGCTAAGCAACCATGTCATGTGACCATATATGGAGGGTAGTAGGCATTTGAATCACAATTTTTTTTTTGATTGATAGTATAAGGGGTTTTAATAATAGTAAAAGGAGTTTTAAAGGGTCCCCAAACCTATTACAAGTAGGGTTTTGAAAGGCACCCCAAACCTTAGATCTAGCAATAAGACATCAAGAAAGACTGAGCTAGATTCCACAAATCAAACCCGAAAATCCAATGAAGCAACCTCCTAGCAAATAAGGCGCAAATTTTTATCAAGCAAATACAAAAGATTGCCTCACCATCAAACCACCGTGTGCTCAGGAATCTAAAGCACCGGAGAAGAAGAACAGAATAACAAAAATGCTACGGGTTAAAACAAATTTACAAATAAAGACCGCCCAACCTGAAGCATTTGCCGCCTAACAGGAAAGGAGAACAAGGGAATCTTGTCATCACAATCAACAAATCCGTCCAACAAAGCATGTAACAGGACAACCCCTCATAACAACAATCGGTTTAAGAAAACAACACTAGAAAATACCGGCCAACAAAATCCACAACATAAAAAACCATCCAGGAGATTTGCACAAGAAATTCCATGAAACCCACAAATCCCACTGGAGCCAACCACTCTAAGGGCCATTTGAGAAAAAATTACATGAAACAACCAAACATAGCACTTGAGAGAGAAAAGAAGGATCCCAACGAAAGAAAGAGAGCTTTGGAACCCAAGGATCCGAAACACCCAAAAAGTTGGATCTAGCCACACGACTATCCTTTGGGTCTAGGGAAAACCACCAAACTAGGAAACCATCAACAAGATAACTCTGTTGCGGACATTCAGCCCAAGGGCTCCCCCTAGGATTTGGGACTGTAGGAGGAAAGACCCAAAAGAACCGCGTGGAAAGCATCCCCATCACGACTCCCACATCCAGCAACAAACCCTAGCAAAAGCCAAGCAGACACTAGCCTGGATGCCCTAGTAGCACAAGAATAACTCCGCAGTCGAAGAAGGCGCAAGTCTTCCCCCAAATTTGGTGCTAGAGGGGAACAACCAAGAAAGCTGCAGAGAAACACCAAACTTACCATGACAAGCAACTAGCAACTGTTAGGAAATTAAAAGCAAGCAAGCCTAAACAACAATAAACAGTACACGATATTTTTACGTGGAAACCCTGCAGTGTGCAGGTAAAACAACGGGGCAATGGAAACTTTTCTTCTTTTATTATTCTCAGCTGATTTCATACATTTGCACTCTATCATAATGCAAGGGGCATTCCCCTTTTTATACAAATACAAAGGAAGATTCCAAAAAATTCGTGACACATTCCATATAAAAGCACTTCATTAGAAAAAACTGCTTTCTATAACAAAAGTTGCTTTAAAGACAAAAGCAGCTTTTAAAGCAAAAAACGACTTTTAAAGCAAAAGCAGCTTTTAAAGCAAAAAACAGCTTTAAAGCGAAAGAATTTTTAAAGCTCCACCAAGCACCACTCTACTGAAGAACATCGGAGATCCGGATATTGACTTCACTTCCTAACATTCTCCCACTTGAAGTCGAGATACAAGAATTTTTTGCCTTTGTTTTCCATCCAAGTGCCAATTGTCCAATGCTGCCCTTATCACGTTTTCAGCAAGCCCAAAGAAGTTTTGCACCACTCAAACTTCTCTCTCTTGATCGACTTTGTAAGCATATCTGCAGGATTCACTTTAGTATCAATCTTCTCCAATAGGATCCTACCTTCTTCCACCACATTTCTTATAAAATGGTACTTAACATCAATGTGTTTGGTGAGATCATGGAATGTTGGGTTCTTCACTAATTGAATAGCACTTTTACTATCGCAATGCAATGCAATCTTCCCCTGCATTATCTTGAAGTCACTCAACAGTCGCTCTAGCCAAATTGCCTCTTTGCTGGCTTCAGTTGTTGCAACATATTCTGCTTTAGTGGTTGATAAAGCCACCACAGATTACAACTTAGAAGTTCAACTCACAGCTCCACCAGCAAGAGTGAAAGCATATCATGTAGTGGACTTTCGCCCATCTCTATCTCCACCATAATCAGAATCCACAAAACCTTTAACTTGCAAATCTGCCGATCCAAAGTAAATGGCAACATCTGAAGTGCCTCTTAAATATCTAAATATCCACTTCATCGCATTCCAATGCTCCTTACCAGGATTCGCCATGTACCGGCTGACTACTCTCACTACTTGGGCAATATCCGGTTTGGTGCTCACCATGGCATACATGAGGCTTCCTACTGCTAATGAATACAGTACATGAGACATGGTTGTCTTCTATGCTTTTGTTCTAGGACACTGTTCGGAAGACAATTTGAAGTGTGGAGGAAGTCGGGTACTGACTGGTTTTGCATTCTACATATTGAAGCGCTGCAAAATATTTTCTATATATGTCTTTTGACATAACCATATCTTCCTTCCTGTTTTGTCCCTATGTATTTTCATCCCTAAAATTTGGTTTGCTGCTCCTAAATCCTTCATATCAAACGCCCTAGCCATCTGACCCTTAAGATCACTTATTTTCTTCATGCTAGGGCTTGCAGCTAGCATATCATCAACATACAACAACAAGATAATAAAATTGCCATCATTAAACATCTTATAGTATGCACAATGGTCAGCTTCACTCCTGCTGAAACTTTGGCTCTTCATGAAGGTGTCAAATTTTCTTTACCACATCCTTGGCACCTGTTTCAATCCATACAGAGATTTCTTAAGTCTGACAAACCAAATGCTCTTTGCCTCTTTCTTCATAACCCTCAAGCTGATCCATATAAATCTCCTCCTCGAGATCACCATGCAAGAAAGCAGTTTTTATTGAGAAGATTTCATTGAAGATTTCATTGAAGTCTATACCTGACCTCTGCACATAACTTTTTGCCACCAAGCGAGCTTTATATCGTTCCAACAGCCCATCACTGTTCTTTACTTTGTACACCCACTTGTTACCAACAACCTTTCTTCCAGGTGGAAGATCCACAAGTTCCCATGTTTCATTCTTCCATAGTGATTCCATCTCCTCATCCATGGCTTTCCTCCACTTATCTGCATTCTCAGATTCTCCAGCTTCTTGAAACGAGCTAGGCTCACCATCATCAGTTAACAAAGCAAAAGAGGACTGAAAATCAGGAGAATACCTATCCGAATGTTTTGCAAATGTATAGATCTTCTAACCCAATGTTTTTTTGGTTGTGGCTCTTGGTCTTGTGCCTATTCAGGCTGCTGAACTTGTTAATCTACATGCTGATCAAAAACTTCAACAACCTTATCTTCATTTTCAGCTTTGTTCATATCTATTTCAATAGGTATAACTTCAGGTCTTTGTTGTACCTCTTTCCTTTGCATGGATTTTCCATTAAAAATAACATCTCGGCTAATACTTACCTTGTGGGCAGTAGGATCCCACAGTCTATACCCCTTCACTGTATCTCCATAGCCGAGAAAAACACATTTCCTTGACTTTGGGTCAGGTTTGGACCTGTTTTCTTTTGGCACATGGGCAAAAGCATCACAACCAAAGGTACGCAAATGAGAGTAATTAACAGGCTTACCACACCAAACCTCCTCCGGGATTTGTCCATCCAACGCAGTTGTAGGTGACCTGTTAATAAGGTAAGCAGCTCTATTAACAGTCTCTGCCCAAAACTTTTTCTCCAACTTAGATGTGGTGAGCATGCTTCTTGCACGCTCCATGATTGTGCGATTCATCCACTCAACCACACCATTTGGTTGTGGAGTATATGGCACAGTCTTCCGGTGCTTAATCCCTTCCTACGTACAAAATTGATTAAACTCCTTGGAACAATATTCTCCCCCATTATCTGACCTGAGGCATAAAACAGGCATTTTCCAAGGCTTCCGACTTCTTTGTTAGAAAATAAACCCACACTCTTCTAGAATAATCATCTATAAATGTCAAAAAATATCTAGTACCTTTTAAGGACTGAGTGGGGACCGGTCCAAATATATCAGAATGTATAAGCTGCAAAAAATCAAAACTCTTACCAGGACTTGCAGTAAATCGAACCCTCTTTGATTTGTCAAAAATACAGTGCTCACAAAAGTCTAAATTGTAAGACTTAATCCCAGACAGCATACCTCGGTCATGCGAAAATATCAATCCTTTTTCACTCGTATGCCCTAGGCGTTGATGCCATAGCATTACTCCATCCTAAGCATTGCTTGAGGTTGTTACTGTTGCATGGTTTGCCACCGTATCACCACACAAACGATATAGGGTCCCATAAGGTTCTCCTTTCGCTACTACTAGGGATCCTTTGGTAATTTTGCAATAATTGTTACCAAAAGTAGTACAATACCCAAGCTTGTCCATCATCTTGATTGAAAGCAAATTCTTCCGCAAAGGAGGCACATGTCGTACATCACATAACATCCTTTCTCTACCATCATCTAGCTTGATCCTTATATCCCCTCTTCCCACAATTTCTAAAGGATGATCATCACCCAAATAGACCATCCCTCCATTATAGGACTGATATTTGACAAACCAGTCTCTATGTGGAGACATGTGGAAAGGTGCACCTAAGTCCAAAACCCAGGTATATAAAATTGATTTGCTGCTATTGGTACAGAAGGCCTCACATGCTGCCATCTCTATTGCATCTCCAGTATTGGCCTCAGTTGATGGTTGATTTTGCTTTTCACCATTCTTCTCTTTTTTTAGATGCCAACAGTCTTTCGAGTGCCCTGGCTTCCCACAATGCTAGCACCTCCCTTTCAGCTGGGGTCCTTTTGACTTAGACCTGGACTGTGATCTACCTTGTTGACTCCTTTCGTTAGATCGACCTCTCACAGCTAGGGATTCATTGGTTGAGGGTTCCAGAGATGGTTTCCGCCTCAACTCTTCTGCCAACAAAGCAACTACAACATCATCAACTATTAGAGCTCCTTATGATGCATTGTTGATGGTCATCACCAAATGATCCCAGGTGTCCGAGAGAGAACAAAGTAGGGTGATTGCTTTATCTTCATCCTCCATCTTCACATCAACATAAACCAGCTTACTGATAAGAGTATTAAACTCATTTAGATGATCTGCCACAGATGAACCCTCCTTCCTCCTCAAGCTATAAAGTTGTTTTTTCAACAAGACCTTATTTGTTGCTGATTTAGTCTCATACAACTTCTCAAGCTTTTCCCAAAGTGCTCCCGCGGTCGTTTGATCGGCAATCATTGAACAAGACAGAGTCTGCTAGGCAGAGACGAATTATGACATTGCCTTCCTGTCTAGCTTTATCCACTCCACATTTGTCATGCTATCAAGTTTACCCGCGAGCCCTTCCAAGGCTAAGGCTTGGTCGTTCTGAACTAACAAATCCTCCACCTTCATCTTCCATAGGGTGAAGTTCTTGCCATCAAACTTTTCAATCTCGAACTTGGTTACACCTCCTGTCATTGTTGCAGCTCCCAATCGCACAAAACCCTAACCAATGAGTTTTCAAAGAACCTCGCTCTGATACCAGATGTTAGGAAATTAAAAGCAAGCAAGCCTAAACAACAATAAACAGTACACGAGATTTTTAAGTGGAAACCCTGCAGTGTGCAGGTAAAACCACAAGGCAATGGCAACTTTTCTTCTTTTATTATTCTCAGCCGATTTCATACATTTGCACTCTGTCATAATGCAAGGGACATTCCCCTTTTTATACAAATACAAAGGAAGATTCCAAAAAAGTCGTGGCACATTCCAGATAAAAGCGCTTTATTAAAAAAACTGCTTTCTTTAACAAAAGTTGCTTTAAAGACAAAAGCAACTTTAAAAGCAAAAGCAGTTTTTAAAGCAATAAACAACTTTTAAAGCAAAAGCAGCTTTAAAGCTCCACCAAGCACCACTCTGCTGAAGAACATTGGAGATCTGGATATTGACTTCACCTCCTAACAGCAGCCACCCACAACGCCCTGAGTTAGGGGGTCCCACCAAACCAAGGATCCGACAACAAACCCTAGCAAAAGACCAAGCAGCCACCAGCCAGAGCCCAGGTAGCACAAGAAAAACTCCACAGTCGAAGACGGCACAGGATCTTCCCCCAAATTTGGTGCTGGAGGGGAACAACTAGGAACAAATTGTTATGACGTGAAGCAGTATTGGTTGAACTGGCAAATGTTCAGATTATTCATCAACACCATAACAATGTTGCTTGAGAAATAAATGCAGAATAGGCTTGAGCAGATAGATATTTTTAAGCAATGAAGGATTAAGCATTGAAAAAGTGAAAGAGGTGAATGGTTGATACCTTCAGATTAGACCCTCTCATGAACATTTGGAGCTGGTTCTGCAGATGTGTCTAGCATGGTGACTTTCAAAACCATACAAGTACAAAAGCAAGGTTGGCATCAAAAAGCATTATGCAAAATTATTGTTGGCATCAAGTTTCCTGCTAAACAGAATTGGATGTGAATGGATTTAGGCATCAAGATGCATATGCCATAGTCCACAGATGCCCAGAGGAAAGGCCACAGTAAACAAGAAACTTGGTGCAGAAACTGTAAAAACACCATCTTTTGCATTATATGATAGTTTTCTTGTGTTGGAAAGGTCGATGGGCACATCTTCTTTGCAGTTTTTACTTTGTGAGAGGTAAAGTTCTGTTGTTAAGCTACACTGTCATTTGACCACATATTTACTGATTGGGTGGCCAATGTGCTGTTGTTTGAGAGGTGTGGTTAGCTCACCTATATGCATAGTTACAAGGTTTGCATTCACATTCAAGTTAAACAAGATTAGAGTTGAAAAGAAATTCAACACATGTAGAAATTTTGATGAAGTACAACATTTAGATGTTCAAAATGTAAATATATCTATAATTTCATAGAATTACATTTTTTAAAAATTGAAATTAAAACTAGTCATAATGCACTCTGAAATATATCTGAAAACGTGTTCAACTTATGCTCATAGTTTATCCATTTGACATCACCACATTATCTCAATTTTCTTGTTGACTAAAGTTGTTCCACAAACTAGTTAGATTATGTCTGAAAGACACATGTAGAAATTTTATAAAGTTTGGCATAAGGTTAGATATTTAAAGTGCAAATATATCTATAATTTGATCGAACTACATTAAAACAACAAAAATATTAAAACTAATTAATGCAGTCTGAAATATACTTGAAAACATGTTCAACTATGCTCACATAAGTTCAATGAATTTGCTCGATAATCTAGTTGACAAAACTTGTTCCACAGACTAGAGACATTAGTCAAATTATGTTCAAATGACACACAAATTTTGATAAAGTTTTGACTTAAGGTTAGATATTTAAAATGCAAATATATCTATAATTTCATAAAATTACATTAAAACAATATATATATATATATATTGTTTTAATGCAGTCTGAAATATATCTGAAAATATGTTCAACTTATGCTTACATAAGTTAAACAATACACATCATCAAATTAGCTCAATTTTCTTGTTGACTAAAGTTGTTCCACAAACTAGCAACTTTCCTCGAATCATGTTTGAATGGTCCTTGCATTCGACAGAATTTTAACTTTATGAATCAAATTCTTTGGAACATGTTACAAAGGCTATAGTTTGGAATACTCTATAACAACTGTCATTGCTTGGTATGATTATTTGATTCTCATGTATTATATTCTGCATGTCATCACTGGCCAGTGAGCTTTTCTACTACTGAATATGATGGGGCAGGATGATTTAATACTATTTATTTTATTGCAAACCTATTACATGGTTTGCACGTATATCATATATGTTTCCAATGCCTAAAGGTATTATTGTGTAACCTATGTAATTGGAGATGACATGATATGTCAACATCTTTGATCTGTTACAACAATTATTGTCTAGAGTATGACAGTCCAGTGCGAAATGACGTGCTATACCATTGACGTTTCTAGAATGGGATCCCTGGCTCGAGTTTGTTTACTTTATGTATCAGCACCTTATTAACCTTGTTGATTATCATCAATAGATTGGCTGCTGCATGAACCGGTTGTGTTGGATGAATAGATAGATAGACTGCTGTTTTGAAAATTGGTTCCTGTGGCTCACACACATGTTGGTAATCCAGATGATGGAGCTGATCGGTGATATGCCGAGCAGAATATAGAATATTCCTCGTTACTTGGGTATTATGCTAAAAGAATGAAACACAAGATGCTGCATTTGCATTTCTTAGCTCCAACTTATAATGATTTACAATCTGGTTATCAGTTGGTGATGATAAAACCAGATCCTATAAATCCTAACTTCTCCCTACATCCCAACATCTTATCCCCACAAATCCTAACAAGTTATCTCTAAAAAACAATTGTTGTAACAAACAATACAATAATAGAAATCCTGGGACCAAAATATCACCCCGAAAATTAAAGTTTTTCAATTGCTAGTTCAGCAAAACAAAATTCTAACTGGGAAAAACCTCTCTAAAAGACATATTTTGGGCCCCCATAATTGTGCTAGATGCTTTAAAGACTGTGAAACTCAAGCCCACCTATTTTTTTAAATGCGAAGAAGCTGCTACAATCTGGATCTCTCTTGCTCTCATCTTTGGAGCCTGCATTAGAAGTAGATTAAATTTTGAGTCTTTCACTAAAAGCTGGAATTAAAATTACCACAGCTCCTTTCAAGGTAAGCCTCTCATAATCGAATGGCATTAGCTCAACCAGTTAGATTCCTCAACATTCAAGGAGGAGACCCAGGTTCACATCTTGCCTTACAATACATGGATAATATCCAAGCTTTGTTGTAATATCACTACGTGGTGATATTACAATCCCATATAACCAATTAAAAAAAAAAAACCTCTCATAAAATTTTGTGGTATTAAATTCTTTATTATTGCAGGGGGTACATATAGATGGACAGGAACTACCAAATATTTGAAGATAAACCAACTCAGAGAGCTATTCTGATACGCAATATTAATCTTGCTATCATGGAAAATGGCAGAGCTCGCATTAAAGCTAAGCAATATCAGAGAGATCTTTCTAGAGCCGAGTTACATATCCTCAAAAATTGGAATCTTCAAGATCTAATTAGCACCTCTATTGTCAGCAGCCTGACACCTCAACTATGTTTTAATTTTCCAGCTCTATTCTTTGATGGGGCTTCGAAGTCTTACCCTGAAAAAGTTGTTGCTAGAGGAGTTTTATGGTCAGGACCACACTCTAGGATTCTTGATGTTTGCCTAAATTTAGGACAGACCACCAACAATGTAGCCGAGTTGATAAGCTGCAAATTTGGTCTCACTCTTGCGGCAAGAGAAAAAGTCAAAACCCTTCCAGTTTATGGGGACTCTAAGCTGATCGTACAATTTCTTTTTGGCAAACAAGAGGTCAATTCTATTTTGCTCTGGCTGTTGCTAAATCAAGTCTCTAAGATTCTAGAAAAAATTGATCAGATTAATTGGCATCACATTCCTCCGAAGCATAACCATTTAGCAGATAAAAAGGTTAATGAAGGATTTCTTTTGCATCCTTCTTCAGCTTGCACAAGAAAGTTTAAAAACAAGGAATTTTGAGAACTTAAGGGGTGATCACACAGACTAAGAATGTTGGCTCTATTTGTTCTACGGACTGCTGCAGACCAAAAATTTCTTTGTTCTAGTTCTTCTAGCTTTGCTGGGGAAGAGCTTTTGTTTTGATCACCATTCTTCCAGTTTGTCCGGTTTGTTTGCTCTCTACACACTTTCCACCCTTGTAATCTCTGTATTATATTAAACTATATTAAACTTTTTTCTTTGAAAAAAAAATAGAAATCCCTATCATATCTATTTATTCTAACACCCCCCTTAATGACTAACCTAGATACAATCCCAAGCTTATCCCTAAATTTTACAAATTTTTCTCTACCTAAGGGTTTAGTCATTACATCAGCAATTTGTTCAAAAGTTGGACAATAATTTAGGCAAATCTCTTCATGCTCCACCAGCTGCCAGATCTGATGAACTTAAATATGTTTTGTTCTAGCATGATATATTGGATTCTTCACCAACTTGAGCACACGTTGATTATCTCATTTAAGTGATGTTGATGTTATTTGATCTAAGATCAAATAATATGCATCGCAATGAGACAATTTCACAATTGACACTGCATGCTGCATTATTTTCTACTTTAGTTGATGAGAAAGCAACTCAATGCTGAAGTTGTCTGCCAAGAAGTAGCCCCTGATCCAAGAGCAAACATATAGGCCACAATAAATTTCAAATCATCAATTGATTCTGCCCAATCTACATCAATGTATCCAACCAACTGAAAATCATTAGATTGTTGGTATAATATACCAAAGTCAAGCTTATCTTTAATAGATCTGAGAATACATATTGCAACTTGTCAACTTCAAGGATTTGACATGAAATGAGACAAATAGCTCACTGCAAAAAATATATCCGTTCAAGTGGTCATAAGATAAATCAAGTTGCCCACCAACTGACAATATACTGACTCATTTACCAAAGATGAATCAGAGTAGGCTGACAATTTCCTCAATTATCATCTGTATTTGTTCAATTATTTTCTGTATTCTCCAATCTATGTTTTTTTGCTTGCCTGATCCTTTTAAGTGGTTAATCATAATTTGGGAGCCTGATTCCACCTGAATTTTCCTCCACCCCACCTTCAGAGCCTCCTGTAATCTCCTTACGATGCCATATCCCTCTACGAAGTTACTGGATAAGATACCTAAGTTTATTGTGAAGACAAAACCAAGGGCACCGTTCGAGAGGCAACCTATTCCCCCATACTCGATCTTCCTGGATTTCCATTTGAGGCTTCATCCAAATTAAATTTTACCTAGTCCCTCTGGAAGAGGTTTCCAATTCCCAGTTCGAATTACTTGTGTGCGATTTGGGGTTACCCTTTTTGTTGTTACCACCATTGGAGGCACTTGTAATCTGGATATTATCTTAATCCACTTCTAGTTAAGATTCTGGGGCCCTTTTAACAAGTATTAAATTGACTCCATCATATTGGTTGTGATCCTTTGCCAAACAAAGTGGTTGTCTCTGTACTCTTGGTTGAAGATACAATTATTTCTCTCCTTCCACAAATTCCACATAAGGAGAGTCATCCCCACCCAAAAAATCTGCCAAGTGGGTTGGTCCATTTCCTCCCGTTTAGGTCACTCCCTCCAAAGTTGTTCTATAGATGATATCCTAGACCAATAGATGCCTAGCAGAATTTCCATTTGTTTCCTCATTCTCCCAACACATCTCACATCTGAAAAGCCCATGTATCCCTCTTTTCATCAATTGTTCCCGTCAACACCCTCCTGTGAAGTAGAATCCAAATGAAGAATCTCACTTTAGGCCAAAGGTTTTGTGACCACAATTGCTTGAATATATCTCTTAACAGGCTAGGGGTACTTTGGCAGAGGGCTTATTATCCAAAGGCAACTATATATTCACTCTGTTTTTTCCTGCCCCATCCAAGAGTATCCTCCTCTTGAGACCACACGAGTGATCTCGTCTAGAAGGTCCTATAGATTTTGTTTCTTTGATCCTCTGAAACTTGGATTAGCTGCTCCTGTATTGGGATCCATCACCTTCCTACCTCCCAGCTTTTGCTTTGAGGCTTACAGTAATTGGCTACCTTAACCAGTTGTTTCTATGTAGATTATCCATCAACAATCTCCAAGTCGGGAATTGTGTTATTAGAGGAGAATGACCATCCCACGAATCTGTCCAAAAGTTAGCCTTTTATCCATTATGGATAATCCAAAACAGTATTTTTTTTTATCATATCCTCTCCTATTCTAAGTCCCATTAAGATGGAAGATTCTCTGCTAGGAAGCAGAAATCGGATAAGCTCTGTTGGGGTTTTATTCTCTGAATATTTGGCCCTCAAATTTTGAGCCCACAATTCCTCAAGGGATTTTAGCAATCTCCAATATAACTTAGCCACCAATGCCTTGTTATTCTTGACTACTAATCTGATTCGTAGTCCTCCCTCTTTTTTCTGAAGGCATAAACTATCCCATTTCACCAATGCCCATTTTCGTTCTTCCTTGAATCCACTCCAAAGGAATCTATAGCTTATTTGATCCAATTCTTTAAGAACTACCTTAGGGATGTCTAGCACTGAGGAGACATAAATAGGTATGGTGTGGAGGACTCCTTTTATCAGGGTCATTTGAACTCCTGTAGAAAGTCACCTATTAGTCCATTTTCCCAATTTGGCTTTCACTCTCTCTAACAGCCAAGTCCATTCCTCCTTTTTTGCCTCCCAACTGTAAGTGGAATTCCTAGGTAGGTGATTGGAAGAGATACCTTCTTGTATCTCAATTTATCCAACAACATCATCTCCTACCTAGGTGAGCAATGGAAAAATATGGCCTTGGACTTTTCTTCATTTATAAGTTATCCAATTGTTTTTGTAAACTGTCCTAGAATCATTTTAAGTCTAAAGGCCTCCCTTGTGTGAGATTTGCCTATAGATTGAGACAAATATACAAGACCTAAGATCTAGGTGAAGGAAGCAAGTTACATAAGCAAAATGATAAGCTTATTCTAGTATAGAAGGCAAAAATATGCAGAATTACAACTGAAAACTTCATTCATTCTCCCATTCTTCCATGCTCAAGTGTAAGCACAAGATGGGTATTTATAGGAAAATCCCAACAAGGAATGAGGGACAAAAAAGTCAACACAATGTGAGAGATCATGACACGTGTGAGAGATCATGACACGTGTGTGAGTGACGAAAAAGTCAACACAATGTGAGAGATCATGACACATGTCATCTATGAGAGACAAATAAGTAAACACCTACCTAAGCAAGCTTATCCTAAGTGCTAGGATAACTAATGCATAAAATATTAAAATGCACTAACACCCCCCCATAAGCACAGCTTAGGTGGGTATGGATAGATGGGTCCCGACAAATGTGTAGCCATATTAGGTACCCATGTACAAAATGATCTCTCATAAGTGGAAAAAGGAGAAAACCCGTAGGAACAAAACTCCCTCCCAAAAGAGAAAAAAAACCATACTCAATGGAAGAGTATCCCGCACCCCTAATAAAGCCCGTAAATGGAGTAACTTGTTTTCTGTGAAGGGTTTGGTGAAAATATTTGCGACCTACTTTGATGTAGGACAATACTGCAAATAAAAAACCTGCTCCTGGATGAGCTTTCTAATATAGTGCATATGTATCTCAATGTATTTGGTCCTCTGATGATAGACTAGATTCTTTGAGATCTGGATAGCAATTCGATTGTCACAAAGTATGACTGTGGGATTCTAAAAAGGTATGTCAAACATAGTAAGATTATTCTGAAGCCAGACAACCTTAGTGGTAGCATTCACAGCTCCTCGATACTCGGCCTCTGTGGAAGACAAAGCAATAGCATGTTGTTTTTTACTTTGCCAACAAATGGGGCCCGAATCAAGGTGAAAATTGTAGCCAAACATAGACTTGCGATCATCAAGAACGCCTGCCCAATCAACATCTATGTAGCCAACCAAGGCAGAAGTAGTAGCTGCAGAATAGTGAATCCCAAAGCTATAAGTACCCCGAACATAGTGAAGGATGCGTTTGGCAGCTTTCCAATGAAGCTCATTGGGTTCTTACATAAAGCATGAAACCATGCCAACTACATAAGATATGTCAAGACAGGTATGAGTCAAATAAATGAGGCTACCGACAAGTTGACGATACAAAGTGGCATCAACATGTGGAGTGGAACACTGTTTCCTTAATTTGACTCTAGACAGAAAAGGAGTTGGGGTAGACTTACAATCAATCATATGAAACCTATCAAGTAGATCAAGAGCATACTTGGGTTGTGCAAGAGTAATCCCGGAAAGAGACTATGTGATCTCGCTCCCGAGAAAGTAGTGAAGTAAGCCCAAGTCTATCATAGCAAATTTGTCTTGCAAAGCAGATTTGACTCTACTAATACTAGATGAGGAACCCCCTATAATGATCAGGTCATCAACATAGAGAATCAGAAGTAGTGCATCATCTTGCCTCAAAATATAGACATTGGGATCCGAGTGGCATCTCGCAAATCCATGAGAGAGAAGAAAGGTGTCCATATTGCCATACCAACCCTGTTTGAGACCATAGATAGATTTTTGCAATCTATGAATCCTGAATGAACCCCTGTGGCTGCTCCATGTATATCTAATCTCCTCTTGAAGATCAACATGAAGAAATGCATTTTTCACATCCATCTGATGTACAACCCAACCATGAGCTACAGCAATAGCAAGAGTCAAGCGAATGGAGTTCATTTTTGCAACTAGGGCAAACATCTTGGTGTAGTCGATGCCAGGCTCCTGTGAAAAAACTTTTGCCACAAGTCGTGCTTTGAACTTATCAATAGTTCCATCAACAACATATTTTGTTCGATAGATCCACTTGCATTAAACTAGTTTCCTTCCCTTAGGAAGGGGGTCAAGTCCCATGTATGATTCCTTATCAAGGAATTGTATTCTTCCTCCATGGCTAAATCCCACTCAACAATACCATATGCTTCTTGAAATGATTATGGATAAAAAGCAGAGGCAACATAGACATGAGGAAGATGTTGATGTTGTGATCAAGTCCTCCTAGAGTCAGTAAGATCTCCAAAAGAAGTACATGTTGCATGAAGAGTCTTGCAGATCCAAAGAGGCATTGAAGTGGAAGATGATGTAGCCTCTAAATTGGTGAAGCTTGAAAAGCTTCCTCTGAATCACTATCATTGGAATCCTGTGTGAGGAAAGGTAGAGAAGTATGGGAGCCCAAGTTGGGAGAGCTTTTCTCGAACTATACACTCGTCTCAATGAAGATTTGATGAGTTTTTGGATGCAGCAATTGAAACCCTTTGACACCATCAGGATAGTCGACAAAGATACAAGGCTGGCTTTGAGGTTCCATTGCCTTGCATTTCTTTGAATGAATACGTGCCCATGCAAGGGATCCAAAAACTTTGAAATGTTTCATTATGGGCTTTCGACCATGCCAAGCTTCAAAAGGAGTTATCCCTTTCAAGGCTTTGTGAGGAATACGGTTTTGAATGTAAGCAACACAGTTTATGGCTTCAGCACAATATTGCGATGCGAGAGACCGTGAGTGAATCATGCAACTTGCAATTTCTTTAGAGGACCGATTCTTTTGCTCTACAACTCCATTCTGTTGTGGATTATATGGAACTAAATGTTATAAATCTATTACTTCAAGAGAACAAAACTACTCAAATCTATGGTTCGTATATTCTCTGTCAATGTCTGTGCGGAGAATCTTGATGTGTTTTCCTAACTATTGCCACAAAGCTTGACTTGCGGGGCCAAGCCTATCAGAGCCAACCACACACCAAACACGACCACCGCTCACCATACGCGTGAGCCTACCCTATCCACCTTCACTAGTCAAGGAGGCCATATCTCCTGCGTCAGCAAAGCGACGCATCCCAAAAGAAGCGCGGTGGAAGAGTTATGGTGCAACCACCCCAACGCAACAACAAAGAGCCAGTCGGCCACACCAATCATTCAAAGGCCTAGAAGCTCTCAGGGTTTATGGCCTCAAATCCAAAGATCTTGAAGTTGTCGACATGTAAGTTGTAGAAGGATTTCTTAGCTGAAGAGACAAAAGATATCCGCAAGCCTTCTGCACAGAACTTCGGAGGGTAGGCACCCTCCTCTCATATTGTAAATAGGCCCAATTTTTATTGTAAAGGCATTGGAAATTGTTTGCTCGTGCCTGGTACCTGGCCTTGCAGGCTCTTCCTTTCACCCTTATTTCCTACTATAATAAGGGGAGCCTGAGCCTTTTCTCGTGCCTAGGGAGCATTGAGCCCTTTGAGTCTCATTGCCTTGTAATCATTTCATCATAGTTGAGAACTTGAGAAAATCGCGAAAAAATCAGCTGAATCGCGATTCACTCAGCAAACGAGTCAATCGACATCGTATCGCTGCATTGCCGACCCATTGCCGAATTTTTGAAAAAAACGGCATCGACGATTCATTGCCGACTTTTTCAAAAAATGGTCAATAAATCGACCGCATCCGCGCGGGTAGAGGCTACGACCGATAAAAGGAAAAAGTAACTTTTATTTTTTCATTCTTTCTTCTAAGCACTTGCAAAGAGAAAAAAAAAAAAAAACCTCGCACCTTGTGCTACCACCCCGACCAACTACGTCAAGGCATCCTAGGGGCGAGATCGATTGCAGTGTGAAGGAATCCGGCAGCCAACATCCTCCCAAAAGATTCATTCAAGGTCAAAAAAAAATTGAAAACTCTTTTTTTTTAAATAGATTAGGGATTGTTTGAAATTAGATTAGGGCTGTCTGAAATTAGGTTAGGGCTGCTCTCAAATTTAAAACTCAAAACCCTAGTCCAAATTTACAAAGGGAAAAATGCATCTATTTTTGGCTAATGTCGTCGTCCCCCCTAGACCCCCCTAGCGACATTGGTAGGGGGCCCTACACCCTCCCTTCGTGGAATGGGTCCAAGTGCGACTGAAAACAAGACATCCGAATTAGAAAGAGAATCAAGCTCCACAACCAACAAGTTGTTTGAAATTAGGTTAGGGTGTTTTCAAATTTAAAACCCAAAACATTAGTCTAGGGTTTTGGGTTTAGGGGTTTTTTTCCTCTTAAATTTATTAGGGCTTGTTTGAAAATAGATTAGGGCTGTTTGAAATTAGGTTAGGGCTGAATGGATCACAAATGCAGCAACACAGGAGAACAAGAGCCTCTATTCAGCATGGAAGAATTACAAAACTATGAGAACCTAGCGGAGGAGATGGCAGCAAGGGAAAAAGAAGAGGCCTTAGCACGAGAAGCAACACAAGCATCTACAAGCACAATCAAGCAAAAGAGACTAGGGCTTATGCTAGGACATGGGGCAAAGGAAAACAATAGATAGTGGGCCTATTGAGGCATTTTGACACATTTTGAAATTTGTACAATTTCACATTATAAGCAATACAGGATGTGTTTTATCACTTTCATGTGTACTTAAAGATTGAGCCTTGTATGATTGTCTTGATTTGAATTGTTGTTTTTATTGCAATATTTGATTTGCATAATGTTAATTCATTGTAAAATGCATGAAAAAAAAAAAACGTTTTCTTCGGTTTTTTTTGCCGATTCATTGCCCAGTTTTTTGTCGATTTTTAAACCATTCGATTTACTACCCGATTCTGATTTTCTCTACTATGCATTTCAGCATGTTAACGGAAACTGTGACTAATTTCACTCTGTCCTCCTATTGACTTGTCTCGATTCCTGGTGGTGTGTTTTGCTTGGTTGTGTTCACTAGCCATAGGTGACGTTTTTCGTGTTCAATTGCCACTTATTGTAGTTTGAAATTGGGGACCCTCTTTAATTCGTTGGCACATCGCCTTTGTAGCTTAGGATTTACTTTCTGCAAACATTCAATTTATTTGTTTTTTACTTCCATTGCAATTCATTCTTTGCTCCCACCCCCCGACCTCAACTCGCAGAGGTCACTGCACATCAAGGAGTTAAAATCCGATGAGGAGATGGCATCAATTAAAAAACCCCAAAGGTCGCCCAGTTGGCAGTTCTTCCCTTCCGACCCATGGCACGTCATGCTATTTTGCTCTAAGCGAGGCGCGGGCACACTCGTCCCTGACAGGTGCGTTCAGAGACAACAACAAAACATAACGAGCTTTGTTGAAAGACAAGGTTGGAAATGGACCAACTAAGTCACTATGAATAAATTCCAACACTTGACATAAGTAACTGTTGGCATTTTTGCCACATTAAATTTTTTGATAAAATTTGGAGCTTCAAGGCGGCAAAGAGCATGCAGAGGTGTTAGGTTTTCGCGGGCCCTAAACGGGGATGATAAAATTGATGAAATGAGCTTTGGATATTTTATCATTGCAGATCTTTTCGCAAGCTTTCCGGCGATATATTATAATAGGCGATCGGGTCAGCGGATCAAAAGTTATGGCCCCGGGAAGCAGCACCAGGAAGCTCAAATTCGGGACGAAAAATCAGCTTCGGCAGATCTGGGAAAAGGCCAAAAAATGACTAAGTGTTGAAAAGGGAGCGACCGAGAGCCAAGGCACAAAAAAGATAAAAATTTGGCTGTGTCAGATTGGGAGAGACTCCCGTCGTCGCTCCATTTTGGAGCGCTGCCCGGCATCGCTCCATTTTTCAAGCGAATCTCGACGGAGGAGAAAAATGATGAAAATATTCTAAGTCTGGAGCCTCCTGCCGTCGCCCAAAGTCGCGGCCGCCCAAAGTCGCACCGCCCAAAGTCGCCACTCCTCCCGTCATCGCTCCCATTTTCGGCCGACCGTGGGCGGAGGAAGAAGAGAAAATGATGAAAATATTCCAAGTCTGGAGCCTCCCGCCGTTGCCCAAAGTCGCGCCTCCCAAAGTCGCCCACTCCGCCCGTCGTCGCTCCATTTTGGAGCGTCGCCCGTCGTCGCTCCCTTTTTCGGGCGACCGTGGGCGGAGGAAGAAGAGAAAATGATGAAAATATTCTAAGTCTGGAGCCTCCTGCCGTCGCTCAAAGTCGTTGCCGCCCAAAGTCGCCCACTCCGCCTGTCATCGCTCCCTTTTTCGGACGACCATGGGCGAAGGAAGAAGAGAAAATGATGAAAATATTCGAAGTCTGGAGCCTCCTGCCGTCGCTCAAAGTCGTTGCCTCCCAAGTTCGCTCCATCTGGGAGCGACTCCCGGAGGCTCTCTCTTCAGCGGGTGACTTTGGTCAGTACCCCCTTTCATCAGTGGACTTCTGACCTGGGCCAAACACGCAGATTTCGAGATCAGTGCCTGTCAGGAGGTGACAGATTGTGTGCTGCCAAGGTACAAGGTAGATGAACATTGAAGAACGAATTGTACTTCATCTACCGCATTCAACCGGACCTGGCTTTCCCGCCCACTAGACCTGTCCGGGGATGTACAGTTTTCAGAACGGCCATATCTCAAGTACAAGTACAGCCGACAGGGGTCTCATCCAGGCAACTTTTTACAGCTTTTGCCGGTCCTTGGGATCCGTGCATGATTGTATTTTGGGGGGAAATTCCTGCTATAAAAGGCAGTTTATTTCATTGTAAAAAGGGGGGAACATATTGCTAGAGAACTCTGTTGTGACGGATCACCTTCTACTTAATTCAAAGCATCCTTGGCTCTGCTTCTTGTCTCTGTCTTTTATGCTGCCTTCTGCTAGTATTTCTGCTTCATGTCCATTTATATTTTTGTCTGTTTGAATTCTGAATTCTGGATTTGAGCATTGATGGATCTGGAATACAAAACATAAGGATACATAGGGTAGAATAACAGCTGCAATTTTTGTTACATGTTTTGTTTTGATTGTTGTTGGTTTGGATGCAAATTTGTAATCGTGTTGCTTGTTCTTCCCCACCTGAAACAAATGATATTTCCATTTCTTTCTGCACATTTATCCCTTTCCAGCACTCTTATCTAAAAACCCCCAAACTAGATTAGTATAGGAAGTCGGCCTTCTCCGGAGATTGGCACGGGAGGCATCTCTTCCTTCCGGCCTTTCAATCTGCTGGGCGAATCTAGGGCGCAAAAGATTAAAATCCTTTCATAAGTGGCAGATTCGTAACCAACACTAACTATGAATAAATTCCCTTTGTCAAATTTCTCTATAGGATGTTGCCCATGGCACATCCGGGGCATACCCCATTTGGAAAACTGATGTGAGGGAGTCCAGTAAACATATCAGTTGTGCAAGTTGTTGCAATAGCAGTAGTTGATATGGCCAAACCACTCATGCCATAACTTACTCTTTGCGTCAGAGTGAGTAAGCAATGCAGAGGATGGGAAATCAGGTACAAAATGAGAGAAGGCATACAAACGAGTTTGATGATCAGCCTTCCCAACTGCTACAGGTGTGTCATCCTCTATCTCACAGATTACCACTGAATCTAGAGTGAACTCAACTTTCTTGCCCTTCCCAATGTGAGTGATTTGGTAGATTGAAAGCAGGTTAGTAGACAATTCAGGTACACATAGTACATCATGGAATGCACCATCCCCTATATCAATTGAACCTTTCCCAATGACATCTATTGTTGTATCATCACCAATGCGAATATGAGGCGTAGAACATGGCTCCAAAGTTGAGAAATGATCTCTATCAGAACACATGTGGTGTGAAGCACTTGAGTCAAGTATCCATGGTTTGGAGGATTCAACCATTGCAACTAGAGCCTTTCCTTTCCCTTTTCCAGAATTTGAAGAAGAAGAGAGACTTGGTGACATATATGATGGCAGATTGATGTTGTTCTTCTGTAGAAGATTCTTCAACTCATCTATCTATTTTGTATGACACTGATGTTCCTCATGACCCAACCTTTTACAATATGTACAAGTGGATTTTTCTTTCTTCTGTGAATCCCTCTTAGAGGATTGTTTATCTGCCTTAGAAATAGATTGTGTTCCTTCTTTTTGTGTCTTCTTTGCTTTCTTTTGTTGTTTTTTTCTATATTACTGGTATTTTTGTGTCCACTAGCTTGATTAGCCACAAGTGCATGTGACTTGGAGACTTTCAAGAGGCCCATTTGAATCAATTTTTCTTGCTCTCGAATGAGAAGTTCAGAAAATGAGTCAAATGATGGCATTGTCCATGTAGAACCTATAGAAAGTCGATGTGTGTGGAAACCAGAAACAAAGACGGAATACTCAAGACCTAGTTTAGACAACACATTCAAAACTAGTTGAGTATCCTTTTTATCTATGCCACATTCTTTGAGTTGTGTTTTGAACTGATTAATTTTGGTGATATAATCTTGTATATTATCAAAAGTATTTGGATCAAGATTCATCAACTCATTGTCTATTTGGTAACCCCTAATTTCATCAGTTTGAGAATACAACTTAGCAAGTGTATCCCAAGCCTCTTTAGGTGTTGTACAATTTTCAACATGAAAGAGAAGATCAAAAGAAACAAATGTACAGAAATGCTTGCTCATGATTATCAGTCCACTCATTTTCCTTTGCATCAATGGGTTTAGGTTTTGTGTCTAATACATGCTTTGTATAGTTCTTACACCTTAAGTAATTCCAGATTAATTGTTTCCACAATGTAATTGTGAGTAAGAAGTGGAATATCTGGTTTACCCATAGCAGAAAGAAGAAGGAAATAACACAATATTGTAGAAAGAACAAGGAAGAGAACAAAACACCCCCCCCTCAAATTACTCAATAAAGAAACCCCCTAGCAAAAATATTTGGCACTTTATAAATAGTGTGATTACAATTTGTGACCAAATTTTCAACAAATGGATGTACCTGAAAATATTGGCCTGATACAATAACTGCAACAAGGAAATTTCAAATATAATCACAGTTCTTCAAAAAAAAAAATTGTAAAAAAAAGTATGAAATCCTGTTTTTTTTGTTAAACAAGGGTTTTTGGGCGGCATTAATGGCCACTTTCATCTGAAAAAATGGAGACTACAAGGCCTACAAGTTGGGCGTGGGGGTCTGCAGGGGCAGGGCAGCAAAAAAGGCTGCAAGATCTGAGATGGCCGCAAGATCTAGGATGGCCTTGAGATCTGAGATGGCCTCGAGATCTAAGATGGCCTCGAGATCTGAGAGGGCCGCAGGAGTCTACAATTGAGAAGTGTGCAACGCGGGCCACCAAGTCTGCAAAAAATCGTTTCTACAAAAGAAAAACAGACTCCAAAAATTTGAATGAAGTTTTCAAAGAGAAAGTAATCCTTGAAGCCTATGATGACCCAACTAGAAATGAACAAGCTCCTTCTCTCCCTCAAGCTCTGATACCATGTGAGATTCTATAGATTGAGACAAAGATACAAGACCTAAGATCTAGGTGAAGGAAGCAAGTTACATAAGCAAAATGATAAGCTTATTCTAGTATAGAAGGTAAAAATATGCAGAATTACAACTGAAAACTTCATTCATTCTCTCATTCTTCCATGCTCAAGTGTAAGCACAAGATGGGTATTTATAGGAAAATCCCAACAAGGAGTGAGTGACGAAAAAGTCAACACAATGTGAGAGATCATGACACGTGTGTGTGACAAAAAAGTCAACACAATGTGAGAGATCATGACATGTGTGAGTGACGAAGAAGTCAACACAATGTGAGAGATCATGACACGTGTGACAAAAAAGTCAAACATCCTAGAATCATTTTAAGTCTGGAGGCGTCCCTTGATGTTGCTTTTCCTAATAAAGTATATTCATTAACAAATTGTAGGTAAGTAATTGGTTAAGCTCCATTTGCTATTATTATTCCCTCCAAAGCTTTGGTTTCCCTATCCTTAGCTAGTGTTCTACCCAGACATTCAGCCAATATGATAAACAAGTATGGGGATAAGGGGTCTCCTTACCTGATACCTCTGAAGGTTGCAAATAGTTGGGTAGGAGCTCCATTTACTGATACCAAATAAGATACAGAGGGAATACATCCCTTGATCCACTCTACCCAATCCACCGAGAATCCAAATTGTCTCATCACCTTTAGGAGGAAGTGGCAGTCAACTCTATCATATGCTTTGGATAAGTCTAACCTGATAAACATGGAGGGTATTTTATGTACCTGCATAGAGTGGATGCCTCCTAAGCTAAGACTATCTCATCCAAGATTTGCCTTCCTTCCACAAAACCACCTTGTTCCGGAGAAATAATTTTGTGAAAAAGAGGTTTGACCCTTTCTACCATGATCTTAGTGATAATTTTATATAGGACATTACAAAGGGCTATTGGTCGAAAGCCAGAGATGTGTTCAGACTCCTGGGTTTTCGGAACCAAAGCTATATATATCTTGTTCACCTCTTTGAGCACCACTTTGGCTATCCTAGCCTCTTATACCACTTCCAACAATTCTTCCTTAATAATATCCCAAAATTCTTGGTAGAATTCGATGGGAAATCCATCTGGAACTAGAGTTGTCTCTGTGATGAGAGAAGGAATCACTTGGAGTACTTCTTATTGTGCCTTTTGGTTCAGTGGTTCTGTCATAAAGAGTTGGGAAAAGTATTCACTTGCTATATCTTTCATCCCATCCCATGTGTGTATCGAATCACCTACTGTTGTTTTCAAGGATAAGATGAAATTGTGCAATCGCCTTGCTAGGCGAGATTTATGGAAGAAGCTAGTGTTCCTATCTCCCTCCTGAAGCCATTGGGTCCTAGATTTCTGTTTCCACAAGATCTCTTCTCTTTTGTCCCATTCCTGCAGCTAAGCGGTAAGCTTAGCCTCCTTGCTTCGGATCTCAGTAGTGACATCCGTTCGTATTTGCTCATTTAGTTCCTCGAGTTTGGTTAAGATAGGTCGTACATCTTCGTACAATGCCTAGGTTTACCGTCCTGCCACCATTGTTGAACCTTATCTAAGAAACTATTGTCTCGAAACCACATTTGCTGGAGTCTAAAAGGAGCATTGGTAGGTTTGGTCTTCCACACTTCTACCAACACTGACCAATGATCTTATCCTACATTGGTCAGCATTTTTGCTCTTGGAATGTATCCATTGCTCAAAAACTCCTCTAATAACATAAACTTGTCTAGTCTTTCTAGAATGCATGTTGGGTCCTACCTTTTGTTAGACCAGGTCATCATACCGTTGTCTAGTTTGATGTCTACTAGATGAAGAGATCTAATATGCTTCGTCATGAGGTTAGTACTCCCGTCTAGGTTGCAATTTCCTCCTATTTTCTCTTCCAATCCACCTACAAGCGACCAAGCTCCAAGAAAATCACCAATAATATGAGCTACATTCCTCCATTGTTGTTGTTTTCCATTCAGGTTGGATAGGTGTCTAAACATTGAGACAACCAATGCTAAGGTGAATGTCTACTCTGTGCCAGTAAAGCCAAAAACACCCAGCTTCCCATTGTTTGTTTAACACTACCACTTTTGGATCCCAAAGATAGGTCACTCCTCTAGATGCTCCTTGGGAGCTTAGGGATTCCACTCTACATGCAAGCCGAATATTTTTTGTAAATATCTCTGTCTCTTCCACCGAAACGTACATTTCTTGGATGAAAACCATCTATGGACGATGTTGTTGTATCTTTCGTTTTACTTCATTATGTTTTGTCAGGCTCTCCTTAAGCCCTATGATATTCCAATTGATGCACTTCATCAAGCACAGGGACTGAAGATGTGGGTAAGATCCTTGACCTTACCTATTGTTATCATCTTTGCACCTTTCCCTATTTAATGTTGAGTAGTCTTCCTGCCTGCTCTTTGGTTTGTGTCTAGCTTCATATTTTTAGTAGACTACTCACTCACTCCTATTAGTTCTGAGATGGACTCCAAACCTGACGTAGGTGAGTATACCACCATGGCCCTGTCAAAAGATTCATGGGTGTCATCTCCACTATCTATTCCTTTATGAGTTTCTCCATTTGATTGGTTAGAGTTAGTCTTTTTCTTCTCTTTTGTTTTTCTTTTGGGATCTCTTCGACTGTTGGGTTGGGTTCTCTTGTGGGCTACTTGGTAGAGCTTGAGTTGGCTTGGTTTTGCGATTATTTCTTCACCTATTGGTTCCTCTCTTAGGGCTTGAAGTGAGGTTTCTAGGATCTCTGTCTCGATGATGTTCTCCACATTAATCATGAGGTTTCCTCTTGTGCCGGCTCTAGGATCCAATATTTGCAATCCTTAGCTAGGTGACCATATTCATGACAATCCTACACCTGAAGAGGATGTTCTCATAGTTCACGTCTTGTTCCTATGTATCCTCCCCAAACTGTAGGGTAATATTTTTCCACAAGGGCTTGTCAAATTCGATGAGAACACAAATTCTGGCATAGATAATTTGTTCAAATCGGCTTGTACTATCGACTATCATCATATAAGATCCTAGAGTATTGCCTATTGCCATGAGGACAGCCAGGTTCAAAACTCAGGTGATAACCCAAAAAGTCTCACCCAAACTGGGGCTACTAAGGGAATTTCCTCTTCTGCCTTGAACTTGGTATGCTAGGGCTTCAAGAAAAGCCTTGCACTACCTAAAAACCAAGGACCTTTATCCTCCTCTTAGCAAAAAAAAACTAAGTAACCATTGGGATAAGCAAAAATATTTAACTCACCTCTTGTTCTCCATTGTCTAGCAGCCCACAAATTGAAAACAAGGAGGGTTGGACAAAGACCCATAAATCTGTAAATTAATCCTCTACATTCCATAGTGTCGATCCCAATTTGTATATCCGACGTCAGTAGTTGAACTATGGGAGAGTCGTCCACCACTTTCATGCACCTGAGGCTGTTTTTCTAGGGTCTGTTTTGGGCATTCTCAAAGGTCTACTAGGATTATTAACTGCATTTGTTCAAGGCTATCCTCCTCTCAAGGCATCTGGAAAGGTTGTTTTGGCGATATTTCACCAGATTCTCTTCCCATGCTGGGGATCAGCTCCTTTTCCTTGCTATGACTAGCAATATCAGCCCCTCCTTGATTCCTTTCCAACAATCTAAGTTTGTTCCCCTGTTGAGGCATTTCCTCTTGTTGCAATACAACCTTAGCTTGTGGTTTTAAATTCTGTCTTCTGCCTCTTGTGCATTTGCACCCTTGATTCTGCCCTTGTTTGGGATTGGCTGCTATGAACTGGAAAAAAAATTCAGATTTCTCTTCCTGAAGTGGGATCTGATCACTGGCTGGTATTATTTGTTCCACCTACATGTGCTCACTGTTATTTTGGCCCTTCTTGGAGTCCGCATCCTGGTCTTGTTCCCATGGAATCCTCCTTCTTCCACCATCCAAGGCTTCCAAATTTGTGTATTTTAAAACGTTTTTTCAATTGCAATTTATTTTTGGACTATATTTCAATGTTTTAGCGTATTTATCTATTATTTCCCCAAAAGCTGGGGTGTCGTCTAGTCATCCTCTTTTCATGTCCTCATCTTTGTCTGTCCCCACCAAAGGGTACTATGTGGAACATAAATAATAACAAGATGAATTTGCTAAATCTAGCATTGGCACGTGAATGTGCCAAACACTCACTAATAAGGCAACAAGAAATGGCATTTTTGCAAATCCTAAGAACATGGCTTATGTTAATCTATATTTTATTTTTTGATATTTTGTGTCTTTAAGATTGGATAATTTACAATACATGAAAAAACAGCTAGTCAAGCTTTCATGATAGCCAACACGATAGCAGTCTACTGAAGTTTGACAAAATCTGGTGGGAGGGCAGTGCCTTGAACCTCACTAATGGTTCAAAACAGTGTTTCGAAACTCGCAGGTTTCCTGGGCCTGCGAGTTTTTTTAGGCAAAAACTCGCGCCGAGTAACTCGCCGACCCGCGGCAAGTTACTCGCCAATTATTGGTCGAGTACTCGGCGATTACTCGTCGAGACTCGTACGTACAAAGGTAGGGGCGGCAGGCAGGGGAAAGGCAGAGGAGCCACGTGGAGAAACAAGGAAGGCAGGCAGGAGAGCCACGAGGAGAAATAGGGGAAGCAGACAGGGGAAAGGCAAAGGAGTCACGAGGAGAAACAGGGGAGGGGGAGGCAGGCAGGGGAGTTTTAATTTCTTCGTCTTTTTGCCAAGATTTTCCTGAGTAATCGTTGAGTTGCCGAGTACTCGCCAAAATTTGGTAGCCGAGTTATTGGCGAGTTGCGTGTTTCGAAACACTTGTTCAAAATTCTCCCTTCAAAGTGGTGGCTTCGAATACATCTTAAATAGGCTTGTGAGATATATAAGATGGCATTGGAGATGATTCAGCAGCCCAAAATTATGTAAGGCCAGCTGCAGCCAATACCGCCTGCAACGAATGTTGCAATAATACCAAAAAATGGTTGCAGCTGTCCTTACATCCTTTACCTTCTTCCCCCATGCGGTATTATGAATTGTGGATGCTAGTGAATCTTCGACCTTACATCCTTGGATGACCTTGTGTTTATACAATACAATCTTCGACTTCACACAAGACAAATGGAGGCTAGTGAATTCTATTAGGCAATTGAATTAGATGAGCTAGATCCACTATGTGATTGGATTGTAGAGAGTCATATGGATACCAAGTTTACTGTAGAGGACATTGAGGCACTTGAGGAGGAAGCAGTACATTTGAGAGGATTGGAGAAGATATATCATGATGAATCATAATTCAGAAGCCTCCAATTAAACCACTTATTCAGGGCCAAGGCCAACTATCTAGTGCGAGGGAGAGGAAGGGAAAACAAAAGGCAGTTTAAAAACTGCTTCATATTTTCAAATTTGCATTTCTATGATGTATTTGGTTGGATTTGATGATCATGAACTGTAATTGTATTCTTTTTTATGAATATCTAGTATAAAATCAACTTTCTGGCTCTCCAATTGTTGTTTTCAATGTTTTTTCTTTTTTTTTTAATTCTTCGAAGTCCCATTTGGGATACCATAGTGGTATGTCTTTGGGTTTTCATCTAGGAGACCCAAGTTCAAACCCCGATACAAGATTCCGGGACCCTTTCAAAAACCCGCACTTTACCCTAAAATTTTAGATTAAAGTGGGTTATCCCAGAAGAGATTCTAAAATTTTGGAATAGTGAAGCCCTAGATGGTGGAAGGAGGAATCCATGGAAACAAGACGAATATGCAAAATAAGACAAAGGACATGGGCTCCAATAAAGGCCAAAATAACAATGAGCACATGCAGGTGGAACAAATAATACAAGCCAGTGATCAAATCCCACTACAACAAGAGAAATCTGAAAAAATTTCCAGTTCACAGCAGCCAATCCCAAACAAGGGTAGAATCAAGGGCGCAAATGCACAAGAAGCAAAGGACCAACTTTAAAACAACAAGCTAGGGTTGTATTGCAACAAGTGGAAATGCCTCAACAGGGTAAAAACTTGGACCGTTGGAAAGTAATCAAGGAGGGGCTAATATTGCTGGTCATAGCAAGGAAAAGGAGTTGATCCCTAGTATGGGAAGAGAATCTATTGAAAACTTGAAACAACACCAAAAATGACCTTTTGGGATGCCTTGAGAGGACAGCCTCAAACAAATGCAGTTAACAACACTAAGCTTCCCCGTAGACCTTTGAGAATGCCCAAAACAGACCCTGGAAAAACAGCCTCGAGGTGCATGCAAGCAACGGATGGCTCTCCCATAGTCCAACTATAGATGTCAGACATACAAACTGGGATCGATGCTATGGAGGAACATAGAGGACTAATCTGTCGATTTATGGGTCTTCATCCAACCCTCCTTGCTTTTAATTTGTGGGCTGCTAGACAATGGAGAACTAGAGGTGAGTTAAATATTTCTGCTTATTCCAATGGTTACTTCTTAGTTCTTTTTGCTAATGAGGATAGAGAACAAGTTTTCCAGGGGGGGTCCTTGGTTTTTACATATGGCAAGGCTTTTCATAAAGCCCTAGCATACCAAGTTCAAGGCAGAAGTGGAAATGCCCTTAGTAGCTCCAGTCTGGGTGAGACTTTTTGGGTTACCATTTGACTTTTGGAACTAAGCTATCCTCATGGCAATAAGCAATACTCTAGGATCTTATATGATGACAGTCAACAATACAAGCCAATTTGAACAAATTATCTATGCCAAAATTTGTGTTCTCATCGACCTTGACAAGCCCTTGCCAAAAAATATTACTCTACAGTTTGGGGAGGATACCTAGGAACAAGACGTGGACTATGAGAACATCCCCTTCAGATGTAGGATTTGTCATGAATATGGTCACCTAGCTAGGGATTGCAAATATTGGATCCCAAAGCCAACACAAGAGGAAACGGCCCTTGGAGGTTTCCAACTGCCTAAATAGAAGAACATACAAAGGAAGCAAACAACTAAAGAACAAGCAATCATCTCAACCAATAAGTTTGCTAACCTCCCAATGGATGATGAGGGGAACATCATAGAGACGTAGATCCTAGAAACCCTACTTCAAGCCCTAAGAAAGGAACCAATAGTTGAATAAATAACTCGCAAAATCAAGTCAACTCTAGCTCTACCAAGTAGCCCACAAGAGAACCCAACCCAACAGTCGAAGAGATCCTGTTAGCGTAGTTATTTCATTATTTGTCTTCTTATGCATTTGTTATTTTGTTATAACAACATGCTATTGTACGCTGGTTGGTTTGGCAACCTCCGGCATTATTGTTATTGCAGTGTTATTTAAACTGCACAATTCAATAAACAAGTTAATCGTTTTCTAACATGGCATCAGAGCCAGTGGCGTGAAGAGAGAGGCTGGAGGAGAAGGTTGCTGTGCTGGGAGAAGGTTGTTGTTGCGACATGATTTTTTTTTTTTTTTTTTTTCACGCCATTGCGTGATAAATTTTATAAAAAAAAAAAAAAAAATTCACGGGACGCAGGACGCAGGCCCCCCCCACTGGACGCAGAGCGCACGTCGCGCGCTCGCGCCGCTCCCCCCCGCTGGACGACGTCGCGCCCCCCAGCCCTCTATGTTCCGGGATTGGCTAACAATTTGTTGTCAATCACACAAATCCTGGATAGAAATATGGTTGTCAACTTTCGTGTTGAGAATGGAAAGAAGTGTTGTACTATTACCAGGAAGGGTAAGCGATTGCAATAGCTTCATATAAGCACGGCTTATTTGCCCTAGATGCTATCTCTACTCCACATGTTGCCATGATTGTCTCTACCAAGGAGGCAACTTCCCTATGGCACAAGAGATATGGGCATCTTAGTTCTGGCTACTTACTTGAGCTCAGTAAGTATGAGATGGTAAAGGGTCTTCCTTCCCTTTACGCCACATTGCCGAGTGTGCTCGACGCTTGGCGAGGAAAGCGAGCATAGAGTACCATTTGAGAAGAGCTCAACAAGAGCATGAAAACCTCTGGAGTTAATTCACACCGATCTGTGCGGTCCTTTCACACCCAAGAGTTGTGGAGGGAAGAGGTACTTTCGATTATTCGTAGATGACTACTCACGAAAGATGTGGGTTTTCTTTCTCCAACTGAAATCTGAAGCTTTCGCATTCTTCCGGCGAGTTCAAGAAATCCGTTAAGAAGGAGTCGGGAGCTTCTATTAAAACCCTCCGCTCGGATCGAGGGGGGAGTTTACCTCTAATGAATTTTCTGCATTCTTAGATAAGCATGGAATCAAGAGACAGGTTAACAATCGCCTATACTCCTCGACAAAATGGAGTTGCTTGAGAGAAGGAACCGTTCTATCATGGAAATGGTTCGTTGTATGCTCACAGGAGCTACTCTTGGGCAACAATATTGGGCAGAAGCTGTCACCACTGCAGTATATCTGTTGAATAGGGCACCCACAAAGGCCCTAAAAGGAATGACTCCACAAGAAGCATGGAGTGGTCGAAAACCCTCCATATCTCATCTACGTATTTTTGGATGTCACGCTTTCATGCACATACCAAAAGAGAAAAGGAAGAAGCTAGATGAGAAAACACTGAGATGTATTTTTCTCGGTTATGATGAGCACTCTAAAGGATATCGTTTGATAGATCCTTTGACCAAGAAAATTCATGTCAGCGAGAGATGTTGTCTTTGATGAAGCTTTCACATCACAGAGCACATCTAAAGTACACCTAGATATTGTGGAATCTAAGGAAGAGAAGATTCCTTCATCAACACGAGACAGGAGGTCCTTCTACATCTTCTTCAACACCACCGAAGAAGAATCCAAAATGGTGTACAAATACAATCAGAGACGCAAATTTATCCACTCCTCCCAATTTGAACTTGGATAGACCTCATACACGCAGTATGGCTCAAAAGGAAAAAGAAGCCAAAGAAATCGGTGAGGTTGATGATCTTTGTCAATCTTTTGAGGAACTTTCTGTAACTCCATGTACAGAAGTAGAGGATATGGATATTGATGATGACAGGGCGTTCATGTCTACCATAGATGATCTTGAACCTGCATTAGTGCAAGATGCTCTTAGTGAGCCTCAGTGGAAGGCCGCTATGGATACAGAGTATGAGTCTTTGATGAAAAATAAAACTTGGAAGCTTGTTGATTTGCCGCATGGAAAGAAACCCATTGGCTGCAAATGGGTATATAAAGTCAAGTACAAGGCAGATGGAACAATTGATAAGCATAAGGCCCGTCTTGTTGCAAAGGGCTATGCTCAAAAGGAAGGCATTGACTTCGAGGAAACTTTCGCACCTACTGCTCGGATGACCACAATTCGAGTTATGTGTGCTATGGCAGCACAATATGGGTGGAAAGTTCACCAGATGGATGTCAAAAGTGCCTTTCTAAATGGTGATCTCCAAGAAGAAGTCTACATGACTCAGCCATAAGGATTTGAAGCAAAAGGCCAAGAGCAGAAGGTTTGCAAATTGGTCAAATCCTTATATGGTTTGAAACAAGCTCCTCGATCTTGGTATATAAAAATGGACAATCACCTTATGCAGCATGGATTTAAGAGATGTCCGTCAGATGCGAACCTCTATTTCAAGAAACAGGGTTCTGAGATAGTGTTGCTTGTACTCTATGTTGATGATCTGCTCATTACGGGGAGTTCGAAACTATGATCTCTCTTGTCAAAAGAAACTTGTGTAAATCTTTTGAGATGACAGATCTCGGACTTCTCCATTATTGTCTTGGTCTGGAATTCAGCCAGAAGGAGCACTCCATCAAAGTGTCTCAGAAAAAATATGCCAAGACATTCCTTGGAAAAATATCGCATGAGTGATTGCAAGCCAATGGCAACTCCGATGGAGAATGGACTTCGATTATCGCGATATGATGATTCACCTCGGGTAGATGGTACTCTCTATCGACGAGTTGATTGGGAGTCTCATATATCTGACCAATACTAGGCCAGATCTCGTATTTCTTGTCAACTATCTTTCGAGGTTCATGCAGGAGCCTAAGACCACTCATTGGAAAGCAGCAAAACGTGTTCTTCACTATGTTTGTGGCACTATGGAATATGGCCTAGAATACAAGAGGAACAACAAATTCTTCTTGCAAGGATACACGGACTCCGACTATGCCGGATCATTTGATGATCGCAAGTCAACTTCTGGATACATTTTTCATCTGGGATCTGGTCCTGTCTCTTGGCACGACAAAAAGCAACAGGTGGTTGCTATTTCATCAACAGAGGCGAGTATTGCGCCGCACGTGAAGCTGTGTGCGAAGTGATATGGTTGCGTCGCATTACGACAAGTATGGGCCATCCATCAAAATCTCCAATACACTTGTTTTGCGACAATCAGGGTGTTATGAACCTCGTCAAGAATCCAGTCCATCATGAAAGAACAAAGCACATTGACACACAATGTCATTTCATTCGAGATGAAGTTCCAAAGCACCGAATTCAGCTTCGACACATTCCCACCGATGCTCAAGTTGCGGACATTTTCACTAAGGCACTTGCACGTGTCAAATTTGAGTTGTTTCGCAACTCTCTTTGTATTGCAAAATGATGTAATCAGGGGGGATGTTAGTATAGCTAGTAGTCATCCTATTACCCAAATAATGTAATAAGGGGGGATGTTAGCGTAGTTATTTCATTATTTGTCTTCTTATGCATTTGTTATTTTGTTATAACAACATGCTATTGTACGCTGGTTGGTTTGGCAACCTCCGGCATTATTGTTATTGCAGTGTTATTTAAACTGCACAATTCAATAAACAAGTTAATCGTTTTTCTAACAAATCCCACAGGGAAAACAGAAGAGAAGAGAATAACTCTAACCAATCAAATAGAGGAACTCATAAAGGAATAGATAGTGGAGATGACACCTAGGAATCTTCTGACATGGCCATGGTGGTATACTCACATATGCCAGGTTTGGAGTCCATCTCGGAACCAACAGGAGTGAGTCAGGTGTCTACTAAAAAGATGAAGCTAGACAAAAACCAAAGAGCAGGCAGGAAGACTACTCAACATCAAGTAGGGAAAGAAGGTGCAAAGTTGATAGCAATGGGTACGGGTCAATGATCTTACCCACATCTTCAGTCACCATGCTTGATGAAATGCAACCTGGAATATCCGAGGGCTTAAGGGTAGCCCGGAAAAGCATAATGAAGTAAAACGAATGACACAGCAGCATTGTCCACAGATGCTTTTCATCCAAGAAACAAAAGTCTCGGTGGAAGAGATGGAGATATTTGCAAAAAGGATTTGGCTTGCATGTAGAGTGGAATCCCTAAGCTCCCAAGGAGCATCTAGAGGAGTGGCCTATCTTTGGGATCCGAAAGAGGTAGTGATACACCAAACAATGGGAAGTTGGGGGATTTTGGCTTTACTAGCCCAAAGTAGACATTCACCACAGCATTCGTTATGTCTCAACGTATACACACCTATCAACTTGGATGGAAAACAACAACAATGGAGGAATGTAGTTTATATTATTGGTCATTTCTTAGGATCTTGGCCCCTTGTAGGTGGAGATTTCAACACCATCCTCTCATTGGATGAGAAGATAGGAGGAAATCGCAACCTAGACGGTAGTATTGACCTCGTGACGAAGCATATTAGATCTCTTCATCTAGTACATATCAAACCAAACAACGGTATGACGACTTGGTCTAACAAAAGGCAAGGCCCAGCATGCATTCTAGAAAGACTAGACAGGTTTCTACTATCAGAGGAGTTTCTAAGCAATGGATACATTCCAAGAGCAAAATTGTTGAACAATGCAAGATTAGATCATTGGCCGATGTTGGTAGAAATCTATAAGACCAAACCCAATCGTTCTCCTTTTAGACTAGCTAATGTGGTTTCGAGACAATAGTTTCTGAGATAAGGTTCAGCAATGGTGGCATGAGGGTAAACCCAGGCATGGTACGAAGATGTACAACTTTGTTAGGAGGCTACAATACATCAAGTCCAAATTGAGAACATGGAACTGAGAGGAGTTTGGTAACATCAAGGAAAAGAAACGAAATATCTTAACCAAACTTGAGGAACTAAATGAGCAAATACAAATGGATGGCACTACTGAGATCTGAAGCAAGGAGGAGGCTAAGGTTACTATTGAGCTAAAGGAATGGGCCAAAAGAGAAGATATCTTGTGGAAACAGAAATCTAGGATCCAATGGCTCTAAGAGGGAGATAGGAACACTAGCTTCTTCCATAAATCTCTCCTAGCAAGGCAGTTGCACAATTTCATCTCATCCCTGAAAACAGCAACAGATGATTCAACACAGACATGGGATGGGATGAAAGATATAGCAAGAGAATACTTTGCCCAACTCTTTACGGCAAAACCACTGAACCAAGAGGCACAACAGGAAGTACTCAAAGCAATTTCTTCTCTCATCATAGAGGAAGATAATGTAATTTTGATTGCCCCAATTACTACCGAAGAACTACAGCAGGTAGCTTTCAAGATGCAGAAAGGCAAAACTCCAGGCCCAGATAGATTTCCCATAGAATTCTACCAAGAATTTTGGAAAATCCTTAATGAAGAACTGTTGGAAGTGGTAGAAGAGGCTAGGATAGCCAAAGTGGTTCTCAAAGAGGTGAACAAAACATATATAGTTTTGGTTACGAAAACCCAAGAGTATAAGCACATCTCTGACTTCCGACCTATAGCACTTTGTAATATCCTATATAAAATTATCACTAAGCTCATGGCAGACAGGGTGAAACCTCTTCTTCACAAAATTATTTCTCCAGAATAAGGTGGTTTTGTGGAAGGAAGGCAAATCTTGGATGAGAGTCTTAGCTCAAGAGGCCATCCACTCTATGCAAGTACAAAAAATACCCTCCATGTTTATCAAGCTAGACCTATCCAAAGCATACGATAGAGTTGATTGGCACTTCCTCCTAAAGGTGATGAGACAATTTGGATTCTCAATGGATTGGGTAGAGTGGATCAAGGGATGTATTTCCTTGGTATCCTATTTAGTACTAGTAAATGGAGCTCCTACCTAGCTATTTACAGCCTCCAGAGGTATCAAGGAGGGAGGCCCCTTATCTTCATACTTGTTCATCATATTGGTTCAATGTCTAGGCAAAACATTAGCTAAGGATGGGGAAACCATAGCTTTGGAGGGAATAATAATAGCAAATGGAGCTAAACCAATTACTCACCTACAATTTGTTGATGAATCTACTTTATTAGGAAAAGCAACAACAAGGGAGGCCTCCGACTTAAAATGATTCTAGGATGATTTCCAAAAGCAACTAGACAACTTACAAATGAAGAAAAGTCCAAGTAAACCTTTTTCCATTGCTCACCTAGGCAAGAGATAATTTTGTTGGATAAATTCCACTTACAACTAGGAGGCATAAAAAGGTGGGATGGACTTGGTTGTCAAAGAAAGTGTAACTGTGCACGGAAGTGTAACTAGGCTACAGCTACAGCAGGACACCTTGCTCTCTTGCTACCTTTCTGGCCAACAATTTCATTGTTCTTCTCCTCCTAAGCTTGCAGTTTTTCCTCCAACAATCTGTTCTTCTTCTCTTCTTTCTATGTATAAAACACTCTTGACCTTCTCCTTTTATCCTTGAAAAAGGTAACCCTAATCTCTCTAACCCTAAGATTAGATCTCATCTCATCTTGAGATGTAAGGTTAAAAATAGAAAATCACTTAATTGAATTTCAAAATAGATCATTTAAGTGAATTACAAAATAGAATCACTTAAGTGAACTTAAAAATAGAAAGTCACTTAAGTGAATTTCAAAATAGAATCACTTAAGTGAATTAGAAAATAGAATCACTTAAGTGAACTTAAAAATAGAAAATCACTTAAGTGAATTTCAAAATAGAATTAGAAATGTCTCGAACCACTTCTAGCACGTTCATACTAAAGCCTGTGCAAGAAGTTCATGTCCGAGCTACATTTCTCAACACTCCCTCTTAGCGAAGAAGGAATTCTACACCAATCCAATTTTGTCTCTGAATGCTTCAAACTTCCCTTTCATTAAGGGCTTGGTCAGAATATCAACTACCTGCTGATCTGTGGAGATATACTAGAGCTTTACGGCTCCCTTTTGAATCTTGTCTCGTATGAAGTGATATTTGATGTCTATGTGTTTGGACTTGTCATGAAATACTGGATTCTCAGAGAGTTTGATACAACTCTGATTGTCACAGTATATCATCGTGGGATCCAACTCTTGATCAATCAATATTCTAAGCAACTTGTGAAGCTAGATGGCCTCACAACTAGCAATATTGGCTGCCATGTATTCGGCCTATGTTGAGCTAAGTGCCACAGAAGTCTGCTTCCTGCTGAACCAAAATATCATGCCTGATCCCAAGCTAAAGCAACACCCTGAGGTGCTCTTCCTGTCTGCTACATTGCATGCCCAATCTGAGTCTGTATACCCCTGCAACCTCACTTCACCATCTCCAAGATATCTCAAGACTCAGACCATACTCCACCGTGCCCCTCAAGTATCTGAGCACATGTTTTGTTGCTACCCAATGATCCTGCATTGGCTCCACCATGAACTGACTCAAGGTGTTCATTGCAAAACATATATTTGGTCGAGTGTTGACCAAATACATCAAAGATCCTATCAGCTACCTGTAAAACATAGGGTCCACCAATTCTAAATCTAAAGTTGTCACCTTCTTCAGATTAGTGATCATGGGTGTGGCCATAAGTTTGCAGTCCTCCATCTGAAACCTCTTCAGGATCTCAACTGCATACTTACCTTGCCCAAGGAATATCTCCCCTGGTCTCTGCCAAACCTCCAAACCCAAGAAATAATGCATCATGCCAATGTCCCTCATCTCAAACTTAGCTCCCATATCTGCTTTGCACCCTGCAATGAGCTTCTCTGCACCTGTAAGAAACACGTCATCTACATATAGCACCAAAATGAGTAGATCAGTCCCAACAAATATGTAATATAGATTAGGATCTGCATCACTTTTGACGAAGCCCACACTCTGCAAGTATCCATCTATCCTGGAATACCATGCTCTCAGTGCTTGTTTGAGTCCATATAAAGCTTTCTTCAACCTACAAACATGGGACTCCTTCCCATTTACCTCAAAGCCCCGAGGCTGTTCTATGTACACTTCTTCCTCAATGATCCCATTATAGAAAGATGTCTTCACATCCATTTGATGAATCTGCCATCCCATAGATGAAGCTAAAGACATAATTGCTCTAATGGAAGTGTATCTGGCAACTGGAGCAAAAGTCTCCTCATAGTCTACTCCCTCTTTTTGGGAGAACCCTCTCGCCACAAACCTTGCCTTGAACTTCTCGATGTTGCCATCTGCATAATGCTTAATTTTGTAGAGCCACTTGGAATTCACAACTGACTTCCCCTCCGATCTTGGCACTATGTCCCAAACATCATTCTTCATGATGGAGGTGTACTCCTCCACCATGGCATCCTGCCAAACCTCTTGGTCTATTGCCTCCTAAAAACTGGAAGGCTCTGAATTTATGATGTTACTCATCAATGCCATATAGTTTGAAAACTTCCTTGGAATTTTACTCTCCCTAATCATGTTGCTAGGAGTCTCAACATACTCCTAAGCATCCCTCAATGTCTGTGTAAGCCATCGAGGTCTCCTAATAGAACTGGAAGAGGCTAATGTCTCCACCTCCTCACCTAAAGGTTGATGTCCTAAACTGGAAACCACTGGTGTCTTTGGTGACCCTGGCTCAACCTTAAGAGCTTCCTGCTCCTCATTCTCTATCACCGGAATAGGCTCATGGGACTTCCTGGATGCAACGTCCTCCTCAAACTTTACATCCCTACTCACTACTAAGTTCCTCTTCTTTGGAATATAAACCCTGTAAGCTTTTGAAGTCTCACTGTATCCTACAAATAAACCCTTCCTACTGGAGGGCTACAACTTGGTCCTCTTCTCTACCGAAACATGGATATAAACTGGACATCCAAAGATGCGGAAATGACTCACCTCTGGTGTCTTGTCCTCCAAGATCCTATGAGGACACTTGTTCTAGATGTAGATTGTTGTGTTAAAAGATTCTGCCCAAAGAAACATCGGCAAGCCCTAGTCATGAATCATGGCCCTAGCATCCCCTATGATGGATCAATCCTTTCACTCTGCAACCCCATTCTGCTGTGGGTTGTATGGAACAATCAGCTCCCTCTTGATTCACGCCTGCTTGCAAAAACCATCAAACTCCTTGGAGGTATATTCACCCCCATTGTATGATCTCAAGACCTTGATCTTCTTCTCTGTATGGTTCTCAACTAGAGCTTTGAAATCCTGAAACCTGCTAAAGACTTCATCCTTGGTCTTTAAGAAGTAGATCCATGTCTTGCGAGAGAAATCATCAATAAAGGAAACATAGTACATGTTGCCTAAAATTGATGCTATTGACATCGGTCCACAAACATCCGAATATACTAGATCTAGTATCTCCTTAGACCTATGCTCGCTATTTGGGAAAATAGCCTTGGCATGCTTGCCAAGCGTGCACCCTCTGCATACTCCCTATTGTTCAATGTTGAACTCTGGAAGACCTGTTACTATCTCCCTCAGAATAGGCAACGCTCTATGATGCAGGTGTCCCATCCTCTTGTGCCACAACTCACACAAGTTGAGACTGCTATGAAATAGGGCTCGAACAGGTTCACCCTGCAACCTTGTATAGACTGCCTTCTCTAACCCCTATCACTTGTGTTGTTTCCGGGCTAGATTCTTTTGGTCTAATAAGGACATGTTGGTTCTTGAACTCCACTGAATAACCCTTATCCTCCATAACCGAAATTGAAAGCAAGCTCTTCCTGAGACCTAGAAAAAACAAAACATCATGAAAGTCTAAAGAGTTCCTTGACTGGAGTTGAAAAGGAATGGTACCAATTCCTTTTCAACTGGATATTTGGTATCATCACCAAGCTCAACCTGAACCCCCGAGTCCTGCTCTTGTAGACTAGTAAAACATTGTCGGGCCGATGTCATGTGCCGAGATGCCCCACTATCCACATACCAAGCATCTCTTGGAACCGTGCTGGTAGAAAGGCAAGAGACCAATGAGAAATCCTTCTCGAATTTGGCAACAAACTCGCTCATTTGAGTTTTTGCAAAGGCTGCTACCTGCGTCTGCTGCTACTTCCCTTTGTCCTTCTTGTCTGGACACTGTGATGCATAATGGTCGTGCTTATGACAAATGAAGCACTTGATCTTGCTCGAGTCCTTCTTCGCTGACTGTGAGGTTGACTCTTCACTCTTTACCTTACCCTTGTTGGGTCCTTTACCTCTACCCTTATTGGTTTGCCCAAAGAGAGCTAGGTTATCGTCACCACCTTTCTTGCTGGCCTTTGACTCCATCCAAGTCTTCTCCTGGATGAAATCATCCCACAGTTCTTCAAAGGTGGGAAGGTGCTCACGAGCACAGATGCCTTTGACAAATGGTTCCCATGAAGCTAAGAAACCATTCAATGTTACATTCACCAACTCTATGTCTTCAACCTTCTCCCCAATTGCTGCTAGTTGATCACGAATCTGCTTGATCTTCATCAGGTAACTGGTAACGATGTCAAAGCTGGTCATCTCCATAGATCTGAGTTTGTTCCGCAATATCATCTTCCTGTTTATGTTCTCGCTCTGGTAGAGGTTAACCAGGGCATCAAACATCTCCTTTGCCTTAGTCTCCTCGGATATGTGAGGAATCAAGTGATCCTTCGCTGCATTCAAGATCATCCGCTTTGCCTTCACTTCCTTCTTTCTATGAGCTGCCAATTGCTGCGGATCTGTAGGCAAAGTCACATCATCCTTGACAATATCCCAAAGATAATTCTCTTCCAATAAAAACATTATCCTAACTTTCCAGGGCAAGAAATTGGAAGCACCTTCCAATCTATCCTCAAATTTGAGGCTAGTTGCTGCCATCCCTGAGATCTGCTGTACAAACTTTCAGATCTGATATGAATGATTAAAAAATTGTCCTGCAAATAAGTTTAGTCCTTCAAGCAAAAAATATGAAACCCTCTAACTGCTATTTTTTTTAATAATATCCAGCAAAGATCTACTGTTGTAAACCCTTGACGATCTCAATCACAAAACCTAGCTCTGATACCATGTAAATTTTCCTAACCCTAGCTGCCCTATATTTCTAAATAAAAGTCAGATCTGAGATGAATTTATTTTAAACATTCAACAGTCACATAGATGGTTGGAAAAATAAACAGAAAGAAAAGAAAGTGAACAGATTGCTGAAGGAGAATTGCAAGGCTATTGTACAAAGGTGTAGAGTGATTTGCTGGCCATAAAGGCAGCAAGAAAGCAGGCTGTCCTACTGTAACTGTAACCTCCTCCATTATATAAAATATGCAGGTTCTATAGTATATTTTCCACCGTTCATTCTGTTTATTTTTCCAGCCATCTGTGTGACTGTTGTATGTTTAAAATAAATTCATCTCAGATCTAATTTTATTTAGAAATATAGGGCAGCAGTTATCTAGGGTTAGGAATATTTACATGGACAACTCTCCTTATGTGGAATTTGTGGAAGAAGAGAAATAATAGTATCTTCAACCAGGAGTATAGAGACAATCACTTTGTCTGGCAAAGGATCACAACCAATATGATGGAGTCAATCCAGTACCTATTAAAAAGGCCCTATAATCCTAACCAGAAGTGGATTCAAATAATATCCAGATTAAAAGTGCCTCCTACGGTGGTCACATCAAAAAGGGTAACCACAAACCGCACACAAGTAATCCAAACTGGGAATGGGAAACCTCCTCCAGAGGGACTAGGTAAGATTAATATGGATGGAGCCTCAAGGGGAAATACAAGAAGAGTGAATATGGGGAGAATAGGTCGCCTCTCAAATGACGCCCTTGCTTTTGTCTTCGCAAAAAACCTAGGTATCTTATCCAATAACCTGGCAGAGGGATATGCCATCTTAAGGGGATTACAAGAGGCTTTGAAGGTGGGGTGGAGGAAAATTTGGGTGCCAAATTATGATTAACCACTTAAAAGGACCAAGCAAGCAAAAGAACACTGACCGAAGAATACAAAGAATAATTGAGCAAATACAAATGACCCAATAGCGCTTTGAGACAATGAAGTTCATACACATCTTTAGAAATCAGATCAGGTGGCAGATGCGATGGCTAACTAGGCTCTTGACCAAGGAGACCTCACTTGCTATGGATATCCTCCCAGACGATGGACTCAACGGACTGGAGAAGCTCTTTTTTCCATTCTTACCATTAATGATAGTACTGCCTGTTGCATCTAGATTTATATATCCTTGCTTACACGGTTACTCATGCATAGATAGTTGTAGTAGATTAGATGTGAGGGAGCATTGTCCCAAATCCTCTATAAAAACTTGGCTTAAAAGCCTTCAAACCTAGAAAGGCAGGATATGTAATCTAATTTTCAAAAAAAATAATTTAAAAATCCTTTTTTCCAGGAAAAAAAAAATTCTTCGGTTTTTTTTGGTCAAGTTTTCCCGAGTTGTCGATAAAATATCCAAAATTGGGCTATTGAGTTTTTTATCACAATTTGCAAGTTTTCCAACCATGGTTTGAATTAGAATTTGCAAGAGCAAAAATGACATGGACAACATTTCATGCATCATCCACTGCTCTCATTCTTTCTTGTATGGTCTTGGTTTGGTTCTTAGATTGGATTGCAATAATCTGCTCAACAGAACTCACATTAGCAAATCCTTCTGACTACTCAACCTCTCCTCTAGGTTTCGAAGCCCTTCTAGATGGGATCTAGAGTTATTAAACAATAAGCCAATCAGATCACAGCTTAATATGTATTTATCTAGATTGTATTGAAGCCTGACTGTGATGATCTATCTCAATCAAATCAAGCCAGAGTCTAAGATTCACAGTGGTAGCTGAAAGACACTGAGTGCAATGTTTAGTACAACCAAGAGCAGTTCAGGAAGCTACAACAACCAACTTTGTAGAAAAATCCATGATGCTCTAGAAAGCCTATGAAACTATCTATAGATGGGCAAGAGTGATCTTCGCACTATCTACTGGTGGTGCAAAACTGATCACCTCACACCAGTGCAAATATGAAGTAACAGTTATTTCCCATTAAATCAATGTCAAGGCTGTATCTAGGACAACAGATAAAGTTGAACTTCTATGGAAAGTGTGTAAATATGTAGAGTTCAAATAGCAGTCCAGTTGGCAGAAGCTTGATTAACAGATGGTGTCAGATTCAATGTCCTAGACAATCAAGTGAAGTGCCACATGTTTGATTACAATAAGTAGTATATACTGTCTATAAGATATATAAGAGGCATGTGACAGAAGTGTCAGGCATAAAGCCTATGATTTGTGATAATGCAAATCTGGATATGATATGGTGTAAAGGTGCAAATACGTCCAACTTTTGTGAATTTATGCATAGATTACACTGTTGAAAGTCACAACTTCATAGCTCAACAATTCTTGAAAATCATGTTTGTATTGAACAGTATTAAAGACTATGTTGCATGGAATCGTATTGGATATCTGATACGGGTACAATATCGGATACAGATATGGCAAATTTCCAAGACCACCAAATATTGATACAGCTGGATATGACACTATAAAAAGCATATATGTTTTTTATATGAAAAAAAAAAAGATATAACACAAAAATGTTTACACATATAAGTTTTGAATAGGATATTTTCATTAACTAAGAAGATGATTGTCATTGATATTTTCATGTTTTATCTAATTTTTAAAAAATTGCATATTCTTTTTTAATCTCATGTTTTTAATATAATGCTAGACATGCCTAGGCCATTCCAAGATATATTAGATATGGACCAAATAGGGGCATGTATTCAGATACATCTAGATACGGTACCCGTGTATTAAGTTAAAAAGTAAGTAACTTTTAAGGTCCAGGAGCATTACGCATATCAAACCACCCCATACTCCTCGGATCCACTATGCATGGGAGGAGGCACTCATGTTGAGCTATCTTCCTAGAGGCGTACATGCCCTACCCCCCTTTGGATTCAAACCTTGGACCTCCTATCTAGAGTACCCAAGCCTTCATCATTAGGCCCACTCAGGCTGTATTGGGATACATCTAGATACAGCATCCGTATATTTGGATACGTCTGGATACAATACCCGTGTGTTTGGATACATCTAGATACATAAAACAAGAAGTATCCTATCCATATCTGATATACAGTTACGAGAATCCAAGCAAGAGAATTGCCAAATACGGTAACTACGATTAAAGATGAACCAAGCAAAGCTTGTGTCAAGGCATGTCTCCACAGAAAGATGACCTGGATAAACACACCAGACTGGGAGAAGACTAAGATGGTTTGCAGATGATTTGCTACTTGATTAAGAAGTCACCTTAAAAATACGAATGGCAATTATTGTCATAAAAACTTAAATAAGGGTCAGAAGGCAGCAACAGCTATATGCGCAAACCGTACCAATCTCACTCCTTCACAAAAGGAGTAAATGTCTAATAATTTAGTTCGTATAATTGAAGGTCCATTGAGAATATACTTCATCAGTATTAAGCATAAGGTTCATGTTGGTCAACAGCTACATGTGTGAATGGTACAGAAGTACCAGTTTTCCTTTCTCAAATGCATAAGATGTATGTCATAAGTAACTTTGTCTGACCAAAGCCTCGGTTCGAAGATCATCTACAAAGATCAATGATTCTGTCTGACGCAGGACTCAATAAAATTATCATCCACTGAGGTCAAGGGCATATTTGTAGTAGCATGCACAAGACACACAATAGTGTTGCCTTTAACATAAACAAGACAAAAATTCAATTAATCACAGCTGCTGGCAAATTCTGATTTTTATGACTCCTAGGAAAGCAGGTACAATGTGGCTGAGAAAGCATGCTAAAAATGAGGGTTTGTAATTCAGCAAGAAGAGTTCAAGAAACAGGTCAAGGTCAATGAGTAGTACCAGTTTTCCTTTCTCAAATGCATAAGATGTATGTCATAAGTAACTTTGTCTGACCAAAGCCTCGGTTCGAAGATCATCTACAAAGATCAATGATTCTGTCTGACGCAGGACTCAATAAAATTATCATCCACTGAGGTCAAGGGCATATTTGTAGTAGCATGCACAAGACACACAATAGTGTTGCCTTTAACATAAACAAGACAAAAATTCAATTAATCACAGCTGCTGGCAAATTCTGATTTTTATGACTCCTAGGAAAGCAGGTACAATGTGGCTGAGAAAGCATGCTAAAAATGAGGGTTTGTAATTCAGCAAGAAGAGTTCAAGAAACAGGTCAAGGTCAATGAGTCTGTCTGACCCAGGACTCAATGAAAACATCATCCACCAATGTCAAGGGCATATTTGCAGTAGCATGCACAAGACACACAATAGTGTTGCCTTTAACATCAACAAGACAAGAAATCAGTTAATCACAGCAGCTGGCAGATTCTGATTTTTACGACTCCTAAGAAAGCAAGCACAATGTGGCTGAGAAAGCATGCTAAAGAAGAGGGTTTGTGATTCAGCAAGAAGAGTTCAAGAAACAGGTCAAGTTGGACTTATGATTGGTGATTCAAAGCACTTCAGATTCTGTCAGCAAGTTGAAAGCGACCAAAGGCTGACATAGAACGAAAATAGGATACAATTAAGGAAATAACATTTATTGCAAATAAGCCTGCAATTGCGTCACCGCTCTGTATAATAGCTGCATCAGGTGTAATACTTCTCTAGGAACCGCATTGCATGGATTAGGTAAATAGCAATTATAGTTCATGTCTTCAAAGGTAAGTGACTAAAGCGATCACTCGGATCTTAATCAAGGTTTATTCACAGAAGCAGGTACCATTGTTAGGGGGCAAGGAGATAGCCGCAATCAAGAGAATGAGAGATTCTGATTCTGCTCTCGAGGGGCTTGAGGGTCTGAACGGAAGTTTTGTAACGAAACAGACTCTCAGAATATAAATGCCATTAACGTTACTGACCCACCAAAACCTAATTACAAATATATAAAGGATACATCAGGAAACGCGTCCTCTGATGAGTATATAGGCCCTAGGGTATCTAGGAGCCCATTTCAGACTCATTTCTATTACACCTAGGGAAAAAAATATGCGTTTCTACCCATTTTGCTTCTAAAACCTTAACCCTGACATACGTTTCCAAATGAACGTCGAGAAAACTTATGTCGGATGAATAGGTTATGCACCTTCCGCCTTCCCCCGCCCCTTTAAAAAGAAAAAGAAAAAAAAAACAGGGGGAAAAGAGATGCCCGCAAAGAATCACCTAATCAAATTTTTAAAATTCAGTGCTTAACCGAATTTGCAAGCTCCTTACATAACAATATTGGGCGCTTAAATTGCAATTGTTTTAGAGGTAATTAGAAAGAAAATGGTCTTCATTGTCTATGTTTTTATTTGAACAGACTCCACTTGACAAAATTTAAACCTTAGAAGTCCATTTGATTTTTCATCCTCTATTTTATTAAACTGCAAATTTTCCATTCCATGCTCCAAGAACAATACTGCATGTTGGAACTATTTGAAGACACGTTGTAACAATGTGAAGCGCCTTGGAGGTCTTGGGTTCGAGTCTCCTACCTGCCGAGAACATTAGCGAGGGTTTTGACATAGGTATCGATCATTTCCTCCCGGGTGGGCTTCGGGTCCTTTGGGAAGTCTAGAACGATGAGCCAATGCTTACAGTCTGCAAGAGTTTCCCACGACCTCCACCGTGCTGTGAGATGCCGCGAAAGTGGCCATGGACGACCAAAACCACCAAAGGGATTCGATGATGATGAGGTTCTTGCTGTCACAGAAGAAGAAGAAGCATTAAGGGCGTTTGCAAAACCGCGTGATGATGAAGTGGAGAAGGGTTTCAGCCATCTGAGGGCGTGACGAAGACGGAGCGCTCTAAGTGCCATTGACAAAGACGCAGGGTAAAAGTTCTCTGATAGGGTTTCCGGAAAGGGTTCAGGGTTTTAGAAAATACCGAGAGTTTCTCTTTATTTGTTGAAACTTAGATGACCTTGTGAAGGACATCTGAAGGGAATTTTGAGGACCCATGTAGCCCAAAATTTGTTGAAACTTAGATGACCTTGTTCCGCGCAAAATGTATATAAAATATTTTTTTTAATTTGTTTAATAAGGATCATAGTGGTTAAGTCATAGGTTTAAACAATGGGATAGGCTGTTGGGCCTAGTTTAATCTTTTATAAGTTCGTCTTTTTCACCTAACTTAAATTTATAATAACAACACTTAATAATATTATCCATTTTTATATATAAAATTAAAAAAATAATAATATAAAATAATTAATTGTATAGTATTATTTTGTTTGAGTAATACTTCTTATACACATGTATTATGAGGATTGAACCTTTTGGAGGGAACCTGCATAGCATTTTTAACATTTTTTGTTTGGAGGGAATGTCTTCTATAATAGATTAGTGAACTCAAACAAGCATAGGTGACCATAATTTTCTTGAATCTTTTAAAATTTATTAACTTTTTATTGAAATAAACCATTTTTCTAAATAAAATAGGTTTTCGTGGATCAAAATATCTCATATGGTATTATTTAAATTCTTCAATTTTTAAGAAGTGATTTAAGTTGTACAAAATAAAATATTTATTTACTTTTGTGAGGTCATATGTGATGATTTTAAGGAATATTTTAAAGAATGATGTTGTTTATATAATAATTACACCGATAGGCATCCTACAATGGCAGCCAGGAAGGTCAGTCACGCCGTAAACAATATTAATATTTTTTTAAAAAAACCGACATTAAGAAAATTATCCGTCGACATTAAGGGTTCCTGTGGATTTAAAATATTTAAAAAATATTTAAACTATTTAAACTAAAATGGTGCTCAAACTTTCTAATATTATTTGCTTATCTCAATTCTTGGGGTGTGATAGATAGGCGCCTCGAGAATGATAACTCTTGACGTTTATAAATATATATTTTTTATATATCTAAGCTAGTATAGTTATCCAACCATTACTAAAGCATGTGTACAACATTCAAATCATAAACTTCTTTTTTTAAGTTTTAATGTCTTGATCTTTAAGCCCATTAAAATTAAGGATTTTTTTTAATCTAATATATTTCATTTAAATGTTTTAAATTACTAGGCTTCAAAATTATAATTCAATGTTCACTGCAATGCCCACTCGGCTTCAAAATTACTAGGCTTCAAAATTCAATGTTCATTTAAATGTTTTAAATTACTAGGCTTCAAAATTACTAGATTTGTTAGGACAGGATTCAATGTTCACTGCAATGCCCATGAACCAGGCAATACAAGCTTCGAACATAAGAGAAACAAATTCTCAAAAACTTAGAGACTCAAGCCTACACATAGAAGAGAAGGTGCACGATTAGCAAGATAACTAAGGCAACATACGGGCACTAGCACACAAGCTAAACTAGGAGATGCAAGGAGCTAACATACAAATTGTCAAGGCAATACAAGGTACTAACACACAGGTTACCATGGTGATGTAAGGTGCTAACACCCAAGCTACTAGGGTAACGTAAGGTGCTAACACACGGGCTACCAAGGCAACATAAAGTGCTAACACATAAGCTAACAGGGTGACACAAGGCGCTAACACACAAGCTACAATGCTCTGACAACAATAACATACAAGGTAGAAGGAACTTAAAACAAAAAACTGTAGAGGGGGAAAATTGTCCTATAGTGTACGATTCTCGGCTGGATATGCTAGGAGATGAGATGACCGTGAGGGTGTGTTATATTCTCTATACTTGAGGACTTGGGATTGAAGGGTTCACCAAGAACAATTTAAGAACTCACTCCAAGGTCCGGGTGGAAGTGTTTGATGTGTATATTAAGCAAACACCTATATTTGGCCTTTCTAAAATCTAAGCTAAGAAAATGAAAAACAATGCAAGACAAACAAAAATGCAAGCAAACAAATACTAACCCTAGGATGATTCTTGATTTTCAATTAAAACTAAACCCTAACTTACAATAAAATAAATATTTCCTTTTTAGCAAGGGTTTGAGAGAATCCACAAACAAAGTTAACCCTAGAATGCAAACTATATGATTTTTCTCTTTTAAATACCTAGGAATGAGACCAAAATATTTTTCTTTTATTTATGGTCTAGATCTAGAATGAAAATGGATAGAAAGAAAATAGCATATAGCCTAAGAATCTTATCTAGGGCACTTATGTAATTTGATGATTGCCCCTAGCTTTAACTTGCATCCAGATATGTCCAACAACTTCACAATCTGTAAAACAACTTCAAAAAACCCTAGAAATTTTGATCAGTGTTTAGGGGTCTGCTTAGGCCACTCTATGATTGAGCTTGGAGGTGTAGCAGTTAAGCCCCCTTGGTCCTTTTAGTTGACCATTTGGAAATAAAAATGATTGTTGACCTTTTTGAAAATGAACAAGCGAAGATGCAATGCAATGAAACCATGCAAACAATAGTGTTATGGCCTAAATGGAACATGCAAATACAATTTGAGGGTTTGGGAGTAAATCTTTACTCGCAAACATGACAAAACCAAAATTACACCTCATAAGGGGTGATTATGATTTTGGATTCTATCGAAATCATGTCCTGTATGGATGGGGCGCAATTTCACAATGAAAGTACAAGAATGACAAATTGATGCTAAATAGAATGCAAAATACACAATAAATGATTTTAGAAATACCAAAATGTAATAATAAACCTAGTGGCAATGAAAGAATAGACAAAAGAATGAATACCTCCACAAAATGGTAAACTCCTTAAGGCTCCAACACTTATCCACCAAGAGTAGCAAATCAATAGTAGAGCATCAAAAGAACACTAGAAGACACTTGATCTTGATCACTTTAGCACTTCTAAAATCTATAGGAACTTTTAAAGCTTCTAGAACTTGAAAAATTCTAGGTCTATAGAGGAAAAAAAAGGATCCAAACCCTCAATTTGTAAGAGGTTTTGAGGGCAAAAGGGTAGGAAAATAAAAATAAAACCTAGGGGAGGGATGACATCCTAAGGGTCGGACCAAAACTAGGGTTTTCTAAGAGAAAATCCTAACTTGGCAAAATCGTGGCCTGTACTAGGCAACTGTGATTTCGGCAAAGCTAGGAAAAGAGAGAAGAAAAAGGGGAAAGAAGCCCAAACTTGTGCTTAGACAAGTTTGAGGGTCTTCTCAAGGGTTCTAAGGAAAATGACTTACTTGGGTGGGTTAAATTTTCATGTCTACAATTTATCCCCTCTTTGATGCATTTATGGCTTAATAAATACGTTAAATAAATATGTAGACACCTATGGGTGAAGAACGATGAACACAAAAAGGGATGGCTAGTTTAGAAGAAAGGGGTGGTGCAAAATAATGTTATTTTATACATTAATAATCTTACATGCAAAACGAGACATTAGGGACATTAATGCCTCTCTGGCCAAGATGGCCCCTCGAGTTGTGAAGGGAATGTCACATTCCTGAGAAAACATGAAATGTCCGATGTAAAAGGAAGTAGAGTGATAAACAACAAAAAAGACACCAAATAGGAGAGAGAAAAAGCAAAAAAGGAGAATAAAAGGCAAAAGGGAGTGAAAACCCCAATTCATTTTCATTGTGTGAAGGAGAGAAGAAGAGCTCTTTAAAAAAAAAAAAATGGCACTACCCACACACTGTTCAGCCATTGTGAGGGGCGAGGCTAATGTAGTAGCAGAGCAAGCATGGGTAAGGACTAAAATCCTTTCTATAGACTAGGCTAAATTAGGGTTTTAACTCTTTTAGCAATTATTTTGTGTTTTTGAAGAGTTCACTGCATGCGACCCCAATGCAATTTAAGGGTCCAACCGTGGTTTTGGTTGGTTCACTATGGTGACTAAAGTCGTGCCCTAGAACTGCAAGGCATGATTTTGCAAATTTATGTCTTGCAAGCATGGGGTACGATTTCAAAATAGAGAGAAAAACAAAAAAAAATAAAGAAGAAGAGAAAAGGAAGAGGAAGAAAGACCAAGACAAGTAATCTTAGGTGTTGAAATGGTGCTTTGTGTTATTGTTTGATTATTTTATATTATGTACGTATTTTTTATTTTATTTTTATTTATATGAAACTAGTTAAAACTTTGTTATGTGTTTGGTTCCGGCATGATATACAAGAGAGCTAAGCATGACAACCAAGTTCCTTAGAGGTGGACCTATAGGGTCTCTCACAAGAAGAGAGGGACACTCAGGTAGTGGGGCTACATCATCTAACGAAGATACCCCAGGTGGAGGCAAACATAGTGCTACTGACAGTGTTGGCAGAGAGATGGTATCCGGAGTCGTCGACCTTCCGGTTATCGATAAGGGAGATGGCAGTCACACTAGAGTACGTGTGGCACATCTTGCACATCCTCATCAGGGAGAGGATAGTTTATAGAGCCCAAGGTAGTATGCTACACTATAGAGGCTATCAAGGGGATAGGCCCACTAGGTTTAAGAGAGAGTTATATCCTTATCGATGAGTTGGTGGGGCATTATGGTGTTAATGCTTTAACAATTGTGTTTTGTGAGGTGGCAACGAGATTCCTAGTATACCATACTAGTAGGTAATACCTTCCATGGGCATTGATATGAGTAGTGGCAGACATGCAAGACTAGCAGATGCAATTCGCATGGGGTCCATATATGTTGGCTTGATTGTACAAGATATTATAAAATGTTGTGTACAAAGGGTATATAGTATTGGTTTGTACGACATAGCTCCAGATGTGGTATTGGAAGTACGTAGTGGTCAAGAGACCACATACACTACCAAGGCCATTGCCCAACCCAAAGTGACCAACAATATACAAATGGTCTAGGAGCTTTGGGTGAGTCCAAAGGACATACATCATGAACCTACCACTAGGGAGGTAGGTGATAGATGAGCTATGAGAGCACATGATCATATGGGGAATGTGTTATCTACACCTTATATGGACAAAGGATGTGAAGGAGCTAGCTTAAATCGGGAGGATCATATGGGTCTCTAAAAATAATGGCGAGTTGGAACTCTTCAGGTTTGATCAATTCCAGTGGCAGTTTGGTATCTTCCAGGAGATACCAAACCTAGGCGACTACTAGTATAGACCCCTAACATGGGGATATGGGTAGAGCAGAACCTAGATAACCCACTCTATATGGATCTAGGGGTAGATGATGTTAGAGTGCCCTCGAGTAGCAAATATGGTACAAGGGTATTTTGCCCTTGAGTATCTCCCCACCAATGCTAGTGTAGAGATGCTAGGTTATGGGTTGGTGGGTGCAGTTGGCACTACGAGAGGAAAATCAATGCACCATATAGTGGTAGTGGCATGGCTAGGAGGACACACAACAAGCATAGGTGTAGGTTTAGGTAGAGATGGTGGCAGTAACCACCACCACTATGAAGACCAAAAAGGGTGGAGCAACGGGAGGTGTCTCCATGACGGTCAGAGGTGGGTCGAGCATAGTGACTAGAGAGACATCTACATCAATGATAGTTAAGCCAAGTAGGACCATGGGTTAGGAGGACCCAACAAGGGATATGGAGGTGTTGTAAGCCTAGATAACGATGTAGAGGGAGATGGACCTACTTCAAGAGGATAGGTCCAAGAGGATCAAGGGGTTATGAAGTGTCTTAAGAATGGCAGTCACAAATTGGGACATAATGTAGGTTGAGTCAGACCACCTTAGGAGAGAGGTGAGTTGGTTGGACTAGAAGTAGTAGTAGGATCGAGCAAAGGGGATGGATATTGTGATTAGAAACCAATAGGATGAGGGGATCTACCTATTACAGGAAAAGCTATAAAGGGTAGGGGAGAGGTTGGAGGCATTGGTAAGGAGGGAGACCTTCTACCAAACACTATACTTCTAGGTGATGCCAACAACAAGTAGAGGGTTCCTTAACTATCCTCCCTTTAGACACAAGGTTGGTCATGATCCAAGTCATAGATGGTTTCACTATCCATGAACATGCCCCCACTAGGACCACCTCTAGTGGGCAAGGTAGAGGAGACAAGCTCCTAGAGCCAGAGATAACATCGGTATGACATGACAATTTTGAGTGTGGCATACATCCTTGGGGAGGTTCAAGTTTATTGGGCTTGGACTGTGACACACCAACCAAAAAAACCTATGTACCCTTTCTTTATATCGAGTAATATCATGTTGCTTTAATTAAATGTGTGCATTTATGTGTGTGTTGTTATTTTTATGTGTTTTTATGTTTTACTATGCATGAATGAATGATAACAATGAATGCATGAATGGACTAAACTAAATGCAATGCATGATGTGATGAAACCTAACTAATGAATGAAATGCATGGATGGAAGAAAGAGAAGAAAAAAAGAGAGAGAAAAACATGGCTCTAGTTAAAATCACGCTCCATAAAGATGAACTGCAACTTTGGCATAAAGCGAAATCATGCCCCATATACATAGGGCATAATTTTAGAAAAATGAAATAGAAGAAGAAAAGAAGAAGGATAATAAGAAGAATATGGAGAAGGTCAACAAACAAAAAATATGCTTGGAAGATGATGTTTGAATCAACATAGATTATAAAAGATCAATTTTATCAAACAGACATAGACGAAGCAAAAATAAATAAAATAACAGAGCAAATCCTTGTAAGGATCTATGCTCATAAATGACCGAATGGAGGCTACCCCTCGCTTGTGGCCATGAAGTTATCCTATAATGGTGTTATGCTCATAAGGATGGTCAAGTTGTGGAGCGATACCCCCTATGGATGTAGTGCTTGCTAATGGCTAGAGATGAAGAGGTACTCATTAGGAGGTTGAGATGGAGGTTGCTCCTCGTATATGGCCATGAATCTTATCTTGTATGGGGTGAAATAGTGAGATTAATTTGCCAATATGAGTACTACCCGATAAGGGTGTGGCGTGTGCAAAAGATGAATGAATAGATTAAAACGTAACATAACAATGCGAGTGTGTGTGCAAGTGTGAAAAAGAGGACATAAAAAATAAAGAAGTAAGAAGCAAAAAAATAGTGTGTGTGTGAATCCTTAGTAAAATTTCAAGAGCTAAGAGGTGTGCATAAGATAGTCAGTGGTCGTATGAGCATCATAAATGATATTCATGTGGTATCTATCCTATCCCATGAGGACCCCTTAACAAGTGAAAGATCAAGAAGAAAAATGTGTGAGCAAAAGCAAAAGTAGATCAGATAGAAGAAGGAACACACATCCTTTATCTTGGGGAGGAGAATAAATGATTAAAACTTTCAAGGACAAAGGACATATAAGAGATGAAGAACCATATCCCTCGACTTTGGAAAAATTAGAAATTATTGAGAATTTCAAGGTCAAGGAATATAAAATAAGAAAAGAAAGACATGAGCAAATGCAATGATGAAAATGCATGAAGATGTGCCCTAGGTTGAGGATTCGCTAGGCATCAAAGCCCTAGTATGATTACAATGCATATGAGCTAAGACCTAACTTTCCTTCATCACTTGCCATCCTCATGAAGTTCCCAAAAACCTATATGATCAAGTAGTCATGCAAATATGGTCAAGCAATAATGCAACTATATGATAAGCAAAATGCAAGTGGAAAAGAATGTCAAGCAAACCACGCATAAATATGACAGACAATCATGTAGTATGGATAAGCAAACCAAATGCAATATGAAAACTAAACTAAATGCAATATGATAAAATGAAAATGTAGGGTTATGTATAGTTAAACGATTGGCCCTTGAGGCCAAACTTGGTCGTTATAACAAAGGGACCTAACCAATTGGTCTAAAATTTACCTTTAACATTTGAACGAGCATTAGTGTTCTTTTGGTTCTCCTTGAGGACAAGGTCCCCAATCTCAAAAGAATGATTGCAAACATTCTTAGAATAAGATCACTTGAGCCTATTCTAATAGGCTCGAAGATGCTCTAAGGCATGAATGTATTTTTATCCAACAACCCTAATTGGTGCAAATGATCTAAACGATAGTCAACACAAATTTTGATTATGCCTCCTATCTTAACGATAAGGATGATAGTGTAAGGGACTGGCCCATAAAAGAAAAAGCTATTATGGAGGATATCTTCATGATGCATATCACCTAGGAGTTGTACGAAAGTTATTGCAAACTCTAACTGTGCCATCCTTCTTAATGAAAGGGGGGAAGACTCCTAATTTCTCAAGGTCTACAAGTGACATAGGAATAGGATCCTCTTGAGAACTAGAAGACTTGACATGTGTAACACAAGGGATTGATCCATCAAAGAATAAGTTGTTGTAGAGGACATCCTCATGATTTATGTCACAATGAATATCCCCTTCAACATACTCCCCAAGGGTTGCAACTAACTCAAGATGCACCAAAGTTACCACATTTCAAAATAGAATGTTAGTGGTATAAGGCAATCTCTCATCCTCATCAATCCACTCCAAGACTTGATGATCCAAATATTCTGCATAAGTAATGAGGTTATTATAATCATCAAATGGTAAAGGTTGGTTTTTATTGGGTATGTAGTATATTCCACATCTCCCAGACCAAAGCTCAACTTCCAAAGGCTCTTGAATACGTTTCTATTGTGGCCCCAAACCTTTACTTATGTATCCCATACTAGACAATATTTTATTAGGAAGTAGGTAATTGTTGGATAGGTAACAATGGGCAAAATAATACTCTACAAGAAGAGGGTTTCTACCATGAATCTTTTCTTTGAGGGCCATACCCATGAATATAAAGGTACACATGCCAATGTGTACGACTTCACCTTTCTTATAGGGTAAATCAATAGTCCTTGGTGAAGGTGACAGCTTGGCAATATCCAAAAGAGGTTCTTGAAGAAACAGATTGACCTGATCCTATGATGAAACATTGATTAGTGGTTCCTCACTCACCTTTAGATTTTCAAGTTGCTTGGTGATGTGAGATGAAGAAAATGGACATAAATTGAGATCAGATTGAGCTTGCTTAACCATTGAACAATATTAAAATGGATGAGGGTCTCCAAGAATGGTGACAAGTTGATCTTTGAACTCGAACTTCAAACATTGATGAAAAGTGGAAGGGGGCAACCCTCATCGCATGAATCCAAGTATGTCCAAGGATATTACAATATGCAAGGCAATGTACTACATAAAACAAGGTATTTAAGATCTTGGGTCCAACCCTAAGGGGGAGAGATATAATGCCATAGGCCTCTTGGGACTTTTTGTTGAAAGCTTTGATGACGATATCGGATTTAGTTAGTTCTTCCTCTTTTAATCCAAAAATTTGAAAAAATTGATAAGTGCATAAATAGGGGGAGGAACCATTATCTATCAAAATTCATTTGATAAACATTTCCCTAATAAATGTAGTGATGTAGATGGAACAACAAGGTGTTGGTGGTAATGAAAATTATGACCATCCCTAACATAGCCAAGACATGAAGTAGAGTCAGTGTGTAGAGAGGTAATCAAAGTCTGCAAGCTTGAATCCTGACGTACCGCCTATCATAAGGAATTAATCCACTATGTAATGGGGGATGAAATGGCACATAGCATACTGTGATCCTCAAATTGATGAGAGAGAATTAGCCATAATGTTGTCCTTACCCTTTTTATAAGTGATATCATGAGTGTAGAAACCCATTTTTGTTGTTCAAGGGTGGCAACTCATTGCTCCAAAAAGTATTTGAGACTTTGATAGATAAATAATGCCCAATGATATACGATCGCCAATGGGTTACCTCATACAAAATTGCTGGTATTTCCTTAGCATAAGTGGATTTTCCCATATTGCGACTAGAGAGTGCTTTACTAGCAAAAGCCAAGGGTCTCCCTTGCATTTACATGACACCAATACCATGACTAGAAGTTTTGCTTTCAATGACAAAGGGTTTGGAGAAATTCGGCATGGCTAAAATGGGCATAGTGATCATAGCATGCTTGAATTCTAGGAAAGCTTATTTAGCAGTAAAAGAGTCCTTATTTAACATGGAAGTGAGGAGAGCGACAATTTTACCATAGTTACAAACAAACTTACGATAATAACCTGTAATCCCTAAAAATCATCAAAGACCCTTGAGAGTGTGAGGTTTCAACCATTCTTGAACCGTTTGGATCTTCTTGGGATCAAATTTGATGTCATCCTTGGTGATAATGTGTCCCAAATACTCCACTTCGATCAATCCAAAAGAACACTTGGACTGCTTAGCATAGAGTTGATGTTGTGCCAACAACTGTAGAGTCTGATCCACATGAACAAGATGCTCTTCCCATGAGCGATTAGACACTAGAATACCATCAAAGAAAACTAGGATAAATTTTTGAAGGAATGGGTGAAAAAATTGTTCATGAGGCTTTGAAAAGTGGAAGGAGCATCAGTCAAGCCAAATGGCATCACCAAAAACTCATAGTGACCTTCATGAGTACGAAAAACAGTCTTGGAAATATCCTCATCCTTGAGTCTGATTTGATGGTACCTATAGAAAATGTCTAATTTGAAAAAATACATAGTCCCATGTAGTTCATCTAGTAATTCATCCACCACCAAAATAGGAAACTTATCCTTGATGGTGATTTTATTGAGCTCAAGATAATCAATACACAACCGCTAGGACCCATATTTCTTGCGCATCAGTAAAACTGGAGAAGAGTAAGGACTATTGTTTGACTGAATGATGTCGAATTTTAACAATTCTTGTACTGACTTATTGATTTCAAACTTAAGAGCATGAGGATACCAATACAGTCTAATATTGGGCGATGCATTGCCAGGTAATAAAGGAATAACATAGTCATGAGAGTGACGAGGGGGTAATTTTGATGGTTCAACAAAAATAGAATTGTGCTTGGCCAAAATAAGTTGCAAATCTACAGGAACGAAATCCTCCTTGGAGAAGTGGGGTTGGATCACAAATATCTGAGCTATGACTCCCCAAGATGATTTTTTTAACAACTTCTTCATCCAAATTGAACTCATAATCTATGAAGGCTCAAAAGGCTCTACTTTTGAGCCATGGAGAGTGTGGGATTATCCATTATGTGAAAATTGCATCTAGATCTTGGAAAAGTTCCATGAGATGGTTTCCAAGGTGCCCAACCATTGAGCTCCCAACACAATATCACATCCCCCTATTTGAAGCGCAAACATATCTTATTTGAGATCATAGTCCCTATTTTTTACCTTAACATTATGATATTTACCTTTGCAAGGTAAGGTCTCACCATTGGCTACCATAACCTCAAAGTAATTACATGTATGTACGTAGAAATTTGCCTATTTGGCAATATGGGGATCAATAAAGTTATGTGTACTGTCAGAATCAATCAGGATGGTAAGACGTAGGCCTTTGAAATAACCCACAACTTTCATGGTTTGGGGAGTAGTAATGCTAGCAAGAGCATGAACAAAATTTTTAGCTTGTGGTTCATCTTGGTTTTCTTCCTTCGGTTTAGGTGGTTCCTCTACTAATTTCATGTCATCATCACTGTAGTCATTGATCTTAGGCTCATCATCATATATGAGGAACAACTTTTGGGTGCACCTATGCCTGCGAGAAAACTTTTCATCATAATTGTAGCACAACCCTTGGGCGCATCACGCATCCATTTCGGTAGTAGTTAGATGTTTGGGTGCAGTAGTGGATGCAATAGTTGTTTGTTCATTCTAATTTTAGAATCTAGGAGGAAAAGAAGGTGTAGTCTATAGAAATTTAGATATCTACCTCTAAGCTAAAAAATTGGATTCGTCCAAACAAACCAACTTGATAGCCTGCATCATGGATTGTGGTTTAAACATTGTGACCTTAGCTTGGAGATCTTTCCTCAAACTGCTAACAAAATAAATCATAAAGAACCCTTCATTCAATCCTTTAGTTTTGTTGGCCAATTTCTCAAACTGTATTTGGTAATCTCGAATGGTTGTAGTTTGTTTCAACTTTTTCAATGCTCCTATAAAATCATCATACTCACTAGGGCCAAAGTGAGTGAGTAATTGAGACTCAAAGTCTTCCCAACAAGGATTAGGGTTAGTGTTTTGCAACTATTGGTACCACTATAGGCTTCAAATTCCAAGTTGAAGGAAGCCATTTGAACTCGATAGTATGGAAGGACATCATGGAGTCTAAACAATTGAGCAACACGACATAACCACCCATCCACATCCTTCCCATTGAACTTAGGAAAATCTAGTTTAGGCATCTTGAAGGTAGGATCACGATCATAGTGAGGGTGAGAGTCATTTTTTTCCCTTCCTTTACCTCTGTTAGAATGTGATTGTTCAATATGGTACCCAATCTTGCTTGGACCACCTTGCAATATGAACTCAACATCTGCAAGTTGTTCTTCTAGGAGGGTTTTAGAGGTATCGTAATCATATCTAAAATTTTGAAGCTCTTGCATCATGGTTTGATTTATGATTTGCATTCTATCCATGGTGCTTTTGAGGGTTTCCAACATTGAGGTGGTTTGATCTCTCTTTTTGATGTCCACGAGTGCCAACAATCATTTTGGACAATATTAAACCTCTTTTATTGAATTACTAAAAATATAAGTGTGGTTGTAGGAGTTCCTATATTTAGTAAGAGTTCAAAAAAGTGCTTGGGTGTTATATATCAAAATGATCAGCTCAAAAATATGGTCACAATGAGCTATATCCCACAACACTAATTTTGGATACCCCAAACCTTTTTTTTATCCTCTATTTTGATGAGACTACTGGTGTGGTCAGTTTTTAATTTAGAGATACAGTTCAAAAGTTGGGTATTGGATCAATTATTTTGGACCTATGCATTCTAACGACTAACCAAATTATCACTATCCTATCTCTATCCTTGTCACCTATACTGTGGTTACTGACACAGTTCATGTCATTTACTCTGGGGTCCTTTATACCATGCAACTATTAACACTGATAGTTCTGATTTTGACCCTGACCACCTAGAATTTTGACTATTACAAATGACTATTACTATCAGTGTCGACCTGACTGTCACTATCACTGATCCGAATACTACTGACACTAACTCGGATGGTACTGGAATATTTCAAACTTTGATAGACACTTACAGACAATATCTTGACTATTGGGTGCATGCAAGTTTGTTCTTCTATGATAGGGAAGTCTGTATACTCAGTTTTTATGGGGGTCATGAATGTAGGTTCAGTAGAACAAGGAGATGTTGTTTGTTGTAGGTTGAAGTTTTGACAAAACCAAGGTACGTTATATAGAGGAGTATGTAAAACCCATAGGCCCTCTATTATATCTCAATGGCGAACAATAATGCTCGGACCAATAATTTATGCTACTACCCAAGGAGGATTCCACACATACCCTTGAACAGACTATCTACCTCTCTGACAATATGAGAGGGTAATCATCCAGGATGTTGTGTCCCATGGACTATGGATGATACAAGGCCTAAAAGCTTCCTAGTGGATAAAATTTTGTTTAAGCCTAAAATAATCTCCCGATACACTCGAAGATGTGTGGGAGCTCTATTCCATGTGCAAGTGTTATATGAGGCCTAGGTATTGGATCCTAATGCCCCTCACTTCACTAGATGTTTTATGGGCTATCTATCTTGGCAAATAACGATAGCTCCTTCACGATATTTTAAAACCCCCGACATAGGGTTACTAAAAAAAAAGACTATTTTTTTTGCTTTTTCAGGTTTTTGTTGATTTTTTTGGTTTTTAAATAAAGGAAAATAGAATGAAAAACCTAGGAAAATTATACCTAACAGGAAAAAATGGCTGAGCAAAAATTGTTGCTGTTAGAATAACAAATTATATCCTAAGTTGTTACTAGGATAATTTGTGTGGCTGAGATTAGCTCAGTTAGTTATGATCCAATGGATTGGATTGTAAGCACTTGCTATTTAAGCAAGGTCTTTGTCATTCAATAACATCAAGCATTTCATTATTCTAACATGGTATGTCAAATAATAGGCTTCATGGTGCTCCCATTTTGAGATAAGTAATGGATTTGTGCACGCTTGCAATGAGATGTCATATCCTTCTTTGCTTCTGATTTAGTGTTCTGATCTTCAAGAGTTTTGACAGCAAAGCTCTAAAGAATCTGTGGTCCAACTTTATGTTTTAAAGTCCATTTAGTAGAGATTGCAGAGGAAAGAGGTCAAAAAATGGTAAAAATATTTTCTCCCTAGGTGACATATATTCACTGTGACATCAACAAAGAGGAACATGTAGTGTTTTGGCGTGACGATAATGTATACTCAGCAAAATGATATTCTCGGTAGAAGCTGTTTTAAATGGTCACGGGTGTTTTTTTTGGTGTTTTATGCAGGATGAAGAACACACAATTTTTCTTACACGTCTCGCAGAATGGTGGATTGTTGGAAAAATGATAGGCCTGGATTTCATGATAGCCCTTTAATGCATGTGCGCCCCCTATAGAACAAGTGCAAATTTTTGAGTGGAAGCCCTTGGATGAAGTTTTTCTTTTGTGCGCCGGTTATATTTAAACATTTTTTTTGCCTAACAAGTTTTGTACTTGAGGAGGGATTCTGAGCACGGGGGAGCTATTTTGCACAAAGAGAATGTTGTTGATTTATTTAGAAAATTTAGGTGAGTTTTTCGTTATTTTTTCTCCACAGGTGGCATTTTTTGTCATGTTACGTGGAGATAGAGGAAACTTTGGCCGATGTTGCTCTTTTTCTCCATAGGTGGCATTTTTCTCCGTAGGAGGAGAACTGCACAAGCTTTCGTGGATGACATAGGAGGACTTGATCACTGTAGGTAGTTATTATGGCATAGGAGATTGTTTCAACGGTTGTTGTATTTGCCTTTCCGAGAGTCGATTCCCCACTGTAAGACGAGGGACTGTTTCCCATACTCGCAGTGTTGTGGAGTATCAAGTTACATCGTTTGACATAGGAATTGACTACACAATTCTAGTTAAGGGAAATATGCCCCCCTTGCCTAATATTCTACATGGTGCAATTTTACTGCACCTTTTATGGCCCGCTGAAAATATTGTTGCTGGGTTCACGAGCAGGTAGCACAGGTTGTGCACAGCAACAACGATGTTCTTGGTAGTGGCAGTTTTGTGGTGGTCGAGGAGCTTCAAACCTACGACCGTGACTTATATGTGGACAACGTCGGAGCTACCCAAGTTCAACGGCTTTGCTGTCATTTCAATATTTCTAACACCATTTAAAATTGGCCCACAAACTATTTTTTCATGTGCATATTTAAATGTCTTTTCAATGGATAATAGGGGGAGTATTCTGTTAAAATATATGGCCAAACATTTTTTTCTTCGAAGGAATAATATTTTTTTTATTCCCCAATTGTAATGTCTTTAAAAAGGGATGGGTCCATGTGAACCCCTTTGCTTTAAAAAAAGGGGTATATCTTTTGGAGGCAATCATTTTTTTAAAAAATGTTTTTTTTTCCACTTGGTAAGTGGAAGGGCAATTTTCCTGGGAGGGATTTTTTAAAAACCATGTTTTATTCCAATTTCGGAATATTTCCTATGAGAGAAATTTAAAGACCATTGTTTTTCCAAATTTTTGGAATATTCCATTGTGAAGAAGAGGGCTGTTGTTTTTTTTGCAAATGAAGGCCAATTTCCAACCCGATCATAAGGGTGTTTATAGTCATCGGAAAGGTTTTTCTAAGACGAACACATTGGTGGTGTCCAATTTATTTTTGAAGGTAGTTTAACCTATGTTTTTTAACCTAAAAAATATTGTATTATGGAGTGCATTCTCGGTTGAACTCGACACTCCCTAGCTTTGTAAGTGATCCTCATATCTAGTCATCTCCTCTATATCACCTAGCGGTTGCAATGGCTAGTTACCCATGCATTTTGGTAGGATGAGGAGGTCACCATAAGGACACATTCCATAGCTACATTGGTGCCCTTTCATTTTATGATCCCTTTGTTTTGTTGTTTGTCCTCAAGTTTGGGACCTTTATCAGCCCATTGTGTTCATATAGGTGGTAACCACATACTCATGCTTGTGGAGTCAATTTGGACTACCCTTGCATTTTTTGTGGTTCTTTCCACACTATCTTCACACTCTTATTTTTGTGAGACACTTTGGTTTTAGGGGTTTTTATTTAGTGACCTTTTTTCATGGTTCACAACCTTGATCTGTGTCACAAGCACTAGTTTGGGAGTAAGATTTCATTCAGTTCGACGATGAGGTTTCTCTACTTTACATCACATAGTTCCTTTGCAGGCTTATTGATGGAAATTGTCCTAAGGGGGTTGAAGAGGACATCTTCCTTCCTCTCCATTCTCCATGTACATATTCTTCTTCTTCTTCTTCTATTATGGTAGGTGGTTTTCTCCCTTGGGTTTTTTCATCATTCCCTTATTTTGTTGTTTGTCCACAAGTTTTGGACCTTGTTATCAACCCATTGTGTTCATATAGGTGGAAACTACATACTCATGCTTGTGGAGTCATTTTGGACTACCCTTGCGATTTTTGTGGTTCTTTCTCCATCTTCACACTCCTTTTTGTGAGACACTTTGGTTTTAGGGGAGTTTTCTTTAGTGATCTTTCTTCTTTTTGATCACATATTGTACATGAGTACCTTATCAGGCCTTGTTGTTGGGACTCATACTTGTGGATATGCCACTTGTTTTAGTTTTGTTGTTTTTCACTACCTCCTAGTATCACTTAAGGGGGGTGTTAGTATATCCTAGTACCACTTAAGGGGGTGTTAGTATATCTTAGTACCACTTAGGGGGTGTTAGAATAACAAATTATATCCTAAGTTATTACTAGGATAATTTGTGTGGCTGAGATTAACTCAGTTAGTTATGATCCAATGGATCTGTATCGCTCCAAATTTTTTGCACCCTTACCTTCAGGCTATAGGATCCGTGCCCGGAAGGGGGATGTGAAAAGGATGGGACAATACCTCGGACTGAGAGGCCCTTTGAAGGTCCCGCCTCTCGGGGGGAGGTGTATAAGGGTGAATTTTTGATGGATGGTGGGTTCACCAGGAAAATTTTGAATGGCAGTTTCCACGCCTAGGTTGATAGTGTGTTTGATGTGTTCATTTTTATGCTTGATCATTCAACTCCTAGGTTTGGCCGATATGAATCTAAACTATTCTATATGCCAATGCAGATTTCAATGAATACAGAAAATAGAAATAGATGCAAATTATAGAGAATATGCTAACTAGAAGAATTCATACCTGATTTCGGATGTCTGATGGAGATTCTGAGTCTTGTAGCAGTTCAAATCGTCTCAGTTTGCACATTATCGTCTGATATTTCTTGGGATCATCTCAAATCATAGAAGGTCATCTCGAAATAGGATAGAATCACCTAAAATCTGATGAATTCGTCAGATGAATCCGTCAAAAACCTGCAATCACAGAAACAGACACAAAATACCAAATATGCAAATGCAGAAGCAAGGGATAATGATAGAAATAACAACAAACTTGCCTAAATAATAGTGTCTAATAACAAATGAGGAAATGCAGTAAATTTAATGATTGATTTTACCTTTATCATGCAATTATGCTAAATGAGGTGAACTCCAAGGTGCATAAAACATAATAACTTAAAACAAGTGCAGAAATATGTTATGGAAAATGCAGAAAAGCTTAAGAAAATGCGAACTCTAAACTCGGATAGCCCCCAATCTGGACTACAGTCAAGATCACCTCCAATCGTACGAAATCGTCCGCAATCGTCCGAGATCGTCTGCGACGATCCAAGCTAGCTTCGACTGAAAAATAGTAGAATTCCTGCAATAAAAAAATGCAAAAATACCAAAATGCAAGCAATAATGCGAGGGAATAAGGAGCTAACTCTGCAATGAAATCCTGTCAACAAAGGGGTTGGGGGTTCAGGGAGAATCAACAAGAATTAGGCAGGGAGGCAGGGGATAAACTAGAAAAATCCTAGTTTATATAGGATTAGAAAGAGGTTTGGGAGGTTGGGGATCATCCCAATCTGGGAGATCTCCAACAGGGAAATCTCCAACTACGCAGACACGCTTTTGCCCGAGTTGGAGAGGCTATTGAAATAGAAGCTAATTATGAAAATTCGGTTTTGGGACGAAATCGTCTGGACGTTCTATTCCAGACGAATTCATCAGATCGGGGACGATTTCGTCTAATCTGCGACGATATCGTCCAACGGTCAAAACAAATCCTAAAAATGGCACGAAAAACGGGGAAAGCGGGTAAAAGGCGGTTTAACGGGCAGTTTGGGGTTGAAATTCAAATTTTAATATTTTATATTTTTACTAAGGTTTTAACCATGCCAATTTTAGGGTGCTACATTTTGCCCCCTCTTTAGCGAATTTTTTGAAGAAAATGCGTTAAAGACGAGTTTTTCCTGTTTTACGAGAAAGCAAAAATATACTCAATTTTTTAGACGACGATTCTTGGTCGAATCGTACGAATGTTGACTATGGTGCCCCCTCCGTGTTTTTACCCAAATCGAACGTTTGAGGTAAAAACGCGAAAAAGCAAAAATTAAAATGTTGATTTTTAAATAAAATTAAGAAAAATAGGGAAAACCCTAATTCATTTTTACTATTCAATTTTATAATTACTTTTTTGAGGGGATTGAGTATGTCAGGGTATAGATTGTGGCATACCAATCTAGTTTTGATATGATGTATATAATTTTTGTGATATATATATATGATCTTTTTTGATGATATGACTTGTTCATATGTTTTTATGATGCTTTAATGTTTGAATTGTTTGCTTATTGGATTGAGGATTCATGTAATTATGTCGTTTTGAAATATTATAATTTTGATGTCATGTTGTAAGATTTTAAATGAAATAATCTGATGTAAACAATTGGTGGTTGTGGTGTGATTTGATAAAAAATAAAAGGGACTTCTAACAATAATTTCAAAGGACATTGTCGCTATTATAGACCATTTCATGGAGTCGCCGCTCACTCGGTCGTCAAGCTAATCCCAGTATAGAAATATTGTTAAAAGTAAAAGAGTGCTTAAGAGACTGTCTTAAGACTTTGTGTTGTAATGATGGAGATAATGATGGTTTGATGATTTGTTTTCAGATTTTCATAAAAATAGTATGCATGAAAATATGATGTTGCTAGGCATAAATTCCTAAGTGTGATAAAATTTTGAACAATTCCTTAGAATTTATACCATGGGTGCAATATTGAATTTTGAACATAATGTCATGAAATAGAATAGGTGTTTGTTTGTTTGTAAAGCATAATTGTGTAACATAATGATGCAAGTCACATGTTTTGATGAATTTTGTTTTAAAATAAATGGAAAAGAAAATTAGAACAATGGTTTGCGCTAGGCATAGAATTATAGGTATAGACTTATACCATCATCACGAAATCCAAAGAAGAAAATAGATTGTTGGTTTTATTGCAAGATGAATTTTTTTTTTTGTGATGTTTGATAAACAGAAAATAATAATATGATGAACATGTTGTTTGAACTCATTTGGAAATTTTGTGACACAATGTAGATAATTGTTTTTAAAACAAAATTCTGAAATAAGAGGATGAAATTATTCCAAAAAAGAATTACTGGAATATTTTAAATTATCTCAAAACAAATGTAGATTTATAAGGGATCCTCATGTGCAAATGTGAGTTCATTACCGATCTTGATTTATCATAATGATACAAAATCTCTCAAATACAAATGTGTGTGCGATTGTATTGTTCATTCACCAATTTTGAGCAAGATAATTTGATACAAGTAATTTGCCTTGACCAAATGAATGTTTGTTGACCATGATTTATATGCATGTAACCATACCAGACTACTATGTAAGTTAGGTTTATCAAGAGCTAGCTAATCCATAAGTTGACAGAGGTCTATACAAAAGAAGGTCGCTAATGTGACAGACATATCGCCACGCTAGGATTTACCCAAGGCCAAGCGGGTTGGGCACAAACCACCTGTTATGGGGCTTACCTCACAGTTTTCGAATAATTGAGAATTCCAGGGATTCAAGCTCATTCACCCTTCTTTTCTTTTCAAGGGGTAGGGAAAGGATTTTATTGTATTTTGCTTTTGCTTTTCACTTTTGCTTCTTTTTTTTTTGTACTTTTGTATTTTTGCTTGATATTTGAGATAATGCTGAAATATTGCTGTGATGATTCAAAATAACCTTTTTCTTTTTCTCTTTTTCTTGAACTTTTCTTTTCTTCCTATGCTAGGGATACTTGCTCGGATTAGTCTGTAGAGCAAGGGATTTTTATTCTGGGTAGGGGTGAGCTTGTCCTTTTGTCAATTCTCAAAGATTCTAGACCATGTGCATGATAGGATAGCAGGGGAAACTTTTCGCTCAGGAAACCATTTCTACTATGTAGCATCATATCGAATGTGCAATGAAATCATTTTAATGTGAAGAGATATACTTGGTTCAAGTAAATAACAAGATCAGTTCTCTATGCTCAAAACTTTATTTAATTCAAATGTGGACTTTGATATAAGAGAGATTAATAATCATACCAAATAAAATCAAGATATTTATTCATGTGAGTGTGAAAGTGCGGGATTCCAAATAAATGCTCATTTATCCAAAATAATTGAAAATATAACTGCAAACTCCAAGAATTGACAGGTACAAAATAAAAGATGTTTTTGAAGATTTTTGACAATTTTGATGATTTTGTATTATATTTTGATTTTAATTTATGAAATTGGTGGTATATACAAGATGATCTATATACACTATACAAGGTTATTTGAGTATAGCATGTCTAAGGTTGCTTCAAAATCAAAGGAGGTTTTGAAGGATAATTTGGTTGTGTTGAAGGTAAGAACAAAAGGTGATGAATAAAAGGTAGTGATAACAAAAGCTTTGTTATAATGTAGAATAATGTAGCAAAAGATTTGACTTTTATATGTGTAAAATTGATCATGTTACAAAATAAAATGTCAGAAGGATAAGAAGGTTCTTCATTCTTATCACTATCTTCCAAGTCTTGATAAGATGGAGGGAGCATATGTGAAAGATATGCATGGGTGTTATTTGGTAAACAAGGATGATCATATATGGATGAAGAAAAGTGATGGATAGAAGATAATTGTGACAATAGAGAATGTATAGAACTTGATGTTTCAACCATTAAATATTCTTCAAATGGTGTTGGGTCACCATGTATGGTAACAATTTTATTTGCAAGTTCAAACTTCAAACATTGGTGAAGAGTGGAAGGGACAACCCTCATCGTATGAATCCAAGGACTTCTGAGAAGTAGGTTGTAAGGTGAAGGGCAATATGCTACATAAAACAAAGTATCCAGGATCTTGGATCCAATATTGAGGGGAAAAATTATAGTACCTTGAGCTTCTTGAATTTCATTGTTAAAAGATTTTATAATAACATTTGATTCATTAAGATCTTCTTCCTTTGATTTGAGTTTTTGGAATAATTGATAAGTGCATAAATTAAGAGAGGAGCCATTATCTACCATGATAGTTTTAACAGGTGTTTCTTTACTAGATCCTGTAATGTAAAGATAGTAGTCTTCTTGTGGAGTAGAGGAAGGAATCTCCTCATCATAGAATGAAATATGGTTAACCTCAAGAGGGTTTACACCATTAATTATGTTCTTAGAGAAAATATGATGAGGAACAAATTGTTGGCTAGGTATCTTGAACAAAGTTTCCTTATGAGAACTTTGTAATACTTCTAAAAGGGATATCTTTGCTTGAGGATTAATCACTTGTTGTTGGCTATCAAAGTGGATTTCAGATTGAGATTTTGATTCTAAAGATGAGCTTTCTATGCTTACATTCCATTTTGGATCATTCTCTAGAGCCAAAGATAGTTTTGAAGGTTGGTCAAATGAGGAATCCATATCTTGAATATCAGATTGAGTTGATTGAACTTGAGGTTGCTCATTTGTAGTTTCTATTACAATATTAGTAATATCATCATGATGGGACACATTAACATGCAATATTTGATTGGTTTCCTATTGTTGATAATTGAATAGGGGTTCTTGGGAGATCCCCATGTCTTGATTGATTATTGGTATTTGTTGTGTAGGAGTTTGATAGTTTACTAGAGATTTATAATCAGTTGTAGATTGTAATTCCTTTATATTAAAAAGACCCTCATCAATCAAATCTTGAATTGCACATCTTAAATCTTTACAATTTTGTGTCATATGTCCATCTACTCTATGATATTCACAATGTAGCTCAGGTTTAAACCAATCTGTTGTGGTATCAAGTTGTCTTATGGAAGGGAGTTCAATCTTATTTGTATCAAGTAAATGCTTGAGAATTATATCCATTGGTTGATTGAGCTTTGTAAATGTACGTGATGAAGGTTTTCGAGAGGTTTTTGATATGTGCCTTAGGAGTTCAGTCATAAAAGGACCTAATGGTTTCTTACCTCTCTTTTCTTTATTATGGGTAGAATGATGATAGGAAGATTGTGAAGTATGATGTGAGTGCATGGTAGGATTGGAAGAATAAGTATTTTCTTGTTGAAATGGATGTGTTGTATTGAAAGAAGAATATTGAAAGGGTGGAGGAGGATTGTATGTGGATTGATAGACATAATATGGATATATGGGAGAATAGATAATATCGTTATGAAGAGGATTGGAAAAGGGATTGTCCTGTTGGGTTATGGATGAAAAATGAGAAAAGTGTGATGGAGGTGATGTTGAATAGGGATGAGGTTGGTCATAATCAACAAATGTATTTGGCTGAATTCTTCCAACATTACTAATGGGCTCATATTGATTTGAGTAAAAACTCATGGTTTCTTTAGTACTTCTAAAAGTAATATTTAGTATCTATTATTTAGAATTGAATCTAAAACATACAAACTTGAAATGATGATTTTGTTTTTATTTTTATATATATATATATGTATATATATATATATATTTTTTTTGTTTTCAAAAGGTTTTTAGTTTTCACGTCGGGTTCACCAAAATGTATCGCTCCAAATTTTTTGCACCCTTACCTTCGAGCTATAGGATCCGTGCCCGGAAGGGGGATGTGAAAAGGATGGGACAATACCTCAGACTGAGAGGCCCTTTGAAGGTCCCACCTCTCAGGGGAGGTGTATAAGGGTGAATTTTTGATGGATGGTGGGTTCACCAGGAAACTTTTGAATGGCGCTTTCCACGCCTAGGTTGATAGTGTGTTTGATGTGTTCATTTTTATGCTTGATCATTCAACTCCTAGGTTTGGCCGATATGAATCTAAACTATTCTATATGCCAATGCAGATTTCAATGAATACAAAAAATAGAAATAGATGCAAATTACAGAGAATATGCTAACCAGAAGAATTCATACCTGATTCTCGGATGTCTGATGGAGATTCTGAGTCTTGTAGCAGTTCGGATCATCTCAGTTTGCACATTATCATCTGATATTTCTCGGGATCATCTCAAATCACAGAAGGTCATCTGAAATAGGACAGAATCACCTGAAATCTGACGAATTCGTCGGACGAATCCGTCGAAACCTGCAATCACAAAAACAGACACAAAATACCAAATATGCAAATGCAAAAGCAAGGGATAATGATAGAAATAACAACAAACATGCCTAAATAATAGTGTCTAATAACAAATGAGGAAATGCAATAAATTTAATGATTGATTTTACCTTTATCATGCAATTATGCTAAATGAGGTGAACTCCAAGGTGCATAAAACATAATAACTTAAAACAGTGCAGAAATATGTTATGGAAAATGCAGAAAAGCTTAAGAAAATGCGAACTCTAAACTCGGACTGCCCCCAATCTGGACTATAGTCAGGATCGCCTCCAATCGTACGAAATCATCCGCAATCGTCCGAGATCGTCTGCGACGATCCAAGCTAGCTTCGACTAAAAATAGTAGAATTCCTGCAATAAAAAAAATGCAAAATACCAAAATGCAAGCAATAATGCGAGGGAATAAGGAGCTAACTCTGCAATGAAATCCTGTCAACAAAGGGGTTGGGGGTTCAGGGAGAATCAGCAAGAATTAGGCAGGGAGGTAGGGGGATAAACTAGAAAAATCCTAGTTTATATAGGATTAAAAAGAGGTTTGGGAGGTTGGGGATCATCCCAATCTGGGAGATCTCCAACAGGGAAATCTCCAACTGCGCAGACACGCTTCTGCCCGAGTTGGAGAGGTTGTTGAAACAGAAGCTAATTATGAAAATTTGGTTTTGGGACGAAATCGTCTGGACGTTCTATTCCAGACGAATTCGTCAGATCGAGGACGATTTCGTCTAATCTACGACGATATCGTCCAACGGTCAAAACAAATCCTAAAAATGGCATGAAAAACGGGGAAAGCGGGTAAAAGGCGGTTTAACGGGCAGTTTGGGGTTGAAATTCAAATTTTAATATTTTATCTTTTTACTAAGGTTTTAACCGTGCCAATTTTAGGGTGCTACATGATCATATTGTAAACACTTGTTATTTAAGCAAGGTCTTTGTCATTCAATAACATCAAACATTTTATTTTCTAATAGTTGTAGTCGTAGTAGAACTCGACCTTGAAAATCACTCTGATACCACTTGTTAGGAACCTACTATTAAAATAAAGTTCACGTACCTGAGAAATAACTAAAATACATCAAATAACATAATAACGCTATGTAGAAAGTAATTGCAGTATTGAAACAATCTCACAAATAACTCAGAATCACAAGCCTCTTCGAGGGGGCAACCTCTAATATTTCATTAACTCACAAGAAGATACATTCGTATATGGCTTCATAGCTTTTAAAGAAATACTTCATGCAACCCTAACCCTAAGATCAAGAGTTGGCTTACATGCAAAATGACACTCAAGCTAGAATCTTCTACCAAACGTCGGTTACAATCTTGATAACAGTTACGTAAAATGGTCCCACTTGGCTATGAGCCTAACTTGCCACATACATTACAAAATATTGCAAAATAACATTATATATGGGATCTCCCACGTTGGAAGTGGGTCATTACATAATCAATGATAATTACAATATTATAACGTTAGGATGAGATCCTAACAAACTCAATCATATTTGCTTCCAAAAGTTGATTTATGACCATTGTCATAAGCATGTTGAGTCTTGTAAAATTTCTTGGTGGGGGTTTTTGAGGTTGGCTAAGCACCATATTTTACAAGGTGTTAGCCACACTGTTAATAGGTCTACTATCCATTACCACATCATCAACTACATTCTTATTCTTATACCAAGCTTTTGTGGTCCTATTTTCTTCTTTCTTTCATTTAATTTGACCTCTTCGAGTAAGGGCTTGCTCTACCCTTCTTGATAGATATATCACTTGGTCAAAAGAGGTAATAGTTATTTCCAATTCATAAGATATTTGTTCTTGTAAATTTTTAATGAAGATCTCTAACATGTCTCGAGGAGGTAAAGTATATCTCATCCGTCTAACTAAACTTCTCCAATGATACAGGAAATCCAAAAAAATTTCCTCTTTGTCTTGTTTCAATGTATAAACATCCTTCATAGTCACATTTTTCTCAACATAAGCCCTGAATTACTGAACATAAATTTTTGCTATCTCTTCAAAATTCCTCAAAGAATGATGAGGTAGTTGATAATACCATTCCAATGTCATATCACCAAGGCTCTTAGGGAACACATTTAGCAACAATATATCATCATATATAATATCATGGCACATTGTTCTAAACATCCTTAAGTGTTCAAACGAGTCCTCTATTCCATTATAAATAGGTAAAACTACCATTAGAAAATGCTTAGAGTAGGGCTTAAAGGTGACAACAAGGTCTAAGGGCTGATTGCGCATCTCCTTGTCGTTGTAGGTGAAACTTGGAGGTTGAATCATATCCTCTATTGAAACCACTTATTTCACCACACTTGTCAAACTTTGTATATTAGGATTGTTGTTGTGCAATACCCCTAGGTTCACCAAGGGAGGGGTATAGGTAGGTTGTTGAAAGGGGACTTGGACAATGTTGGAGGAATTTATATTGTTATGGTATGGGTTATGATATATGGTATCTTCTTGTGAAGGATAACTGATATTTAGTAGAATATAAGCATGAATGTTGAGATGAGTAGAATGAGGAGGAAATTGAGAAATTTTTTGGGATGCACCTATCGGTTTGGAGGATCCTATGGAATTCCCCCAATATTGGTGGTCATAATAGTGGCATATGTTTTTTTAAAAAAGTATTAACATGATGTGAAGATTCAAACAAAGGATTGGTGTGAATATTCCTAGAAGAGATGGTTGGAGGAGGAGTCATCCTACCTCTTTTGTGTTGGGCTTCCTCTTCCATAGCCTTAACCAAGGCCTCCTTATGATGCTTCATAAAACTCCATATATGATCAAATGATGAGAAAGTGAAGCCTCCATTAGGCCCCTCAAAAGGATCAAAACTATTACCAATTTCTTCATGTTCTTCCTATTTTGCATCTAGATTGAGACTCTCCCTATCAACCTGATCATCTTCTTGAAAAATCTGATTAGATTCTAAAAGCTTTCGCTTACTCCTAAGGTTGGGAGCCATTAGGAGGAAGAGAAAGGATAGAGGAGAAGACTTAGCAAAAGATACACAAAAACACTTTCAAATGTTTATAATGTTTTTTAATTCTAAGCAAACAAATTTCATGGTATTGCTTAAAGTTTTCAAAAGAAAAACAAAAGGAAGAGGCTTCCTATCTTGGCCACTAAAACATGTTTTCATGTAAGGTTCACTAAAGATGTAAAGGGGTAAGTTTCACCATGAATGGTTTAAGGACTCACTCCAATTTTGGGGTAGAAGTGTTTGATGTATATATTAAGCAAACACCTATATTTGGTATTTCTAAAATCTAACCTAAGAAAATGAAATAACAATGCAGGACAAAAAAAAATGCAAGAAAACACAGACTAACCCTAGAATGATTCTTGATTTTCAATGAGAACTAAACTCTAACTTGCAATAAAATAGATCTTTCTTTTTTAGAAAGGGTTTGAAAGAATACATAAAAAAAGCTAACCCTATAATGTAAACCATATGATTTTTCTCCTTCAAATGCCTAGGAATGAAACCAAAATAGTTTTATTTTGTTTATGATTTGGATATAGAATAAAAATGGACATAAATCAAATAACACACAACCTAAGAAGCTTATCTAGGGTACTTATCTGATTAAATGGTTATCTCTAGCTTTAACTTGCATCCAGATATGTCCATAAATTTCACAAAACCCTAGAAAATATTTCCAACAATATATATTAAGCAAACACCTATATTTGGTCTTTCTAAAATCTAAGATAAGAAAATGAAATAAAAATGTAGGATAAACAAAAATTCAAGAAAACAAAGAGTAACCCTAGGATGATTCTTGATTTTCAATGAGAACTAAACCCTAACTTGCGATAAAATAGATCTTTCCTTTTTAGCAAGGGTTTGAGAGAATACACAAATAAAGCTAACCTTATAATGTAAACCAAGTTTATACTAAGAGGGGGGTGGACTGTATAAGATAAAACTTTTACTTTTATTTCCAAATAACTATTATCCAATATTATCAATTGCAATAATGAAACAATGCACATATCATCACACACATAAGAGACACAAATTTAACATGGTTCACCCAATGTGGGCTACATCCATGGAGAAAATATTTCTTATAAATTTTCTCAACAAATATCTTGGAAACCAATTCCCTATTACAATGTTTATGGGCACCAACCCAAAGGAGACACCAATCCCTTATGCTCAAGTTCATGGACACCATTCCACAAGAGATACCAATCCCCTAGACTCTGGTTTTGTGGACACCACTCCATAGGAGACACCAATCCCCTCTACTTCTAGTTTTGTGGACACCACTCCATAGGAGACACCAATCCCCTTTGATTCTAGTTTTGTGGACACCACTCCACAGGAGACACCAATCCCCTCTACTTCTGGTTTTGTGGACACCACTCCATAGGAGACACCAAACCCCTCTGCTTCTGGTTTTGTGTACACCACTCCACAAGAGACACCAAAACCCTTTGCTTATGGTTTTGTGGATGCCACTCCACATGAGACACCAATCCTCTCTACTTTTATTTTTGTGGAAACCACTCCACAAGATACACCAATCCCATTTGCTTTAGGTTTTGTGGACCTCTATCCATTGGAGACATCAATCCCCTTTGCTCTAGTTTGTGGACATCTATCCATAGGAGACACCAATCCCCTTTGCTCTAGTTCATGGACCTCTATCCATAGGAGACACTAATCCCCTTTGCTTTAATCTACTCTAAGCCTACACACAAGGCTTGCTCAAATATGCTCACATAAACTTGCTCAAATCTACTCATAACACCTACTCAAATCTGCTCATAACACCTACTCAAATCTGCTCATAATACTTGCTCAAATATGCTCATAACACCTACTCAAATATGCTCATAACACCTGCTCAAATATGCTCATAACACCTGCTCAAATCTTCTCTAAGCCTACACACAAGGCTTTCTCAAATATACTCCAAGCCTACACACAAGGCTTGCTCAAATCTGCTAATCAAAACCTGCTCAAATATACTTATAACACCTGCTCACATAGACTCATAAAACCTACTCAAATTTACTCATAACACCTGCTCACATATGCTCATAACACCTATTCATATTTACTCTTAACATCTGCTTAAATCATCTCACCAAATCTACTCAACTCTACTCACCATCACTACTCAAATTAGCTCACCAAACCTGCTCAACTTTGCTCACCATCACTGCTCAAATCTACCTCAATGTTGCTTACATAACCTGCTCAAATATTCTCAAATATTACAAACAATACTTATATCCTTCTCAAAAGTGCTTTCTTTGACTAAAGTAATTCAGACATATTCTACCCAAAATTCTTTTATCTTCATGAACATATGAAGAATGATATGCACTACAAATACTCAGTATATTCTTTCACATTCATTAAGTCTGTCACTTTCACATGTCTCACATTCATTTCATTCAAAAGGATACTCTAGTCTAGCACTTGATAGTTGACCTTCTTATGTACTTCTAAAATTAATCAAAACCAATGCACATACTTGCTTCACAAAACTGGTCTATAGCCCTTGCAAATTTATTTCCAATATCACTCAAAACTAATGCATATATTTGCTTCACAAGATTGGTCTATAACCTTTGCAAGTTCATTCCCAATATGACTCAAAATTAATGCACCAATTTGCTCTCAAACCCTTGCTAGTATATTTTCAAATTCTTGAACAACTTTGTTCTCAAACCCTAGCACATATATTTCCAATTTCATTCAACAATAATGCACAACTGTTCTCAAACCCTAGCACATATATTTCCAATTTCATTCAACAATAATTCACCATTACTCCCATATTCAATCAATCACTAATGCACATCAAATTTACTTTCAAACCCTTGCACTTTTATTTCCAATTTCTATCAAAGCAATGCACACTTAATCAATCCTTATTTATCCAAACATATGACAAATCAACCATCTTAAGAAGGAATTAAATCACCATATCTCTAAAATTTGTCTTGATGATGATGCCCCTTCAAAACCTGCTTCAAAAAATAATTTCCCTTTCTTGTCCCACTCAAAAACTAGTTAGTAATTTTCAAATCATCCACAATAAAACCCTTCTAAAAAAGATATGCACAATAAGGCTTGAAAAAAATATTTTGTCTCCTTTTTAGTCTCCCAAAATAAAGCTTTTAGTAGTGACTAAGCCCTTAAATTTCCTTCTTCTACCATGCAAAAACACATTTAAAAATTAAACCATAATCACACCTTATAACTCCTACTTTCACAATATACAAAAGACAAATTATAATTTATCTCAATATGCCTTATAAAACCCTCACACCACATGCAAAAGATAATTTTCCATTTATTCCAATACACCTAATACAATGTGCAAATGACAAACTTCAATTTATCCCAATACACCTAATACAATGTGCAAATGACAATCTTCAATTTATCCTCATACACCTTATGACTCCAACTAACTCAAAACAGAATATACAAAATAATTATTAACATTGCACCTTATGACTCCCACTTAATAAGAATTAAAATATTATTGCCCTTACCTCAAAAACTAAACTATCAAAACATTGTACAGGAGATTCGATCTCCTCACCTTGCCCAACATAGTGCTCTCCCAAAGGACCTCCGACTAGCTAATCTAGTCCAATGGGTGAAACCTAAGGGCTCAACGGTAATATTTGTATACTTCGCAGCTTTATCCTCTAACCAAAAAATCACACAACAAAAACCTCACGATGAGATTTGAACCTCTGTCTCTCTGCATAGCAGTGCCCTACCAACGGCCAACCAACCAGCTGGGACACACTGGTAGGTGAGAACCAAGATGCACAACCAATTATTTATCTACTTCAGATTTCTTGCAACAATGAACTTTCTCCTGTGCTCCCTGCCCTCTTCATTCGCTGAAAACAATGCGTTGGAATAATATCAAATTGCACCATTGAAAATCTTTCTTTGCATATGATTTTTGCTCCTCCATTTATATGTGTCTTTTCATTTTCACCATGGACATCGATGCTTTGATTTTTGACTTATATGCTTGCCCTTAGCGCCTTTTAAACTTAAACCCATTTGAATATTTAAATTTAAATATTATAATATTATTTTCAAAACCTTTGGCCCTTTGATATATTAAATCCTTTTGTATTTAAACATTTTTCCATTTGATTTTTTTTTTATTCTCGAACCTTTGTTCCTTTGAAATATTAAATCTGTCCTTGCTCAAGCCTTTGTCCATCTCTTTATAATATTTAAATATTGGTATTATTATAATCCTTAAAAATAATTGTCTTGCTTTGCAATAAACTTCCTTTATAATAATTTGTCCAGTCTTAAAACCTCATCAACCCTAAAGAATATTTCTGCCTTGAGTACCATGCATCTTTTGACATCAATGACAACTCAATATACTCAATATTTCCAACAGTATATATTAAGCAAACACCTATATTTGGTCTTTCTAAAATCTAAGCTAAGAAAATTAAATAACAATTCAGGACAAACAAAAATGCACGTAAACAAAGACTAACCCTAGGATTATTCTTGATTTTCAATGAGAACTAAATCCTAACTTGTAATAGATCTTTTCTTTTTAGCAAGGGTTTGAGAGAACACACAAACAAAGTTAACCCTATAATGTAAACCATATGATTTTTCTCCTTCAAATGCCTAGGAATGAGACCAAAATAGTTTTCTTTTGTTTATGATTTGAATATAGAATAAAAATGGATAGAAAGAAAATAACATACAACCTAAGAAGCTTATCTAGGGTACTTATCTGATTCAATGGTTATATCTAGCTTTAACTTGCATCTAAATATGGCCAACAACTTCACAAAACCCTAGAAAATTTGATTAACATTTAGGGTCTGCTTAAGCCAGTATATTACTGATCTTGGAGGTACAATAGTCAAGCCTCCTTGGTACTTTTAGCTGATCATTTGAAAACAAAAGTGATTGTTGACCTTTTTGGAAATGAACAAGTGAAGATGTAATGCAATGAAATTATTCAAAAAATAGAGTGCAAACAATAATGTTATGACCTAAATGAAACATGTAAATTCAAATTGAGGGTTTGGAAGCAAAATTTTACCCCCAAACCTAACGAAACCAAAATAACATTGCATAAGGGACAATCATGATTTTAGATTCTACCAAAATCATGCCCTGTACGAATGGGGTATGATTTCACGACAAAAGTGCAAGAACAACAAATTTATGCTAGATAGAATGCAAAATACACAATAAATGATTTTAGAAGTACCAAAATGCAAGAATAAACATGGTGGCAGTGAAATAATAGACAAAAGGATGAAAACCTCCAAAAAATGGTAGACTAATCCTCAAGGCTCCAACACTTATCCACCAAGAGTAGTAAATCAATAGCAGAGTAGTAGAAGAACACCATAAGACACTTGATCTTGATCACTTTAGCACTTCTAAAATCCCTTGGAACTTGAAAAGCTTCTAGCACTTGAAAACTTCTAGGTTTATCTAGGGAAAAAGAGGATCCAAACCCTCTATTTATAAGAGGTTTGGAGGGTAAAATGGTGGCAAAATGAAAATAAAACCTAGGGGAGGATTGGTGTCCTAAGGGTTGGCCTAAAAATAAGGTTTTCTAAGAAAAAACTCTAACTTGCCAAAATTGCACCCCATACTGAGCGACCACGATTTTGGAAAAGCTAGGAAAAGAGAATGAAAAGGGGAAAAGAGGCCCAAACTTATGCTTAGACAAATTTGAGGGCCTTCTCAAGGGTTCTAGGGAAAGTGACTCACTTTGGTGGGTCAATTTTCCATGTATACATTTTACCCCCTCTTTGATGTATTTATGGCCTAATAAATGTGTCAAGGAAAGATGTAGATACCAATGGACGAAGAACGACAAACACAAAAAAGGGTGTCTGGTTTAGAAGAAAGGGTTGGTGCAAAATGGTGTCATTCTAGATACTCTAATAATTTTACATGTAAAATTAGGCACTAGGGACGTTAATGCCTCTCAGTATGGGGTGCCCCCTTGAGTTTTGGAGGGAATGTCACATTCCCGAGGAAACTTGAAACCATTGATGTAGAAGGAAGCAAAGTGAAAATAATGAAAAATGTGCCAAATAGGAGAGAGAAAAAGTAAAAAAGGATAATAAAAGGTAAATGAGGTGAAAACCTAATTCATTTTCACCATGCAAAGGAGAGAAGAAGAGCTCTAGAGAAAAAGATAAATGACATTACCCACACACCATTCAACCATTGCGAGGGGCGAGGCCAATGTTGTAGTGGAGCGAGAATGGATAAGGACTAAAATAATTTCTCTAGACTAGGTTAGATTAGGATTTTAGATCTTTTAGCATTTTTTTGTCTTTTTGAATAATTCACTATGCGTGACCCCCCCACGATTTTGGGATCCAACTATGATTTTGGCTGGTTCACCATGGTGATCAAAGTCGCACCCCAAAATTGTAGGTTGTGATTTCATGAATTCATGCCTCAAAAGCATGGGGCATGATTTTGGAATAAGAGAGAGAAAAATAAAAAATAAAGGAAACAAGAAAATAAGAGGAAGAGGAAGAAAAACCAAGACAAGCAGGCTTAGGTGTTGAAATTGTGGTCTATGTTGTTGTTTGATTATTTTATGTTATGTGTACATTTTTTATTTTATTTTATTTTATATGAAACTAATTAAAATTTTGCTATGTTTTTAGTTACAGCATGACATACAGGAGAGCTGAGAGTGGCGATCGAGTTCCTTGGAGGTGGAACTACAAGGTCTCTCGTAGGTAGAGAAGAACACTCTAGAAGTAGTGGGGCTACATCAGTTGGTGAAGATAGCTTGGATGGAGGTAGACGTAGTGCAACTAACAACGTTGGAGGAGAGATGGTATCCAAAGTCGTCGACCTTCTAGCTATCGACAAAGGAGATGATAGTCACACTAGATGACATGTGTTAGGACCCCATCCTAACACATTTATGTAATAGTCCTTGTGGAATGTGGGTAACACCCATGCTAATATTTTATAATGTTTTGTTATAGTTTTGGATTAAGAAGTGTCTAGCCAAATGGTGCCCTTCTATGTAACCATTTTTTTAGAATGTAACTCATTGTAGGTAGGAGATTCTAGCTTGAGTGGCATTTTGCATGTAAGCCAACCTTGGGAGTTAGGTGCTAGAAGAATTCTTTAAAACTATGAGGGGCATTATTGTATGTATATTTTTGTATAATTGAATAAAGTATTGAAGGAGGTTTCCCCCTTGAAGAGGCTTGTGATTTAGTGCTATTGTGAGATTGTTCATTTTCTACAATTTATTTCCATAGTGTGCATTTTATTTCCATAGTGTGTTGTGAGCATATATGTTTATTTTTCATATTTGTGTGTGTTTATTTTTAATAGTAGGTTCCTAACAAGTGGTATAAGAGCACTTTATAGGATTGTGTTCTGTTGAGACTATGACAATTTCTACCATTACAACTGATAGCTATAAGATTTATGGTTTTGTTTTTTTACCAGATTTTTTTCCTTATTATTAAAAAAACCAACCAAAATAAAATAGTCTTTTATTCATAGTAGTTGAGTAGGTTAGAAACCCTGTATTGGGGATTTTAAAATATCACGAAGGAGTTATTTTTATTGGCTAGGCTAGATAGCCCATAAAACATCTAGTGAAGTGAGGGGCGATCAGGCTCCAATACCAAGGCCTTAGACAACACTTGCACATGGAATTGAGCTCCCATATATCTTTGGGTATATTGAAAGACCATATAGGATTAAACAAAATTGTATCCCTAGAATAGAAATTTTGTTGGCCTTGTATTATCCATAGTACACCAAACATAACATTCGGGATGATTACCCTCTTGTAATATTAGAGAGGTAGATAGTGTGCTCAAGGGTATGCGTAGAATCCTCCTTGGATAGTGGCCTAAAATATTGGTCTGAGCACTATTGTTCATCACTGGAGTATAACAGAGGGTCTACGGGTATTCCATACACCTGTGCTTAGCGTACCTTAGTTCTATTTAAGCTTGAAAACAAGTCTGTTCAATCAAGTCTTTCTAATTTGCTTAACCTGCAAGCAAAAATATGAACCTATTACCATATCCTTCACACAAGTTGAGCATACAAAGAAGACATCCCTATTCTAGAGTTCCTGCATGTAAAATAGATAATACAAAATCCTAGAAGAGAATAACAAGTGAATAAAAAAATTTAGACTCTAAAATAGGGGCAACAGAAGGGTTAGAGTCAATTACAGTAAAAGAATTCCATTAGTAACAATCATTACAGGGTTGTCAAGATATCAATGTCATAACAATTACTTGTGATAGAACAATTGCTTGGAGAGTTAGAATAGTTACCTATGATAGTCAAAACAAAAATAGATAGGGAATATTTGTGGCAAAGTCAAAATCATATAGGCGATTGAATAGTGTTAGAAATAAGTCAGAAGTCAGATTTGTCAAAAAAGGGTGTTTGACATAGAACTCAAATTTTGAGCCAAACCTCTAGAGAAAATATCGACCACACCAATAAACTCATCAAAACAACAATATAAAAAAATGAGTTTGGGGTGCTTGAAATTAGTGTTGTGCCAATCGAACCACTGGTCTAAGTGTAGATTCTTTCCAAAGTTGTTTTGTGAGTGCACTAAAGGATGACATCAAGGATGAGGTTAAGTTGTTGTGACCTATATCTCTACCATAGGCGATAAAGTTGGCCAAATTGGCAGAAGACAAATTCAAGGCTCTCGATCAAAATTCTAGATTTCCTCCATCTAAGCCATATTTTTTGTCTAGGCCAATGCTAAGTCCTACTACTAAATCTCCACCTATAAAAATATTGAGTCATGAGGAGATGGAGAATATAAAGACATAAGGGGTATGCTACAATTGTGATGAAAAATACTCCAGAGGGCACATGTGTGTGCAATAAAAGTTATGCTTGCTCGATATGGAAGAAGTTCCCACTACATAATCTTTTGATGATGAGGAGGATCTTCAAGAAACAAAAGCCACAGACCAGATGACTGATCAAGAGGAAACCCAACCAAATTTTTTTGTACATGTGCTAGTGAGAGTATCCACTCCCCAAAACATGAAGGTGATTGGCCACTTCAAGGGAAAAAAAGTCATCATTTTGATTGACTTTGATAGTATACATAATTTTATTGATCCATGCGTAGCCAAACAAGGAACTGTTACATTACCACATGCAATTCCTTCAAAGTCATGATTGCTAATGGTGGCACCTTACCATGCAAAGGCAAATATCATAATGTTAAATTAAAAATTGAGGACTATAATATCAAGTCTAACATGGTTGCCTTACCCTTAGGAGGGTGTGATATAGTTTTAAGAGTGCAATGGTTGAGGATATTGTTGAGAAGCAACACACCTCCACTAAAAATGAAATTTTGATCTCTTGATAATTAATTTTTATTTTCCGAGGGGACCCTCTTGAAGTCTGAAATCATTGAATCTTTTGCTAAGTTTACTTCTCATATATTATTAAATAAATTTGATTGTCAAATTTTTGTAGATCATCTTTATTTGCAAGTCTTTAATCTCACCGCATGCTTTGGCAAATTTTCTTAATGAAGTACTTTGGTTTTAATTCCAAATTCTCTTTGCAATCAAGATCTTGATTTTTTTGCTTGCATTGAAACATTATTTTAAATTGAATTTTCTGAATTATTTATATGTCAATAGTATTATTTCACATTAAATATTTTAGAAATTTTAATTTTCAATGGTTTTCCTAAGGTCCAAATATTAAAATCAAATTTTTAGGGTTCTTTAAAATTCTTCATCTTGCTTGTAAATTTACTTCAAATTTGAAATCATCGTAACTTTTGATAGAAGAATCCATTTTAGGGGATTCAAGTTTTGGATGAAAGATTTCAAACTATTCTTTATAGTGGTACCTAGTTTGCAAATTTTCAAACATCATTTTCTTTCCAAAAATAGTAATTTCTTGTTGCAACCAACGAGCTTTAAAATGTGATATCTCTTGATTCGTAGGGAATTTTTGAGATAACTCAACTGTTTTGAGTACCCATTTGACTATTTTAGAGGTATAGAATGTTTTAAGAGATTCTAGGCACTTTGGATTTTTACCTTTTTTTCTCATCATGAAATCCAAAAAGGAAAGTTGATATTTCTCTAATGCACTGAAAATCTTAAATCTGTGAGAAAAGAAGAGATGAAAGGAAATTTTTAGATTTCCTTTGTTTTGAGCGATTTCCAGTTCTCTTTGTAAATGATGCGATATTTCAAAAGCATTGAAAAGTCAAGCTTGCACAAAATCGTCGGATTACAAGAGATCGCTGAAAAACACCAATTCAGGGTAAAAAGGGAAATGAAGGAAAATTTCCTTTGTCTTTGTAAGTTGTGTGATTTCCAATTCTCTTTGTAAATGGTACGATATTTCGAAAAGCTTTGAAAAGTTGAGATTGCTCGAAATCACTGAAATACACTAATTCGTGATAAAAGGGAAAAATTAAGGAAATTTCCAAAGAATGCTTTAAGTAGCGTGATTTCCAAACTTCTTTGTAAATGGTACGATATTATGAAAGTGTTGAAAAGTTAAGCTTGCACAAAATCGTTAGATTACAAGAAATTACTAAAAAATGCCAATTTAGGGTAGAAAAGGAAATGAAGGAAATTTTCCTAAGTCCTTGTAAATGGCATGATTTCCAAATTTTGTGCGAATCCGTGGTAAAAGAGAAAATTAAGGAAATTTACAAAGTATAGAGTATATTTCACGCATTTGTATTTTTCTTCATATGAGAGTGTGAATTTGAGATTTCATTAAATTTTCATTAAGAGAGCGCATTTCGGATTTCCTTCATATGAGAGTGCAAATTTGAGATTTCTTTATATTTCATTAAAAGAGCGCATTTCAGATTTCTTTTATGGAGAGCACATTTCGGATTTTCTTTACATGAGCGTAGATTTGATAAAAGGGAGGGCATTGAAATTAAATATTGAATATAATATTTTGCTCTAAAATTAAAAGCTCAAACCTTAGGGATATTTTTTTTTAGTTTTTTTATTTTTATTTTTTGAATTAAATGGTGGAATCGGTAGCTACCTCAGGGATATTTTAAAAAATGAAAATATTAATTAAATTAAAAATTAAAATTAATTACTTAAATTAAAAATCAAAAGGTCCAAAACCTTAGAAAATAAAAAATTAAACTAATCATAATATTAATGTTCTAACCTTTGCCTTTTTTTTTTTTTGTAGGAAATTTGTTGATGGTTGCACTAGTGGTAGAAGTAATGGCGGATATGAGGCTGGACATGGAATTTCAATGCAAGCTGAGCAAGTGCAACCGTGCAACATGGAGGATAGAGAAAATTGATGATCAACCCAACTTGCAGAGTGATGAAGAGTTAATGAGGTATGGCATTTTTGAAATTCTTGAGCATCGTGCAAATTGGAAGTTAATGAAGTGTGGCCATTATTGGGCTCACTACAAATGAAGAATTTATGAGGCATGGCCAAAGTAGTGTGCTATAAATAAATGCATCTACAACTAGCTGGAAAGAATTAAAAAATATATTTGCACGTAGTCATCGTTTGATAGAGATAAGATCAGATTGTATCTTCACCATTTATGGAGATACTCGAGTAGATATTTAAGAGCAATGGGATTTTTTATATTTTTGTTTAAGTCCTTGAGAGCGAGATATTTTAAAATATTAGGGCATGTCCCGAGTCTATATATATTCCCATTGAATGTAAAGAAAGGATGCAAGAATTTATAGTAGAAGTATTTTTTCTAAAAACTATTTTTTTTGAAAATTTATCTATTGTCGACATGGGATCTTTTGCAGTGTCGTTACTCTGAAGTGGTATAGCGAGGCACTTAATCCGATTCTGAAGTTTTGATAGTGCTTTCCTTACTTATTCTTGTTTCATTGAAATATATGTAATTATAATTGTTATAAATTTGATTGATTTCAGCATGTTGTCAATGTTATATGGAGAGCTTTTAATTGAAGTTTATTCATTCTAAAATTTAGTTCTTTTTCTACTAGCTCTGGTTTTGCTGCGTGAGCTGAGCTACTAGCAAAAACATCCCAACAAGATTGAAAATTTAGAATAATTAAACTATCTTGAGAGAGTGTTTGGTCTATTTCATAAACTTGTTTCACCCCTTGCTAGATAATAAATTGATCTTAGAAAGTTAGACGATTTATTAGTCTATTGGTTATGATTGGAAAACATAACAATATGCCAAGTTGAAAGAATAATTAATAGTTAAAGTTGCAGAATTTCATCTTTCTTTTATGCCCTACCTTACCCTCTCTTTTTTTTTATTTTAAAGAGTGTTGGAGTTCCTAAGCCGAAATGTTGTCATTGATGTCAATAGAGCAATAAATGTCATAAGGATCTATGAAGGGTTTTTATGAAAACCAAGGCAGGGAAAATAAAAGGTTTTATTTAAAACCATGGACAACATATTTGATCTGGATTTTTATTAAAACCCACATTGGGCTTTCGTTTCGTCGAAAAAGGTGCCCCGATGATGGAGTTATTTGAGTTTTAATGTTTGGTTTAAATTTTAATTATTTAAAATTTAAATTCAAATTTAAATGGAAAGTTTCCCGTCGACGTCATCATGCAAATACAATTTTAATATTTCCACCAACGTCTTCAAAGTGTTATTAAACACTATATAAAGGGGTGGCAATTAAACCAAATAATCATCCTTGCTCTCATGTGTTAATTGCCTTGGAATTCGAAAGAGCTCGTGCAAATTGTTGAAAAGGAAGTAGCGAAGAAAGCGCAGCGATTTGGAAATCTCAAACGTGGTATGAGGCATGGCGCATTGGCATATCGATTTTGCTAAGACTGTGGGCAACGCAAATATTAGGGATCGAATCTCCTTGATGGCAACATGTGGGAAGCGCTTTGACGCTTTGTCCTTTGTGGCAGGCAGAGGAAGATTAGAGGCCTTTTTGGCCTTTGCTTTTCCAACAAGTGCTTTGGCTCGGTTGGAATCTTAGCCGGGGCTAAGATGCTTGCAGTGTGTGGTGGACAGGGGTTTGAATCCCCTTGAGAGGTATTTACGTTTTTGCCTTTAATATTTTTTATTAGCCCTAAAGTTTGGAGTTATAAGGTATTTAATGAGAATTAATTTTAATCATTAGGGCTGTGATTATTATTGCAAAAAAATATTTTATTTATGTTTTATTTTGATGGAAATGGAGAATTGATTTTAGGAGAAATAAGGAGTTGTTGTTAAAGTGATTTTGAGAGATTTATTGTGGGTTATTCTTAATAAGGTTTTTTATTAAAATAGACTTTGGTGGATGTGTTTATGAAGTTGGAGTGAAAAGGGTGTAAACTAAGTTATGCTTTTATTGTGATTATTTAAAAGACCACTAACCCTTATTAATATTGAAAAGGAAAGTTGTGATTAAGTGTGGCAGATTTTGTGGACAACTTATTGGCATCAAAAAGGTATGGGCACATTATCCTATTTATTGTTTGTGGTGGTTGATTTCTGAAATATCATTGGAGAGAAAAGGATTGATTATGATTTCCTTTGTGAAGATGGTTGGTTGAATGCTTCAAGGTTTTTCTGATTTGTGAGTTGTATTTAAACCTTGTTTCATTAGCATTATTTTTGAAGCCCATTGATGATGAAATGAACTTGAACTTGAGTTAGAAAAGAACATGAGTATCTTTGTTATGTGAAACTTGTGATTGAGCATTGTTGGAAACATTTTGAGTTGGTTAATACATGCTTGGACTAGGGTTTGTGAGGAAGGATTGTTCCTTGAGTTGATTGGTTGAGTTGAGGTGGTTAAGACTAGTCAAGTGGATGTATGTGGTTGTTCAAGTTTCTAGAAACAAACTATTCAATATTCTGATTTGAGTTGAGATTGAGGTTGATTTGAGTTGAGATTGAGATATGAGTATAGAACATATAGAGTCTCTAACAATTCTCTTTATGCTTCTATTGAGTTGAGATTGGGATTTGAGTATAGAACATATAGAGTCTCTAACAATTCTCTTTATGCTTATATGAGATTGATTTGAGTTGATATTGAGATTGAAGAATAGGACATATTGAGTCTCTAACAATTCTCTTTATGCTTATATTGAGTTGAGATTGAGATTTGAGTATAGAACATATAGAGTCTCTAACAATTCTCTTTATGCTTCTATGAGATTGATTTGAGTTGAGATTGAGATTTAAGAATAAGACATATTGAGTCTCTAACAATTCTCTTTATGCTTCTATGAGATTGATTTGAGTTGAGATTGAGATTTAACAATATGACATATCGAGTCTCTAACAATTCTCTTTATGCTTCTATTAAGTTGAGATTGGGATTTGAGTATAGAACATATAAAGTCTATAACAATTCTCTTTATGCTTATATGATATTGAATTGAGATATTGATTGTACTTTGAGCTTAGAACATATTGAGTCTCTAACAATTCTCTTTATGATTCTATGAGATTGAACAAGTTCTGTGTAAGCTTGTTAAGCAGATTTGAGACAAGTCTTTGAGAAGGCTTGTGGATTGTTTTGAGTTATGCTTTTGTGAAAGCTTGCTTGAGCAGATTTGAGGAAGTCCAAGAGAGGACTTATTGAGCATATTTGAGCAAGTCCAAGAGAGGACTTATTGAGCAGATTTGAGCAAGTGCTAGAGAGGATTTATTGAGCATATTTAGACAAGTTTTGTGTGAACCTGTTGAGCAGACTTAGACAGATTTTGTGTGAACCTATTGAGCAGATTTAGATAGATTTTGTGTGAACCTATTGAGCAGATTTGAGCAGGTTCTAAGTGAACCTATTGAGAAGAATTGTTCTAGACTGACTATACTGTGTTTAGTGCAAGAGATTAAGCAGAACTATGCTAGACCGACTGAACTATGTTTGGTATAGTATTGAGATAGAGCTTTGGATGTGATAGAGTATAGAGGACAAAGTATCAGTGGATAGAGATCCAACATCCAGGATAATTGAAGACAAGATCTGAGTGAAAAGTCTTCAAGTGGAGAGAGATCCACCAATCAGTGCAACATAGAGATAAAGTCTTCTAGAAGATCACTAGCCAGAGCAAAAGGGGAAAGAGTTCTCCTATGGAAGAGATCCACGAACTTGAGATTAGGGGATCAACATCTCCTTTGGACATAAGTCCATAAACATTGTAATTTGAGAAGGATTCCCAAGATATTGATTGAGAAAGTTTTAGTAAAATATTTTCTCTGTGGAGGTAGCCCACATTGGGTGAACCATGTTAAAATGGTGTCTCTTATGTGTGTGATGCTTTGTGTGATGTTTATGGTTTCATTAATGCTGATGCTTCTATTTGGAAAAAAAATTTATGTTATACTGTTCACCCCCCCTCTCAGTATAAGCACATTTTCTTCAAAGAGATCCATTTTTATGTTCTTTAAAATTATTTATTCTTTTAATATGCTAAATTTGAAGAGCTAGATCTATTTACAAATGCAAATCTAATTGATGAATTCCACATCAAATGCTAATGCCAACGTGTCAAGCTCTGCCTAAAGAAATTCCATTACCCTTGACACACACTAAGCATGTACAAAGTACTGAGAAGGAATCTGATAATATTGGGATTGAAGAAGTTTCAAGGATGGTCCAATAAATACTGAATGAATTCTTGAGTTTTAAGAGACAAGCTTCTAGGGAAGAAAATTCAAAAAAGTTTTCTTACCAACAAAACAAATTCTCCAGACCTTCATATGAAGCCAATAAGGATTATAACAAAGGCAAAGGACCTGAAGTGAACATTTGTGACTTAGCTTTACCCAACTGGTGTAGGATTAATGGAACAACCCAACACGAGGAATTAAACTATCTAGAGTTCTACAAAGCTTTTGAAGCTTTGTCTCGTGAGTTGAGTTTTCCTAAGAATTAAAGAAATATTGATTGTTCTGGTTCATCCAAACATAGTGCTTGATATGGAAAATATGAAGCTAAATATTATTAAAAACATAGGACTTAAATAAGTCCAAAAGGAAAACCGTAATCCTGGAAATCATGAACTGCTCCAAGGATTTACGTACACAATCACGGAAAGGCTAAAGATATAAGCCCTAAAATAATGAAAAGAAAGACACCTAGACCTAGACCATTCAACGGAGGAAAGAAAACAACTCACGTTGATTATTCCGATTACTAAGTCCTAATTAACATATCCTAGGTCTAAAAAAATAATTAGCCCCTAGGTCTAAGTTTCCTTATCATTCGTCCCAACAAAAGAAGCATTGGACTCCAATGCTTTTAACAAAGAGGGAAAATCCCGGGACAGAATGTGAGCAAAAATCCAGCGAGCCTGATGTGGAAATTGGCCTCAGTGGGCCACAAGATATGAAGTAGAAGCACCCTGGCGTGTTTGTCGGGTCTTCGTATCAAAGACTGTATCGGCGTCAAGCGAAAGCTGAGCATCAGGAACCACATCAACTGGATGAATGATGGTCGGAACTGTTTCCAGTGTGGAATCATAGTATGGTTTGAGAAGATCAACATTGACGACATCGTGAATGCCAAGATGAGCTGGAAGGTCCAAGCGAAAGGCATTCTCAGAGATTTGTTGAAGAATAGTATAAGGCCCATAACGAAGAGGCTTGATTTTGCTATGTGCCTTATCTACAAATCGTCGTTTGTCAAGATGAAACCATACTTTGTCACCAACTTGAAAGGAATGAGGAGTGCGATGCTTGTCCATCTGGTTGTTTCTGCTTTTCTCGAGTCTTCTGAAGAATTTGAACCACTTTGGCTTGAAGACTCGCAAATGCCGCACAAAAGAGTTGGCCTTGTCTTGTTCCTTCTAAATGTGCATTGTGGCTGAAGAAGGCAAAGACAAAGGTAACTCATAAGGAGCAAGTGGTTGAAAACCAAAACACACTTCAAATGGAGAGTGCCCGGTAGAACTATGGACGGCCCTGTTGTAGGCGTGCTCAATGTGAGTGAGGCTTAAGTCCCACTTGGTTGGAGTGGAATGATGGTAAATCCTCAAACTCTGCATGAGAGTACGATTAACTACCTCTGTCTGCCCATCGGATTGAGGATGATAAGCAGTAGAGAAGTTAAGAGATACTCCCAAAATCTTCCAAAGTGATCGCCAAAAGTGACCCACAAAGCGTGAGTCACGATCAGAGACAATGCTGGTAGGAAGACCAAAAGAATGCCATACCACCTCAAAGAAGAGTTGGGCAAGATCCTATGCAGTACTTGTCTTGCGACAAGGAATGAATTTGGCCATTTTGTTGAATCTGTCCACCACAACAAAGACACAATCATGCTTGCGTACTGTCATTGGAAAACCGCTCAAGAGATCCATGGAAATGCTTTCCCACGGACGAGAAGGAATGGGCAAAGGCATGCTCATTCCCAATGTCCTATTGGCTGATTTGGAGCGATTACAGATTGCACATTGTCGCAAGAAGCGAAGAACATCTCTTTGCATGTGTGGCCAAAAGAAAAACCGCTGAAGATGATGAAGAGTTTTCTCGCCTACCAAAATGTCCCCCATAGAGTGTGGAATGAGCCTCCTTCATAAGAGACTCCCTGTTCCCATGAGGAACACAAAGTTTTTGTCCAATTTGTACAACATTCCATCCCGAATATGAAAGTCCCGAAGAGCTCTCAAATTTGAAGAAGAAGGATTGGAAAGTTGGTGGAAAACTTTGCCAAAATCTGGATCCATAGGATACTGTGTAGGCCAAGTTTGGAAGCCAAGATGGGATGTAGTGACAACTATCAAAACAAGAGTAGAAGGAGGACGACTCAAACAATCAGCCACTGCATTGTTTCGTCCTTTCTTGTACTTGATTACCAAATGGAATTGTTGCAAGTACGATGCCCATTTCATGTGCCTAGCTTCCTCAATTTTTGTTTGAGATTGAAGAAACTTAAGGGGCATGTGATCTGTATGAACAATTGTTTCTTTTCCCAAGAGATAATGCCTCCAATACTTGATTGCTTGAACCAAAGCATAGAACTCCTTATCATATGTAGAATAGTTCTTCTTGGCCTCTAAAAATGTTTCTGAATGGTAAGCCACTGGATGGCCATTCTCGCATGAGCACAGCTCCAAGTGCAACTTGCGAAGCATCAGTTTCTATCTCAAATGGTTGAGACAAATCAGGAAGAACAAGAACTCAAACTCAAACTCAATTTGTGTTTCAATGTGTCAAAGGCTTTTTGTTGATCCTTTGTCCACTAAAACTAAACTTTGATCTTCGTCAAATAGTGTAAAGGTGCAGCAATAGAAGAATATCCTCCAATGAACTTGCGATAGAAATTGGCAAGTCCAAGAAAACTTCTTAACTCCGTGATCGAAGTAGGAGTTGGCCAAGAGAAGATAACTTCAACTTTGGAAGGATCTACTTGCACACCTTTTTCACTAATTACAAATCCAAGATAGGCAATGAATGTTTGCCCAAAGGAACACTTAGGAAAATTTGCATACAATTGGTTCTTTCAAGAGTTTGAAGAACCGTTTCCAAGTGTTCCAAATGATTCTCCCAAGTAGAAGAATATATAAGAATGTCATCCAAATAGATGATTACAAATTGATCCAAACAATCTCTGAATACTTCATTCATCACCGCATGAATGTAGTCGGAGCATTTGTAAGGCCAAAGGGCATTACCAACCATTCAAAGAGCCCCATTTTGGTTTTGAATGCAGTTTTCCAAGTGTCTTCTCGCTTGAATTCTCACTCGATGATACCCACTTTTGAGATCAATCTTGGAGAAGAATTTAGCACCTTGGAATTGGTCCAAGAGATCATCAATGCGAGGAAGTGGATAACGATTCTTGATTGTAATCTTATTGAGTGCCCTGAAATCAATGCATAATCTCCATGTGCCATCCTTCTTCAACACAAGCAAGATAGGAGAAGCACAAGGGGAAGTACTGGGTTTGATGAACCCTTTAGTCAACAATGCTTGAATTTGTTTCTTAATTTCTTCCATTTGCACTATTGATTGTCTATACATTGAAGAATTAGGAAGAGAAGATGCAGGAACAATCTCAATACTATGATTAATCTGTCTTTCAGGAGGAAGACTTGTGGGTTCTTGAAAAACATCAAAAAATGATTGAAGTATTGAATGAACCGAAGAACTCCTATTATTAGTGTGCTTAGGTGCTTGCTTTTCTTCTTGAATTGGTCTGATGAAGATGAGTGCTAATTCCTTTGCTTGATTTACAGCTTTGCGTGCTTGTCTACAACTCAACATCAAATTATGTGGAGTTTGTTGTGTACTTCTGATTATGAAAGTTTTATTGTCTTTGTGCAAAGTGTATGTGTTTTTGTACCCATCATGTATAGACCTCCTATCGTATTGATAGGGTCTTCCAAGCAACAAGCCACAACAATCCATTGGAGTTACATCGCACACAACCGAGTCCACAAAAGAAGGACTCGAAAGCAAAATTCATAGTGCAAGTGTGTGTGATGTCGGATGTAATCCCATTGTCCTTCCATCCCAAAGGATAAGGATGAGGATGGGGATTCATCGAGTAACTTCAGCTTTGTCAACAACGGACCTCGCAATTAGATTTTTCTGCGAGCCGCTATCGATTATACAATCAACCATAAAGGTGTCACTGAGATGGACCGTAGTCACAAAAAAATTCTCACGATCACCTTGTGAAGTATTCATAAGGGTCAATTTGTTTAACCCTGCCAATTCCTTATAAGGCTTACGTTCCCTTGTAGCCTCAATGGGACTTTCTTGTGAGTCCTCATTGGAAGGCTTTACAACTAGGGATTGTTTCTTCACATTTTGCAACTTAAAACACCTCTTTTGAGTATGTCCCGGCTTTTTACAATAATTACAAATCAAAGGTGATTTAGAAGAAGAAGATTTTTGTGAAGAAGAAGAAGGGGAAGATGAAGAAGAGGGAGAAGGAGAAGAAGAAGATTTAGCTCCCTTGGAAGGTTGAGGAGAAGCCTTCCGAATTTCCTCCCCGATGTAGAAGAGCGAGTCCCACGTGATTGCTCCCTCATTTCCTCCTCAACAAGAAGGGCTTGATTGAAAGCCATGTCAATGTTAACAATCAACTTGTATTTCATCTTCCGGTAAATGGGTTCCTGCAAGCCACTTTTGAATTTGTTAACAAGTTGTGCCACGTTATCCTGAATAGAATTCAAAATCCGCAACTTGTTAAATTGAAAAATATAGTCATGAACACTCATATTAGAGGTTTGTCGAAGACGAAGCCACTTGATGTCAAGCTCAGTGGCATAGTTTGAAGGATAAAAATTATTCTTCAAAACTCTTTGCAATTCATCCCACGTATCAATGGGATTTTGGGTCAGTTGGCGATCAATGACAAGGACCTTGGCAATGCCAGAAAGCTTCAACTTAGCAAAGTTAACTTGCTGATCCTTTGCTATCTTGGTATACTCAAACCAACCGTCCATGTCCAAAATCCAACTCGTTGAGGACCTCTCGGATCTCGCGAACCAATGGTAAATGGGAACCTCACATTGTTGTTGGACTTCATTAGAAGTAACCTTATCAGCCAAAACGCTGACAAGTTGGGTTACTTGAGCCAATTTGTCGGCTAATTCAGAAGCCATTTGACCCCGAGTGAGCGCCAGCAAAAATTGTCACAAAAAGACAAAGTGACAAATGTGCAAAATAAAATGTGCCCAATTTAATTTGCAAAAATTGCAAATTTACAACATAGAAGGGCAAAAAGAAAATTTTGCACAATTTGGAAAAAGTCAAAATTGACTTGGGAAAAAGACAAAAAGGAAGATATGTTTGTTTTTTTTTTTTAATTAAAAATTAATGTTTTGCTTGGCTACTCCTTGATACCTTTGAATATGGTAAATGCAATACCAAAGAAACAATCTTCGGCAAAATGCACACGGCGGTCGCGGTTCTGGATGCATGGACTGCGTAGGCTGACCACGGTGATGACCGCATGGTAGCTGGCAGAACCGCAGCAGGGGCGAGAAAAAGAAAACAAACCAAATTGCACAATCAACGTACCAGTCGCCAGAGTTTCTTGCTGTCATCGATAAATCGTGATGCGTTGCCCTCGCCCGCAAACTGGCCTACGTCGACCATCGATAAAGCGTGATCTCCCCAATCGTGATATCCCCAATCGAATAAAAAAACCACCGAATTACAGTGGCACAGAATTCTACGACAGGCATGCGGGCCGAGGTCATTTTTGTTTGCAACAACCGGCAAGGCGTCTGTGAATGTTAGGGAAGAACATGGCGACAAACAGGTTCTCCTTAGTAGAGCAAAATTAAACCCTGATCGACGTAAATCACCCCTAACAACACATTCCCTGACAGATCTGGGAATGATACCATGCAAAAAAATTCTGTGCAGGGTTGGTCGTTCAGTAGCGACGGGTAAAACAGGGCAAATTCGATGTCGACGGATCTGCCCGTCTTCAGTGTATTCCAACGTCAATGAATCTGGCCGTTGCCAAACTGTGCAGAATTCGGACAATGGCAGCAAGTGGAGCTGACAGCGACAGCGACTACGATAGAGTCTATCGTGTTTTATCGCAACGGATGACGGGGACAACATTGGCTCCGAAACAGGGCTTGTCGTCTCGAAATTGAGCGTCTGGTGGCTCTGCGCCAATCGAAAAAACGGTTTTGTCTCTACTGTGTTTTAATTGGACGACGTTCGGGGCTGTAGGAAACACAAAATCTGCACACGAATTGTTGTCCAATGGCGGCGAAAGACGCAGGCACAGTAATTGACTCAAAAACTGCCAAAATTTTCCTCACGAGGCAGAATCGACAATCAAAGAGTCATTTTCATCATTTTTACCATGCACAAAGACAACAAAATTATTTTTGTGAACAACAATTTCTTGCAACAAAATTTTGTCAGCAAGTTTTCTCAACAAAAATGGAAATTGACAGCAACTTTTCTGCAATATTGGCAGCAAAAATTTTGCAATTTCCTTGAGCTTCAACTGGAATAAAAAGTGGAGTTACACTATGGAGGTCGAAAATGACCCAAAACCTCTAAAATTAACCCGCTCTGATACCAACTGATATGGAAAATATGAAGCTGAATATTATTAAAAACATAGGACTTAAATAAGTCCAAAAGGAAAACCGTAATCCTGGAAATCATGAACTGCTCCAAGGATTTACGTACACAATCACGAAAAGGCTAAAGATATAAGCCCTAAAATAATGAAAAGAAAGACACCTAGACCTAGACCATTCAACGGAGGAAAGAAAACAACTCACGTTGATTATTCCGATTACTAAGTCCTAATTAACATATCCTAGGTCTAAAAAAATAATTAGCCCCTAGGTCTAAGTTTCCTTATCAGTGCTGCTATGGTTTTGGATTAATTCACTTTTCCAAATGAGTCAAAAAATATTGTGGAAATACCTATGGATGAAGTGCAATATTTTCAATAGTTTAGAAGAGATAATTACAATATCAGGAACATAAATCTAGAGCCCAACACTACATCTACACCTCCAAACAACTCTTACAATATTCCTCTTGATCCTTATCCAAATAATAATCCACATCCACTGGGAGGAGAGATCCAAAAGTGTAGGATGGATTTGCTGCTCCACTCAACAAAGGATATAATATAGTGGAGGATATGAAGAAAATTAAGGCTAACATTACCTTGCATGAGCTTTCTCAAATTATTGAACATAGGAATAACTTGATTTTGCCAAACCTCCAAAAAAGGGAAAGAAAATGGTAAATGTAAATGTGGCCATATACAAAGAAAAGACTAAAGTTCCACCTTTTCTATTGACAGTTCACATATTTGAAAAAAATCTACATAATTATCTAGTAAATTCTAGTGCTTTAGCTAATGTTATACCTTTAGCTATTTACCAACAATTAGGTTTGACACTAGTAAATATGACAGGAGAGTTGTTCAACTAGATAAAACTGAGGTCAAGGTGATAGGTGAAATTCAAGGTATACAGATTCAGATAGCATTCGAACCTAAAGTGCAACATCGGATTGACATTCAAGTTGTAGATATTGCAATAGGTTATGGGATGTTATTAAGCAGAGACTGGTCAAAATATTTGAATGAGTATTTCAATAGAATTAGTCCCTTGTCCTTCTGTTCCAGATAACATAGATACATTTTAGGTATTTTTTGTTGACTAGAAAATTGTAGATTTCTTACAGAATACAAATGCATTTGAAAAAACTATAATTTATGATGGTCAAAGGGATACTATGCTTGAAGATTTTAATGATGAAGAGGGAGTAAGGAGATTGAAAAATAATAGAATTCCTAGAGAAATGGTAGAACTTGAGAGGCTATTTGACAACAATCAAATCAAACAAAGAATAAATTCTAGAAATCTTGTTGGTACAGTAGGAAATGAGATCAATAAATTGAATGTAGGGATTGAAGAGGATCCCAAGTACATTCAACTAGCTAAAACCTATGATCCCATAATAAAAGAAAATATTTCTAAGTTGCTCCATAGGTATAAGGACGTTATGACATGTTCTTATAAAGAATTGAAGATTTTTAATCCAAAGGTTTTCACACATACTATACCCCTAAAGGAGTTTGAAATCCTTCAAGCATAAACAAAGACACGTTAATGCCTTATTGGAACCTATAATTCTTAAGGAGGTAGAAAATATTGAGTGCTGCCATCATTTTTCCTATTAGACATTCTACCTAGGTAGCTAAATTTAGTGCCAGTTAGAAATAAGAATGAGAAAATTCACCTTTGCATAGATTTTAGAAACTTGACTAAGGCTTCTAAAAAGGATAATTACCCTTTGCCTTCCATGGATGATGTATTGTAGATTGTAAATGGTTTAGAGATGATGTCTTTCTTGGATGGATTTTTTGGGTACAACCAGATATTGGTAGATAGAGAAGATAAAATGAAAATTGCCTTCACAACCAAATAGGGGACCTTTGTTTACAAAAGAATACCATTTGGATTGATAAATATTGGAGCCACATTCCAACGTGCAATAGATCATGCCTTAAAAGGTCTCATGGGTAAGTGTATTGTGGTATATATGGGTGACTTGACAGTATTTTCTAAATCTTGATTTGATCATGTCAAACATTTGGACTCTGTTTTCGATAAGTGTAAAGAATTTGGTATTTCTTTGAATCCGAAGAAATGTGTCTTTGGTGCAACTGAAGGCAAAATCCTTGGTCACTTGATAATAAGAGATGGAATTTTTGTAGATCCCGAGAGAGCTGAGGCCATATCAAATATACCCTTTCCCAATTCTAAGAAAGAGTTGAAATCATTATTTGGAAATATTAACTTTGTTAGGAAATTTATTTTTGGCTGTGCTAAAATAGTCAAACCACTGAATAATATGCTAAAGGAGACTGCTCAAATTGTCTAGTAAATAGAAACCAAAGTGGCATTTTAAGAAATTAAATCTACTATTAAACAAGCCCCAGTTCTGGTAAGTTTGGATTTTACTACAAATTTTTACCTATACTCTTTTGCTTATGAGCATACACTTGATGCAACATTAACTCAACGGAGGGAAATGAGAGAGCACCCTATTTCTTTCAAAAGTACCGATATGAAGGGTGTTGAATTGAATTACTCTAGTTTGGATAAACAAGCCTATGCCTTAGTGAAAACGGTTAAACATTTTAGGTATTATATTTTGAGTAAAGTCCATACCATAGTTTCTGATCTAGCCATCAAGTATTTGTTAAGTCAAAATGAGCTAGGAGAACTAAGAGGTAATTGGGTTATGAAATTACAATAATTTGACTTAGAGATTCGACCTACTAAATTGATTAGAGGACTTAGTCCAACCTATTGCCGAGATACTTACAAGGACATAGATTAACCAACTGGACTCCAAGTTGGATGATTGGTATGGGGATATCATGCATCTATTAAGATCTGGGAATTGTCTACCCCATTTGAATAGAAATAAAAGAAGAGTAATAACATTAAAATATGCTCATTTTCTACTCAAAAGGGGTAAATTATATAGAGAAAATTGTGTTGGCATATTCTTAAGATGTATTGCTCAGGATGAGGTGAATGAAGTAATGTCTGGTTTTTTTGAGAAGTTAGGAGTAGGATATTCTATAGGTTCAACTACTGCACACATCATATTAAGAGTAGACTACTATTGACCTACATTGTTTAAAGATGTGCATCATCATGTGAGAACTTGTCATCAGTGTCAAATATTTGTAGTCAAACAGGTTAATTGAGCTCTACCATTGCAATATGTTATAATAGACAAACCTTTCATGCAATGGGGAATTGATTTTGTGGGAGTGATGAACCTGAATTCATAAATAGGGCACAAATATATATTGAACACCACTAATTACTATATACAATGGACTAAATCAACGACTACAATGAGTAAAGCCCATGAGGTAATTGCATTTATGGAATCCAATATCATAACCAGATTTGGAGTTCCTTTAAATTTAGTTTGTGATAATGGGCCAACTTTTCAGTCATTAGAATTTGCAGAATGGGCATACCAGAAGGGTATAGTTCTTAATTTTTCATCCAACTACTATCCCCAAGAAAATTGATTGGCTAAATCTACGAATAAGAATTTGATGAATTCCATTAAGAAGTATGTTGTAGATAAACCTAGACAATGGTATACATTGTTGAAATATGTGCTTTGGGTTGATAGAATAAGATATAAATAAGCTCTCAAAAATTCACCATTCACTTTACTAATGGGACTAAACCAATAGTTCCAATTTCAATTAAGATGCCTACTTACCAGTTTGCTTTCGACTATTTTAACGATCATGCAAATGTAGAATCTTGTGTATATAGGATGAAAGGCTTCAGTTTTGGGATCACTTTAGTCAGTATCAAGAAACAATCAAGCATTGGTTTGATAAAAGAGTAAAAGTGAAGGCTTTCAAACTTGCAGACCTGGTGCTTCTGTGGGACAAAGCCCATGAAAAGAAAGGTAAACACACCAAGTTGTAGCATTTGTGGATAGGGGCATACCAGATAGCAAAAAAATTGGGTAGTAATGCATTTCGTCTACAAGACCTAGACGGTAATTTTATGAACTTACCTATCAATGGTAAATATTTTAAATATTATTTCTCTACTATTCCATCTGCTACATCGTTTGAGTAATCATAAAAGCCTCTGTACATATGTATATAATGTCCAATATAAAAAAAGAGAAGTAGAGTGTGTTTAGTCAGTTTTATCAGTATTAAGTTGGCTTTGGTTTTCCAAGTTTTCCTTTTTTCTTCTTTTTGGTCTTTGTCTCGGTTTCATGAATCAAAGTAAGGTGATTTTGGTAAAAAAATATTTTAAGTAGGGAAAGAGTGGTAATGCTTGTTATCTAGAATGATAGCAGAGAGATAGTTTAGATTATGTACCTTACCCACTGCAACTATTTTAACTATAAAAGAACCGTTATGTTGTTTAGCTGGAGAACTCCTAGGGAATCCAAGAAAAGTTAGCCATGAGAGAAAAATTTGATTCAAAAACATCATTTTAATTACTCTAACGAGGCTATTGGTGCTCGAGCTGAAATGGTCAGTTGATCGACTATTTGGTTAATAAAATATCAAGGCAAATGCAAATTTTGAACCTTCAGTAAGACTTCCCGACTATCTAGTCTTTATATAAAAAAAAAAAGTTCCATAATAAAAAGGAGATAGCCAAGATTTTTGAAAGAAAAATCTTAGACATGTTCACCAAGGCTATAGATGCTCCACGACTATGAATCAAAGTCTTAAAAAGAAAGCTAAGAGTAACTTTGTCAGGGCTGTAAAAGGCTAAACTAGCAAAGAAGCTCTACTCGAATAACCCTGTGTAGTCCAAACAGTCTGGTTAATCCTTAGTAGGAATTCTAAGCCATGGTTATCTTTGGAGGAAGGATTTATGCACTCACAATCACACACGAGAGTTTTTTTAAGTGATTTGACCTATTATCCCTAGGAAATTTCAACGGACTGGTAGATAATAGTTGAAGCATATTGAAAAATCTTTGCAGCAAGGTGTCGTACATAATTTTGAACTGTTTTAAAACTAGATTTTTGGGTTCCAAATAGTGCTACTATTTCCCCACAAGATGTTACCATTTGTTGAGAAGCAACACACCTCCACTAAAAATGAAATTGTGATCTCTTGATAATTAATTTTTATTTTTTGAGGGGACCCTCTTGAAGTCTAAAATCATTGTATCTTTTGGTAAGTTTACTTCATGTGTATTATTAAATAAATTTGATTATCAAAATTTTGTAGATTGTCTTTATTTGCAAGTCTTTAATATCCCCGCATGCGTTGGTAAATTTCTTAATGAAGTACTTTGGTTTTAATTTCAAATTCTCTTTGCAATCAAGATCTTGATTTTTTTGCTTGCATCAAGGTGTCAAAATTGCTTGCATCGAAACATTATTTTAAATTGAATTTTTTGAATTATTTGTATGTCAATGGTATTATTTCAGATTAAATATTTTAGAAATTTTAATTTTCAATGGTTTTCCTAAGGTCCAAATATTAAAATAAAATTTTTAGGGTTCTTTAAAATTCTTCATCATGCTGACAAATTTACTTCAAATTTGAAATCATTAAAACTTTTGATAAAAGAATCAGTTTAAGGGGATTTAAATTTTGGATGAAATATCTCGAGCTTCTCTTTATAGTGGTACATAATTTACAGATTTTTAGACATCATTTTCTTTCCAAAAATAGTAATTTCTTGTTGTAGCCAATGAACTTTAAAAATTGATATCTCTCGATCCATAGGGAGTTTTTGAGAAAACTAAATTGTTTTGAGTACCCATTTGGCTATTTTAGAGGTATGGAAAGTTTTGATATATTTTGAGCACTTTGGATTTTTACCTCTTTTTCTCATCATAAAATTCAAAGAGGAAACCTAAGATTTCTCAAATGCACTAAAAATATTAAATTTGTGAGAAAAGAAGAGATGAAAGGAAATTTTATGATTTATTTTGTTTTGAGAAATTTCTAGTTCTCTTTGTGAATGGTACGATATTTCGAAAGCGTTGAAAGTTAAGCTTGCACAAAATCGTCGGATTACAAGAAATCGCTGAAAAACACCAATCTAGGGTAAAAAGGGAAATGAAGAAAATTTCTCTTTGTCTTTGTAAGCTGCACAATTTCTAGTTCTCTTTGTAAATGGTGCAATATTCTGAAAAGCTTTGAAAAGTTGAGATTGCACAAAATCGCCGAAATACACGAATCCACAATAAAAGGGAAAATTAAGGAAATTTCCAAAGAGTGCTTTAAGTAGCGTAATTTCCAGAATTCTTTGTAAATAACATGATATTATGAAATCTTTGAAAAGTCAAGCTTACAAATAATTTCTGAATTACAAGAAATCGCTGAAAAACTCCAATTTGGGATAGAAAGGGAAATGAAGGAAATTTCCCTAAGTCTTTATAAAATGGTGCAATTTCTAAATTTTGCTCGAATCAGTTGTAAAAAGAAAAATTAAGGAAATTTCCAAAGTATAGAGTATATTGCACGCATTTGTGTTTTTCTTCATATGAGAGCATGGATTTGAGATTTCATTATATTTTCATTAAGAGAGCGCATTTCGGATTTTCTTCATATGAGAGCGTGGATTTGAGATTTCATTATATTTTCATTAAGAGAGCACATTTCAGATTTCCTTTATGTAGAGCGCATTTCGGAATTTCTTTTCATGAGTGTAGATTTGATAAAAGGAAGACCATTGGAATTAAATATTGAATATAATATTTTACCCTAAAATTAAAAGCTCAAACCTTAGGGATATTTTAAAAAATGAAAAAATTAATTAATTAATTAAGTTAAAAATCAAAAGGTCCAAAACCTTAGAAAATTACCTAGGTGTTGTAGGTGAGTTGGAGAGGAGAGGGCAATCCTCCAAGGGAGGTCCCAGGTTCGAATCTCCACCCTACCAAAAAGTTGAATTGGGTACCCAAAATCCAATTGATAATGTTGGTGCGGGTAGGGTCGGGTGTGACTCCCGAGTGAATTTGATAGTGTAGAACCCCCTGTTCGTGGTCTCTCAGAACAAGGTGGCCCTGCAAGGGGTTTTTTGCTTAAAAAAACCTTAGAAAATTTAAAATAATTAAATTAATAATTATATTAATGTTATAACCTTTACCTTTTTTTAATTTTTGTAGGAAATTTGCTGATGGTCACAATAATAGCAAAAGTAATGGCAGATATGAGGTTGGACATGGAATTTCGATGCAAGCTGGACAAGTGCAACCGTGCAAAATGGATGATAGAGAAAATTGATGATCAACCCAACTTGTGGAGTGATGAAGAGTTAATGAGGTATGGCATTTTTGAAATTCTTGAGCATCGTGCAAATTGGAAGTTAATGAAGTGTGGCTGTTATTGGGCTCACTATAGATGAAGAATTTATGAGGCATGACCAAAGTAGTGCACTCTAAATAAATGCATCTACAACTGGATGGAAAGTAAATAAAAATATATCTGCACGTAGTCACCATTTGACAAAGATAAGATCAGATTGTATCTTCACCATTTATGGCGAGATACTCGAGCAAATATTTAGGAGTAGTGGGATTTTTTATATTTTTGTTTAAGTCCTTGGAAGTGAGATATTTAAAATATTAGGGCATATCCTGAGTTTATATATACTCCCATTGAATGTAAAGAAAGGATGCAAGAATTTATAATAGAAGTATTTTTTCTGAAAACTATTTTTCTAGAAAATTCATCTATTGTCGACATGGGATATTTTGTGGTGTCGTTACTTTGAAGTGGCGTATCCAGGCGCTTAATTCGCTTCTTAAGTTTTGATGATAATTTTCTTCCTTATTCTTGTTTTTTTGCTTAATAATAAGGGGTTATTTTCGGGTCCCCCATCCTTGAAAAATTACATCTCTCTTCTTTAGAGCTTGAGAGTTTACAAATAGATACACTTCTCATCTCAATTGAGATGCTATAGCTAAAAACCTACATCATTTTACATAAAATGTCTAAATTCTTGATTTTCATTTTCTGGATCTTTTCAAATCTTTGTATGAATACAATTACTCCAAAATTTAGCATCTTCTTGACATTTTCCTATAGTAGCCTTCACAATGCCAAAACTTCATCTCTACTTTCTATGCCTTGCATCTTAGTAGAGTAATATCTCCAAAACATCACACTATTATAGTCCACTCTACCAAATCTAGATTGCTAGTTTCCTTCCTGAAATACAAGTGCAACCACAAAAATTATAATAAATAGTCTAAATGAAAATACATTATTGTTACAAAAAAATAGATATTACCAATGGAAAACATTAAAGTAAATCTTAATCATTAATTGATTTAGGCAATCAATAATTTTTGTTAGCTTCAACTAAACTTTCTACTTCCTGTAACCATGGAAAGGAGAATTTAACTTCATGATCGTCAATCAAAACCCCTCTATTGGCTAGCTTATATGCACAATTGTTTCCTTCCTTTAATATATGTGTAAACCTAATTTCTTCAAACTCTTTAGCAAGATATTGAATTTACACAATTATCTCTTGTATGTTCCATGGAGCCTTTGCTTTCCTTAAAATTGCATTTATTACTATGAGAGAATCACCTTTCATCCATACTCTATTCAATTTCATTTGTTTACATATTTTTAACCCTTCTAAAACTTCCCAAGCTTCAACTTCATTATTTGTCTTAAATCTACTATTGAAATCATAATAAGATAAAATCTCTCCTCTATTATTTCTAATTATTCCTCCTCCTCCTACTGGTCCTAGATTTACTTTAGATGCTCCATCAAAATTCAATTTAACCCACTCCATATCTGGTGGTTTCCACTTTATATTCTTTACCTTATTTTTGCTTCTCTTGTACCCAACATCATAATTCAATTTAATGATGTTAGGACCCTCCTAACATATCCTAATACTTATATTATTTATTAATTATATTTTAGGGTCACAACCCTTCACTCTTACAACTATTAGACTAGGTATTTAAATGCAATCCAAATATGATAATAAGGCATCATCGAACAAATATATTAATTAAGTCTATTGTGGGTTTTTCTACCTTACAATCAAAAAGTGATTCAATATAAAAATGATTCCTCCTTCTGCCCTATTTAGTTTCATACCATCTGGATTAGAGCTAGATCAAGGAAAAAATTCACCATTAAAAAATTTTCCCATCGCACATTTCAGCCAGTCCACATTCGCGAGGACGCAAACAACATTCACGCTTCATGGATCCGTGTCATAATCCTCGTAGAAAATTAAACCTTCTCCTAAGGTACGAATTAAGTTTTCTTACACCCAAATTACTCGACCTTTCGCGTGGTGACCGATGGCTGTTTTGAAAAGCTAAAATCTTCAACGCAAAGATCAAGGTTTTCGACATTCGAAATGCAAAGGAAAAAATTAATTTTTTTTTTTTTTTGCTCACCTGTACCAAGTCATATTGATCGTTACCTACACCAACCACAATGGCTGAAGGACGATGATCACTGGATTCCATTCATGAGAAACACGAAAGGCTCGCCGAAGAAGTTCAACAGGAAAGAGAGGAGAATACCTGTAACACAAGAGAACTATTCGAGAAAATATTTGCAATGGATGTTAAAATTGATGCCATCAGTCAAAATCAGGCAACAACACATGCAAATTCAACCAACAACGGGTCATGAAACCAAGCAATGTTAGGAGGTCCAAAAACTTCCATTCTACCATGGATGACCAAATTAGACTTCCCAAAATTTGAAGGAGGAGACCCTACAAACTGGATCTACCGAGCAGAGCAATATTTCTCACTAAATCAAATTTTGGAAATGCAAAAAGTGCATATCGCCTCCTTCCACTTGGAAAACGACGCCATCCAATGGTACCAATGGTTCGAGAAAACTAACGACACTCCAACGTGGTCAACCTTTACACAGAATCTATTAGTGCGATTCGGCCCTAGCAAATTTCAAAGCTTTATAGGGGCCCTCACTAAATTATGCCAAACCACTTTGGTAAGCGAATACCAAGCAAAATTTGAAAGGCTAGCTAATCAAACATCCGGATTAGATGCTGCCTTCTTTCAAGAATGTTTTGTCAGCAGATTAAAAGAAGAAATTCAAATAGAGGTACAAATGTATAACCCTACAAACATGTTAGAGACCATCGGCTTGGCAAAATTAGCGAAGGACAAAATCAAGGCATGAAATCAGTTCACAAAACCAACTTGGGGGAAACCATCAAACACTTATGCCAACCCCAAACCAATGCAAAATGCATGAACCCAAAACTCCTACACAACCCCCAAAATTAACTCAGCTCTACCAATTAAGCGTTTGAGTTTCAAGGAAATGAAGGAAAGATAAGCTAAGGGTATTTGCTACCATTGTGATGAGAAATTTGACAGAAATCATAAATGTGCCTCACGAAAATTATATATTCTAGATGCCACAGAGGAAGGGAATTCTACTGAAGAGGAACCTGAACTCAAAGTAGAGCTATTATCCAACACACTTGAAAGTGACGAAGAAAATGCACCAAAGGTTTCCTTCAACGCCCTTGCCGATTTTCTGCCCCTCAAACAATGCGAGTTAAAGGGTATTTTAAGAAACAAAACCTTACCGTGCTCCTAGATTTTGGTAGCATGCACAATTTTATCGATCCAAAGGTGGCTAAACAAGCAAATTGTTTTATATACCCTTGCAATAACTTCAAAGTGATGATTGGAAACGGCAGAAAAATTGCATGCAAAGGAAAATGCAAAAATATAAAACTAACTATGGGGGTTTATAACATGAAAGGCGACATGTACATCCTACCCCTAGGTGGGTGTGATATTGTACTAGGCGTACAATGGTTATGAACCTTGGGTGTAGTCCAATGGGAATTTGATGAACTATGGATGAAATTCACAACAAATAACCAAACCTATATTATCCAAGGCCTGAAATCAGGACCTTCCCAAATCGTCAGCTCGCATAGAATGGAGAAAATTATCCGAAAAGGAAACAAAGGAATGGTCGCCCAATTATTTTCAATTCAACCTAGTCACAAAGAAGATGAGACACCAGAGTTACAAAAGATTTTAGACCACCATAAGGCGGTATTCAATGAACCAAAAGGACTACCTCCACAACGAAGTCACAATCACACTATTCCACTATTTCTAGGGCATCAACCTCCTAATATTAGACCTTATCGTTATCCATACCTCCAAAAGACCGAAATAGAGAAATTAGTACAAGAGCTTCTTAAGGCAGGAGTCATTAGACCTAGCAAAAGAACCTTATCACCTTTCATCCATACTCTATTCAATTTCATTGTTTACATATTTTTAACCCTTATAAAACTTCCCAAGCTTCAACTTCATTATTTGTCTTAAATCTGCTATTGAAAGCATAATAAGATAAAATCTCTCCTCTATTATTTCTAATTATTCCTCCTCCTACTGGTCCTGGATTTACTTTAGATGCTCAATCAAAATTCAATTTAACCCACTCCATATCTGGTGGTTTCCACTTTATATTCTTTACCTTATTTTTGCTTCTCTTGTACCCAACATCATAATTCAATTAATTGACTTGACTCCATCTATCAATACTCTCTGGCTTCCAAATTAGGAATTGGACGAGTTGATAGGGTTAGTTTAGACTCCTCTATTGCTTAACATATATTATTTTTCATTACCTTTAAACTGCTTTCCTTTTCTTTAAATATTTTTCTATTCCTTTCTAGACATATAGTCCAAAGTATTGTATCTTTTGATATATCCCATATTATCTGTAAAGCCTTACTTTTATAAGTGCTTTGCCATTGCTTTAACTGAATATTCAATTCTACTATTCACCACCATGCTTTTACCAAACATATTAAGAATCCATTGGCATAGATTCCAGACTATTGAGCAATGTCCCAAGAGATGGTCAATACTCAACTCCTATTTATAATAGAAAACACATTGAGAGGGGCCATGAAAACCCCTTTTCATAAGGTTATCCCTGGATAAAATTCTTCTATGACCTACTAGCCAAAAAAATATTTTGATTTTAAGAATTCTTGGGCTATCCCAAATATTTCTCCATATTATAGTGACATTATTATTATGTTTGTGTTGAACATTATATCCACTTCTTGTTGTGTATTCTCCCGAGCTATTCAACTCCCAAATCAATTTATCCTTGATACCCCTCGAAATAATCACAGTTGTTGTCTTTCTACTCAATTGCCTCCTAGCATCAATGTCTTCTATACTTGTAAAAAATCTTCTTTCCATTTGTATCGTCCTTCTCGATCCTTGTACAAAATGTTTGAAACCCTATCATCCTATTTGTCTTGAAGAAATCTCATCCAAGGTTTCAAAACTGGATATAAATTGAGTGGTTTTTTATCACACCAAGTATCCATCCAAATAGAATTTTTTTCTCTAGTTCCCACCACCCATCTTAAACCTTTAATCATAATATCAATAGATTTTTTAAAACCATTCCAAATAGCAGAACCATTTGAAAGAGAGAATGCAGTATATATTAAGCTTTAGTCATTGGGATTAACATACTTAAAAGAATTATTGCCCATTGTCTTTGAATCTCTTTGTATATTCTCCAGATAAATTTTCCCCTAAGAGCTAAGTTTGCATCTGTAAGAGCTCTTAAACCAAGACCTCCCCTAGTTTTGTCATCACACGACTTGCTCCATTTCACCAAAAGAAAATTTTCTTTTATCATGTAAACCTGACCATAAAAAGGATTGCATAATAAAGATTAAAATTTTTTCAATAGATTTTGGCATAGAATACAATGACATATAATATATTGGAATGGGTTGTAAGACTGACTTAATTAACTGCACTCTTCTTGCTAATGATAACCATCTACCTTTCAAAGCTGGAAGTTTATTTTAAAATTTACTAATAAATAGATTCCATAAATATATCCTCATTCTCCCCTTAAATAAATACATCCCTAGATAAGTTGTTGGAAAATTTGCCTCCTCCATTTGAAACAACATATAAATTCTTGCTTTGATGTTAGTAGGAGTGTTAAGGAAGTAAATTTTGGATTTAGTCCTATTAATTTTTTGCCCTGAAGCTCTTTCATACTCTTTTAAAAAGTTATTCAAAGCCCTAGCCTCATTTATCCTTACCCTTCCAAAAGGGTTGTATCATCTACAAACTGTTGATGGGTGATGTTATCAATGTTATTACTAATCTTAAGTCCATTTATAAGCCCATATTTATAAGCCTTATTTAAGTTCCTACTCAAAAATTCTGCCATAATAATGAACAAATAAGGAGATATAGGATCTTCTTGTCTAAGTACTCTCTTGGCTTTAAAATATTATGTCACTAACCCATTGACCAACACTGAATAAGAAACTGTAGAGATATAAAATTTAATCCATCTAACCCATTTATTACCAAAACTAAACTTATCTAAACTGCAAAAAGAAAATCCCATTTAACCCTATCATAGGCTTTACTCATATCAAGTTTTAATATCATAACTTTCTCTTTTCTTGAAGCTGTTGAATGCATAATTTCATGAGCTACTATGATCCCATCTAGAATTTATCTCCCTTTCACAAATCATCCTTGCTCTTCTAAAATAATTTTGTCTAACAATGACCTTAATCTATTCGCCATCACTTTGGAAATAATCTTATAAGCCATATTACATAGGCTTATGGGTCTAAAAGAATCAAATAATTTAGCATCCTTTTTTGGAATTAGGGTAAGATAAGTTGCATTTATTTTGTAAGGAATATATTATTTTAACCTGGTCTGTTTCACTGACACCAATAAAGAATCCTTCACTATATCCCAATTATGTTGGTAAAAATCTACAAAGAGCCCATTTGGACCTAGGAATTTATATATATTAAAAGAGAAAAGAGCTAAATGAACTTCTTCTAGAGTAATATGCTCAATTAGTTCCCTATTGTCTTCATTTGTTATAACTGAAGTGTTAGAAATAGATTATATTATATCATTTAGATCATGTAAATGTACCTTTCTTGGTACATACTTAGGACATTATATTACTTTAGGGGGAATTTATGTAGTTACTTCATGCAATGTAATAAATGCACAAGTGTCAATGTGCAAGTTGTATATGTGCAAGTTGTCCCTTGCACAACTAGGTAGAGTGTTGACCAAGGAACCTATTTCCTATATAAAGGGCCATAGACATAGAGTAAGATATAGTAGTAGGAAGTAGTGTAGAACAATGTGGTGTGATGTAATGTTATGGAGTGTGATATGCTCAAAGCCCATTCTTTAGTAGTAGCTTTATTCATGGAGTGTTCATTTCCTCCATAGCTACTTTGTAAACATTTCCATCATTTCTATTTATAGTATATTTTCAATCATCTCATAGATTTACTTTATTTTATATTATTATGCATCTTGTAATAGCTATCTCCTATTACATATTGCATCAAAAGCTAACAATGGTATCAAAGCTATGGCAGGTCAATAGAAAAACCACCATTATCATTGACCCTGATTTTATATCAAACTGACTCACCATTGGACCAATCATTGTCAAAAATTCTCAGAAGAGTCTAGGTGATAGAATTAGGAAGAGCCACAAGTAAGGACTGAAAGAAATCTCAGTTTTTGAAATACCGAGATTACATATGGCTAGAGTCTTTCCACAAAGTTACAAGGGAAAAATTGTGAAGACTAGGACTCAATATTTGATCCACTAGTTTGATGAATCAACTAGTGAAGCTCATCTAAGAGATCTAGAGAAATTTACCTAAAGTTTATTTTATTGCACGAAATTAATTCTCAGATGATTGGGACACCTCCTACAATAGAAATCTAGGAGATTTCAAATTCGTTACCTGAAGGTTGGAGTGCCTTCATAGTGCAGAGATTAGTTACTGCAAGAGAATAATACTACAAAAAAGACTTTTAGATAAGAATTATGGTGAAGTTGAGAGATAGGATATCTCCATTACTAGATTGGAAACTTCACAAGAAAAAAGACCATAAAAGCCTTAATCAAAAAATGGCCATATAAGTCTTGATAAAAAAGAAAAGGCCATAGAAGCCTTGATCCATAAGAAAAGTCCATAGAAGCCTTAAAGGCGACACAAACCTTGAAGAAAAGGCCACAAAATCCTTAATACTGAATAAAAGGCCACAAAAGCCTTGATACTAAAAAATGTCATAGAAGTCGTGATCCTGAAGAAGACTCCAGAAGAGAGTATCTAATTCAAAAGCAGATTTTAGTACTACTACTTTGTTGCAGGAATAGGGAGATTCAGTGAGTTGGGAAAGCTTCCTACAAAAAGTATAGTAAGAGTATCTTCTTTAGAATCAATCCAACACCTAAAGTAAAATAGATAAGGAGAAGATCTTATTGATGAACTTCCAATTTTGGAAGCAGAAGAAGGACTAGGAGGGTCCTGCTCAAATACAGAAGCAACAAAATTAGAGATCTAGGAGAAGATATCACCACCAACACTTCTAGAAGTAGAAGGTTGAAGATAAGGTCTTAGGTAAGACCAAAAGAATTTGCAATATCAAAGGCCTTGGAGAGGTCTCTATGAACATCCAGTAAAAGGCTTGGAGAGCTTTGTTGAAGAAATAATCAAAGGAGTTCCAAGGAGAACTCATTGGAGACATTCATTATTGGAGATAGTGAAATATTTGGGACAATTATCACCATCCGACAACAAGCCCAAGAAGAAGGATTTGGCAAGGAGTGCCAAATATTAGAAGACCTCAAGATATTTAGAATATTGACAAGAAAATTCTGTTTGAAGTCAGAATTTGACAAGAAGCTTTAAGGAAGATTTAGACAAAAGAAGCCTACCAAATCCAAGAGATTTGGAGATTACCTCTCACAGCAAGAAGGCACCACTTCAAAAACAAATATCTCTTCAATTCTACAACAAAATAAGGAGACTACAATAGAAGAACAAGCCACAAAAATACTAGGATCATGAAAGAGAGTTTGAGACCATCTTTTGGTGAAGATAAAGTTGTTCAAGACAACCTACAAAGAGTTGCAAGATCTTACTCAAGGCAGTAACTTGATGATCTTAGACACCAAGATCTACGTCCTATACAAAAGTGGTGAAAAGTACTTTAAAAAAAAGGTAAGAAACTATTGGTGCAAGTAGATTCATTAAGTGGATTACTTATTGGATTTATTTAAGCACCTTAAATGGATTAAAGTTGCAAAAATGAGAGTCGAATTGCAATCTTAAAAAGTGCAAAAAGAGAAATGTTTCTTTAAGGTTCATTTGCACTTTAGGAGTTGATTAGATTTAATAATTTCAAACTATCTATCAACTACATTTCATCTACTTTGGAAAGCAAAAGAAGACTAGCTCCTACCACCTTGCTTATAAGAAAATTATAGAATAATTCTTGAAGATTAATTTTAGATTATTCTTGATTAGTTGCAGTAAATTGATTAAGTTCATTATGTTTTAGAGTTTATTAGAGTGAGAAGGTCAAATTGTTAGTGCATTAGAAGTAAAATATTATTAGATTCATTTGCACTATTGTATTGCTCTAAAAAAGATTATTGTTTGTGTTCATGAGAAAGGCACAAATATAGAATTTATAAAAGTGTCTAAAGACACTATTAATGCACAAATATTTGCAAATTTGAGTGGCCTAAGGAAGCCATAAAATAAGCTCAATCCTCCAAGCATTGGAGAAGAACGTAACCACCAAAAGAGCAACAAAGGAAGCCTCAAATGAGATATGGTGAGTCTCAGGTTCAAAGCACAAGAAATAGTGCATAAAAATACAACAAAAGAGAGTTTCTATCAAGTGGTTACAAGCTTAGATCCATTTATAAAATATCCAAGCAAAAAGGGGAAGGTGTCTAATCAAAGAGATAACCTCAAAACCCCTATATTGCACTCAAAGTTCTACCTCAAAACCAGAAATTCAGATTTGAAAGGAGTACAAAAGAAGGTGCAATAAAAGATATTTTATATAAAAATACTTTACATTGTGTTGCACTATCATAATATGGTTTATACAGGGAGAGAAGGCAGATTTAAATCTGCCTCAAAGGCACTACCATCGCTGGAAAAAACCAACTGGAATCGGTCGTACGCTAGCATCAATCCAAGCATAGCACAAGGAGCCATTCAAAGGGCTCATTCTCCTCACATCTTGGATGACTGAAACTATGAGAGATAAGGTGCAAAATCAAAGGGAGAAATAACTTCATTTGAGAGCAATATCATCTATGAAAGGAGGAAGTAAACAAGTAAGAAATGAAGGAAAAATTGAAGCACCATTGGAGTGTTTCTTACTCCTCATTTCCTGGCTAAAATTGGTGCTCAAAGCCTCCAAACTATTGCTCCATATCCCAGCTGAAAATACTTTAGGTGAATGAAAAAAGAGTTGGATATTTTAGAGTTAAAAGGATCTCTAAAGGGCTCATTTGAACCATCGATAGAGATGACATCCATGCAGAGAAGAAAGTGACATTTGTCACTAAAGGTAAATCCTAACACTTAATCAAGAGAGCACTCATATTCAAGAGAGGAGTTACACGAATAGGCTAGTGCATTGAGTGTATGGGATACACTTGTCCATTGGGAGACCAAATATTTTGCTAAAGAACGTAACGTTCACACATTACTTAAAGGAAGACAAATGTTTCTTTGACATCTAATTCTCCTCAAGCACTCGAAGGGAAACAAATGTGCCACTTAGCACTTCAGACAATAATCTTCTTCATTTTAAGGACGTCAATGATCAATGATAGATAGCAATCTTCATCTTTGTATTTATAACTTTTTTGTCTGCATGCATAGGGATTGAGTTGTAGCATGCCAAGAAGGTGATAAGGCCTTCAATGCTCAAGTCAATGAAGATCAAAGTAAGAGTCTAAACGATGCTAGATTTGGAACGCTTTATACAAGGATAAGGTTCAAGTGATTCCATTGGAGGGTACAATAAAAGCATTCAAAGCATCTACGTCAATATTGCAACCCTAGCTTATCCGAATACAATGTCAAATATTGCTTGGTAAAAGGTAAAGTTCATTCCCATTCTTATGTTCTTTCTTTCCTTGGGAGTTATAAGGTTAAAATTGAATGAATTTGACTATATTGAAAGCCATACATCAAAGGGAATATTTTATCAAATAAATATAATATTTGCAATATAAAACCTAGGAGTAATAAGGGTTTCTACTAGAATAAATCTTAAATATTTGCAAATATTATTGTGGTCTAATATTTTCAAAAATTAGGGAGTCATAAGGGCTACTACATCAAATTAATTTATTGGAAGTTATATACACTTAAATTAATTTCCAAAGAGTTATTTAAAAGAGAGGTTTATCATAGTTTTTTCAAAGGTTGGATATTTATAAAATTATTGTCTCAAAATTCTCAAAAGGAGACAAAATATCTAATATTATAACCTCTTCAGGGCTGGGCATTCTCATCCTAACCATGACCCCTCATAAGGTCGAGAGCTAAGCTTATCAGTAGGAGCTAAACACACAACCATGCACATACCCACTCTCTCACACACTCACCCACATCATGGTTTGAACCTTGGACCTCTTGAATAAGAGCCAAAGCCCAAACCATTGCGTTGTCCCCCTTGGGACTTTTTAAAGGTTAGAAAGAAACCTCAAGAGCTGCTCTTAGGTGGTCAACAATGTTGTCCCATATGGGTATACCACTATCTAGAGGGAAGCCACAAGAGATTTTTTTGTATTCCCTTCACATTGTAGAGGTTTAAACTATGGACCTCCTGTTCATTAGGGCTAGGCTCACCTTCTCTACTTGCGCTACAAAGACGAACATTTATAGATTGCATTTGAAACATATATACATTAATTATTTTAGTTTGAAAAAATTTCTTTATTATTTAAAAAAATTAATTAGTTTTTATTTTTAACAATTGTCCATATCTTTTGCAATTGTCTCAAACCATTGAGATACTTCTTGAAGATCCAATACACAATTACTATATTCAAAATTAGGGTTATGCATAAGGGGTCGGACCCAAAATGTAATTATAAAAAAAAGGTGAATCAATTTTAAAATCCTAGTGAATCCTGGCCAACTTCATGTAGGAGACATGGCGAATTACCTTTATTTTCACCAAAAATTATAAAATAGTGGTGAATTTGAGAGTTCGGTTGTAAACTGGTTGAAAAACAAAGTCCAATCACAAATTAGTTGTAACATAGGGTATGATCGTAAACCGATTGCAAAACACAATCTGACCATGATTCAGTTGTAAAATAGATCCCGAATGCTAGTTAGATGTGAATCACGATCCGATCATAGTTCGGTTGCAAAACATAGTCTGGGTGCAAAACAAGGTCCAGCCACAAACTGATTGTAAAACAAGGTTTGATAAAAAACCGAGTGCAAAAATAGGCCTAGCCATAAACCGGATACAAAACAAGGTTTGATCATAAACCAATTACAAAATAATATTTGGTCATAAACTGGGTGTAAAACAAGGTTCGATCGAAACTGGTTGCAAAAAAAGGTCTGATTGAAAATTAGGTGTAAAATAAGGTCTAGCCGTAAATCAGGTGCAACACAAGGTTTAGTAAAAAATTGGGTGCAAAAAATATCTAACCAAAAATTGGTTGCAAAACACGATCTGACTACAAACCAGTAGCAAAACATGGAAAACATGGTTCAACCTCAAACCATTGGTAAAACATGATCCGATTCCAAATTGGGTGTAAAAAAAGGCTCAGCTATGGATCGGGTGCAAAATTGTATTCGAACTTAGGTCGAGTGCACTAGGGATTACACTGCTACATCTCACACAACTGGTCACACACCTTACATGTTGAATGACATGCTACCACGTGTCCACCTTTAGTCATTTATATCTATAAAAAAGTATCGACAGTCATTTTATTTTTATTTTTATTTATGCAGCTACATTGACCAGAGCGAATCCTCCTCGAGCGACAGTTACCCCGCAACTTTCCCAATCCAATTTCTCCTAATTCCACAACTTCTAGCAATGGCCACCACTTCCACCCCTTATGCAAAAATTGTATTCAAGAACATTTATAGTAATAAACCTGGTACAAAACAAGGTTTGACCGCAATTGGTTGTAAAACAAGGTTCAACATTAAATTGGGTGCAAAACAAGGTCTGATTGAAATTGGTTGTAAAATAAGGTCTGGCCAAAAAATGAGTGCAAAACAAGGTCCGATCATAAACCAGGTGCAAAACGAGGTTCACCCAAAAACCAATTGCAAAATAAGGTTCGATCGAAAACCAATTGCAAAACATGATCCGATTGTAAATCAGTTGCAAAACATGGTTCGATTACAAATCGGTTGCAAAACATGATCCAATCGCATACCAAATGCAAAACACAGTCCAATCTCAAAATGATGGTAAAACATGATCCAACCTCAAATCGGGTACCAAAAAAGGCTCGACTAAGGACCAGGTGCAAAATTGTATCTGTATTCATGCTAGTTGCACCAGGGTTTATGCTACCATGTGTCATGCCACTGGTCACCTACCTTGCATGTCAAATAACATCCTGCCACATTTCCACCTTTAGTGATTTCTATCTATAAAAAGGCATCAACAATATTTTTTTTGGTTTTCATTTCTGTGACTGCACCTGATTAGAGCAAACCCTTCCCAAGAGACCGTTACCCCACAACCTTCCAAATCCAATTTCTCCTGCTTTCACAACTTCTAGAAATGGCCACCACTTCCACCCCTCATGCAAAAATTGTATTCAAGGACCTTTCTTGCCCTACAATTTTAGATATGTTAACCACCCGAGGTTACAACTTTTTATGGATCAATAATGCAAGTTTGTAGAACTTGCTTTCAATGCCCCTATTTAAGATAGATAAACTTGTTCTGTACAATATCATAGATGGTTATGACCATGACCATGCCATAGTGAATCTATAATTACATAATAGAAAACTATCATTTACAATCATGCCTACAGACATCCAAAGATTGATAGATCTTCCTTACAAGGATTTTCCTTTAGTGACACCAAAGTTCATGCTATCTCTAGATGATAGAGGTTACCTGGAGACAACCTACAATATCGGTATGAGATTGTTTTTAGTTATAATTCTCATTTCTTAGATTCTATTAATGTTAAAAATTTAAAATTTTTAATTTATCATCTAATTATTTTTTTGTAGCTTCCACCTCTAAGTCAAAAAGAGGGTTAACAAACACCTCTGCTCAACATCCAGCTTTGAAGGCCATTATTGAGTTCTTCCATGCAAGATTGATTCTACATGGAAGAATGAAACTTTAGTTCCAAGTATTGACCTAGATGGTTCATTATCTTCACCACAAGAAGTTTGATTGGTGCACATATATTTTAGACCACATCATAATAGAGTTGCATGGCATCCAAACAAACCAAATGACTATGGTGAGAATCACTAAATATATTTTAGCACTGTATTAAGAATGTTTTCATAATTTACAAAATACTCCTATACAAACTGTAGTGCATCCAACACTACATAACATTGCCATGACACCCTAAGAGTTGAAGGTAATAAGTCCATCTTTCACAATCACATAGTTTTTTATATTTTAGCATGTTTTCATTTATTAATTTTTATTTGCATCTAAATGTAGACTAGGGCAGCCACCACAAGGATAAAATAGTATGCTGCTATAAGGGGTCACATGTCATAGGCCACTAGTGATTTTGAAGACACTACATCATAAACATCACCATTGTAGAGGTCACAAAAATATTTGAGGCATGCTGCTTCTCTTGGGGGTTCTCGTGCACCTATTTTTGCACAAAATATGCAGTGTGAATCTAGTGAGATCACCCCTACAACATGTAAGTTTATATTTTGAGCTTTTATCTCTATATTTTTTACTTCAAATTATAAAAAAATTAATAATTTTATTTATTTATTTTTAGGCTTACACCCCACCCCATCGATACCTAAATACATCAGATCTCGTCGTCTTTAGGTAAATAAATATGTATTTGCTTTGAATATGATACATCAGATCATGGGGGTCTACACCAAGTGAGACTGTGTCTTTGTTCCCATCTTTTTTATTGAACACAAATACATAGGCACCAGAAGTTTCAAGCATGGGATTAAATAATATCCCACTCGATGATTATTATATTTTGTAGGGTAATATTTCAAGCTTAAAGGCAATATATGTGCTTCAAGATCTACAAGGATAAGCATAACAAACAAAAGCCCCTGCAACTCAATAGATATTATTATCGTCTTCTCAGATAAATAACCCTAATCCTCAAACTAAGGATGACAAAGTAAATTTTGATGAAAAAAATTCAATGGTTGAAAATTGTGAAGCAACCATAAAAGAGGTGGTGCTTCAATATTTGGAAGTGATGAAGGAGTGGGAATTTCGGGTCAAGGTCCTTATGAAGGAAATTAATGCTTGGTATAAAATTTTTTCTAGAAGAGAATCAATTTTTTCTCTAGTCAAGAATGAACCAGAAAATCTTGGTGGCCTGCTAGATCAGGCTACATCAGGATTAGTGAAGTATACTATTTTGTATGATGATGAAATTCTAAACATTACAGTTAGTAGAATTGAGAATATTAATGTTGAAGCCCAAGCAAATATAACCAATGAGCTTTCGATAAGAAAAATATTGTAATCGTTGAGGCTGCAAAGGATGTGGCTGAGGTGAGTAAATGTTTTCTTTTTCTTTTGAAGTCAAATTTTAATATTTTATCAAAACAAGTTAAATTTTTCATATTACTCTTATGAATTATGTTTACTAGTTGACTACATATTTTTTGTATTGTAGTCAACAATTTTGTACAATGCAATATATTTTTAATCAAATTAATGAAAAAGGCATTTACTTTCTATCATTCAATGGTTGTTTCCATTTATAATTTTGTGTTGTTTTTTATTTAAGTCGATCCAATTGTATTTACTATGTTCATCTCAAAAAATAAAAGAAATATTATTTTTGGTTAATATTTATTTGCAAAGTAAAAATAACTCAATTGTGCCAATACATTAATATTCATACATTAACTATTCTATGATATAAAACATAAGGATTTATCAATGAAGACAATTAAGACACCAAGAATGGTACGATATAAAATATACAATTTTTTAAAAAACAATGTGATATAAAAAATAAAATCTATATTAAGACACTAAGAATGGTACGATATAAAATATACAATTTTTAAAACAACAATGTGATATAAAAAATAAAATCTATATTAAGACACTAAGAATGGTACAATATAAATATACAATTTTTAAAACAACAATGTGATATTAAAAATAAAATCTATGAATAACCAATTTTTGTGAAATCTAATAAATCTAATTACAATATTGTGATTTCTTTATAAAATAAAGTAAAAAAATTATCAATGTTGTGAAATTTTGTAAAAATTACAATGGAGGTAGCTGAAACAAACACTCCTCAACTTGTCCACAACCACTTTGAAGCATAGCAGATGTGTTTGTATGCACTATGTGATCACCACAAGTATCATTATCCTTATTACCATCTATATTAGTGACACCCCTTCTATTTGCTAGAGATTTCTAGTATGCCAATGCTCTATCATAAGGAAATTTATCCAACTCATACGTTGACACATAAATTCTCAAACAATTTTTTAAATTTTTATCCAACTTGTTACAAAGTTTAGATTTCACAAAAGATAGTGCACTAAAAACCCTCTCATCTTCCACAGATTCCAAAATCATTGTTTGACATAATTCATATAAACAAAAATATTCACCAACTGTATCTTGTAAGACACTACTTGGATACAACTTTTCCCACAAACGTGTAATAGAACCAGGATCATGAAAGTTATGCAAAAGTGACTTTTGATCAACCATTGTGATTCCAAAATACAATGACTGTTTTTTTAAAAGTTCTTTGTTGAAAATACCTTTGATTTCAACACCATTGACTTCCACTTTTACTAAAACGTTTCACAACTATGCCAATGTCATTAGTAAATGACTTATGTGTAAATTTTTAGTCAATATAAGAACCCCAAAACATGGGGTTAACCACACCCATGGCCTCAAGAAACTCATCTCTTTGAAATTGATATTTTATTTCATCGCCAATGATTTTGCTATTTTTAATAATTTAATATGAGTATTGTGTAAAACTACTTTATATCTATTATGTGTTATGTGAATTTGTTCAAAATTATCTGTAACTATATTTGACCACCTTTCAAAATGATGTAGAGGTATCATATTTCCATGAGCATTAATATAAATATGATCATTGATGTCAAACTTGAAAAAGCTTTTTGGATCGTTCACGTTAGTTAATGTTCTTTAACTATCAAACAAGGGATCTACAAAATTTTCTTTGGACACATATAGCCTATCAATAATCATACATATTTGTTTTCTTACCCTCATGAAATCAACAATATAGATGGATCTTTCTTGTGCAAGTTTAATCAATCAATAATTTCTTGTAACATTGGCAGAATACCACATAATGTTAAAAGGGTTTCCAATTCAGTAAAAAGGTATAGCAAATATTTTGCCTTATCAACTACCCTATTATTTGCATACATAAACCCCATTAATGATTGATATTATGTAAAAAATTTGTGTGCAAGTTGATACAATGAAATCCACCTTGTATCCACATCTTTTAATAAATAATTTTCCTTTTGTAACTCATAATGCAAACTATTGAAACTCTACAAACCTTTTTGGACTGCATGAAATAAGAATGTGTTTCACGAATGAGGTCTTCCACTCACAAATTTTACAAAAGTGCTCATAATTTTATATGCAAGATTCACTCTATGAGCCATGCAATGAATGCATATCAAATATGGGGTGATAGATGTCTGGAGTCGAACACAAAGACCATTCCTATGCCCTTGCATTATAGCAACATTGTTAGCTCCAATGCATATTAACTTTGTGGCTATTTCTATATCATTCATTCCTAAAATATCTTTTAAACCAATTACAAAAAAACTATAGATATTTTTTGCATTACTATTTTTTATCATCTTATGTAATTCTAGTAAACTAGGTTATCTTACATGATTTTGGAATGTGTACACATGCATGAAAATCCAAGATGTGTTGTCCATAATAGTCACCTCATCAATTGAAAGTGAAATGAATTTGGCAAGTTTTACTTTCTTCCTCAGGTCCTCCTCAACCAATGATAGATATTTTACCATTTTCTAACCACTTTGATCTGACCAATGGAAACTAGGAAGGTTTTGCACATCAACTAGTTGAAATAGGTGTTTATAATAAATAAAATTAAACATGGATCTACCCTTTTTAAGAATACTATATACAACAACAAACTACAAAATTTTTGAAGCTAAAGTGGTCTTATGAATTTTATGAAATTGGGTTTGAATCGTTCCACCTTTCTCAACAAGAGATTGTTGTAGCTTCAATTCATTGTCATAATCTATTGCATATCTAACATGCATACATCCTGATGCATCCTTTCACCTAACTATTTTCTTAATTTTTCCATCACTTTCTATAGCATTTGAATAAACTTTCTCACAATATTTTTCTATTGTATCTTTCTTCAATTGCATCTTATGATCCTTACCTAGTTTCCAACAACAAATTTTGTATCTACATTCTATTAGAATGACATTGTCATTCTCTCGCTGGACTGGCTTTATAAAGGGATATGTTGATGCCCATTCAACGTGAATGACCTTCCAATAGTCCATCTAGCTAACTTTCTACGTTTAGTTTTTTGTCTTAATGATTTTCCAAAAGTTTGCATTGAATTTTATTTATCACTTTTTTTCAAGTGGAATGTCATTTTGAGGAATATCTTCAAGTGTTTGTTGGATGTTATTGTTAAGTGCATTTTCATTAGAAGTAATCTCTTGCTGAGGAATATCTTCAAGTGGAGGCATATCAGGGTCAATAGACTATTCTGCATACAATAATATTCTTTATCATTTTTGGATTTAATAGAACAAAATTTTACAAAAAAAAAAAATTCACATCAACATGCAATATGACTAGATCCATATATTGAAAACTACTTTTTTGAAAAAGAAAACATTATTTAAAATAATTTATAGAATACAGAACTAATTGTTTAGTAGGTAAAAATCAATTGTACCTTGAATTTGTACAAATGTCGATGGCTCGTTGGATTTAGATATATGACTAAAATATTTGAGGTTACTCTTTTTAGCAGAATATTTTCCTCCGTTCTTTCCATTACTAGTAGGTGCTATTTTAATTGTAAAGAAAATGTTTCTCATTTTAGAATATTAATAAAATGTTGAGCATATCTTAATACTATAAGGTCTCAAGATAATATTGTAACTAGAACATACATATGGTTGGTTGGTAGAAAATACATACAAATTTTAGTTAGGCTTTATCATGATTTTTTCAGTGCATGCCACTATTTTTTTTTTGAAGATAGCACTTGTATGTATCCACATCTAAAGCCACGTATAGAAATTTCTATAACTCCTAGTATTAGAGATTTAACGTGGAGAAATATCGGATTATAGTACTAAATATCCTAGAAACTCATAGTATTAGTGGAATAGACAGAGGATCACAATGACTTAAGGGAAGGTCAGTAGAGGAAAACAAGAAAAAATATTTTCTCCTTTAACTCTTATTCTCTAAAAATCAAGAGAAACAAAGAATTACAATATCTCAAGAGAAAGAGAGAATCACAGTGTCTTAAGAGAAATAGAGAAACATAGTGTTTTTAGAGAAACAAAACATTTACCTATTCGTAATTTTATGATAGAAAATCAGATCTTTCTACTACAACTCCTTGAACTCATTTTCTCTAAAAATCAAGAGAAACAAAGAATCAAAGTATCTTAAGAGAAATAGAGAATTGAATTTCCTTAAGAGAAGGACAACTAGCTAAAAAATGCATCAAAACAATCATATGTGAAACAGAGGAAAATAGGGGAAAACATGGGAAATAAAGTATTGACCTATTTGCAATAAATGAAAGAAAAACCTGCAATTTGATGATAAAAAAACAAATGTTATTACTACAACTACTTGAACTCATATGCTCTAAAAAACAAGAGAATAGAGGATCAAAATGTATTGAGAGAAATAGATAATCACAATGTCTTAAAAGAGAAAACATATTCTCCTTGAACTCATAATCTCTAAAAATCAAAAGAAATAAAAAATCGTAGTGTCTTAAGAGAAATAGAGAATTATAGTGTCTTTAGAGAAATAGAGCATTTATATATTTACAATTTTATGACAAAAAAATAGATCTTTCTACTATAATTTCTTGAACTCATATTCTCTAAAAAGCAGGAGAAACAGAGAATCAAAGCGCCTTAAGAGAACTAGAGAATGACATTTCCTTAAGAGAAGTACAATTAGCTTAAAAATACTTCAAAACACTCACATGTGAAACAGATAAAAATAAGGAAAAACATGGGAAACATAGTTTTCACCTATTTGCGATAAATGAAAGAAAAACCTACAACTGTTTGAACTCATATTCTCTTAAAAAACAAGAGAACAGAGGATCATAGTGTTTTAAGAGAACATGTAGCTAAAAAATGTATCAAAACACTCACATGTGAAATAGAGGATAACAAGGGAAAACAGAGGAAAACAACAAAATAAAAACATATATTTTCATAACGAAAAAAATATATGTTACTACTACAACTTCTTGAAATCATATTCTCTAAAAAATAACTTAGAGAGGTGAAATTTTATACCTTTATTTTTCACAATTGATGCATGATTTGAATCTAGTTTAGGGGTAGAAATTGATCTAGCTACAGTTCAGGTGTAAATCAAGCTCCAAAAATTGGTCTAGGTATGGTCTGGGTGAAAATCAAGCTTTCACGTCAATCCAGGTACAAAACTAGATTTGGCCTCTATTCGAGTGCAAATTAGGCTTTGATAGTTGATTTAGGAGCAAAACAAGGTTTAAACTCTGTCTAGGTATAAATCAAGCTCCGATAGCCAGCCTAGGTGCAAAACTAGGTCTAACTTCCTGTCTAGGTGTAAATCATGCTCTGACAATGGTTCAGGTGCAAAACAAGGTCTGGATCTGGTCTAGGTGTAAATCAAGATGGTTCGAGTGAAAAACAAGGTCTGGACCTTGTCCAGGTACAAATCAAGATCTGATAGTTGATTCGGGTGCAAAATTGGTTCTGGTTTCTAGTTCGGGTGCAAATCATGCATCGACTATGATTTAGGTTCAAAACAAGATCTAATCCCTATTCGAGTGCAAAGCTAGTTTTAGATACTGTTTAGGTGGAGATCTAGGTTTAGCTTTTACTCAAAGTTCGGTGGAATTCTGCAATAGATCAAATGTTTCAGTTCTTGTCTTTTTAGTTGGAAGGTTTTACTTTTCACTATTTTTGCTTGATTTTCTAATAGTTTGAATGTTTTACATGAAAAAGTATCATTGTCGTGTTAATTATATATACTAGTATAAGAGGTAAATATGGCAGGATAATTTAATTTTTTTCTAATTTTAAGGTGAAAAGGGTCCTCGGTTTAGGCGGGAGTGCTAGCGATTTAAAAAAAATTGGTAAGATTATTATCAACGTGCGGTGAGCCAACCCTAAAAATTTTTGGACCCAAAAATTTTGGGTGAATGGGTCGACGTCTAGGGTCCCCAAATTTTACCAATTTTTGTTTTTGAAAATGCTAATATTGATGGGTTTATAATAATTCGCTGCTATGCATAAGCCTGCTCAAATCCCGTTTTAATGTATTCGTAAATCATCCAAATCATATAGATAAATGAAAATTAATAATTTTAAAGGATGACATTAATAAATCATCCAAATCACATAGATGAATGAAAGTTACTAATTTTAAAGGATGACATTAGCAAATCATCCAAATCACATAAATAAATGAAAGCTAATAAATTTAGTATCCCATTAATACCTATGGAACATCTTAATGATTAGGGATTTGGGCTCTCTTTAAGAGATCCAGGTTCAAACCACGATGAGGTGAAAAAAAGGATGACAGTAATATATATTTTTAATCATTTTAATAATTATAGAGGCTTATACAATCCTGAAGTTATTAAAAAAATATATCTTGAAATCATTTCCAAATGATATAATATTCAACCACTTCCAACTTAACGCTAGAAGTGTATTTTTTTATTACCAATTATTTCTACTTTCCTTGCAAAAAAATAGATTCACAAGGAGGCAGTGGGGAAAGTGGTATAATTACTCCCTTAATTGATATGTATAAGAAGTTGGAGGAAAAAAGAGAGCAAAAGAGAGAAAATAAATGGGGAAGAGAAGAACCCAGGTGTTGTAGGTGAGTTGGAGAGGAGAGGGCAATCCTCCAATGGAGGTCCTAGGTTCAAATATCCACCTTACCAAAAAATTGAATTGGGTATCCAAAATCCAATTGATAATGTTGGTGTAGGCAGGGTCGGGTGCGACTCCCGGGTGACTTTGACGGTGTAGAACCCCCTATTCGTGGTCTCTTAGACCAAGGCGACCCCGCAAGGGGTTTTTCGCTTAAAAAAAAAATGGGGAAGAGAAGGGAAGACACAAGAGGAATGATTGTATTCTAGAGTGGAAAGAAAAACCTACAACTAAAAATCTAAGGAGAAAAGTAATCAATCACGAACTACAATTAACATACCTGTAATTATACCAATGAAATTAAAATTATGAATAATAATCCTTTTATTTGACTAGAACTCTTTTTAGTATGTGAAATGGTTTGGATTAGGTGGTTTATGATTGTCTATAGAACCCAATAATGTGTGCATGTGTGGAAAGGCCCTTTAAATTAAAAAATATTCTATTATATGCTAGCATAAAGTGTCTTGTATACTAGAATTGTAATAATTGTGTATTTGAGTTTCAACAATGAGGTTAGGTTGAAGGGTAGTGTGATTGCCAAATTTTTTGGCATAAGATCAAGTGATAGCTTCTCCATGCCAGACATTGTTATAGAGGAGAGGTGGAAGCTGCTTGTTGAAATTGATAAATTATGTTAGAGCAAGCTGGACTTTTATGAGGTTGGATAAGAAGGAATATGACAAACAAAGTACAAATATTCTAAAGAGGGATGTAGTCCCTAAATTTAAAATTGTTGGAGTAAGTTGGATTCTCAAAAGGTGGATGTAATCCGTATATGCCAACCTCACCTATGAGAATGTTAGAATCTTAAATGCAAGTTCTCATATTTGCCTACCTTTATGTTATCAATTTATGTTCATGATTTGTTTGTATTTTTGAAATGGTAATATGGTAAATAGAATCCATATAAAGTCATGTTATTAGAATGCTTATGGGGCTTGGAGGGAGGCAGGGTAGTAAAACCTTGTCCTCAATTATGGTAACCCAATATAGCTAAAGTTGATAAAGGAGTCATTCAACCTTGCTTCCAGAATTTGAAAATATTCTTGTTATATTAAGGTAAGGATATTGTGTTCCTCCAGTGTATAAAGTATTATTAGAAATTATAAGGTTATGTACAAAATTGGTTTGAAATTATATGATTGTAAGACCTATTTTGTTGGAATTTATTGTTTATACATTATAGTAGAAAATATGTATAATGAAGTTCTTTGAAAGCTCAAATGGTGAACCAATATTCGAATATAGACATTGATTTTATATAATTGCATGAGAAACAATGTGTGGAATAATTCATAGAGTTGCTTAAACCTTTTAGTATAGTGATTATGAAAATATTATATGTTAAATACTTTGAATGCATAAATGGGTTGGTTATCACTTGTTTAATTGCATCTATGGATTGAAATTTTATTGTGAATGAATATTGAAAAGAATTATGTAAAACCAGCGAACAACATTGCATTGCATTAAACCATGTTTAAATAGCAATTACACAACCGGGAATAGCACCGGCGGAACGACTGAACAAGAACTTGTTACGAAGTTGTAACAGTCTCAACAAAATGTCTAAATAAATTAGATAAAGACAAAGTACGCTAACATCCCCCTTTATTACATTATTTGGGTAATGTAATAACTAATAGCTATACTAGACTACTAACATCCCCTTACATCATTTTGCAATACAAAGTGAGTTGCGAAACAATTCAAATTTGACACGTCCAAGTGCCTTAGTGAAAATGTCTGCAACTTGAGCATCGGTGGGAATGTGCTGAAGCTAAATTCGGTGCTTTGGAACTTCATCTCGAATGAAATGACATTGTGTGTCAATGTGCTTTGTTTTTTCATGATGGACTGGATTCTTGACGAGGTTCATAACACCTTGATTGTCGCAGAACAAGTGTATTGGAGATTTTGATGGATGGCCCATACTTGTCCGAATGCGACGTAACCATATCACTTCGCACACAGCCTTCACGTGCGGCACGATATTCTCGCCTCTATTGATGAAATAGCAACCACCGTTGCTTCTTGCGTGCCAAGAGACAGGACCGGATCCCGGATGAAAAATATATCCTGAAGTTGACTTGCGATCATCAAATGATCCGGCATAGTCGGAGTCCGTGTATCCTTGCAAGAAGAATTTGTTGTTCCTCTTGTATTCTAGGCCATATTCCATAGTACCACGGACATAGTGAAGAACACGTTTTGTCGCTTTCCAATGAGTGGTCTTAGGCTCCCGCATGAACCTCGAAAGATAGTTGACAAGCAAATACGAGACCTGGCCTAGTATTGGTCGGATATATGAGACTCCCAATCAATCGTCGATAGAGAGTACCATCTACTCGAGGTGAGTCATCATATCGTGATAACCGAAGTCCATTCTCCATTGGAGTTGCCATTGGCTTGCAACTACCATGCGATATTTATCCAGAGAATGTCTTGGCATATTTTTTCTCGAGACACTTTGATGGAGTGCTCCTTCCGGCTGAATTCCGGACCAAGACAAGTAATGGAGAAGTCCGAGATCTCGTCATCTCAAAAGATTTGCACAAGTTTCTTTTGACAAGAGAGATCATATTTTCTAAACTCCCCGTAATGAGCAGATCATCCACATAGAGTACAAGCAACACTATCTCGTAACCCTCGTTTCTTGAAATAGAGGTTTGCATCTGACGGACATCTCTTAAATCCATGCTACATAAGGTGATTGTCCATTTTTATATACCAAGCTCGAGGAGCTTGTTTCAGACCATACAAGGATTTGACCAATTTGCAAACTTTTTGCTATTGGCCTTCCACTTCAAATCCTTCAGCCGAGTCATATAGACTTCTTCTTGGAGATCACCATTTAGAAAGGCACTTTTGACATCCATTTGGTGAACTTTCCACCCATATTGTGCTGCCATAGCACACATAACCCGAATTGTGGTCATCCGAGCAAAAGGTGCAAAAGTTTCCTCATAGTCGATGCCTTCCTTTTGAGCATAGCCCTTTGCAACAAGTCGGGCCTTATGCTTATCAATTGTTCCATCTGCCTTGTACTTGACTTTATATACCCATTTGCAGCCAATAGGTTTCTTTCCATGCGGCAGATCAACAAGCTTCCAAGTTTTATTCTTCATCAAAGACTCATACTCTGTATCCATAGCGGCCTTCCACTGAGGCTCACTAAGAGCATCTTGCACTGATGCAGGTTCAAGACTATCTATGGTAGACATGAATGCCCTGTCATCATCAATATCCATATCCTCTACTTCTGCACTTAGAGTCACAGAAAATTCCTCAAAAGATTGACAAAGATCATCAACCTCACCAGCTTCTCGGCTTCTCTTTCCTTTTGAGCCATACCGCGTGTACGAGGTCTATCCAAATTCAAATTGGGAGGAGTGGATAAATTTGCATCTCTCGATTGTATTTGTACACCATTTAGGATTCTTCTTCGGTGGTGGTGAAGAAGATGTAGAAGGACCTCCCGTCTGTGTTGACGAAGGAATCTCCTCTTCCTTAGGTTCCACAATATCTTGGTGTACATTAGATGTGCTCTGTGATGTGAAAGCTTCATCAAAGACAACATCTCTACTGATATGAATTTTCTTGGTCAAAGGATCTATCAACCGATATCCTTTAGAGTGCTCAAAATATCCAAGAAAAATACATCTCAGTGTTTTCTCATCTAGTTTCTTCCTTTTCTCTTTCGGTATGTGCATGAAAGCTTGACATCCGAAAATACGTAGATGAGATATGGAGGGTTTTCGACCACTCCATGCTTCCTGTGGAGTCATTCCTTTTAGGGCCTTTGTGGGTGCCCTATTCAAAAAATACACTGTAGTGGTGATAGCTTCTGCCCAATATTGTTGCCCAAGAGTAGCTCCTGTGAGCATACAACGAACCATTTCCATGATAGAACGGTTCCTTCTCTCAGCAACTCCATTTTGCTGAGGAGTATAGGCAGTTGTTAACTGTCTCTTGATCCCATGCTTATCTAGGAATGCTGAAAATTCATTAGAGGTAAACTCTCCCCCTCGATCTGAGCGAAGAGTTTTAATAGAAGCTCCTGACTCCTTCTCAACGGATTTCTTGAACTGCTGGAAGAATGCGAAAGCTTCAGATTTCAGTTGGAGAAAGAAAACCCACATCTTTCATGAGTAGTCATCTACGAATAACCGAAAGTACCTCTTCCCTCCAACACTCGTTGGTGTGAAAGGACCGCATAGATCGGTGTGAATTAGCTCCAGAGGTTTTCGTGCTCTTGTAGAGCTCTTCTCAAATGGTACTCTATGCCGCTTTCCCGCTAGCGATCGAGCACACCGGCAATGTGGCGTAAAGGGAAGGAAGACCCTTTACCATCTCATACTTGCCGAGCTCAAGTAAGTAGCCATAACTAAGATGCCCATATCTCTTGTGCCATAGGGAAGTTGCCTCCTTAGTAGAGACAATCATGGCAACATGTGGAGTAGAGATAGCATCTAGTGCAAATAAGTCGTGCTTATATGAAGCCGTTGCAATCTGCTTACCCTTCCTGGTAATGGTACAACACTTCTTTCCATTCTCAACACGAAAGTTGACAACCATATTTCTGTCCAGGATTTGTGTCACTGACAACAAATTGTTAGCCAATCCCGGAACATAGAGGACTTTGTCAATCTGACACTTGCCATCAGGAAGAGTGACTGAAACCGTACTCTCTCCCTGAACCCTGTAGGTTTTATCATCAGCAATGGTGACAGGTTTGCCCTCCTTGGCCACAAATGATTCAAACCACGATCTGTCGCCAGTCATATGTTTGCTAGCTCCAAAATCGACATACCAAATAGGATCCCTCTGAGTGGAATCTATGGTAGTCATGAGCACCTTGTGTGCCCATTCGTAATCCGAGTCGATTCTTCAACAACAACATTCACCCGGGGTTGCTTGTTCTTATTTTGTGGTTTGTTTTGGCCTTTTCGCTTGTTCTTATGCCAACACCTGTTGGTGTCATGGTTGTCTTTCTCACAGATCTTGCACCACCTCTTCTTCTGTTGAGGTTGTTTGCCTTTTCCTTTCGTATCTTGTTGAGAATTTCCTCCTTTTTGAAATTTGCCTCCTTTTTGCCCATTACCTTTCTTCCTAGAACCCTGCCTGTTGGTGTATAGGGATGTATTGGAAGAATCATCCTTGTGAAGTTGGCGTGCCTCCTGTTGTTGAAGCAAATTGACCAACTCGATGTAGGTAATTTGTCGTTGAGACACCTAGATGGAGGTTATCAACATATCAAATGAAGAAGGTAAAGCTCTCATCACAAGTGAAATGAGAAGCTTTTCGTCCACAATATCTCCTAGAGAACTCAATTTCTCTTTCAACTCAGACACTCTGCACAGAAAGAGTTCAACTGTTTCACCCTGTCTCAAACTCAGGTTATGAAGTTGTTGTTGAAGATGAAGAATGGTGGATTCATTCTTCCCCTCATAGATGGTTCTAAGGGCATCCCATGCCTCTTTACCACTTGCTTTGTCACCTATATGAGGTTGCACTTCATCCGAAATAGCAAACAAAATGAGCACCTTTGCTCTACCGTCTTTCTTGTCAAAAGCTATCCGATCCGTCGAAGGACCCGTGGATCTCGTCGTTGGTGAAGGCCTAGTTGCTACTCCAGTAACAATATCCCACAAATCTTCCATTTGGAGAATAGCCTTCATCTTATGTTTCCATGGTGTATAATTTGGACCTTTCAATAACTGATGCGGATTAGTCATCAACTTTGCAACAACGGCCATAGTGAAGGTTCCTTATATCACCAAATTGGTCCCCCTTTCGATATACCTTTTGCTAGGCCAATATACCGTACAAAATACCCGCCCTTACGTGAGGGAAACTATAGGTATTTAGAAAGATCAACAAAAATCACCCGCCCTTACGTGAGGGAGACTATAGGTGAGTTTTAGAGATCATACGATACGTGGAACATAAGCGGTACCGAAAGGGAATCGCCTTGTTGATGGCACCTACCATAGAAGATTCTTCTCATGCGTGGGGCGTAACTTCCCCTAAACACTATGAAGAATACTTCGTCAGGATTTACGCCTAAACACAAGTGCGATAAAGGGTAGTGGATGGAGTAAAAAAATGCAAAAATGGCGTACTTATTCCTCCCCGACGATTTATAGAGAACAAGCTCAGACGTCGTTATAGCAGCTATATTAGGCGACGGATACAGTAGCCAAATCACTACAAATTTACCTATAAGTGCTGGCCAGAGGTATCACAAATACCGAACGCTGCAGTGCAATAAAATTGCACGGATGGGTTTTATATTCCGGGGACTTAGGGAGTGTTTGATTTTAATTTTTAATGTTATAGTGCAAAAATAAAATATGCATCATACAACAAAAAAAATTGCCCACAAGAATAACCCACAAGGTGTCGGTCACAGCCGAAAATGCACCTTTTACAATGCCAAATTGCTATTTTTCGAAAAATTACTCACTATCCCCCTTTGATTTTTGAAAAAATATCCCCCCTTAAAAAACTTTCTTTAACAAAGCATTTTAATAATTATTATAAATTTAAAATTAAAATAAATAATCTTAATTTCTATAGTTTTTAAACTTATAAAAAATAAATTAAAATTAAAATTTTAATTTATAAAGTTAAAAAACTATAAAAAAATTAAAATTAAAAAATTTAAAAAAAAAATAATTAAAAAATGACTTTAGAAAAAAAATTTATACCTTATGGGGGGAAGTCGGCGGGATTTGAACCCCCGACCTGCAGGCTCCCTGAGCCTTACCGCACGGCTCACGACCACGTGAGCCAACGGGCTGATCCGAAAGGATCAGTCCACCTCCTCCTTTTTCAACCCGAATGGTCCTCCTCCTCGGCCTCGCAAACTTCTGCTCCTCCCGGCGCTCCTCTCTACGGCTGCCTCTTTTTTTTTTTCACGGTTTTCTTTTCGAAAATAAAAATTCACGGATTTTCTTTTCCAAAAAAATCCCGCCTACGGTCGCGGTCGCCCTCGCGCTGCCTCTACGCGCAGCGCTCGGGGGGGGGTTTATACCCCGGGAGGGAGCGGGGAGGCGGGAATTTCAAATTTTAATTCCCGTCGGGTAGGGGAGGGGGTCTCGGGGAGCGCGCGCGCAATTTGCACGTCGCGCATGGGGGGAGGGGGGGGGGGGGGGGACCTCGGGGCACGCACGATAATTTCGCGTCACGCGGGGTGGGGGGGGACGAGGGGGGCCTTCTCCTTCCACGTGGTAGGGGGGGGCTTTTCTTTCCTCCCCTCCTGTGCCCTGCGCAGACTATACGTCTGCAGCCTGTCCACCTGGACGTCGTGGACAGCGGACGTCCCGACGACGCTGTCCTGGACGCGTCCGCCCTTCCTGGGACGTCGCGCGCACGCGTCGCAGCGTTTATGCTGCGCAGGGAAGGGGCGGCGGGGGCGTAGGCCGAGGACCTGGCGTCCACCGCCTGTGCTCTGCGCGGGCTGGCGCAGACGTCCTGCCGCCTGCACTTCTTTTTTTTTTTTTTTAAAGATCACGCAATGTCGTGATTTCTTAAAAAAAAATTGCGTCCACAAAACGCAGCTCCTCCTCCCAGCAAAAAAAAAACGTGAACTACCTTCGGGAAAAAAAACGTAGTCTCCCCAGCCTCTCCTCTCACGCTGTACTGCCCTGGCAATCTGGCTCTGATGCCATGTAAAACCAGCGAACAACATTGCATTGCATTAAACCATGTTTAAATAGCGATTACACAGCCGGGAATAGCACCGGCGGAACGACTGAACAAGAACTGTTACGAAGTTGTAACAATCTCAACAAAATGTCTAAATAAACTTAGACAAAGACAAAGTACGCTAAAAAATTATACCTAGCATTAAAATGTGGTGAAACCCACGAGTTATCCTTAGGTGTTTATGATACTATTTTCATGCCTTAATACTTAAAATGGTGATAGTGGACTAGAATGAATGCTAACCAATGAGTAGAATGCCTCCATATTTTTGTTTTATAGCCAAAGTCACATATTTTCATTTAGAAAATTCCCATATTAAATTAATTTAATCTTCCTAGAAATGGCTAGAGACTTCTCACCAATTTTACCTTTAGGAAAATAAAACTTAGTTTTTTAGGAATGATCCAAAACTCATAATTTTGACTAATCCAGATCTTAGAATTTCAAGCTAAGGAAGAACAAGAAAGAGTGCACCTAAAAAATAATAGATTATAACAAACTAGAACACAAAAATATATAAGAAAATTAGATTAATGACTTAATTGCTCAAAACATAAAGGACAATGCAAGCAATCTTTGAGAAGAGATGTGAGGATACAAGGTTATGCATAGCGACGAATCATTGTTAATTCATGAAAATTAGGATTTTAAAAATTTAAAATTTGCTAATCTTAGGACCTTTCATTGGGGACCATTTGCCCGAAATTTTTTGGGTGCAAATTCTTTTGGGGTTGGCTCGCCCAACCGTGATAATAATTTTTCTATTTTTATTTTAATTTGCCAACCATTTTCGTCCAAATCCACGAACCTTTTCACCTTCAAATTATAAATAATTTTATTTTTCCCACCAAATTTAACTCTTATACCACTAATATATATACCTAACATGACAATGATATTTATATACCCGAAAAACAATCCTTAGCACCAAAAAATCTACAATGGCAAAAAAATATCTGAAGCAGCGAAAAACCATCTCTAGCCGCTAAAAACCATCTGAAACATAAAAAAATGACCTATGGTGCCTACTTAGAGCAGTTGGTGCCTACCTGCAATAGAGAAAAGTTAGGTAGTTAACATCCACGTTCCATAGAAATTTGGAATAATGATTTCAGTCTTTATTCACTTGATGTAGAGTGCTTGAATTGGGATCTTATAGTTTCCAAGCAATATTGAGGGAGTTGGTGGCCTTTCGGTTTACCAGCTCCATGATACATTAGTAGCTTGTAGAGACTACCAGCGCCACCAACATATATTGGTAGTCTATGCAGGCTACCGATTTATGGTGGCATTGGTAGTCTAAAGAGAGTATAGCATCATGATACACCAGTAGCTTGCACAAACTACCATCATAATGATACATCGATAGTATTTGTAGGCTATCATCGTATTATGGCATCGATAGCATTTAAGACTATTGACGTATTATGGTATCGATAGTCCTTGCAGGCTATCGACGTATCATGATATTGGTAGTCTTTAGAGGCTATCGATGCATGATAGTGGTATCAATACTCTCTGCAGGTTACTGGTTCTATAATACACCAATAACCTACGAGTACTACCAATGCCATGTTAAGCTGATAGCCTATAGGAACTACCGACGTATAAATAAATTATTTCATTCTCTTAGTACATTCAATGATACTATAAAATAGCATTAAACAATATATTTTTGGAATGCAAGGTGTAGAATGCAATGGAATGTTGTGTGAGCCCTCATCACTCTTAATTTTTGGTATTAAGTAGCATATAGACTATTACTAAACCACTTATCTTCCTAAATAATCTTAGTTATTTCCTAGTGTGATCTTTCATGTTGTGAATAATAAAATCCTACAATTAGTTGGAACTTGGGTTAAATCCAGTTTGTTGTCCACCACTTCCACCTCTTATGCAAAAATTGTATTCAAGAACCTTTCTTGCCTGTATTTCCAAAAGATGTTATTTATTATAAAATCTTATGATACACATTTTTGAAATAGTTGTAGAAAATCCTCTTTAAGTAAATGTGCATTGCTCTTTAGTCATTTAAGGATAGCATATTATTAAACTTTTGCGACACTTGTATATATATATTTGGAGATCTATCTTTGTTAATATTCATATATTTTTAAAATGGAAGCTCATTAGTACAAAGAGCACTTTTTTAAATATTGTGCCTTCATGTTAGAAGTGAGCTCGAATAGTTATACATTTATAAGAAACTTTAGGTAAGTGTTATGTTACCACTTAAAATAATGATGATTAAAAGTTCAATATTTATATTTCCTTTATTGTTATTATTTGATAAGGAATTCTTTTGAGTAAAACAAGATAGACTTTCCTTACTAAGATAAATTTTAAATGGTAGATTTATTTAAAGAGAAGATGATTTATATAGATATAATGTGTTTGACATTTATATAAGTTCTCTTACCACTTTGAAATAATGGTAAATAGGAGTTCATTATTTATATTATTTAAGAGTGAAAAATATCTTAATAAACAACAAGGTTTCTATTACTTTATTTAAGGTGAAACTTTATGTTTTAAAGTTGGTTGCTTTTAAATGATAATCACCTTTTAAATATTTAATTATTTAAGATGTTTAAAGAATAATTTGACTACGAGATTAGGACCATAATAAATCTTACTCTAAGGAAAAAAAAAAGCGATAATGAGATTAGAGACCTACCTATATGAGTAGAAAACATACCTTAAAAAGAGGTGTCATTCTTATAGTTATGGTTGAATCACGAGAAGGAAATAACCAGTTCATAAAACCCAATACTAGTTGTTATGTGAAGATAACAATTGTGATTCGAGAATGACCACTTTTTGACAACCAATTCAGGATGAGTAGGTGACGAGGGGTGGTATGGGATGTCTCTTCTAGGTCATTGTGCAAGTGGTACGATGATGGTTCCTTGATTGACTTATGGATGGGAAATATAGCATTAAACCTAACTAGATAATCCACAATGGTTGGTATGAGATAAATTATCATATTTCATAATATATCAAGTGAAACCAGGTCCAGAGACTAAGAAATGGTATGGCTCTAGTTGACTCTAGAGAAAGTGGATAATCAACTAGACACTAGGCATATAAACTAAACACCCTTACATGATAAAACTTGGAATATGTGAGCATAATTAAGCTCAGGTTCCACATGTTAAGGGAAGGGGAATTATGCATCCATCCTCTAGGTTTTATGGAACCTAAAGAATAACCCCAAGCTATGGATCTACGCTCTCATACCATAACAAGAGGATGAGAATATAGATCCACTGAATGGCACTATCTATAGGATTTGGCCAATCTCACCCACTTGGGGATCGTATGCAGTAATATAAAACCAAAAGTGGTTGACTATATCTTGTACTAATCAAACATTGAGTGAATACTAAAATTAAATTGGCAAAAGTTTTTTAGGTTATGTCTAGTCAATGAAAACAGTAAAAAAATTCATCTTTTTGAACCAGTGAACTAGACTGGGTTGTACAATCAGGTGAGTTAGACCTGGGTTGTTATAGTTGGTATCAGAGCTCTAGGTTGCAAGTGCCCTAGGTTATAGGAACCTATATTATAGGTATCTAGGTTTCAAAATCTCTTGTGACCTTGGCAAAACCTAAAACAATAAATTGGCATAGCTCTTTTGTACCTCGGTAAAGATGGCACCTATGCTACGAGGAGGGTCTTCTAAAAACCTTGCATCAACTAGACATGAAGATGCTACTGTCAGACCACGAAGGAAAGTTAGGTAGGAAGATGTTACTATGAGACCCCAAAATAAAAGACAACTAAAAGAAATAAATGAACCTACTAGGGAATTTGAGAGCCTGACTAAGATAGTTCAATTACTTCAAGAACAAATGCAACAACAAAAAGAACAAATGGATCAACAACATGAGTTGATGATTCAACAACAAAAAATGATATAAAATTTAACCAGGGATAAGGAACTTGTGATCAGGTAGGAAGAAGCACCTATTGGAATTGAAGAAACTAGTAGGACTCGAGTAGGAACTAAGCTAGAAAAATATATGAAAAATGTAAAGGTTTCAAAATTTGATGGTAAAGAAGAAGGTGATGTTGTAGAAAATTGGTTGAGTGAAATTGAAACATATTTTTCAATGAGAGGAGTCCAAAATTGCATGGGATACCCTCCACCTAGTAGGTGCAGCCTTAGAGTGGTGGACCACATTTAGGGAAGGAAATAAAATTCAAGCTATAGATCTTAAATGGGAAGATTTTATGGAGGAGTTTAAGAAGAGATTTTTAACTAAGCAGTTTTACATAGAAAAATTGTTGAATTCACTAATCTACAATAGGAAACTTTGACTGTCAGAGAGTATTACTAGAAGTTTGTGAAACTCTTGAAGTATGTTCCAGAATATGAAAATAATGAACAAATAAAGGTGCAAAAGTTTATTTTAGGAATTCATCCAAAAATCAGGACTGTAATCAATCTCCTTAATCCTAAAGATCTTCAAAAAGCCTATGACTTGGCACGTCAAGAGGAAACTAACTAGATTACAAAGAAGGTATACTTTAACTATTAGAAGATGTTTGAGAGGGAGAAACATGAGCTCAAAAAAGAAAAAATGTAGGTTTTATGAAATAGGAAAATAACACAATAAAAGAATTAAAGTAGGGAAAATAACTAAATCTGAAAATAGAAATAGGAATAAATTCCATAGCAACAAAGATAGAAGGGATAAGAAAAGTTACTCATGAAAAAATGATCAAAGATCCTCATTCCTGGAAACAACCAAAGAAACAACATTTCATAATAGGATTGAGGACAATAAAAAGAATAATATGGCTCCACCAGTAGGATGTAATGTTCATGGTGGCTCCCATTTTGTAAAAAAAAATATTTTTAAAGGGTAGATCGTAAGAAGGTACCTAAAGAACCAACCCATCGCATCTTTGTTGCAATAGGTAATTCCACTCTTGATGGATAGGCTACACATTTTCTTTTGAATGGTAAATTATTTGATAAAGATGTGCATATTTTAATTGATAGTGGTGCAACATATAGCTTTATTTCTACTAGTATAATCAAGGATATACTAGAAAGGCCTAGATTTTTGGCAAATGGGTGGAAAGTAGAATATGGGTCAGGATAAACCTATTCAGTCAATCAATGTCTATTTGACCCCCACATTACCTTACCTCAAGGAAAGACCAATTGGCATCTATATGTAGCTCCCTTGCATGCCTTTGACATCATTCTTGGTATGGATTGGCTAAGATCTCATAAAGCCCTTATTAAATTTGAAGAAAGATGGTTAGAATTCACTGATGAGTCCAATCATCAATTTAGGGTCCATTGTGATTGCAACCCTTTTAGACCACATTTTTTTGTCTTCCTTGCAAGTTATGAGGGCAATTAAAAGAGGTGGAATGATATATATGGTCAACTTGAATAAAAGGGAAAATACTGAAGTGAACTAATTTTTTTTTTTATAAATACCCCATACTAAATGAATTTAGAGATGTGTTTCCTAAAGACTTGTTGGGTCTTCCACCTTAGTGGGAATTCAACTTCTCTATAGAAATTTTGACTGGAGCTACACTAATTGCCAGATCACCCTACCATATGACTCCTATTCAGTTACAAGAACTAAAAACACAACTTCAAGACTTGCTAGAGAATGGACTAATTAAACCCAGTGTATCACCATGGGGTGCCCCTATTCTCTTTGTAAAGAAAAAGGATGGCTCCTTAAGGTTATGTATTGACTACCAAATGCTCAATAAGGTCACTATAAAAAATAGATATTCCTTGCCTAGAATTGATGATCTATTTGATCAATTAAAAGGAGCCACCATTTTCTCAAAAATTGATCTTAGATCAGGATATCATTAGCTAAGAATTCATGAGGAAGACACTCATAAGACTACATTTAGAACAAGGTATGGACATTATGAATTCATAGTCCTACCTTTTGGATTGACAAATGCCCCAGTTGCCTTCATGAACCTCATGAATAGTGTTTTTGGGAACAACTAGATCATTTTGTACTTATATTTCTTGATGATATATTAATTTACTCCCGAACTAAGGAAGAACATGATCAACACATAAGGATTGTACTTGAGATACTCAAGAAAAATCAATTATATGGAAAGTTATCAAAATATGAGTTTTATAATCCTCAAATACAATATTTGGGGTATGTAATATTTGCTGATGGAATTGTTGTAGATCCTAAGAAAATTGAAGCTATCCTAAATTGGCCTACACCCACCAATATAACTAAAGTGCATAGTTTTATGGGAATTGCGGGTTACTACAAACATTTTATAAGGAATTTTTCAAAAATTGTCCATCCTATCACAAATCTCCAAAGAAAAGAGAAGAAATTCAAATGGACAAATCAGTGTGAGGAAGCCTTCAATATTTTAAAGGATAAATTACTAACTGCTCCAATTATCAAAATACCTGATCCTTCAAGAAAATTTACGGTTTGTACTGATGCTTCTATTGAAGGTTTGGGAGGAGTCCTAACTTAGAATGAGGTAATCATCGCTTATGAATCTTGAAATCTTAAAAAGCATGAGGTGAATTATGCCACACATGACTTAGAGTTGGTAGTTGTTGTGCATGCACTCAAAATTTGGAGGTATTATTTGCTAGAAAAGACATTTGAGCTTAAAACCAATCACTAAAGTTTGAGATACCATTTTACACAACCATTGTTGAATGCAAGACAACGTCAATGGATGGAATTCCTAGATAAATATTATTTTGGTATTGAATATATCAAGGGCAAGGAAAACAAGATAGCAGATGTCTTGAGTAGAAAAGGGCACATAATCACTGTCTTAGTGTCTTTACGACTTAGTTGATCAAGTCAAAAGGCATCAATAGAGGAATGACTATTGTGGTAAGTGTCGATAAAATGTTGAGCAAGAAGTTGATAAAGGTAAGGACTTTGTAATCAGGGATGATTTGTTGTATTTCAAGGACAATTTAGCTATTCTAGATGAAGTTGGATTGAGGGAAACTATTATATAAGAAGTACATTGCACTCCATACTCTACACACTCAGGTGGGGCAAAAATGTGTGAGAATTTAAGAAAGGCATTTTATTGGCTAGGAATGAAAAAAGATATCAGTAATTTTATGGCTAGGAATGAAAAAAGATATCGATAATTTTATGGCTAGGTGTTTGGAATATCAAAAATTCAAGGTAGAACATTTGCATCCAATAGGATGATTATACCCACATGCTATTCCCACCCAAAAGTGGTAAGTTATTTCCATGGATTTTATGGTTGGTTTACCCAAAACTAGATTTTGACATGATGTTATACTTGTGGTGGTAGATAAATTGACTAAAGTTGCACATTTCATACCTAAGAATGTATAGGATGATGCACCTGCCATTGCAAATAAGTTTACCAAAGAAATAGTCTATTTGCATGGGTTTTCAAAAGTCATTATCTCAAATAGATATTCCCTATTTACATCAAAATTTTGATAAGCATTACATTAAGCCCTGGGTACACAACTCAATATTAGTTTTGCATGCCATCCAAAAAATATGGCTAGACTGAAAGAGTCAATCAGGTACTTGAAGAGATGTTATGCATGTATTGTATAGACCATCAAACCAAGTGGGAAGACTATCTTTATTTAGTCAAATTTACTTATAATAATAGCCATCATGCTTCTCTGGATATGGCTCCCTTTGAGGCCCTATATGGAAGATGGTGCAAAAATCCTCTATCTTGGGATAATCTTAAGGATCGAGTAGTGATCAGGTTGGATACTGTAAAGGAGATGGAGGAACAACAAAAAAGAATATATCAAAGGCTCAAAGAAGCCTTAGATCATCAAAAGAGCTATGCAGACCTAAAGAGGATATTGAGGGAATTCTCTATGGGAGATAGAGTCTTCTTAAGGGTAAAACCTAGCAAAATCTCTATTAAGTCCTCTAAGCTTGACCCTAGATTTGTGGGACCTTTTGAAGTTATAGGTAAGATCAGTCATGTCGTCTATAGGTTTGCTTTGCCACCCAGCTTTTCAAATATCCATGACACATTTCATGTGTCCCTCCTTAGAAAATATATTGCTAATCCATCTCATGTGTGGAATATTTAAAATTTATAGATGTTTTATCCCCCTAAAAATTGAAGTTTGTCCTGTTCGGATATTGGATTTCAAGATAAAAAATGTAAGAAAAAGAAATTTAGAGCAATGTAAGGTCCAATGGGACCAATACTATGACAAAGTGTCTCATGGGAAAATGTAGATGATATGAAGAAACAAATTTCTTTTCTATTTGAATAAAAATAAATGTGAATATATACTATATGATTTTATATTAAAAAGATAGGGACTATGTTTATTTCAAGAGGGAAGAATGTCATGACCTGCCCTAGAATGAGTATTTTGTTTGCAATTGTAATTATCTTTAATTTAATTTGTTATTATATACTTCTAGGATGAGATACTACTGATGGCCTTTGTTTTGCAGGTATAGGTCCTCGAAGAGTGAAATGGGAAATGATAATGGTGTGAAATATCACTACGGTGGGGTATTCGTATTGGTAGGGATGGAAAATGCCCTATCAGTGAAACACTCACCAATGGCTCATGGGTACATAGAAGCCCAAGTAGATGCATTCATTTAGTTGCATATCTCATATCATTAAATAAATGAATGTTTATGAAAATTCTTCCAACGACAAGGGAAGTATTGTGAGCACGGGAGTTGTTCTTAACAGGTAGATGTCAATATTTTATTGTCATCGGGTTGCTTGCATGAGAAGGAATGCTAGAGGTATATATGAATGAGTGTGTGATTGTGCTTTCTTGTATTTAATAGTGCTATGAAATAAACTAATTAATATAAAGATAAATAATAAAAAACATACACAAAAAATAAATTAAAATAAAATGAAATAAATTTTAATTAATAGATTTTAAAATATGTATGACCTTAGTATTTTTTTAAATTTTACAAGAAGAGAAATAATATAAGCTCTTTTAAAAAGAAGGGACCACTTGGTGGAATGGGCTTTATGTTAAGGTGGCTAATAGCATGTTAATACACATATTTTTAAAAGGAAAGCTCCTTTGCTTATTTAACTTCTCTTTCAAAAAGAGTAGCTAGCAAGCGGAAGAGAAGATTGTGAAAGTAGGTAAGGCTCCAACAAGATTTTTAGGTCGGTTATTTTAGTTCGTTCTTCATATATGATAAAAATAGGATAATATTTTGTTTGCCTGTATATTTTGGATTATATTGAATGATCAAATTAAATTCTAAATTAACATGTAGAGGATTTAAATAAGAACTATGTGAGTCCTCTTGAACATAGTCACTATTTTTATGTGTATTCCACCATTTGGATGAATTAGTGCCTAATTGTGAAGAGCTTTTATTGAAGACTTGAAAACTCCATTCATGTAATATTTGTTTTTCCTGTAAATATTTGGCAAACTATATTATATTCTGATTTTGAGTGCCAACAAGGCAGTCCCATTGATCAAGAGTAAGGTAATGTGCTCTATGTCCCTACCTCATAAAATTGAAGCTATAGATTAAACTTACTAAGTTTACATTGATATGTTGTTCTAGTTCAATAACGTTCATTTGAAATACTATAATGTTAGGTGTCCCTTACTTGAATATTCATAAATTATGTTGTACTATGGTTATGATATCAACAAGGTGGCTAGCTGAATTGAGCATGGAATTATGCTTTACGATTCTAACCTTACAATGTAAACCTATTGAATTTGATATAATATAATAAGCATTGCTTTTAAGATAGATCTTATCTATATAATTTGAATGTATATGTATTGAAACTCTATGTAGACTGTTGTTTTTAAGAAAATAATGGTACAACGGATTGATAAATCCTTTTAAATTATTCAAGATGTCACTTTAAACTAATTAGTGTTCATCAATAATAAATATGTTGTGTTTTACCTATGCCATCCTTCAAAACAATTTTCGTAGAATCAAGGTTGTTATAGGGTAATTGGATGGTTGCTAAATTTCACTCAAATATTTTTGTTATTCTTAATTTTGAATAAATTTCTCTGTGTGCATATTAATGGAATGATAAAGGACTGCCACACAACATATATTCCTAAAAACCATGAATAATTTTTAATGGAAAAATTGGACTGGTCAAAGGATTAAATAAAAAACTAGCTACATTCATATCTACATAATATATGCATTCATTGTATGCAGAGCTGTTCTGATCCCAACCAAACAAGAATATCATTTGCTGGCGAAGTTGAGGATGTATGGTTGTGGAAAAACAAAGGTCGATGCTCTTTTTCTACATATAGGTAGAAACATATTCCCAAAAGAAGAAGTTATTTATTATATAATCTTATGATACACATTTTTGAAATAATTATAGAAAATATTCCTTAAGTAAATGTGCATTGATCGTTATTCATTTAAGGATAACATATTATTAAAATTTTACAACACTTGTAAATGTATATATTTGGAGATCTATCTTTGTTAATATGCATATATCTTTAAAAATGGAAGCTCATAAATACGAAGAGCACTCTTTTGAATAGTGTGCCTTTGTGTTAGAACCGAGCTCGAATAGTTATACATTTATAAGAAAATTTGGGTAAGAGTTCTATTACCGCTTAAAATAATGATGATTAAAAGTTCAATATTTATATTTCCTTTATTATTATTATATGATAAGGAATTCTTTTGAGTAAAACAAGAGAGACTTTCCTTACGTAAGATAAACTTTAAATGGTAGATTTATTTCAATAATATAAACATATTTTATTATAAAGCGAAGATGATTTATATAGATATGATGTGTTATATAAGTTCTCTTACCACTTTGAAATAATGGTAAATAGGAGTTCATTATTTATATTATTTAAGAGTAAAAATCTCTTAATAAACAACAAGGTTACTATTAAATTATTTAAGGTGAAACTTTACGTTTTAAAGTTGGTTGCTTTTAAATAATAATCACCTTTTAAATATTTATCTATTTGAGATGTTTAAATAATAATTTGACTACGAGTTTAAGACTATAGTAAATATTACTCTAAGAAAAAAAAAAGAAAGCCATAATAAGATTAGAGATCTACCTATATGAGTAGAAAACATGCCTTAGAAAGAGGTGTCATTATTATAGTTTTGGTTGAATCATGGGAAGGTGAATAACCAGTTCATAAAACCCAATACCTATTGTTATGTGAAGATAAAAACTATGATTCAAGAATGACCACTTTCTAACAATCAAGTCAAGATGAGTAGGTGACAAGAGGTAGTATGGGATATCTCCTCTAGGTCATTGTGTGAGTGATACAGTGATGTTTCTTTGATTGACTTATGGATGGGAAATGTAGCATGAAACCTGGCTAGATAATCCATGATGGTTGGTATGGTATAACTTATCGTATTTCATAATCTATCAAGTGAAATATCTAGATCTAAAGAAATGACATGGCTCTAGTTGACTCCAAAGAAAGTGGATAATCAACTAGGCACTAGGCATATACACTAAAAACCCTTACATGTTAAAAATTAGAATAAGTGAGCATAATTAAGCTCAAGTTCCACATGTTATGGGAAGGGGAATTTTGCATCCACCCTCTAGGTATTATGGGCCCTAGAGGATAACCCCAAGACATGGATCTACGCTCTCATACTAGAATAAGAGGATGAGAAGATAGATCCACTAAATGGCACCATCTACAAGATTTGGCTAATCTCATCCACTTGGGAATAGTCTACAGTGATCTAAACCTAAAAGTGGTTGACTATACCTCATACTAATCAAACATTGGGTTTACAGTAAAACTAGGTTGGCAATTTTTATTTTTTGGTTATGTCTAGTCAATGAAAATAGCAAAAAATTTCATCTTTTTGAACTAGTGAGCTAGATTGGGTTGTACAATCAAGTGAGTTAGACCTAGGTTGTTACAATTCAATTACAATCAATATCTCATTGGATAGCATCATGTTTGTAATAGCAAAGAAGTATTAAAAGTCACTATCTTGAGAAAGACCACTATATAATTTTAATTATGAAGTCAAATTGTAAAACTTAAAATTAAAACATTCAAACATTATGGAACCTAAATATATTTGCTCTTGTAATACTTTGCATAAATGAACAAAATCATAACATTGACTCAAATATTATGCAATAAAGTAAAGATAAAAAAATAACAATATACATGAATAGATGGGTTTCATTGAGCACCAACACAAATGATCATATAAGATCATAATGTATAATTAATTTAGTAGTTCAAGAGTATTTATACCAAATATCCAAACTGTAATCATGAGTGGGGGTACTTATTGTGAAGAGGTCACGTGTTCAAGTCCCCTTGGCACTCAACAATTTTCCTCATGGTCTTAGGTCATCTCTAGAAAAATTCATATCACATTGACCAATGTTGACATGTTATAAACACATAAAGGTTAATTACAAGTTATTAAACCCTTTCCCATGACAAATTAAACATAAAGGGTTTTATTGAATATTAACTATAATGATATTTAACCATAGGCCCATATGACTAATTACATAAAATAATAATAAAGTACATTGCATAATGATTACATATAGCTTGCACATGATTACATCTTATAATGTTGACCTAGTCAATAAGCTTAGATTACACATATTCCAACCCCCCAAAATATAAACCAATGGACCCAAGAAGAGAAGATATGATGAGGACACATATAATATTAAATAAAAAGCACCTTCTAGAGAGGCAAATGGCTAGATAATGCTATCCAAAATCTTATCCAATATCCTATCCAAAATCTTATCCGATAGGATTCTTCAAAAAAAACAATGTATTTGGCTATTTATAGCCTAGTTTGCAATGTAAATAATTAGTTTGATATTATTCCACAATAGTGGAATCAGAGCATCCCGATCAGTCGTGGGTTTGCTCTTCTTTTTTGCTTTCACATTAGGCACCATGCTACCAATCCAAAATCCCTCTCTAGATGAAATTGCTCTGCAATGCAAAGTGATCATTGTTGAACTTTAGTTGATCCGAGAAGCCATGCTAGCAAATGAAATGGTATCTAAAATTTTATGGAGAAGAATTATTCTTGTTGAAGTAGAAGAACTTGTTAAAGAAGTCAAATTTATTCTGGTAGTAGAAGAAATTATTTTGGATGAGGGAGAAGACACTACTGATGAAATTGTATTGGTTGTGTTAGCAGAAGAAAGAGCCAAGGAAAAATATTTATATGATGTATTAGCAACACTAGGAATAGAATCGAGATCTCTAGGTAGGATGCCCATCATCTTGCCTTAGACGATGTTCCTATGGAAAAAATTGATGAAAATAATGTTGTTGTTTTATCTGATAATATTGGCAGATCTTAAAGGTGAAGACCTCTTTGTTGAAGCTAAAGATTAAAAAAAAAACGCAAATTCGATGCCTCTTAAAGCGGATTTATTACCTCTTGGAGGGAACGTTCCTAATATTGTTCCATTTGATGGAAATAATGTTGTTTTATTTGATGTAGATCAAAATTTTGAAGAAGTTACTACCACTTTAAAACACAATAACATGGAGATTTCTCTGGAAATGCTAGTTTTACCTCTCAAAATTGCAACTTCTTCTGATAGCTTCTACTAGAGTTTCCCTACTCTTTCTACCAACCTTGTTGACTCTTTTTCCTGTAGTACCACTTCTTGGTCACCAATTTTCTCTACTTTAATGACCTTCCTAGCAGTCGTTGCCATGGAGGCCTCCTTTTGGCATTCTCAGTGTATAAAAAAAATGGTTGGGCAGGCCTTCGTGTGGGAGGGCCACATCATATTAACACCTCACACCTTGGTGATTTAATACAAATAGCTCTGTTATAATAATAATAAATAAATAAATAAATAAAATTATTATTATTAAAATTCATTGTTAATGGCATATTCCAAGGAATATTCCCTGTGGCACGAAACCACCTTGCTTCTTTTATGTGTTATTTTTGAAGTTTTTATTTTCACACCAATCGAGGTGTCATCCAACTAGCAATATATTCCACCTCTTTCTCCTCCATGTTTGTATGCATTGGGGACCAATGCTTCTTTAGTGGGGAGGAATGATGAGGACACATAATATTAAATAAAAAGCACCTTCTAGAAAAGCAATTGGCTAGATAATGCTATCCAAAATCTTATCCGAAACTGTATCCGATAGGATTATTCAAAAAAGCAACGTATTTGTCTATTTATATCCTAGTTTGCAATGTAAATAATCAGTTTGATATTGTTCCACATCAAGATATTATTAATGATAACATTTACCCTATAATGGATGCTCTAGTAGGTCAGTTCACTCTAAAAATTAGAGGAACCATCTACTATGCTACTTAATGGAAATGAATTAAGAATGCTGAAAGAAAATAGAAGTACAAAATTTATCTCATGAAAAATGGGAGTACTTGCACAACTACACATATTACACCCATAAGTTCACTCAATGGTAAAGAAGCCTAGAATGGTTTTAATTCCTTTATAGATAAAATCCAATAATACATAAAACCTAAATAAGAATATCTCGCCAATATATAACATGTATAGAGGAAACCTTAGCCACACATAGAATGTGATGAAACCGTAAACTTTATGACTTAATATAAGTAATAATAAAATAACTAGATAACATCCTAATGTTAGATTATACCCCTAGACTAATTAATCCCATTAAACCAAAATAAAAAAATTTGGGTCTAGGTACACAACATCTCTTCTCCCTTAGAACCTTTATCCTCAAAGATGAGAAAAACTCCATGGTTAAGCAAGCCAACCTTGGATTAGATCTAATATGGGTGACCTTCTAGGAATGATTAGTGTTACACCCTTTTATTACAATCTACAAAAACATGTATTGTGCATAAATTCAAACCTAAGACCTCCTACATCCTATGAACCAAAATAAATATACCATAACCAATAAGTCAAAAATCAACTTATGCACTCTTCTTTAATGGTGCCTCCAAGTCCAACCCCGGTCAAGCAAAGATAGGGGGACTGATTCTTACAGGACCTCGCGAGATCCTACTCAAATACATTATCAACTTGGGGATAACATATAACAATGTGACAAAGGCTATTGGATGTGAAATCGAATTAAAATTTGTGGTAAAGCAAGGAATCACTCAGGTCACAGTTTATGGGAATTCTAAATTGATAATAACAACTCTTGCCAAAAATAAAGATTTTAGATCTTTACAATTGAAGACTATTCAAGACAGATTTAAACAACTAGGTAGGATCATTGGTAAAATATCCTATCAACACATAAGGCGGGAATTCAAAAAAAAGGCTGACACACTAGCGAATTAGGAAATAAATATAGCTCTTGTTTATTGCTACCAAATCATCAAGAAGCATAAGGGTAGGCATGGTATGTGAGAATGACAAAGACTCCAATAATGAGGTAATCCTTTAGAGACCATAACTTTTCATCCAGAACTTCGATTGAGCTCAAACTGGATGTGTTGGAAAGCTTACAACTATAATCAACCCCAAATGGATTTAAAATTAAATATGCATAGATATATTTGCAAAAATGTTTGAATAGGCACAAATTTTATCTTCCACCATGCAAGGACCCAACAACTAAAAAAATGTTCAGATATTCCCTTTACACATGGAATGCATGATTTAATGAGCCGAAATCATTTATGACATTGTAATCATGCAAAGACTTGAAAATGGACTTCAATTTTAAATTATTATTTTGATGAAAGTTTAAAATTTGAAAATGGAGGGAAAATTGTTTTCCTCAGCTTATAAAATAAACTTCCACTCATTTGGAAAGGGTTCCAAAAATTCTATAAAATCTTAGAAACTTAATAGTAGCATTAGATTAGATTAAAAAAAAAATCAACTTATGTAAATATTTCCAACATTTTTGATATTTTTTTCGTCTTTTAGTCCATACATGCTCTTCATATTTGTTGTAGTTTTGAATGTTTATGGATAAAATCTTCATTTTACCATGTAGTATCCTCTGGATAGCCCTTCCATTTAATATTGTACATGTACATTATCCTTTTCCAGAGATTACTCTCCTTTACCTCCAAAATACCTTCTAGTCAGGGTTATGCATAAGGGATTGGACTCAAAATGTACTTGTAGAAAATTGACGAATCCATTTCGAAACCATGGCGAATCCTGGCCAACCTCACATCAAAGACAATGGCGAATTACCTTATATTATAATAAAAAATTGTAAAAATTTGGCGAGTTGAATGTTTTTTGTTTCTCCGGGCTAGTGTAAAACATGATCCGAGCTTGAACTGGGAGTAAAACAAGATTTGGGTTCAAATCGGGTGCAAAAAAATATTCGGGCTCGAATCAGGTGCAAAACATGATCTAGGATTGGACCGGGTGCAAAATGTAGACAACTTAGGGTGCAAAAATGTAGACGAACCGATTAAAGGATTGAAGACGAACTGAGTGCAACATTGTAGATGGACCGGGTGCAATATTGAAGACAGTTCGGGTGCATAAATGCAAAAATACCGGGTGAAGGATTGAAGATGGACCAGATGAAACATTACAGATGGGTCAAGTGTAAAATTATAGATAGACTGGGTGTAACATTACAGGGACCAACTGCAAAAATGAAGATAGATTGGGTGAAGTTTAATACACAGGCTGGGTGTAGCAATGCAGACGGGTCGGGTGCAGAAATATAGACGGTTCAATTGCACAAAATACAAACATATTGGGTGTATTAATGCAGATGGACCAAGTGCGGTGATGCAAATAATCTAGGTATAGTAATGCAGATGAACATCGCCACACAAATATCCACTAACATGCTGCCATGTGTCCACCTCACACACATATACAATAACATGCTGCCACGTGTCCACCCCATTCAGTCTCATATATAAAAAGACATCAAGAGTTATTTTTACAGAATTTTTTCCACTGCACGAGATCAAAGCGAAGCTGCTATCACTTCCCTTCCCTAAGATACCATTACCCCACACCTTTCCAAAGTGATGTCGACCATGATGGAATAAAAAATAACATTCAAAAATCAAAGTTGTGTCGCTTTTTAAGAGTACTTAGCTGGGACAAATGACATCGACCACATATGAGTTCAAAATGCAAGTTTTGGGTGTTTGGCTTCTATGCCCCAATTTAGAACATAAAAATTTGTTCTACACAACATAATCGATGCTTACGATAATGATCTTGGGACTGTTACTATGTCGACACACAATCAAAAAATATATTTTATAGTCAAACCCTCTGATATCCAGAGATTGACTAAACTTCCACAGAAGGGTCTCGCTGCAGTATCACAAAAGCTTCTTCTCAATAAGAATGACAAGGCTTTCTTAGCAGAGCATTTTGACATCTCTTCGAAATTGTTGTTAGATATAATTCTCTTCATTTGATTATCTTAAATTTGGTAATTTAAAATTTGTTGTCACCTATTTTTTTTGCAACCTCTATGATGAAGTCCAAGAGAGGGTTAACCAATAACTCTATTTCAAATGATGATTTCAAGGTAATTCTTGTATTTTTCCAAGAGAGACTATTTTTGGTTGGAAGATCAGAGATTCCATTCTAGTTGTTGGCTTATATTATTTGTTTTTTATAGTACCATGAGAGATTCAACTGGTTTACATATATTTCTGATCGAATCAGATCAGAATTCTATATTGTTCAGACTAGCCAGTCAGACAAACCTCTCACGGTTGCTTCGGTAAATTTTATTTTAGCTCTTTATTATGAAAGTTTTCATAATTTGTAGGATACTGGTTCAACAACTATTTTGCACACTAAATTACAAAGCATTGCTATGACTGCTGAAGAGTTGAAGGTAATTATTCTATTTTTCAACAATAGTAATTTTTATATTTTAAGATGTTTTAAATTTATGTTTTAACTTTTTTTTGCATCTAAATGCAGAGTAAGGCAACTATCGCATGAGCAAATAAGGATGCTAGAGTTAAAAGTAACATGCCAAAGAAGTGTGGTGATTCAGAAGGGACAATAATTGACTTTCAACCACAGAGACCTCATAAACGATAGAAGCCAACTTCTTTTCCCGCTTCTCGTCAACATGTGCAATCAAATTCCATGGAAGGTGAATCTAGTTATGTCGCACCAATTACGGGTAGATTTACTATTTCAAGTTTTTGTTGATTCATTACCATTTTTGTTTAGTTGAAATTATATCTATTTTTTATTTTTTGGTATATTTTTCAATTTTACGCAAAACCACCATAAACACTCGCACCCAGTTGTCTCCACAGGCTGAAGGGCAACATGAGATTTGTTCGTCGGGTATGTGAGTTTTTTAATTGTTAATTATAAATTTTATCTCCTTTAATTTTGTTTAATAATATCTTATTATAATATATTTAGGTCCCTCCCCATAATTTCATGAAAGAAGGAAGAAAATGATGCCACCACCGCCACCACCGGTCCAACACCACCAGGTCCACCACCACCACTAGGTCCAACACCACCAAATCCACCACCACCACTAGGTCCATTACCACTAGAACAAAAATCTCAAAAACAACAACAATTTATGCGAGGTCAAATTGCTAGAGAAAAGCTTGATGGACTGAGATCACGGGTGGGACCCACATGTTCGTACACACAGGAACAAACATCTGCATTTCTAGCTTTGTCATTTTCAACAACTAGTGTTTCTTTGAAAGATGTTTTGACCTTCGGTTTAGATGTGCCAGAATTTGATCAGGATTATCTTCTATAGGGGAACATTGAAGGGTTAAAAGTATTAGATATGGTAAATTTATAACCAAAACTAGAAGCTTAGATAATTCCATCATCGCCTTCTAACACATCCGATTCTGATCTTGAGGATGAAGAAGTTATAGTGTCTGAAGATAAGTTGGTTTATGATGGTTTTTATTCACTGATCCAAGACAATTTACTTAAAAAATGAACGCTTTGAAGGATTGGGAATTGTGGGCAAAGAGCCTTATCAAGGAAATAAATATTCGTTATAAAAATTATGATAAAAGGAAAGAAATTTTTGCCCTTGTCAGAAACCAACCTGAGAAGCTTGCTGGGTTGCTACAACAAGCCCAATCATAATCCGTGAACCATTTTTTTTCTTATGATGATAAAATTTTAAAGACTATGTTAATGAAGTTAGAGAACCTAAATACTGAAGCCTAGGCGTACTACAACCTATGGGCTTCTAATAAGAAGAAAGTTTTAATTGTTGATGCTGCAAGAGATGTTGCGAAGGTGAGGCTTTAAATTCAATCAAATTTGTCATTATATTTTACTTCTGACTATGGACAAACTAAGTTGTTATTTAATTTTAATGTAGGTAAATTTCTAGAAGTTATAAAAACAAGTTAATTTCTTGGCTGTTAATCTTGAGGCTATAAAGAAATCAATCTTGAATGCGATAACAATGAAGAAGACCTTATAGAATAAGATCAAGGATAATAATTAATTAAAAGTAATTATCATCGAGCACAAAATGGATCCAAATATCTTGCTTAAGAAGAAGCTTAAACAAAATGAACATGTAGTCCTTAAGGATCCAACCAAATACGATAGATTGTTTTTGGGGAGCTTACAAAAGGTAGAGGAAGACCTCATCAGAATGGGAGTACTGAATCTGCCTAAGCAGGTTATTGGTACAACAGATAAGGTAAAAGAACCTGCAACATTGAAATCATCTCAAATTAAAGGAGATACATATATACATGGAGCATCTCAAACTTAAGGAGATACAAATATACAAGGAAAGACCGAATCTCAAGGCCTAGGTGATCCATGTGTGCAAGGAGGATCTGAATCTGCCCCTGGGCACCCATGAAAAAAATACTTTGTTGTAATACGTTTCATTGTGGGAAGAAATTTATGGATGGTGGTTGTATAAACAATTTTGTACTAATTTATTTTCTATGTAATTAATGAAAAACACTTTTGTTAATTTGAATTATATCACTCATTGGTTGTTTCTATTTATATTCATGTGTTGTTTTTTAAATTTGTAATGATTCAACTATATTCACTAAGAGTTGCAGGTTTTTGTGCTTTAAGAGTGTCTTTAGAAACTTGATGCAAACTAGATTTTGTACCTTTTCTTCAATGCACAAAACTAATTTATTTTGAGAGTAATAATAGTGCAAATGAATCTAATAAATTCTACTTTTAAATGAACTAACAATTTACACCTTATCACTACAATATACTCTCAATAAAATACACTTAATCAATTTACCACAACTAATCAAGAATAATTTGAAATGAACCTTCAAATATTCTACAAATTCTATCACTCATTGGTTGTTTCTATTTATATTCATGTGTTGTTTTTTAAATTTATAACGATTCAACTATATTCACAATTACAATTTGAAACAAAATGAACGATTAAACTATATTCACCATTCAACTCAGTTATCCCATACATTAATATCAGTACAATATATTTTTGAAAATTATGTTGTGAATCGATTATGAAAGAGAATTCTATCTTTTACATCATAAAATATATAATTTGAAAGATAGTGTTGTGTGATAAAGAATAAATTTACAATTCAGATAGATGAAACAATCTTGTAATGACAATAAACACATTCATATTGAACAAGGTTGTAAAATCTTGTATAAATTACAATTCAGGTAACTGAAACAAACAAATACTATGACATAAATGCAATTAAAACTATTTCAAAAATACCACTGGATCTATAAACAAACATTCTTGGCTTGTCCAGAATACCAAACCAGTTAGTTGAAACAAACATTCTCAGCTTGTCCAAAATCACTATTGTGAAATCTGATATCAAATAAATTTAAATTTATTAATGTTGTGAAATAGAAAAATCATAATACTACAAAATTCACAATTCAGGTAGCTAAAACAAACACTTCTCAGCTTTTCTAGAATCATTACTTTGCATAGCAATTATCTATGTCCTCACAATCTGATCACTGAAATCATCATTATCATCATTATCGTTCGTATTCTCGGTACCCCTTCTGCCTACAAGGGAATTCCAATATGCCAATGCCCTGTCATAAGGAAATGTGTTCAAATGATACAATGACACATAAATTCTCAAACAATTTTCTAAATTTTTTTCTAGCCTATTGCGGAGTTTAGATTTAACAAAATATAGTGCACTGAAAACCCTCTCATCTTCCACAGATCCCAATATCATTGTTTGATATAATTCATATAAACAAAAGTATTCACTAATAGTATCTTGCAAGACACTACTTGGATGCAATTTTTTCCACAAACGTGCAATGTAACCAGTCTCATGGATGTTACATAAAAGTAACGTTTATTCAACCATTGTTCCACCAAAATGCGATGACTGCTATTTTAAGAGATCTTTGTTGAGTATACATTTGATTTCAACACCATTGACTTCCACACTTTTACTAAAATGATTTATAAGTTTAAACATATATTTAACAAACAAATCATGTGCAAAATTGTATTTAGTACAAGGACCCCAAAACATGGGGTTAACCACACCCATTGCCTCAAGCAACTAATCTCTTTGAAACCGTTCTATTATCTCTTTTGTTAATGATTCTACTATTTTAAACAAATTTATCTTTATTTTGTGTAAAACAACTTCAAATCTATTGTGTGTCATATAAACTTGTTCAACATCATCAACAACTATACTTGCCTACCTTTCAAAGCAATACAAAGGTATCATATTTCCACAAACATTAATACAAAGATGATCACTAATGTTAAACTTCAAAAAGCTTTTTGGATTGTTTACGTTTGTCAATGTATTCCAACTTTCAAACAAGGCATTTTCAAAATATTTTTTGGAAACATATAACCTTTCAATAATCACACATATTTGCTTTCTCATCCTTATGAAAAATGATATAGATGGATCTCTCTTGTGCAAGCTTAATAAACCTATTTATTTCATGTAACATTGGAAGAATAGCACATAACGTTAAAAGGGTTTCGAAGTCAGTCAAACGAAACAACAAATCTTTTACCTTATCAATATCCCTACGATTTGCATACATCAACCCTGTTAATGATTGATACTCTTTAAAAAATCTGTGTGCAGGTTGCCTTTTTGGACTGCAATAAAATTAAGAATGTATTTCATGAATAAGATCTTCTACTCTTGCAACATTTTCAAAAGAGCTCACGATTTTGTATGCTAGATTTACTCTATGAGCCATGCAATGAATGGGTATCACATATGGGGCAACTGATATTTGGAGACGAACACAAAGATCATTCCTGTGCCCTTGCATTATAGCAACACCATCAGCTCCGACGCATATTAACTTTGTGGCTATCTCATTCATTCCTGCAATATCCTTTAAACTACTCACAACAACATTATAGATGTTTTTTGCATTTGAACTTTCCACCATATTATGTAATCCTAGCAAACTAGGTTGTCTTACATGATTTTGAATTGTGTACACATACATGCAAATCCATGATGTGTTGTCCACAATTGTCACCTCATAAATAGAAAGTGATATGAATCTAGCATGTTTTACTTTCTCCCTTAGGTCCTCCATCTCAACTAATGATAGATATTTTTACCATTTTCCAACCACTTTGATCTAACCAATGGGAACTAGGAAGGTTTTGCACATCGAAAATTTAAAAAAGGTGCTTATAATCACTAAAATCAGATATGGGTCTATCCTTTTTGAGAATATTATATATGTAGACACCAAAACAACACCAATCCGATTATGTGACAACAAGCACCGATCGCACCAACACACACAGCCCCCAGGGCAGCCCTCGAAGGTTAAACAGTGGTTCTAACCACTCACACAGTAGTTTTGCAAGTCAAAAACCAATTTGGCACCTTTTGGACACCTTATTTCTTATTCGTCCCACCCAGGGACGAGTGAGAATTTTACTCGTCTTTCTTAAGGACGAGTGCTGACTGGCACTCGTATTTCTTAGGGACGAGTGCTTGACTGATAGATACTCGTCTTTCTTAGGGACGAGTGCTGACTGATACTCGTGTCACCCAGGGATGATTACCGGTGCTCGCTTCGGGGTGGGACGATTGTAGAGTTTGACTTGCAAAAAGTCAAATCTCGGCATATAACAACTCAGAACTGTCACTTAGCTTTCCCTGCATGACATAGGAGTGCGAGTGAGCTCTTTTAACAACACACATCTGCCACTTAGCTTTCCCTACATGACATAGGAGTGCGAGTGAGTTCTTTTAACAACACACATCTGCCACTTAGCTTTCCCTGCATGGCATAGGAGTGCGAGTGAGTTCTGTTAAGACAACTCAGATTTGCCACTTAGCTATCCCTTCATTGCATGGGAGTGCAAATGAGTTTTTCTAATGCAAAGACATGCACAGAGGCAGTTAAGAAGCCCTTGATCAAGAAGAAGTCTTCTCTTCACAAACAAAAGCATTCATGCAAAGAAACACTTTTGCATGTTAATTCAAAAAGACTCCTTGGGTCTATAAAAACAGTGAGTTTTCTCACCCAAAAGGGATATACAGAGAAGGAGCATTTTGAGCGACGAAGTGCTGCTAGTTCACTTATCGGCGATTTGTGCTTTCATAATCATGGTATTTCTTTTAGTTTCATGTTTATGCTTTTGTCAAGTCTTTCATTTCATTTAGATTCATTTCAACCATCGTTAGATTCATCTTTTATGTTTCATACACAGGTGCTACTGACTTTCTTGTTTGTTTCTTTGAGTGCAGAGTTGCAGCATTAGAGGAGCGGCGAGGAGTCTACCTTACCAACGCAAGCGACGACAACATTTGGCCCGCCCATTCCAAACGTGGGCATGCGGAAGGAGGAAGACTAAAATCACAAATTGTAACAAAGACCAATTTAACGCTCCTAGCCCCTAAAAGGGGAGGAGACGTATATGTAACCGAGGATAAGAAATTTGAATAAAGAGGGCTGTGATTTCCTTACATCTGTGCTTTCATTTCCAATTTATCTCTTTTCCTTGTTTCTGTGCATAGGATTAAAGCGTTACATTTCGTCTTATATTGCATAGTTATAGTTTTCCTTTTACTTCCAGAATATTTAAAAGAGATAAGCATTGCTTGTGAGTGTGTATGCTATTTTCTGTTTTAGACAAAAAAAAAAAAATCATAAAAAGAAAATCATAAAAAGAATTTTTGCATTTTTAGGATAGCATTACCATGGTGAATACTCGTAGCCAAGCCCAATCACGGGCAGAAGCTGTAGAACATGCACCAAGAGAGACAAATCGTCTCCGATATAGCCTTGAAGACTTAGTCATTCCACCTCACCGACGGGATACAACAGTTAGTTCACATCATGCAGAACATGGTTCTAGAGCCCCATCATGGCGGGGCACTCCAACCCATACAGTCATAGAACAAGGTTCTAGAGGTGTCTCAAGGAGTGGCTCTCCAAATCAGGCCTTCAATAGACGAGACTTTAGAACCCCTTCTTTAAGGGGAGCTCATGAGCAACAAGAATATTTTCAGGAAAATAACGTATATATACCACCTGGTCTAAGCACGAAGCCTCCCTTTGAAGTTCATTATGGATGGCCTAGTGATGAAACATTGTGTAATGCTATGGAACAACAACGGGTCCAAAATGAAGAATTACATAATGTTGTGGTTCCTAATTTACCCCCAATTAATGTCAAAAACAGTAGACCACATCCAGAACAACAAGTCCGCCCGACAGAGCAAGGCAATTCTGCCCGCACCTTTTATGCATATCACAGACAAAGAGAGGAGGATCACTACATCCCTCCAGTCCAGTGTCCAGTACCAAAAAGATGCACGTCTGCACTTGCATTATATCCAGATCGCTTATTGAGACCCGAGTTTCAAGTTAATGCGGCCAACCTCGACAGAGGGAAGCAACATGTAGGGGTCTCAGAGTACTATGATCGAAATAGATATGTAGGAGAGACATCTCGGCCTATCAAACAAGAGACAACAGCACAAAGTAACTTGGCATTTACACAACTAGCCGCCCGCCAAGCGCAAATCATGCGGCTTAAGCAAGAACAACAGGAATTAGAACATTTGTGTCACCTTGATCAAGAGCGTATTCAGCGTCAGACTGCTGAAAGGTTTCACAACCATGCACGTGAGAGGGCCCCGATCCCTCGTGCACAACACTCTGAGATGTATGTGAGGCACAACCCTTTAGGGCGAGATAGGTCTCCATGACTTCAACAAGCATTGCCTCCAAGACCTTTTAGACCTGAGCGGGAGGCCATTCCCCGTGACCATGATGGGTATCCTCCACGGGCGCCCATCCATATTTACAGGCCTAGGCCAAACACTCCTCACGAATATTATGAGGATTATTACCAAGAAGAAGAGCGGGTTGAAACACCCTATCAAGGCGGAAGGAATGCTAACCATTTAGTCATTCAAAGGCCTCAAGTTTCCCGCAACCCACAACGGGAACAAGCTAAGGAGGAGGAAATTATATCCTCCGATGCCTACAAAGTGTTGTTAGAACGCTTGGAGAATATGGAACTTAAGACTGGTGGGCCTCAAAAGCCTACCTTGCGCCAACTCCGTAGTCATCCAATACATCCGTCAGTGCCAGCACCTCCATACCCTGAACATTTCAAGCTGCCCAGTTGGCACTCTTTAAAGGGGATGAGGATGCTCAAGAACATGTGACTCGATTTTTGAGTCAGTGCTTTGGTATACAAGACAATGATGCATTGCTATTGAGAACATTCATAACCACCTTTGCAGGGTCTACCTCGGATTGGTTTACCCATCTACCAAAGCATAGCATCTACAATTTGGATCAACTAGTGGACGCGTTCCTAGAACGTTTTGCTTTCAATACAAAGAAAAAGGCGTCACTCAGTGATCTAGCTAGCCTCAAAATAGTATGAGGAAGAGTCCATGGTCGCATATGGGAATCGGTGGAGGACGGTGCTTTCAAAGTTGTCCTATCTCCCTCCTATGTCCGACCTAACTCAAATGTTCGCAAAGAGCCATTTGCGATCGATCTCTGTGCTATTGCAGCTACAGCAATACGCCACTTTAGAAGAAGCTGCGGCGCAAGCTAGACGTATCGAAGAGATCAAGATACAGGATGGCGAAATTGCCAAGCCTAAGAAAAAAGAGTGGAACAAGAGCACCAAAACAGGGAATACGCAACAGAAACCCGCCGCGGTCAATCAAGTTGCTATTAATGCCCCTACGCCTGCCCAAGCAACACAGCCTTCAAAGGCTAATTATCAGGCGGTGCCTCATACTAATTATGAGAAAGATAACAAAAAATAGGATCAAAATCAGCAGCGTCGCCCTAAGCGACAATTTACTCCATACACTGAGTCTAGGGATTCCTTGTTTGACCGTTTGTCAGCGGCAAACTTGATTAATCTGCCAGATATTCCAACAATCGATCCTAATGCGCCGAAGTCTAAGGGCTACAGAGAGGATATTTTCTGTAGATTCCATCGGAGGAGAGGGCATGACCTTAATGTCTGTTGGACGTTTAAAGGTTTAGTGCAAGATCTTATTGATAATCACACATTGGTAGTGGATAACCCCATCGCACCCAACAACCAACAAATGGGTGTTTTCAAAGATCCTTTACCCACACATGATGCACAAACAAAACCTTTGCATGTCAATGAAGTGCAACAGAGTTACCCCATGGACGGGTATGTTGGAATGATAAGTATTGTGACAAGAAACAAGAGACACCCAGGAGTTGTCCCCGTGACAACCACTAGGGAAGCTTCATCCACGTCACAACATCAACCGAATCCTACACAGTTGCCCCCACCTAGACCGGTGGTCACGATTCGATCTAGACTTACTCAAAGTCTACGGACCACATCGGCTAGGCTCTCCATTTATGAGCTTATTCAACAATCGGCGCCCCATCGGGAAGCTCTTATGGAGATATTAAAGGCAATTGAGTTGCAACCCCACGAAGCGGATTCGTTCAACAATTTTGTGGGGCATGTTAAACAGTGTACTGAACCAGTTATTACCTTTAGGGAAGATGAGCTAAAAATGGTGACTGGAGATGTACCGGATCCGCCCCTGCACGTTATTGCGTGGGTCAACGGGACTCCGTACAAACGGGTGTTGATAGATACTGGTTCTTCCAGTAACCTTATTACAACCGCTGCACTGAAACATCTGAAACTACCAGCCTCTCACATTGCACCTTCCACTTATACCCTTCGAGCATTTAATGATACGATATGCTCGACAGTTGGCACAATTGTCCTGCCCATACAAGTGGGACAAAAGATCATTCCTACGTTGTGCCACATTTTAGAAGGGGAAATGGCTTACAATATCTTGCTTGGACGGCCTTGGATCCGGGATATGAAGTGTGTCCCTTCAATTGCTCATCAATGTTTGAAATATACATTTGAAGGACAAGTGCACGTGGTCCCTGCAGATTTGGAACCTTTTAAGTACTTGCAATTCAGTGCAAATCATGCCGTAGTCGACCCTTCCTTCAACGCACGTGGATTTCCGAGTTAAATCCATCTAAACGGGGTTCGACTAAGCAAGAATCTCCCTTGCCAACTCAATCAAGTTCTCGGGCGGGATCATCTTCTTCATCCAGTCCTCCCACAACGATGCCACCTACGATGGCCACACCAACGGACAAAGGAAAGAAGCCCCTGGAAGCGGAACCACCTCTAGTCTCCAACATCTCTACAGGAGAGACGCCTAATCGAATGGAAGTTGAGACGCCTAGTGCACCCCACATGGAGTGGACTCAAGGAGAACTCCCATTCACTTCCCCTCAATCGCCAACGATTACTGTTGAGATGTCTAACACAAGCATGGGGGAGTACATAGTGCGAAATGTTGTTGCAACGCCCACACTTCAGTCTATGCAAGACATGGGAAGACCTCGACTCCCCATAGGCTCCGTGGTTCCTTTAGGCTACCCACCTAATCAGACAAATTTTATTTTTGGGGGCCTGGATCATGGCATTGAACCTTCCCGAAAAGAAGAAGAAGATGAAGATCCCTTTATGGAAGATGTCAACTATCTGGCTAACCCAGACTTCGCATTACGTTATCTTAGCCAATGCAATTGGCATGGATACGGGTTAGGCCGGTATGAACAAGGAATGCGTGTTTTGTGTCAACCAAGATACCAAATGCCTTATGACAAGTCGGGAGTAGGGTTTAACCACCCTTTGCCCCTCGACATCTTGGTCGAAAACATGCAAGGCCTAGGGATAGGCAACAAGGATGGGTTGGCATCGGATCCATATGCCAATCCAAATACGACTTATACACTGGGGGACTATTTCCCATTGCACACAAATAACCTTGTTGACCTCAACAACCCTTTCCCTACGGCTGAACAAGGAGAAACCTCACGGACTCACCCACAAGGGGAAGATGGACAAGACCACGAAGGGTCTTCTGAAAATGAGTCGGAGGACGATCATTCGCATGAATATCAAATGAATGATGATCAGGAAAGCTTCCTGAGGATGTTCCCATTGAATGATCCTAGTGAGCATAGGTTGCAAGATCCTTTAGACATAGATGACAGGTTGGAACACTTACACATAGATCCAAGACCTAGGAGGCATTTCACCCTGGCGCAGTTATAGCAATTACTGCACCCCCCACTCCAGGCATACAACGAACATCTTCCGCCTAGAGACCCTATCAACTCATCAGTGCCTAGGGCAGACCCTGTTTGCAGGACTGCGTATAGGGCTGATCCCTTTGTGCCAGTGCCCACAGAGCCAGATCCAAAGCACCAAGAACATCCAGAATGTCACAGTTGTCACATTTGCGGTTATGGAGATTACAATCATTTCATCAACATGGTCTCCATTGACTTGACCGCCCCCATCCATGATCCGATCCAATCCAACATGATTATTGCATCTAGACATAGAAGCTATTGATTGGGATCGCACCGACACACCACCATCTCCATCGGAGTATTGGCCTTGCGGTGGGATGTTTCATTTCACTCCAAGACAGACTCGGGATGTCTTTCATGCTGAGGAGGAACTTGATGTTCCAAATGACGATCTTAATTCAGCAAATGATATCCATCGATCCCCATTCCACACCGGTTGGAAGACGGATCCCATATGTCGATTGAAGCAACGGCCGATGTAGACATCGGCACGAGATCCAATGAATCCACGGATTCTCAAGCTCGGGGGTAAGTCTTTCCCCTGAAGAGCGAGCCGATTATGTTGCCCTTCTTAAGGAAAAGAAGGAGGTTTTTGCATGGTCATACAAAGATATGTCGGGACTAGACCCACAGCTAGTCACGCACAATTTAACGCTTGATCCGACAATCAAGCCAGTAAAGCAAAAACTACGCAAGATGCATCCAACAGTAGCCTTAATGGTAAAAGATGAGTTACAAAAGTTGTTGGATGCCCAGTTTGTCATCTGTGTGGATTATCCGCCATGGTTGTCTAACATGGTTCCTGTCAAGAAACCCGACGGGAGGATTCGCATATGCACTGATTTTTGAGATCTTAACAAAGCGAGTCCTAAGGATGATTTTCCTTTGCCGAGCATCGACGCGTTGGTAGACGCTACAACGAGCCACGAAATGCTTTCCCTTATGGATGGTTTCTCAGGATACAATCAGATTCGTATTAATCCTGAGGACCAGCTAAAAACGGCATTCACAACGCCTTGGGGGACATTTTGTTATAAGGTCATGCCTTTTGGCCTTAAAAATGTCGGAGCTACCTACCAACGTGCCATGACATACATCTTTCACGATTACATGCACAAAATTTTGGAAGATTACATGGATGATTTGTTGGCCAAATCTCTTTTGCGCCCAGATCACATCGGTGACTTGAGTAAGGTCCTTGATCGCCTCATTGAGCATAAAGTCAGACTAAACCCCAAGAAGTGCGTCTTTGGCGTCACCTCCGGAAAGCTCTTGGGTTTCATAGTCTCCAAACGAGGAATTGAGGTTGATCCAAACAAAGTCAAGGCAATCCTTGAAATGCGTCCCCCAACCACCATCAAGTAGCTCAGGAGTCTGCAGGGAAAGGTTGCGTCGATCAAGCGCTTCATAGCGCGGTTATCTGACAAATGCCGACCCATGAATAAATTATTGCATAAAGGGGTCACATTTCATTGGGATGACGAGTGCCGATCGGCCTTTGACGACATTAAACAGTACTTGGCTTCGCCACCGATGCTGGCACCACCCGGACCGGGAGTGCCGTTCTATTTATACATCTCGACCATCGAGGTGGCACTGGCGCCATCCTTGTCCCAGAAAAATGAACTTCACGAGAGAACGAGGCTACATACTATCTTAGCCGCACCACTGGTCAGTTATGAACTTAACTATGCATATGTTGAAAAACTCTGCTTGGCGGTGGTGTTTGCTACCAAAAAGCTACGCCACTACATGCTTAGTAATAAGACGTATGTTGTGTCTAAGGAGAATCCATTGCGATACATGATGAGTCGTACTTATCATAGTAGCCGCACGGCGAAATGGATCATGTTGTTGACGGAGTTTGACATAGAGTTCATTGGACGAGAAATCTATAAAAGGTCAAGTCATCGCCGATCAACTAGCCGAGGCTCCTCTTGAAGACGATCAGCCTCGACTTTTGAACTACCGATGATGGGGTCTTCCATGTTTCGAGTCGCCAGATTCTGATGAGCCTGAGTCCCAGGCTGACATAACCCTTTTCTTCGATGGTTCTAAATGTGAGCAAGGGGGTGGTGCGGGAATTGTATTCTTCACTCCACAAGGTGCTCCAATGCCCTTGTCATTTAAATTAGACTTCCCGCTAACCAATAACAATGCAGAATACGAAGCCTTGCTCATAGGTCTTCGAGACGGCAATCACCATGAACATTAAACGATTGAACATCTTTGGTGATTCGCTGTTAATTGTCAACCAAGTAAAAGGGATATACCAATGTAAATGTCCAGTTTTGAAGTCTTATAAAGCCCTTGTGGATAAATTCTTGGCACAATTTGAATGGTATGACATCGAGGCACTCCCTCGATCATCAAATCATTTTGCGGATACTATGGCCTCCTTGGGGTCACTTATTCCGCAAGACCCTTACGGTGAAATGACAACCATTCGAGTTAAAACATTATCGCAATCTGCGATGGAGCGTGCAAGCTCTGATTCGACGCCAGAAATCCACATGATCCAGATTGAACCATCTCCGGATAAGTTCTCTCGAATTCGAGATTGTTTGATTAAAGCCAACTGGGGGTCCTTGTTCTCCCCGGCCCCTCTTGCTAGCAACACCACGTTGTTTTTACAAGTTCTTTCCTGTTCTGCTTTTGTTCGGGATAAACTTCAAAAGGGATTGGCCGTTCATACTATCGAGGTTTCTGATCAGCAAGACTGGTATACACCCATTCGGGATTACCTCAAGCTAGGTAATCTCCCACTTGGATTGACCCAAGCCACGAAAAGATCATTCAAACAAAAAGCGGCAAAGCATGTCTTGGTAGGAGACATTTTGTATCGTCGAAATTATGAAGGAATCCTCCTTCGTTGTTTGGACCAGCAAGAGTCCGCTTGGGCGATCACCCAAGCTCACGATGGTACATGTGGTGGCCACTTCAGCGGTATGGCCATCGCAAAGCGCATTCTTCGCATGGGTTATTATTGGCCATCCTTAGAGCGAGATTGTTGCGCATATGTGAAGAAGTGCGTGAAGTGTCAGCATCATGCTAATTTGACACACGTACCTTCTCAGGCCTTACAGTCGATTCAATCGGTTTGGCCTTTTTCATAGTGGGGCTTTGATCTAATTGGAAAGATCTCCCCTGCGTCGTCTGGTCGTCACACGTTCATTTTAACGGCCACTGAGTACTTTACCAAATGGGTGGAAGCAATTCCGCTGACCACTACGACTGGAGCTCGCATTGCGGAGTTTATTTTGCATAACATCATATGTCGTTTTGGTATTCCATCCAAAATAGTCTCGGATAATGGGACACCATTCAAGAATAAAGATGTGCGTGCTTTGACCACAAAGTACAAGATTCAGCATAGCTTTTCAACACCCTATTATCCGCAGGCAAATGGGCAAGCAGAGGCGTCAAACAAAATGCTAGTCGCCATTCTTAAAAAGACAGTTGCGAGATAATCATAAAGATTGGCACATTCGGATCCCGCTTGCCCTATGGGCTTATCGCACCCGACATTCGGACGCCCACCGGGGCAACTCCATTTTCGTTGGTGTATGGCTCCAAGGCGGTCATGCCTTTTGAGTTGGAAATTCCTTCCCTGCGCATTTCAATGCAAGAGTTCATCGATGATGACACCTGCACGGCGAGCCCGGTTAGATCAGTGACGTTGCTTGACGAACGACGCGTTAATGCTCTCGAGCATTTGCGTATCTATCAAGAGCGACTTAAGAAAGCATACAACATGAAAGTCCACTTCAGGGAATTTCAGGTTGGTGATTTGGTCTTAAAAGAGAACCAGCAGAATTCTAATTTGCCCTCCCATCTTCGGGATAAGTTTGCAACAAACTGGTTAGGTCCTTACATCATTGATAGTAGAATAGGACCTGGAACATACCGGCTTGCCTCTCTTGAAGGAATCAAGGAAACAGAACCCTTGAATATCATTCATTTGAGGTCATTCCACGCCTAGAGAGCCATAGTCCAACAAAAAGCTCCAAGGATTACCACAATCGCTTGGTCAACCCAAAAGCTCCAAGGATTCCCACAATCACTTGGTCAACCTAAAAGCTCCAAGCGTTACCATAATTGCTTGGTCAACATAAATATTCAAAAATCAACAAAAACAACATAAAAATCAAAATCACAAAAACAATCGCATTTCAATTCCATGCATTCTCAAAAAAAAAAAAAAAAAAAACATTTGCATTTCCATTCCATGCATTCTCATAACAATCAAAATACAAAAGTATAGTTTGCATTCCGCATTGCATACATACATTGCATACTCCGCTAGGTCATATAAGTCAAAAGCACCATAGGCTGTCATTATTTGGCAATTCCCTCATTTCCACCTTAGATCTATTTTCATAAACACCTACATCCAGCATATCACCCTTTTATTTTTAGCATCATCAGTGTCGCCTAATGTATATAGGGTTTTCGTCATTCAGATGTCTTTAAATTTCTAGCCAAGAACTGTACACAATTAAGCAGATTTTACATGGGAAAGTTTTACTTGGATCACACCTTGTTACGTAGCATCCCAACACATATTAACACACATAAAATAATTCCTAAGTTGTGTAGACGAAAGATGAAACCTGCACCGTAATCCTGGTTACCATAAGTGAAACGGCTATCTTGCTTATCCCCCTGTGCGAATGACCCTAGAAATGCTGAGAATTGGCAAAAGGACAAGCTTCCTCCCTACCCAATTCCCCATGAATCCCAAGTTCTCAAAAGTTGCAAAACCATCAAATATTTGCAAAACGTCAAAACACTAAAATTTGACATCCTACAGTGCACACATCAAAAGACACAAATAACAGTGATTATCATCACTCTATATTCAAATCCCTTGCTCAAAAAAAAAAAAAAAAAAACAAGACGAGTACTATCATTTTATCACTACCAAAGAGCAAGTATCCCAATACCCTTGAAGAAAAGAAGGGAGTCGACCTTGAATCCCTGGAATTCTCAGCATTTCGACAGGTCATGAGGCAAGCTTCAGTACCGATTTGGTTGATAGCCTATTGGTTATTGGTGGTAAACCTCTCGCATGACGATATATCTATCACATTAACTTGTGTACAGATCAATGTTTGCATGTGGATGAGCTAGCTTACGGTATCCTAGATAACATCGCAGACAAATCGACTAAATACAATAAAGGAGTTCGTGGAGCTAATTAGGTGATCCTCAGTACAGGTTCGGTTGAAAGCCCATCTGGCACTGGCGGTATCCTGATGAATAACACATAAATGAACTCAATTGCACACACGGGGATGTGAAATAACTTGGTTAAATTCAAGTCAAATTTAGACCTTGTTCGAAGTCTTGTGAGATAAACGAACAGTCTTGGTTAGTTAGTTAAAAATATCTGCATTTCAGAAAAGCTTAACTACATTTTCAAACAACCGATACATTTCATTCCATACATCACCATAAAACAATAGACAAAATACAAAAACAAAGTTTTCATATGTACAAGCATTCCACAAAGTTATCTTATTACTATAACAAGCCACTCCAATTTTGTACAGTCTATGGTGCATCGACATATCATCCATTCCATATGCATACATCATATAAATTAGCATCATCACATTCATATTAGCATATGCATACATCAATGTAAAAACATGTACATAAACATAAATCATGCAAAAAAAAAGATACACACCAAACAGAATCATCTGTATATATATCACAACAAAATTGCCCGTAGGCTACAAAACTGGTCCTCAGACCTCCCTCCCATCATCCAAACTCCCAAAACCCCCAGCCTAGGGCGTCGGCCACCATGATCACGCAGGATCGGTGCGACGAGAGCTACCCCCCGCGGTATCTGTTCTCTGAGATCTCTCAGGGCGACTGCTCGCCCCTGCATCCCGACCACTCGCACTGCCCTCCTCTCGCCGCCTGCGTCGGGATGATGCCGACTGCTCCGTCCCGCTGTCTCTCGTCCTGTGCGACGAGCCACTGGTCGGAGGCTCTGGTATTCGCCCACCCAGGCGGAGAATCTCAGCCTCCATCTCTGACCGATGCCGCCCCCACGCTTCCTCTCGTCGTCTCAAGTCTGCCTCCCGTAGCCTCCACTCGGCCTCTCGCCTACGGTAGTACGCAATGGCATCATCACGCTGTGCTAGCTGCACCCGTAGGAGATCCCTCTCCCGTACAACATCCGTATCACCACCCTGCTGGCGAGACGCAGCCCCTGCGCTCTCCCGCTCTGCCAACTGTGACCGTAGGCGATCCCTCTCCTGTGTCATCTTCGCAAGCTCTCCTGTCAGTTGCGCTACCTCAGCGCGCAACCCCGCCTCTGTCTCCCCCTGCCCGATCGGCTGCATCGGCCTCTCTGGAGCATCAGCCTGCTCCGAAGCATACTGCATCTCCGGCTGCTCTTCCTCCTCAACATCATCTCCTGCCTCTGCCACCTCCACCATCTCTACATCTGCAGGTGCTCCCCAACCCTCTCCTGGTGCCTCTGCACCCTCTCCGCCTCCCGCTGCCTCCTCTCCTCCCAAGGGCCCCTCCCCTCGCCACTGCCGTAGCGTCCACCACTCCTGATATTCGGTTGTCACGCCGACGTCATCAACATCCGGAATGTCCAACACAGCATCTGACTCCTCCCCTAGTGGCTCGAGGATCGGCGCAGCTAGGGTCCTCTCATCACTCCGACGTCGGTAGGCTACGGGCTCCCCAGGCAATCCCTGGCGTACCCCAAACTGCCGCGTCACTCGGAGGTAGTGGAAGTACTCCTGCTCTGTCCCATGCCGCCCAATCACCCATCTCCCCCTCCGGACCCGTCGAAGCCAATCATCTGCCTCTGGCCATGCGGGACAATCCCGATATGGCCTCCATATCACATCTCTGGGAGTCAGTCGTGCTAGTGCATCTCTGTAATGGTCCACGTCTCCCGCGAACCGCCGACTATGCCCCCGCTCCTCTGATCGGTACCATAAAGCACCATACCCAATATCCCTATCCACCATCTCCGCTCGGGTAGTCCAGGGCAACCCTCGTGGTCGCTCTATGGCTATGTGCTGCCATGCCCAGCACTGCAACAAGAAACTGCACCCCAACCCCTTCCGCCTCCGACAGCGGACCTCGTACAACTCATCATATAACTGCGCCAAAAGCGTCTGGCCCCACCTCATAATAACCGGCTCTATCATCGGGCAATCCACTAACTGCCATACTACCTCCACTAGGTTCCATGGGAACCTCGCTCCTGACGAATCTGGCAAGAGCATGTTGGAAATGAGGCTCATGAGTACTGCATGCCTCACTCCCAACACTCCCCTCGCGTACCACCATCGTACCAGTATCCCCCCAATCTGACAATCCAGCTCCGCCCTCTCCAACGAGGTCATCCCATCCCCATCCCCTCCGTGTCCAAAGTATCGCGTCAGTACCGCCGTCCTCTGGCTCCGTGGTGTCGTCCGAATGGGAACCCCGTCTATTGGAATCCGAAGAATCCGATACACGTCCTCTAGGGTGACTGTCATCTCCCCTGTAGGAAGATGGAAGGTGTTCGTACGAGCATCCCACAGGCCAATCAATGCTGTAATGTACGCCCGATCTGCCACAACTGCATCCAACCGAGCCACATGCTTGAGCCCTAGGGCATCAAGCCACTCCCAATCATCATCAGTCAACGCCTCGCGGGCATTAGAAAAAATGGTCGGTACTCGATGTCGACTCTTCACCACCTGCACATCACAAAAAAAAAAAAAAAACAACAAACATCAAAAACATGCATCACATCACCATTACATGTACAAAAATGCATAACTATACCGTACTATTTTTCATTCACATGTACATCCAAAAAAAAAAAAAATCATCAATTTTTCATTTCATCATCAAAAACACCAAAAATTTGCCATGGTTTACCTACGGTTTTTCCTAAGTTTACCATTTCAAAACAAAAAATTCATCCATTTTGCATCTTTAATTTCATCAAAATCAATAAAAATTTGACATGGTTTACCTACGGTTTTACCTAAGTTTACCATTTCAAAACAAAAAAATTCATCAATTTTTCATTTAAAAACGACAACAAATTTGACATGGTTTACCTACGGTTTACCTAAGTTCACCATTTCAAACAAAAAAAAAAAATTCACCTTTCATTTCATCAAAAATGACAAAAATTTGACATGGTTTACCTACGGTTTTACCTAAGTTTACCATTTCAACCAAAAAAAAAAAAAAAAAAAATTCGACATGGTTTACCTACGGTTTCGACCTAAGTTTACCATTTCAATAAAAAACAAATTCATTCATTTTCCATTTTTTAATTTCATAAACATAACACAAAAATATGGGCATGGTTTACCTATGGTTTCGACCTAAGTTTTACCATTCACATAGAAAAACATTTTTTTAACCATGGTTACCCTAAAGTGTTACTCTAAGTTTCATTTTTGGGTTTATCCTATGGTTTTCCATCTAAGTTTCCATCTGGGTTTGCATCCATGTTTCATTCGGTGTCATTCATTTACCTTTTACTTTAATTAATTAGGGTTTCATGTTTAAACACAAGAAAAACACCATAAAAACAACTTTGCATTTTTCAAATTGACAAATCGAAGAGATAGTGCACTTCCTTGGTCTCGCCTCGGCTCCGCCGCTCGACGACCCGGTCTGTGCACTCATGGTGGCTGGATGATCCGGCAGCGCTTCGCGTCAGAAATCTACCTCCTCCTCCCAGAGCTCCAAATCGCAATCGATGAACAGTGCAAATGAGCCAAATCCGTCATTTTCGCATATTTATAGTTTTTGTCTGCTGGTAATCGTCCTTCACCGGGACGAGCGCTTTTCGGCGCGCTCGTCCCACCCCGGGACGAGTATCCTCCGAGGAGTGATCGTCCCACCCAGGACGAGTATACTCTGAGGTATGCTCGTCCCACCCCAGGACGAGTAACAACAGACAATCGTTCCACTCCGGGACGAATAAAAAAAAAAAAAAAAAAAAAAACAACCAAACATAAACATGACAAATGCCAACAAAATCAAAAATAGGTCAAAACAGATCGGGAAACTGCTCGAGCATGCTTAGCGGTAAACCATCTAAAGGCACCCTTGCACAAGTCATCTTGGGTCAAGCGACTCGTCGCTTTTCTCATGTCGGTCATTCCCTCATCGATTCGTCGCTTGAGGGGGTAGTCACACTTAGTTGCCAATCAACACCATTATACCTAGTCTTGGAAATGACACGCATTCAAAGGATCATTGCAAGAGACAATCGCGCCCCTGCTTGGGGCAGCAAACAAGCAATCATCACAAACTAATCATATACTTGGCATTCGTGAATCATGAACTCAAGGTTCCCACAACAAAATGTTGCGCCCTTTGCCTATTCATGGTCGATCAATGTCTAAGTTCAAGTAATACCTCACCGAACCCAGGTTAATGCTTGACTTAAGTTCCTTAGCTCGTCAGAAGCAAGGATTCAAGAATGCGTGCCCTTTCCATACTTGGGGCATCAAGAGTTGGTTAGGTTACTGAGAAACCCTAATCATTAGTGCTTTGGTTATATTTTTGCTCAGCGCTGCGCCTTGCATAACGCTTCCCAAAAAGGGGCATCTGTAGACACCAAAACAGCACCAATCCGATTATGTGACGACAAGCACTGATCGCACCAACACACACAGCCCCCAGGGCAGCCCTCGGAGGTTAAACAGTGGTTCTAACCACTCACACAACAGTTTTGCAAGTCAGAAACCAATTTGGCACCTTTTGGACACCTTATTTCTTATTCGTCCCACCCAGGGACGAGTGAGAATTTTACTCGTCTTTCTTAGGGACGAGTGCTGATTGGCACTCGTCTTTCTTAGGGACGAGTGTTGACTGATAGATACTCGTCTTTCCTAGGGACGAGTGCTGACTGATACTCGTGTCACCCAGGGACGATTACCGGCGCTCGCTTCGGGGTGGGACGATTGTAGAGTTTGACTTGCAAAAAAGTCAAATCTCGGCATATAACAACTCAAAACTGTCACTTAGCTTTCCTTGCATGACATAGGAGTGCGAGTGAGTTCTTTTAACAACACACATCTGCCACTTAGCTTTCCCTGCATAGGGGCGGTGAGTTCTTTTAACAACACACATCGCCTTAGCTTTCGCATGGCATAGGAGTGCGAGTGAGTTCTTTAAGACAACTTAGATTTGCCACTTAGCTATCCCTTCATTGCATAGGAGTGCAAATGAGTTTTTCTAAACATACAAAGACATGCACAGAGGCAGTTAAGAAGCCCTTGATCAAGAAGAAGTCTTCTCTTCACAAACAAAAGCATTCATGCAAAGAAACACTTTTGCATGTTAATTCAAAAAGACCCCTTGGGTCTATAAAAACGGTGAGTTTTCTCACCCAAAAGGGATATACGAGAGAAGGAGCATTTTGAGCGACGAAGTGCTGCTAGTTCACTTACTGGCGATTTGTGCTTTCATAATCGTGGTATTTCTTTTAGTTTCATGTTTATGCTTTTGTCAAGTCTTTCATTTCATTTAGATTCATTTCAACCATCGTTAGATTCATCTTTTATGTTTCATACACGAGTGCTACTGACTTTCTTGTTTGTTTCTTTGAGTGCGAGTTGCGGCATTAGAGGAGCGGCGAGGAGTCTACCTTACCAACGCAAGCGGCGGCAACATTTGGCCCGCCCATTCCAAACGTGGGCATGCGGAAGGAGGAAGACTAAGTCACAAATTGTAACAAAGACCAATTTAACGCTCCTAGCCCCTAAAAAGGGAGGAGACGTCTATGTAACCGAGGATAAGAAATTTGAATAAAGAGGGCTGTGATTTCCTTACATCTTTTCTTTCGTCTCCAATTTATCTCCTTTCCTTGTTTTTGTGCATAGGATTAAAGCGTTATATTTCGTCTTATATTGCATAATTATAGTTTTCCTTTTGTTTTCGGAATCTCGTGCTTTCAATATACAACAACCATCTATAAACTTTTTGAAAATGGTCTTATGCATTTTTTGAAATTAGGATTTAATCATTCCACATTTCTCAACAAGAGATTTTTTTTGCTTTAAGTGATTTTCATATTCTATTGCATATCTGACATGCATATATTCTGATGCATCCTTCCACTTAACTTCTTTTTTAATTTTACCGTCACTTCCTCAAACTTTTATTTAAACTTTGACAACATGTTTTTCTATTGTATATTTCTTATTTTGCAGCCTGTGATACTTACCTAGTTTCCAACTACAAATTTTGCATCTACATTTTTTTTGTTCGAATTGGTTGTCCATGGAAGGGATAGACTCTATCTAAGGAAATATTTCTGCCCAATCATATTTAAATGCCCTTCCAATAGCCCAGTTAACTGTATTTCTATTTTTAGAATTTTTGCTTAAATATTCGAAATAATATTTTAATGTATTTGATTTATCGCTTTCATTTTCATCTGGCATGTTCATTTGAGGAATATCTTCAAGTGTTTGTTGGATGTCATTGTTAAGAGAAATTTCATTAGGAGGCATATCTTGGTGAGGAATATCTTCAAGTGGAGGCATAATAGGGTCAAAAGGGTATTCTGCATAGTAGCATACAATTATATTCTTCATCATTTTTGGATTTAACAAAAAAAACTGTAGACACCCAAAAGTTGCACACTGCTATACCTACGTACTTGTAGATCCTTTTGGACACTTGTAGGTTTACATAGGCCATCCTAGGTACCCCTAGTATATCATAGACTAGCATAGACTATTGTATATCCTCCTAGACATGCATAGATTGCTGTAGTCATTCGTGGTCATACGTAGACAGTTGTAGTCATGCGTAGATCACCATAGATTGTCATAACATCGTGTAGACTCATGTATACTATTTCACTGGATTTTATATCCTAAACCCTCATAAGCCTTTAAAATCGTATCTCGTGTATTGGGATATCATCCAACAACCAATTTGCACTCAATTGAGGCCCCCATGGGGTATTAGTTGACCAAAACAATTAATAAGTCAATACCCAAATTCTAATTTAATGTTGACTTCACTTAAGTCACCTTTTTAGGGTAAATTTGATTAAAAGAACCCTTAATCTTGATTAGCACTAATCACATCCTCCCACATGTGTGAAATTAGGGTTTGTTGAGATATTTCTTTAATCATGTCTTAAATTGGCTTAAGCTATTAGCGTATCCTAATACTATAGTTAGCATATCCTTTATTATATTTCATTATTTATTTTTAGGTTAGTTTAGGGCATATTGTTATTGTTCATAACAAACCCTATTTTGGCCTCGGGTGGTTCCACAACCTCCGAGCCTATTTAGAGATGCAATGTATTATTTATACTTCACAATATTAATCTAAATGTTGTTAACTTGCCAATATGGTATCAGAGCGAATGGTTGGACTAGAAACACTCAACCGACACTGGACCTGACTGGACACAAACACAAATCTCGAGGTCGATTGGACCTGACTGGATGCGGGCACAAATATCAAGGTTGATTGGACCTGACTGGGAAACTGAGGGACTTGGGCACATCTCTCGAGGTCGACTAATGCTGGATCTAACTTGAGATATTTCTCAAGGTCGATCTGGACTGGTTATGACTCGGGCACAATTTATGAGATCGACCCGTGCGACCACACGTGGCATGCCCGAACGGACTGACATGTGGACTGAGACGTGACTGGGGACTGACATGTGGCATGATTGGGGACTGACATGTGGCATGACCGAACGGACTGACACGACAGACAGGACGCTCCCCTGCCGCGTGGCGCGACAAAAAGGACCTTACTGTGATTGCCCGAAGGCAATCACAAACAAAGGGGGAACTTTTTTTTTATTCCCCCCTCATGCACCCCGCGGGAGCAATGTGGGACTAAAGTCCCACAACATTTTTTGCTCCCCGTGAGGGTTGCAAGGGAAGAAAGGGAATGTCTTCCCTTTCCCCTATCATCGAGCACGCTAGCCCAGCTGGCAGGAGCGCCAGACTAGCGACCGTGGGGTCGGGGGATCAAGTCCCCACGGGTCCAACGAAGGTATGGAAATAATTTTTTTTTTCCTAATGTTTTTTTTTAAATTTTTTTCTTAGGTTTAATTAAATTTTTTAATATTTTTTCAATTAAAAAGAATTATTTTAAATATTTTTTTATTGAAATAATTTTTTTTTATGAAAAATATATATTTTTTAATTGATACCTAGGAAAACTGATTTTTAAAAGGCATTAGTAAGAATTAAAAAAAAAAAAAAACAAGGGGGGGATTGAGAGTATTTTATGCAAAGGCAATTTTTGGCATTATTGTAAAGGTGCATTTTCAGCAGCGCCCGACACCTAGTGGTTTATTTCTGTGGGCACTTTTATGTTGTATGTTGCATTTTTTTTCTTGATTTGCACTACATCATTAAAATTTAAAATCAAATTCACTCCCTAAGTCCCCGAAATAATTCAAACCCATCCGTGCAATTTATTACACTGCATCGTTCGGTATTTGTGATACCTCTGGCCAACACTTACAGGTAAAGCTGTCGTGATTGCACTACTGTATCCGCCGCCTAATATAGCTGCCAAAACGACGTTTGAGCTTGTTCTCTATAAATCATTGAGAAGAGATAAGTTTACCATTTTTGCTATTTTTTTACTCAATCCACTACCCTAATCGTTCTTGTGTTTAGGCATAAATCCTGATGAGAGTTCTGACATCCACAGTGTTTAGGGGAAGTTACACCCCACGCATGAGGATTGATGACTTTCTATGGTAGGTGCCATCAACAAGACGATTCCATTTCAGTATTGCCTAAGTACCACGTATCATATAATCTTTAAAAATTACCTATAGTCTCCCTCACATAAGGGCGGGTAATTTTTTCTAATTTTTCAAAATACCTATAGTCTCCCTCACGTAAGGGCGATTATTTTGTATGGTATAATCACCTGGCATTAAGGTATATAGAAAGGGTGACCAATTGGTGATATAAGGAACCTTCACTATGGCTTCTGCTGCAAAGTTAATGACTGATGCTCATCAGTTATTAAAAGGTCCTAATTATACACCATGGAAAAACAAAATGAAGGCAGTCCTCATCATGGAAGATTTATGGGATGTTGTTTTTGGAGCAACAACAAGACCTTCACCAGCCGCTGGATCCACAACTCTTACTGCTGATCAAATAACATTTGATAAGAAAGACAATCGAGCAAAAGTGCTCATTTTGTTTGCTGTTTTAGATGAAGTTCAACCTCATATAGCTGACAAAGCGAGTGGTAAAGAGGCATGGGATGCCCTTCAAACAATTTATGAGGGAAAGAATGATTCAACCATTCTTCATCTTCAAAAACAACTTCATAATCTGAGTTTGAGACAGGGTGAGACAGTTGAACTCTTTCTTTACAAAGTTTCTGAATTAAAAGGTAAATTGAATTCTTTGGGAGATAGAGTGGATGACAAGCTTCTCACTTCAATAGTGATGAGAGCTTTGCCTGATTCCTTTGATACATTGATCACCTCCATTCATGTGTCACAACGACAAATTACCTTTATTAAGTTGGTCAATCTGCTTCAATAACAGGAGGCATGCCAACTTCATAGGGATGATTCTTCTAATACAACCCTATACTCCAACAGACAGGGTTCTAAGAAGAAAGGTAATTTTTAGAAAGGAGGTAATTCTCAATAGGATTCAAAAGGAAAAGGAAAACAACCTCAATAGAAGAAGAGGTATTGCAAAATTTGTAATAAATACAACCATGACACCAATAGGTTTTGGCATAAGAATAAGAAAAAATGCCAAAACAAACCACAAACCAAGAACAAGCAATCCAAGGTGAATGTTGTTGTTGAAGAATATGACTCAGATTCTGAATGGGCACACAAGGTTCTCATGACTACCACAGCCTCCAAGGAGAAGGATCCTGTATGGTATGTCGATTTTGGTACTAGTAAGCATATGACTGGCGACAGATCGTGGTTTGAATCATTTGTGGCCAAAGAGGGCAGACCTGTCACTATTGCTGATGACAAAACCTACAAGGTTTAGGGAGAGGGTACAATTTTAGTGACTCTTCCTGATGGCAAGTGTCAGATTGAAAAAGTCCTCCATTTTCCAAGATTGGCTAACAATTTGTTGTCGGTCATACAAATCCTGGATAAAAATATGGTTGTCAACTTTCGTGTTGAGGATGACAAGAAGTGTTGTACAATTACTAAGAAGGGTAAGAAGATTGCAACAACTTCCTATAAGCATGGCTTATTTGCCCTAGATGCTATCTCTACTCCCCATGTTGCCATGATAGTCTCTACTAAGGAGGCAACTTCCTTATGGCACAAGAGATATGGGCATCTTAGTTCTGGCTACTTACTTGAGCTTAGTAAGTATGATATGGTAAAGGGTCTTCCTTCCATTTCTTCCACATTGCCAGTGTGCTCTGAATGCTTGGCTGGAAATCAGCATAGAGTACCTTTTGAGAAGAGCTCCATAAGAGCACAGAAACCTCTAGAGTTAATTCATACCGATCTGTGCAATCCTTTCACACCCAAAATTTGTGGGGGGAAGAGGTATTTTTAGTTATTTTTAGATGACTACTCATGAAATATGTGGGTTTTCTTTCTCCTACTGAAATCTGAGGCTTTTGATTTCTTCCAGTAATTCAAAAAATCTGTTGAGGAGTCAGGGACTTCTATTAAAACCCTTCGCTCAGATCGAGGGGGGGAGTTTACCTCTAAAGAATTTTTAGCATTCTTAACTGAGCATGGAATCTCGAGATAGTTAACTACTGCTTACACTCCTTAGCAAAATGGAGTTGTTGAGAGGAGGAACCATTCTATTATGGAAATGGTTTGTTGTATGCTCACAGGATAAGCACCTCCTAATCAGGATTAGCCCTAATCCATCCTCACACATGTTTGAGGATGAGATATTTCTCATAAGGAATGTAATGTTGCCACCTTGCATTTCTTAACCTAACCGTAGTCAGAATCAAACCCCCCTACACCTTGCCTTTGCCTATAAATAATGGGTCCCAAACCCCTAATTAAGTATGATTCACAAATTCAATAAAGTACAGTTACTTTGCTAAAATGGAAAGTCAGTTTCTGATGCACACGGTCGGATTTCAACGGTACATAGAGGTACCCCAACTACCTAGGAGTCGACCCATCAGAAGGATTTTGCAGAATAAGCATCACAGCTCAAATCACCCCTTGCCCCATGAATCCGGTCTCAGTTCACCCCCTGGGTGGCGAATTGGGTCTACAGGCCCCAAATCACTCCATATTTGGGTGGTAAGCTTCCTTTTATCATATTATTACCCTATGCATAGTTTATCGCATGGTTTGTTATGATTTTACAGTCATTTTGTCTTCATAAACATGGGGACTGACTAAGGCAAGGCCCCCATAATATTGACCCCCTTTTACAGGTTAATCATAGGCCCCCTTTTACAGGTTAATCACAGGTTATGCAAAAAATCTGAAGAGGGAAAGCAGCATCAAACCAAATGCAACCCGGTGGTGGCCCACATACAAAGAAGTCCACCTACACTGAGGGATGGCCGAAGAAGGCATCATATTGATTGTAACCTTGCTAGGAATAGATATAGATAAAGGGCATTTAGACCCTATTGGTAATATCAATGGAATGCAATTTATCTGTTTAATACATCTTGTTATTTTGTGTTAAATTATCAAATGTCGTTTTCTGACCGTTTCATTCTGGCACGCTCGATGGGACCCCCACAATGGATAGTGCTAGATTCATTTTATTTGTAAATCTAACATTGTCCTATGTTTTCAGGTACTGTATCTACTTTTCACAAAGATCTCCAAATCCCTAGGAATCACCATAGGCCATTAGATTTTAGATTTGGAGCCTCTACACTGAATTCACCCCCTACCCCGTGAATTAGTACTAATTCGCCCCTCGGGTGGCGATTTGAGCATAGAAGCCTCAAAAACCCCCAAATCCACAGGGGTGACTCTCTCAGGGGCCAAGAAATCCCCCCTTAGCATTAGAATGTAGGTATGTTCACTTTTTCTGCCTCCGTTGCAAGTTTTGGAAACAAAAATTTCACTAACTAGTTAAATAATCATTGCTAGACATAGTTTTGTTTTTATTACAAAGTTGTCAAATCTTTAGGGTTTATAAAATTTTTAGGACCTGCAACTTTCCAACAAGTGTATAAAATTTATTTCTCAAATAAATTTGCATTTGTCTTTTATTTTTGCATATGGCATAAGCCTAATTTGTTCTTCCTTCGTTCATAGCTTCCATTGCTACAAGGAACTTTACATTCTAAACTAAAATCAGGGTTTCTAATACCCTCTTAAAATTTTGAAATAATTTTGCATTCTAAAGTTCAAGTTAGGGTTTCCTAATCCCCTTTATTTCACACACTTGGATTGCATGTTTCTATGCTTTGCAAAGTACATTAATTGTTTTATAAAGGCATCTAGGACTAGACCATTTATTTACAAAGATTGTAAGCTATCTAATCATTTGATTTTGAAAAGGCATTAGGATTAGTTTTCTTTTGAAAAGGCAATTAGTTAGTTTCTTACCTTGCATACATCGTTAGTAAAACACAAACCCACACACACTCACGTGGTATTTAAACAAGTGGTGAGATTGAACTTCATCCTCAATCCATCACTCGAGAATGGTGTGGATCGAGTTACACTCTCCATCAACTCACCCCCCTAGACACCTAGCAGCCCCACATAAGCAGTTTTTTGGATTTCATCATTGAAAAACTTTTGTGACTAGGACCTGGATTTCATCACCAACGATTACCCGCGAAGTGGGATAGGATTAGCACCTTCATCCACAAGGCTTGTATAATTTGTGGATATGGTAACTATCGCTATTGACTAAGCCCGATCGAGGGTGAAGCGAATGCATGGGGTTTTTGACCATGCCTAGCATGTCGTAGACAGTGCCACCTCTTCTCATGAGAGGATATTGTGAACTCACTTCAACATAGTGAGTTCTACCCCTTTAGGATATCATTTTACTACACCTTCCATACAGGTCACCATTCGCACGTTGCGGTACCATTCTATCCTGTGCATCCTTAGGTGTTGCAGGAGGTTTGATATTGACGACATTCCCAATTTGCTAGAGTATTCACTCCATTACCCGTGATTCTACATAGGGAGTATCAATATTACAACACACAAAATGAACAAAACACTTCTATTTTCTCAGCATTTAGAATTGATTCTGATCTATCATTGTTTACATGATCACATATTGGTCTCAACACACTGTACTATATATTATTTTGCTACATACAACATGCCACTTACTTCACACTCACATTAGACACATTTGAGTCTACATCACACAATTTTTATTCTTAAAAACCCCCTTTACACATGCTACTATGCCTGTGGTCACCCGTAGTAGAGCGCATGAGCAATCATGCTCTATGGAGGAATGGCCTCCCCCTTCCTCTAGTCAGTCCACTATTACTCCTTTGATCATGAATGAGAGGATTATAGACACATTTGATTCACGCATAGAATCTGATGTATAATTCACACACATGATGCCTCATGAGGAGACGTCAACTTTGAGTGAAATCCTCGCTACTTCACTCGTAGAAGATTACCCACTCCTTTCAGTCTCATCCTCACCTAATCTGTCAACCACGTTATGTGACCATGTGATCTACATAGCACCAGGACAATATCCTCCATCCTTCACCATAGATGAGGAGGTCATGCCTACTTCACCCACCTTTGCACATCCCTTCTTCCATAATCTCTCAATCCCTGTCTAAGAATGATTCCTCCCTTCTAAACTATACCCATCTTGAGGTTGCATCATTCGTCCCTACCATAGAAATGGTGTTTGACCCATCCTCCTCCGCTGTAGGAAGCCAAAATCCATCCTTATAAAATACACAACAGATCCCTACCCAATAGGAACCATAAGAATTTCCTTAAACCTCACACCCGTACTCCTCACAAGAGTACCAAACACCCTCTTCCCAAGAGCCGTTCTTCACCATATATGAGGGTACCTCCTAGTAGCCTCTTAGGGAGCAAGATGCACAACCTCAAGAAGGAGTGTACACCTACACTTTCCCCTCAACCCAAGATCCTACCTCGACAACTCATCCCACATTTTTGGCAGTTTTCTCGCCTAACTCCCAGGTATTCGGAGTGTATGACACCCAACCCTTGGGGCCACCTTTGCCTACGATGACCTATAGGATACCGCCACCTATTTCTTTTTAGGCTCCCACTACCCATCTCCATCCTACCTATGGATCAAAATTGATAGCTTATCCACCCACTCAACCAAACTATTCCACATAGTTTAGCTTTCCTACTTCCTACCCTCCAAGGTAGAGACAGATCCCATATTTTGATATCTCGTATCGACCACCCCTAGTGCTAGTAGTACCGAAACCTACACTACCACCAGATGCATCTAGCTTCTTTATGCCTCCTTTGATTTGGTCATCACCACCCATGGTTCAACCAGTACAATAGGCTTCGAACCAACAAGTACCCCTACCACAACCACATGTTGCCCAATCACAGTACTATTATCCTCAACAAACGCCTACCCCACAACCTAGTGTGCCCGTAGATACGATAACACATGTTGCCTAGTACCCACCTTATCATGATCAGACATAACAATATTCCCCACAATATTATGAAGAACAACAATATCAATATTCACCACATCCATAGGGTCAGCCTACCATAGCCCAACCCTCAACTCCCATGACACGTGAACTTCAAATCTTGCGAGATGAAGTCAAAATGTTGAACCTATGCACCTCTAGCTATAGGCCACAAAAGCCTTGCTATGATGAATTGTGCAACAAGCTAGTTCATCCATCTATCCCTATCCCCCCTTATCCCTATCACTTCGAGATACCAAAATTTGACAAGTATAGAGGTAAGGAAGATCCTAGAGAACATGTGAGCAACTACCGCTCTCCTACCAGATTCACAGTAGTAATCCCCTTATGTTGCGTATCTTATCCCTATCCCTAGCTGGGCCAGCATTGGATTGGTACAACATGCTACCACGCCATAGCCTGTATACCTTTGAGCAGCTGATCAATTCCTTCTTAGAGCACTTTTCCATCAACATCAAGAAAAAGACCATATTTTTTGATGTCTACGCATTATGACAGGCGAATGATGAACCCATTACTGAGTTTTTTTCTATATGGAGAGCGATTATCCATGAACTCGCCCATAGCCTCCCCACCTCGGATCTTGTGACACTCTTTTCCAAGAGTTGCCACAAACACATTTTCACATCCCTCCAACTTCACCAAAGTTATACTTTTGAAGATGCTATTTCACAAGCAAAAGTGATCGAAGATATTAAGGTTTAGTCTAGGAATATTAAGTTGAGAGCCAAATCCAACTATAACTCCAACTTCCAATTCAATAGACCCACACCAAATCAACCTTACCCACGACCACCGTAAACCAACCAAGTCACAACTGCTACCCTAGCACTAGTACCGACTCCACCCTATACACCGCAACCGCAAGCACTCCAAGCTAATGCTCCTACCCCACCTCGACCATAGAAATATCGTGACATGCGCCCATAGGGTCCACTACACAACTTTACACCCTTATCTAAACTATTACTAACCCTATTCCATAGATTGTTTAAGGGCAACCATCTCGTTCTACCTGAGATCCGCCCATTGAATCCAAATTTACCTAAACCTCGTGACTATAATGAGCAACTTTTCTATCTCTTTCATAGGTAGCGTGGCCATAATATCGATTTGTGTCGCTCCTTTCGGGGGCAAGTTCAAGACTTGTTGGCAATTTTGGGTACTTTGGGTACATTGCCTTTGCTCAAGTGTATAAGTTGTCATTGATGTCAAGAAGATTTTGAAGGAATTTGATTTGATGTCAAAAGAATCTAAGTTCAAGGAAGGGTTTTTGTGAAAACCAAGGCAGACAAAATAAAAGGTTTTATTTAAAACCATGGACAACAAATTTGAAATGGGTTTTTCTTAAAACCCAAGTTGGCTTTTCGTTTCGTTGAAAAAGGTGCCCCGGTGATGGAGATATTTAATTTTAAATATTTAGTTTAAATTTTATTTATTTAAAATTTAAATTAAAATTTTAAAATTAAATTAAAATATTTTCCATCGACGAAAATCATGTTAAAAAGGGCCGACGTGTTTGGAAATGCATCAAAGTGCATATAAAATGAGGCAAATGATTTCATTAATGTTTGTGCTAAGAGGTCGATATTAATCCCGGTGCATTTCGTTTTCGACATCGAGCCCCTGCGCCAGTGAAGGAGGAAGTCAAGCATGGCGTGGTCAAAGGAGTGACGAGTTAGTCATGGTGCCAAGGAGGAGGCGCACGTGGTGGACAAACATTGCGTGGTCAAAGCTGTGACGAGTTGGTCGTGGTGCCAAGGAGGAGGCGCACGCGGTAATCAGGACGGAGGGTTCGGGTTTTCGCGCCAAGGAAGAGACCTGTTCGGAGATAAGCGGGAGGCCCCTCTTCCTTCCTCACGTGGGTGTGGATGGCCCACGCGGTTTAGCCAAGTGTCTTGGCTAGAGGAGACGACGGGTCAAATCGTGTCGAATCCCTTTTTAGGGGTGTAAGAGGTATGCTCATGCGCTCAGATTTCTACGGAAAGAATAGCAATTAAATCTTAATATTTTGATTGCTAAGGTTAGCTTTGGGAGGTATAAGGAATGCAAGTTTAATATTTTTTGCTATAGTTGGATTGAAATTTAAAAGGGAAATAATTGCCATGGTGGTTGAATTATTTTGACATGACAATGTTGGGTTAATAATTTTTATGGAAGATCAAAATTATTAATGGTAGTAGATTTTCAAGGGCTTATTCATCTTCAATAAGGTATGGGCACATTATTCTTATGAGTATGATTTGTGTATGTTTTCTTGAAATAATATTGGAGTGAAAAGGTATTCAACTAGGTTTCCTTTGGTTGGGTGTAAATCCTATTTTCTGGTTTGTTGAAGACTACTTATGCATTGTTATCCTTGATGAGAGTTTTGGTGAATGCATAATTATGGTTTGAGGTAGTGGAAGCATTGTGCACTAGGGTTTATGTTTGTAAGTCTTGCTACTTGCATTGAGATGGTGAAACCCTTAGTTGGCTGTTTTGATATTAATGGATGAGTTGCTTCCATAGAGGTTGTGTTGATCAAGTTAGTGCTTTACTTGATACATGATTTGGGCTTACTCCATTGAGTTGATTTGAGCAAGTTTTCTTTGCATTTAGTGATATTGTGTTGGTGGCTGTTTTGTTCAAATATATTTGGAGGGAAAAGGATTTCTACTTGTTTCCTTTTATTGTGATGATTGGATGAATGCTTCAAGGTTAATGTTGAGTTGAATGATGTTGGTTAAACCTTGTCTATGAGCATTGTTGTTGAAGCCCTATTGGTTGAGAAAAGATATTGGTTGTGGAAAGAACATGAGTATCATTGTTATATGAGATATTGCATGGTTGGCAATTGTTGGGTTGTGTTTCATGTTCTTGAGAAAAGCATACTACATCTATCTTATTCTATGAGATTTGAGATTGAGATTGGGAGTTAAGTATAGAACATATTGAGTCTCTAAAAATTCTCTTTATGCTTATATGAGGTTGATGAATCACATTGGGTCTCTAACAATTCTCTTTGTGGGTTCATGCCAAGCAAGTTTTTCTTGATGAACTTGTGAGCAAGTTTTGGACAGGTTCCGTTGGGGACTTGTAAGAAGATTTGGATAGGTTCCGATGGGGACTTGTGAGCAGGTTTTGGATAGGTTCCGTTGGGGACTTGTGAGTAGATTTGGACAGGTCCTAGCAGAGGACTTGTGAAGATGTGTTTGATAGTTCTATCCGAGAACTTGAGGACAGAGGTGCATTGGTTCTATGAGAAGAACCCGAGGACATTTGTGCTAGACCGAAGGACTGTGTTTAGTGCAAATTTGAGGATCAGCTTTGGAGGTGATAGAGTTAAGGATAGAGGTCTCCAGCCAGAGCAAGGAAGACAAGTGTCTTCTATGGATAGAGTTCCATTTGCTAAGGGCAGCGGAGGTAGAGGTCTTCTAGAGGATCACCAGCCAGAGCAGAGCTAGGGGAAGGTATCTCCTTTGAGTAGAGGCTCATAAATTCAAATTGGGGGAAGGTATCTCCTTTGGGTCGAGGCTCATAAAATTTGTAATTGGGAAGGTTTCCCAAAGAACTTTGAGATAACTTTTAGAGAAAATTTTTGTGGACGTAGCCTAGGCTTTCTGGGTGAACCACGTTAAAATTGGTGTCACTTTGTGGATGATCTTGTGCATTGTTTTGATATTTCTTTGGATATATTGCTTTACTGTATTGAAGTATAAAGGAAAAAGTAAAAAGAGGTCTTATACTATTCACCCCCCCTCTTAGTATAAGCTTGTGTTCTTCAAGACCTAATCGATAGGGACACTATTCAGGTAGCAAACCCTCTAGCCTCGCATAACCAAAACCTAGGGATTTTCCAAAACCCTCTATTGGATCACAAAGGACCTAATTTCCTTAGACCCCCAAACAATCCTCCAACACCACCTCACAAATTCAACAATGTCCAACATGATCCTCCATCACGTGGAGTAGTAGGCATGATCAACCTTACTACGAGAAACCAATGGTACCCATCACGCTAGACAACACCTATTATTTCTCCCCCTGTCTAGTTTACGTCCTTGCAAACACCCCAAATGCCTAATACCGTACCACCACCACCTCAAAATGTGATTACCATCTGTGGTAGTCTAACCCATCAACTATGCAATGCCCCCGCACGGCTATCCATATTCGATCTCCTACAATAGTCTCAACCCCATCGTGAGGCATTGAATGACATCCTACGTTCCATTGACTTAGAGACACATGACACAAATGCTTTTGTCAATTTCATAGGGAACATCCCATGATGCCTTCAACCTTCAATTAGTTTCCATGACCACGAGATAATGAAACTCGTTGGTGAAGGAGCTGATCCTCCCCTTCACATACAAGCTAATATCAATGATATTACCTACAAGCGGGTACTCATTGACACGGGCTCATCCATCAGCATCATATCCATAGCAGCCCTGCATCACCTACACCTCCCTCCAACACATTTTGCCACACCTTCCCTAGACCTACGTGCTTTCGATGGTTCCATGAGACCTACCGTAGGATCCATAGTTTTGCCCATTCGTGTAGGCATCCGTACGATCCCCATCCTCTTTCACATCATCCAAGGAGAAATGCAATACAATATTCTCCTTGGTCGCCCTTGGATTAGAGACATGTAGTGTGTCCCATCCACATTGCACCATTGCCTCAAGTACGTCCACAATGGACTTGTTCACTGTGTCCCAACCGATGGAGACCCCTTTAAGTTTTGTAATGTCATAGACCTTCCCCCTGCGCCTTCATTCTCATCTTCCCAACTATTCCTTGTATCTTCTCACCAGTCAATAGGAGCATCGATATCCTCCCCAATTTCCACCCCAACATCCCAGTGTTCATCAACAACACAAGCCTCGATATCTACACCATTAGCATCATCTATCGGGGGACCTAAAACTGATACCATGCCTTCCTCACCACCGTTCTTATGGCCTCCACAATCCTCCCAACCTCTACCATTCCAATTTCCACCCGTGATGTCGCAACCACCATTGCCACCCATCACACAACCGACTACATTACCTCCTCCACCCTTGCATATGGAAGCCCCTATCCTTCCTACACCGCAAACACCTCCTCTTCCCTTTCGACCGAAACCTAAGACATTCATGTCTCCATGCATCCCTACACCTGCACCGATGCCATCCCCTACGTAGAACAAACAACCTGTTCAAGCCACAACAACCAAACATCATGAACCCAAACAACCAACACCTAACTCGGATGAATCTCCACACCCTTCAGCTACCACCATTAGGGAATCCCAACTTTCTCCTTCCTCGTCTGACTCGGATATGCCACCCTAATCGCTAGAGCGTGCCACACCATGCATATCCATATTCATGACAAACAATGGCCTAGGAGACTATAATGTACGTGATGCCCATGTATGTGACACCCCTATCCAATCTACCCAAGATTTTGGCCGTCCCTCAGCCTCGATGTTGACTATCAAAACCGTCATACAGTTAGGAAGTCCTGAAAACCACACCAACTTTGTGTATGTGGGAGTAGACTCTTCGATCCCCTCACCAACTTCTTCACCACCACAATCTAGCTCTGGTGATGCAATTACACACCTAGCCAACCCTCAATTTGCCTTGTGCTACCTACAATACTTTCATTGGCATGGGTTTGGGTTAGGCCATTATGAGCAAGGGCTACGTACACCCATTAACCCTCGTGTCCGATCACCTACCGATAAAATCGGCCTAGGTTATCGCCCAACCACCATCTATACATTAGAATATGAGATCCAAGATCTCTCTTTACATCCTCCTCCATGCCCAACACACACCTTGGAAGAGTACATTGATATGGACATGCTAGAAGACACGCCTTCACCCACATCAACCATCATCGTCCCCTATGATTTCTTCCAAGAATCTCCTACACCCGATACCTCCTTGTTCTATGATGTTCAGATATTGGTAGAACACTTTGCTACCTTATCCTTGGCTACACCACCAATAGATCCGGACACACTCCCACCTGATCCACCATCGATAGAGCCAGAACCTAGTCCTCCCGACCCACCATCGATATGCTTACCTGTATTCCCACCTATACATAGACAGCTACAGAGAGCAGCCTCTCATCCTCGTTCACCACCAGTCGTCCTGCGACCTCCCTTGAGTCTCTTAGGATGCGCACAACCTATACAACCTCCCTCACTAGACTCTACCCCACCTACTTCACCTACAACATCGATTAACATGGTTGAGGTAGACTTACACTCTCCCCTCTGCTACAACCACCAGCGGATTTGAGATGATACCCCAAACCCAAAATTTATCGATCTCGCACACATCTCACACATACCAACACCTGGAGACTTTCTTCTCTCTCCTCACATCTTGCGGGTAGCAAATACCCCTTCCTCATCCACGTCATCCCAAACCCCTCAGGTCCATCACACGGGCATTTACATAGATGATGAGTACGAGTTCAGTGAGGCCATTGATGACTTCAATCTCATTCCTATCCCTGAATAGTTATGTGATGGATCTCGCATGCTCATCGAGGACACGATCGATGTCGACATCGGTGACGATCCAAAAAATCCACACATCCTCAAATTAGCCGCTAGCCTCTCACCCGAGGAGCGCATCGCCTTCATGAACTTCTTATGCAAGTATATAAAAGTGTTCGCATGGTCTTACAAAGACATGTCGGGACTTGACCCTACCGTAGTAGTGCATAATATTATACTAGATCCCAATGCCAAACTAGTAAGATAGAAGCTATGATGCATGCATCCAACTATCGCATTGATAGTAAAATCCGAGCTCCAAAAGCTCCTAGACATTGATTTCATAGTACCCATCGACTATCTCGAGTGGGTATCCAGCATGGTCCCTATCCCCAAACCATCCGGTGACGTTCACGTTTGCATAGATTTTCATGACCTAAACAAAGCTTGTCCCAAAGACAACTTCCCTTTACCCAACATTGACTCCCTCGTTGACTCCATCGTAGGTCATGAAATGATTTCCCTCATGGATGGATTTTTTGGATATAATCAAATTAGGATCAACCCAGCCGATCAACACAAAACTTCCTTCACAACACCCTAGGGGACCTTTTGCTACAAGGTCATGCCCTTTGGCCTTAAAAATGTTGGGGCAACCTATCAATGAGCCATGACCTACATATTTCATGATCTAATGCACAAAAATGTGGAAGACTATGTAGATGACCTTATAGCCAAATCAAAGAAACATGTCGACCATCTCGAAGATCTTCGTCAGATTTTTGATCGACTACTAGAACACAACGTGCGCCTCAATCCAAAAAAGTGTGTGTTCGGTGTTACATCAAGAAAAATACTAGGATTCATTGTCTCCCAATGAGGCATTGAAGTAGATCCTAGTAAGGTGAAAGCCATCATCGAGATGCCTCCTCCTACCACCCTAAAGCAATTGCACAGCCTCCAGGGCAAGATTACCTCTATTCGTAGATTTATAGCGCAATTATCAGACAAATGCCAACCATTCAATCATCTCCTACAAAAAGGAGTACACTTTAAATGGGATGATAACTGTCAAGCCACATTCGATGCTATCAAAACTTACCTTACATCACCATCGGTCATGTCACCATCGCACCCATAATTACCACTGACTCTATACATCTCAGCCATAGAACTTGTGCTAGGTACACTCCTAGCTCAAAAGAATGCTCTCGACAAAGAGCAGGCTATCTACTACATCAGCCGCACACTAGTTAGTTACAAAATGAGATACGGATACATGGAGAAGCTATGCCTAGTAGTAGTATTCGCCACCCAGAAGTTAAGACACTACATGTTAAACCACACAACTTTTGTCATCACCCGAGATAATCCCCTACGGTATATGATGAACAAAAGTTATCACAATTCATGCACAACCAAATGGATCATGCTCCTAACCGAGTTCGACCTAGAATTCGTATCTCAAAAGTCTATCAAAGGGTAAGTCATCACTGACCAACTGGTTGAAGCCCCTATAATTGATAATCAACCCCTACTCATTCAACTCCCCGATGATTCCATCTTTCACATAACCAAAGATGAGGAATACGTCGAACCAAAATTCGTGGCTGACCTCACCATGTTCTTTGATGGTTCTAGGTGTCTCCACGCTGGGGGTGCAGGCATTGTCTTCTTTACACCTGAAGGAGAACCACTCCCATTTTCATTCAAACTTGATTTCCCTTGTACCAATAATAATGTAGAGTATGAAGCCCTAATCCTAGGACTGAAACAAGCACACTCTATGCACATCAAATGCCTCCACATCATAGGTGATTCACTTTTGATAGTCAATCAAGTGTAGGAACTTTGGCTATGCAATTGCCCAGTTCTCCAACAATACAAGAAAATCACCCAACAACTCCTATCCCAATTTGAATGGTATTACCTCGAAGCCGCTCTGTGATCATCAAACCATTTTGTAGACACTATGGCCTCCTTAGGGTCCCTCATCCTACAAAACCCAACATCCAACACAACATCTGTATCCATTCATACACTTACACAATCTGCTATATCACCCACACCTCCCATAGATGATGGTGGTGTGTATGTGGTAAACATCGAACCTCATGACCCATGGTTCTCATAGATCAAAGAGTACATCAAACTAGGTTTCCTACCATGTGATTTACCCCATGCCCAATGTCGAACCTTTAAACAAAGAGTGATCCACTACACCTTGTTGGGGGACATCCTTTACCATCGTAGCTATGATGACATACTCTTGCATTGCCTAGAACCACAAGAATCACAATGGGTTGTACAAGAAACCCATGATGGTACTTATGGTGGCCATTTTAGTGGCATGGCAATCACTAAATGCATCCTCCGTATGGGCTACTACTAGCCTAAAATGGAGCAAGATTGCTATGAGTATGTCAAACATTGCATCAAATGCCAACAACATGCCAACCTAACACATTTACCATCCCAAGCACTTCAACCAATCCAGTCCATGTGGCCCTTCTCCCAATGGGGCCTGGATCTAATTGGAAAAATTACACCTACCTCCTCTAGAAATCATAAATTTATCATTATAACAATAAAATATTTTACAAAGTGGGTCGAAGCCATCCCACTGGTCCAAACTACAGGAGCCAAAATTGCAGCATTCATCATGGAGCATATCATATGCCACTTTGGAATTCCCTCCCAAATTATTTTAGATAATGGGAAATATTTTAAAAACAAGACTGTTCGAGCCCTGTGTGATAGATTTCACATACACCATAGCTTTTCAACCCCATATTACCCTCAAGGAAATGGCTAGGCAGAAGCCACGAACAAAACCATCTGTTCTATTCTTCGTAAAACTATAGCAGAATCTCACCGGGACTGGCATAATCAAATACCCCTAGCCTTGTGGGCATATCGTACGAGCATCCATACTCCTACTAGGGCAACACCTTTTTCACTTGTCTACAGGGCAGAAGCTATCATGCCCCTTGAGCTTGAGATACCCTCTTTACGGATATCTATGAAATATTTCATTGATGATGACACTGCTCGCCAAGCTCGCCTAGATCAACTAACACTCCTCGATGAACGTCGCATCCATGCCATCGAGCACACATGAGTATATCAAGATCACCTTCATCGTGCCTACAATAGTAAGGTACATCAACATGAATTTAATATTGGCAACTTGGTTCTCAAGGAGAACCAACAAATCACAAGTCAACCTCACCAACAGCATGATAAATTCACCCCAAACTGGTTGGGCCCATTTATTATCACACACAAATACGGTTCGAGAGCATATCGTCTGGCCAATATTGAAGGCCTTAACGATCCTGAACCCATCAACATCTTGCACCTTCGTGCATTCAATGCATGATGCATAAACACAGTCACCATCACGAGTGTCACATAGTATTAGAAGTAAATCACCAAACACATCACCATGTGAATCTGTTATTTCTGCTTTATTATTTCTCTATACATGTACGTTTCACCTTTCTACCATTTTTATGCTCGGGGTATTTGTTTTTCCTTTTGTAGGACTCACATCATCAATAGGAGAGCTCTACAGTGGCCTCACCTACCACCATGCAGGACCATCCATAGCCACAACAAAAACCCATTACACCGGCCGATCTCGCCCGACCACCAACCGCCCTTCATACCAGGTGCTCCTCGCATTCATCCCATTCAGGTCATCATACCTCACCTCGACACCATTCCCCTCACCAGTGAGGTTCATCTTACTCACCACACTCTGGAGATAGCCAGATCACCATGTCCTCTTTCGATGACAAAGAGGAATCCACCCAACCCCAAGCATAGGGATCATCCTCCCATCCGTCTGATGATCTCAGACATCACTATTCACCTACAAATCACCCCCATCATCCCATAGGATCCTACCACCCACCTAATAGGGAGTATACACCTCATCAACCTCGCCCTGCATTTCTACCCGCTCCCCTTCCCAATGGTGAGTCTACCTACGCCCAGGCTTTGCAAGCCCGTGCGGCCCAAGCTACTCAAGTTGGTCATGCAAACATCCCTCCTTCCCATTCGCATCACCACTTAGGGCCATCGCCTATGCCATCGGTCCTCAAGACACCACCTTCGCCACTGCGAGGCATACCATTCCAGCAATGCTTGCAATCACCACAATCATTCCACTCTACTGCATCGTCATCCCAACCACACCCATTTTCTACCATGCATCGAGCCATTCCATTCGCATTGGAATCTCGATCACCCCCTTCCCCAATACCATCACCACCACACCATGAGATACAACATCTCATCTCCCGTATCGAAGCACTGGAGTTGCAGATGAGCCACTACCATTGCCACGTTCACCCACGATAGTCTCCCATGACCCGTCCATCCTCACCACCACATAGACCCCTTCCCCGACCCTGGACTCGACCCATGCCAGAACCTAGACCCATGCCTCCATTACCAGATCATCCTTCACCTAGACCTCGCTCACCTCCAGTAGACCCATACGTCTATCCTATGCCTATTCCACACATGCCATTCTCTGAAATGTTCCATCATCTCATGCATCAGGGCCTTATTGACCTACCCAAGATTCGACCCATTGATCCCTCTCATCCTAAACCATGCAACTACAATGAGAATCAATTTTGCATTTACCATCACCAGCCAGGTCATGATATCGAAGAG